>OX401412.1:5927657-6662657 GCA_947846245.1 Cerastoderma edule | reverse complement strand
TGAAAAGTCAAACTAGAATATTAATATTCAATTACAGTATACGTAGCTATTGACACATAACGTATTCATGAAGCGTCAATTTACCTGAGCTTGTGCAGTTTTTATATGTGATAGTTCTCAAAAGCGATGGCACGCTTTGGAATTAAACTATTTATCAATTAGTTATATACGCACCTTAAAAATGATCTAACTTTTCTTCCAAATGACTTTTCTTCTATACGTATCATAAAACAATACAAATGGGGCCCGTTTTACTAAACAGTTTACGCTTAAGATTTGCCTAAGTCTAAAACAACAAGTCCTTTTATTTCAATACTTGGCAAAGCAATATTGCAAAGTAGCACATCATTGGAATCGTCTCTCCAATATTGTACTTTCATTGAAGATATTATCCATGTTAATCAATTATGACTTACGCAAACATTTCCCGTAAGTTGTTTAGTAAAACGGGCCCATGGTGTACAGTTTAAAAGAAATGGATTTGTAATTTCCGAACTTTAACCCTGCATCTTTCCAAACACAAATGGTTACGATGATCATAAGATTTTACAAAGCTGTTTTCATAAAGACTTTTAAAGCTAGTTCAATCCTTTTTTTATTCATCGAAATAACATATACAGTCGTATATCTATACCTTCATGGATTATAGCTTGGAACGAAAATTGGGCTTTCAAATTCCCCTCAGAAGACTTACTTCCGCAATTCATAAACCGCCCACCCTCGATATATTTTGATATCTTTCCTAAATCATATGTTCAAAGGCAAAACATCCGCATTTCGATAAGTAGATTTTGATTGTGATTTATCGATCACTTCTCGTTCATCAATATATCCGGAAAGTCTCCTTTAATGTACAAATGTACAAAGCATCCGGAATATTGATGCAGGCGGCTACCAAAACATAACGATATAAGTGAGAAAAGAAGTCAAATATCGCAACTAGTATTTATCCATACACTCAAGGGAAGTGTTTTACTAAACAACTTAAGGAAAATTTATGCAAGTCAAAACTGATATATGGGGATAGAAGATTAAATCAAAGTACGATATTTCAGCGTTACACGTCATGATTTGTTACGTTTTAATACTACTTGGCACACTATTGAAATAATACGGCATGCTTTCTTGAACTTACCCAAATTCTAGGCATAACGTGTTAAGCAAAACGGTACCTAGCTCGTATAAGAAGTTGGCAATCCCTTAACCAAGTAGCCCCTTACTTTCACATATCTGCAGAAATTGTTAAAATCCTTAGAAAGATGGTGATTAATCTGGTAAGCAATTTGTCATTTTCTGTTGCAATAATTTTGATGTTCAGATGTTTACCAGCTTTCTTATATTAAACTATATGATAGCTCCTTATAAGATACTACAGGTACCATTTATAGATAGTGAGAAAGATTGTAGCATAAGTGGTCAGCTATGCATTGCTTAATTTTATAAGATAGCATTTTACTTTACATTGCCACATTAATTACGGCTAACCCTTAACCAAACGCCAAATTTTCGACAGTCCCAAATTGATAGAGTTTGCAGACGACATATCAAAATGTGATGAAATTAAAAAATAGTCTTCTGATAGAACAGAAAACTTTGTGGAAAAAGGAGAAATTACTCGTCACGAGAAATTTCTCCTTTCTTCCACAAAGTTTTCCAGAGTCGTCAGCAACAACCTCGTCAAATGTGGTTATTGTTTGATTATGGGTTTAGTTACTCTTATTTGTAAGCTCAAAGTATATACCCACCGTTGCGGGTCAATCTTGGGCCAGGACATACAGAATAGCTGATAACCCGCAGTCTATGTCTACACGTATGTTAATCCTTTACCAAACAGTAACGATATTTAATCAGTGTGTCGGAAAAGTTAAAAAAAAAAAAAGCTCGTAAGAGAAATGTTGTCTTTTCCCACAATGTTTTCAACAGGAGATATATTTCCAATTTCATCACATTTCGAAACATCACCTGTAAACTCTTTGGATTTCGGACACTCGAAAATTAGGCGTTTGGTAAAGTGTTAATCCTCATTGATAGTAGACAATGCTGAACCAAAACAAGGGAAAAAAGACCCGTTTCACATCTTGAACCGGGGTTACTTTTAGCCGAACAATACTACACAATATACAATGTAATAAAATCAAGAATTATATTTTGTATGTGAACATGACTATGTACCATCGTCAAATAAACTAAAATGTTCTGCCCTGTTCTATAATTGACAGGTGAATAGTGATATACTGGTCACAATAAGGTCCCATGTGTTCAGGACGATCCATATGTATAACTTATATTCGTCATGCAATTGCAGCTTGGATGTTTATGTGGGTCAAAGAACATCTCTCGACTCGAAATTCACTGGTCTTGAAGCGAACGACACGGCCAAATGGAAACAATATTCACCGGCGGTTGTGGAAAATTGATCGTCGGAATATGGCGTATATGACATAAAATGATGAAAAATAAAAGTAATCTGCGGAAAATTGCATAAATACCTACACTTTCACGGACGCCGCCATTTGCAATCTGTTTTATATTGTAAAAATTGATCACGTGATCAGCCCGCCTGGAAGTTCTAAAACAAGAATCGGTCTGTATCCTCGTGGATGGTTGTATCCTGGTGACTGTAAAGCGGACTGCCGATTTGGTTACCAGATTGACACGGTCCTTATGGCGTCTGTATAACGGAATGCCGATTTGGTTACCAGATTGACACGGTCCTTATGGCGACTGTATAACGGAATGCCGATTTGGTTACCAGCTTGACACGGTCCTTATGGCGTCTGTATAACGGAATGCCGATTTGGTTACCAGCTTGACACGGTCCTTATGGCGACTGTATAACCGACTGCCGATTTGGTTACCAGCTTGACACGGTTCTTATGGCGACTGTATAACGGAATGCCGATTTGGTTACCAGCTTGACACGGTCCTTATGGCGTCTGTATAACGGAATGTCGATTTGGTTACCAGATTGACACGGTCCTTATGGATAATAAAACAAATGAAGGTCAAACTGGATCTAGACTCAAAGAGTTTATCCTATGAAAACGCGCCTGAGATAATATGGATGCCACCATATCGTTTATCGCGAGACTTAACGTCATTGTACTTTCGTTTCTAAATATAGTTCTTAAATTTGAAACCTAAATAGCCATTTGATTTGATGAAGGAAACACTTATATAACTCAAACTTACAATTTCACTATTATGCATGAGTTACCGATAAGATATTATTAAAAATGATGCTCAATACTTTCAACCAACATGGTGCACATAGAATGTAAAGGAACGCAACTCTGTGTCATAACTACAAAGTACGATCCAAAACAAACTGGTTCGGCCTGACGAAAAAAGCCGAATAGTACCGATCGTATGAAAACGCCTTAAAGCTGAATCCTCGTCAATGCTATGGATCAATCTGAATCTGGATCTCATCGGGTTTATCTAATTGAAACATGGCTCACGCTACGAAAATGCTCGAAACGTAATGTGCCTAAGACATTACTATATATATTATTTTGAAAGTTACTTTTATGTTCATATGCGTCTTTTTTCACCACATGTTTCGTCCAGTTTAAAAGTGGATAATGATATGGTGAACAAAATATGAATTATTTTAAATACCTTCTTCTAACCAATAACCAAAGAAAAACGACATTTCACCAGTTTATTGATACGACTCTGGAAAAAATTGATGGAAAAGGAGAAATTGCTCCTAACGAGCAATTTCTTCTTTTCCCACAATGTTTTCTGCCCTATTAGAAGATTATTTTTCAATTTCATCACATTTTGAAATGCCGTCTGCAAACTCTTTCAATTTTGGACAGTCGAAAATTTGGCGTTTGGAAAAGGACTTATCGACTTCGGTCGAATTTTAAGCTTCGAATTAGCTTCGCAAAGCCGGAAACCAGAGATAAAGCAAATACGTCCCGTTACACACATAAACGTCACCTTACCGTACGACACCACTGTACTCTGATGATAAGTTTAACTAGGACGATTTTTGAGACTTTGACAGCCGACCACACTAGACTTGTTCCGATTAAATACAGCCATGTTTCCCGCACCGCCTCCACCCGTTAAGAATCCAGAAATCAAATACAAACAGGTAAGAATTTATTAGGTTTTTTCGAGCGTTTCATCTTAGTTGAATCTTTAGAAATTACCATTATAACTCTTATGTTGAGGGTTGATTGCAAGGCTATAGTAAGTCCTTTACAAAAGAGGAGGATTTACTATAGTCTTGCCCTGAAGCATAAATTCACTCGAATAGATATCCTTGTTGTAAATGCAATTAAGAGTTTTAGTTGTTTGCCATTATGACAAAAGGAAATAATTATCATAAGGACTATTTCTTTATTTAAGCACCGCCTCTTAAACAGTATACATACATATTGTTGGTATGTCATGCTTAAAAAGAAGAAATTCATTTGATTTGTTCTATGGGGTATTCCTTTAATAACAGTGTACACAAAAAAGAACTCAACCCAGATTTTCATCGTTCATAATATCGTCATATATGCTTTCGATTTTGACGAAGCACACAATTGATATAAAGAAATTCGTTAAGTTGTTTGAGACATTTAGAAAATAAACAATTGATAAACAGGATTTAATGAACAAGGAAGACATGTTCGAGTACTTAAACAAATGTAAAGAACAGTTTTCCTTAAACATATCAATGTAGATATCTTGACATATATTGGCCTGCTTTTAGAGAAAACAATTAAATACTAGCGAATCGTGTAGGTAAATGTATGCAAGATCCACAAGTAACTGAGTAATTGCTCAGTTATGGGACACAACTTATTGAATACTTGTAATGTAAATATAGTTGTCGAATAGCATTGCATATTGCTTAAACAAATGTGCTATATAAATAAGATGATAACAAAATTAAGTTTCTGCGGTTACTGATTTGCTACATTAAGCTGTCGCATCAAAGACCAAAGAGCTGCAAGGCTAGCAAAATACATTGGCTTCTCTCATTAGCACTCTGGGTAATGGGGATCGTAGTTTCCGGACAATAAAGGGAAGCACTGGTTTGAATAAAGGGAGGATAATTGTTGAAAATGGTGTTAGACACATATAATCAAGCCAATGGTATGAGATAACTGTTGAATAGATGTCTTGCTGGTGTATACAAAATGTTTTATAACATCGGCCAGGGGTTATCTCGTCCAGCCCTGATAAGCTATCTGTATGTACATCGTATTTGGAGTGGTTACAACAGGCCATACTACAGGCAAAATCTACACACCATTCTACAAAACGATAACCGATTCATTATACAAAGGCTTTCAATTTATGTTACTCATCCTTTAGAAGCAGTATGATATGCACATCAAACTTACTTTTGTATTATTATATTGACTTTGTATGATTGTATTGTGGGCCGCTGGTCTATTACCTTCGAATAAACTTTTGTTAAACTTTTGTTTTTCCAATTTGAAAGCAGTAATAGACGACGATAAAAGCTTGGAAAAGTTATATCTTCTTTTAAGAGTTTTGTTAAAATTATATATATATATATATATTTTTCATCTTCACGCAACACTTTCTTTAGTCTTCTGTGACAGATCCCTTGTCTCCCTAGATTAGTTGATAATGGATAAGACACTAGAAAGTGAATCAGATGCATGTAACTGTTGGATAAACCAACTCATGACAAAACTAATACCATGACTTCTATACTGTGTTTTGAATGCATTACATTATATCGTATAACATACATGTATTATATCGTTTTACACTTATTTGTCCTTATTGGGCAGACTTTCGAGACCCCCTTACCTCTCGAACAGTTATGTCGAACACCTAAACATGTAAACATTAATTGGGCCACGTCACGGGAAAAGGGGCACTCGGATATAGCAAACAGTGTAGCCCCAGACCAGCCGCCACGTCACTGACGTGGCGGCTGGTCTGGGGTTACACTGTTTGCCATCTTAGAAAATGTAAACATTAATTCATCCTTATGGGCACTTCATGTTTTTCAAGGAAGAAAAAATTGCTATTCTATATAATTATAAATGTATACACTTTTATACAATTGTTCACTCTCATTGGCGTATATCCATCCAGTTTGTCTTTTAATGTGTGTATATATATTGTAAATGTTTGTAGATTTGCATGCACGCATGCAAATAAAAAAAAAAGCTGTAGTAACTATAAGCCTAAGTCTTAAATGTAAATAAGATTAAGTTCAGTTTTGCCATGTTACATCAAGCTCGACAGCCTAAACATAATTTCAACGTTATCGACCGAAAAGGGCAAATGTTCTTGAATTCGCCCGTGTACATAGGCCTACACGTATGTACAAGTCTCAATCAAGGCAGCTGTCTTTATCTTCATACCGAAAAAAAAACGTCATTTAACTTTCTTTGGGATGAGACTTTATAGAACGCAACCATTCATTTTAACGTACCGTCCTACAAATAAAGTCAAAATTCAGAACTTTAATGTTTACTTTCACCAATTCAGTCAATATGAAAGGCGAATGCTCGGTGGAAAACAATGAAACGACCATCACTATAGCAAAAAGCTTGCGATGGTCTTGCACTGAACCATCAAACCCTGAGATAGACCTCAAGGGGTTGATGTTGTAAATAATTGCAAAAGATGACAAACTCCTCTAATCTGTCTCACTAAAATGCAGCAGAAGACTTTTAAAGGAAACTTTTGTGACAAAACGAAATATAACAGTTTACCAGCCCGATGAGGCACCGGTAGATAAAAATAGAAACATTGGGAAAACTCTGTCAAATTGAAATGGACAAGTTTTAATGGTACATGTTTACATGTTAACAGGCCGAATTCATCATATGCATAAAGTGCAAAGGAACTGAGAACCTCGAAACTTGTTAACGTGTTTGACTGTACAAGGCAGCGCACAATACAAATATATTCAATTTGAACCATACTGTTCAAATACCAGGGGCCCGTTTTACTAAACAGTTTACGCTTAAGATTTGCGTAAGTATAAAACAACAAGTCCTTTTATTTCAATATTTGGCAAAGCAATATTGCAAAGTAACACATCATTGGAATCGTCTCTCCGAGACGCTTCCAATGACGTGTCACATTGCAATATTGTACTTTCATTGAAGATATTATCCATGTTAATCAAATATGACGTACGCACACATTTTCCGTAAGATGTTTAGTAAAACGGGCCCCTGGTGTTTGTTTCACATAAAACTAACAGAAGAAGTTCTTATCGTAATCTGTTTTCGTTAGTATTTCCGGTTTATTCGTAACTCGTAACAAGTTGGCATTATATGTAAATATGCCTTGATTATGAAAATGTTCGTTGATGTTTTTGACATTAGATCGATAAATTTCTGTTAAGTTAGCCATGGGTAATAGTAACGTTTTAAAAAAAATTGTCTTAATTCTTTATATGTAGGGCAGATGAGAAAACAACTTATCAACTTAGATAACCATTTCACAATTCAGCAAGCAAAGAATATGTCAATTTTACAATTCAGCAAGCAAACAAAACATGAGCCGTTCACTGCACACATCAAATGTACCGTTTGGTAGAACATTTTTTCTACAATGTTAAACAATCTTAATCCTTTAACAATCGCCAAATTTTCGGCTGTCCCAAAATTGAGAGGGTTAACAGACGACATTACAAAATGTGATGAAATGGAAAAAATAATCTTCTGATAGTGGAGAAGACATTGTGGGAAAAGGAAAAATTGCTCGTTAGGAGCAATTTCTCCTTTTCCCACAATGTTTTCCAGAGTCGTCTGCAACAAACTGATCAAATGTCGTTATTGTTAGGTAATGGTTTAACCGCTTTTAAAAACATTTGAAGAGTGCTTCCCGTGAACGAATTCTATCGATTGTCCTTACGGACGAAAACATACAAATAAACTCATTATCAAATGTCGCATGGTGTGTCCGACTTGAAATGTATGGCCCAGACAAATGAGATCTAAATAGAAATATAATTAGGTGCTACAAGATACTGTTATTCTGGGAACAGTCAGTAGTTAGTTGATAGTTAGTAATCCTCGAAAAAAGGGAGCGGTGGAGGGCTGTGTATCTTTACAAAGATTGTCTGCGAAAGACCGGAAAACGCTGGGTTGTTTGATTATAGAATCACAGTAATCCCATATCCGCACATTGAGTCCTCAATTGCTGATCCGACTTAAAATTAATGGTCAACAAATAATGCTCTTCGTTGACTATATAATGCAAGTCGTTTACCAATTCCTTCATACGAATAATTTTGAACGTTGTTATGGCATAAAAATATAACAAAAACATCAAGACAAACAGAGAAATTACTAATGATACGCAGGTTGTCTTTTTAACTCAATGGATTTTTCATAATTTCTCCATAGAATTTCTATTTACCTTTTCACAATTTACAAATAGAGCCCGCATTTGCCCTACAGATTGACCGTTAAAGCTGTGTGTTCACAGATGTGAGCCACTTAAAATGTTAGAATAAACTATCTTTTAATCTTTGAATCAGCTGTTATGTTGTGTAATACGCACTGGAAAATCGCCATTGAAAGCAAAATTAGTCCGTAGTTACGCGTTTAGCCCTTTACACAGTGAATTGATCTATAAAAGAGTCAAAACGCGTCATAACGGTTTTAAAATCTACTGCATATTGGCTGTACACACTTAGACATATTGACATTTATTGGAGATACTTTGCTTTCAGCAGACACTTTGAAACGTATTTTATATCACAATACAAATACTTTATAATTATTTTCAAAAAATAAAAAAATGTTTAATCAAATGAAGCTGTAAGCATAGCAGATTATTCAACATTTCACACATGTGTAATCGAATCATACTGTTAACAGAACATATTATTCAACACGTCACAAATATTCAATCGAATCATACTGTTTACAGAACACCTTATCCAACATATCACAGATGTTCAATCGAATCATACTGTTAACAGAACAGATTATCCATTATATCACAACTTTTTAATGGAATCATTCTGTTAACAGAACAGATTATCCATATCACAACCTTTTAATCGAATCATAGTGTTAACAGAACAGATTATTCAACATGTAATTAATATCTTATCGAATCGTACTGTTAACAGAGCAGATTATTCAACATGTCATAGATATCTTATCGAACCATACTGTTAACAGAACAGATTATTCAACATGTCATCAATATCTAATCGAATTATACTGTTCACAGAACAAATTATTCAACATATCACAAATGTTTAATCGAATCATGCTGTTAACAGAACAGATTATTCAACATGTCACAAGTTTTATATCAATTCATTCTATTGACAGGTCATAACATATCATATTATTCAACAAATCACAAATGTTAAATCAAATTATAATGTTACTGTTTACAATACGAAACAGTTTTGTTTCAAAGGCATTTTATTTTGAATTTCAAAAGTTGTTACGGTAGATTAACTCACAAATCGGCACGAGATAGGCTTTGAACAAGCTTTAAGCTGTCTTCACAATCGCGGTAAAACAAAAATATGGTAAGGTAAGGTAAAATACATGTGAACAAGTGCATTCCTATGGAAATGGTATAAAGCCACTTTAACAGTAGAACGTACGAGGGAGTGGATTTAGGTTATCTCATTAAGATTGACGTCAACATAAGCTTGCGACTCATTCCACAAGATAACCTTGATTATTTTGTTGCATCATTATGTTTGGATAGAGGTGTAACATTGTTGTTGTTGTTTTTTCAAAACCGTTAATCATATTGCAGCTTCTAGCCTTTCGCCATCAGGGTATCGTTTTACTAAACGACTTAACCCTTCCCAAACACCAAATTTTCGACTGTTCCAAATTGAAAGAGTTTGCAGACGACATTTCAAAATGTGATGAAATTGGAAAATTTTCTTCTGATAGGGCAGAACACATTGAGGGAAAACGAAAAATTGCTCATTACGAGCAATTTCTTTTTTACCTCAATGTTTTCTAAAGTCGTCTGCAACAAAGTGGTCAAATGTCGTTATTGTTTGGGAAAGGGTTAAAGGAAAATATTTGCATAAATTTGAACTGATAAAAACACAATATTGTCAAGTGACCCATCATTGGAAGCGTCTCGGAAAAAAATCTGAAAGGAAGATAAACCATAAGCTGAACACAAAACATAATTAAATAACCAAATAAACTGGGTCGTTTGTTATAGAAGACATTGTATTGCACGTTTACAGACCATTTGATGTTGTATTTGTCTATTTCCAGTTGTTCATCAATAATGAATGGGTGAACGCCGTCAGCGGGAAAACATTTCCTGTCGTGGATCCCAGCACCGGACAGAAACTCTGCGACATACAGGAAGGAGACAAGGTAAATATTCCGAATACTTGGTTCAATACTTTGGTCAATCGTTTTTAGGGACATGGTAAATATTCCGAATACTTGTTTCAATACTTTGGTCAATCGTTTTAGGGACAAGGTAAATATTCCGAATACATGGTTGAATAATTGGTCAATCGTTTTTAGGGACAAGGTAAATATTCCGAATACTTGGTTCAATACTTTGGTCAATCGTTTTAGGGACAAGGTAAATATTCCGAATACATGGTTGAATAATTGGTCAATCGTTTTTAGGGACAAGGTAAATATTCCGAATACTTGGTTCAATACTTTGGTCAATCGTTTTAGGGACAAGGTAAATATTCCGAATACATGGTTGAATAATTGGTCAATCGTTTTTAGGGACAAGGTAAATATTCCGAATACTTGGTTCAATACTTTAGTCAATCGTTTTAGGGACAAGGTGAATATTCCGAATACTTGGTTTAATACTTTGGTTAATCGTTTTAAGGGACAAGGTAACTATTCCGAATACTTGGTTCAATACTTTGGTCAATCGTTTTAAGGGACATGGTAAATATTCCGAATACTTGTTTCAATACTTTAGTCAATCGTTTTAGGGACAAGGTAAATATTCCGAATACTTGGTTCAATACTTTAGTCAATCATTTTTAGGGACAAGGTAAATATTCCGAATACTTGGTTCAATACTTTGGTCAATCGTTTTTAGGGACAAGGTAAATATTCCGAATACTTGGTGCAATACTTTAGTCAATCGTTTTTAGGGACAAGGTTGATATTCCGAAAGCATGGCGCAGTATATATAGTTAGTCCATCTCGAGTGTAGGGCTTGTACAAAACCATTTAATTCATTATATTGAAATACTTGTCGATTGGTTGGCTGCAAAGGGATTTTTCCTTGGTTAGTTCAGCTTATTTTTCAATTGATTTCAATATTTCCAACATGAAAATTTCCTAAAATGACCACTTATAGATCTACAAAAGCTTGTCGTGTGTGTCTACAGTTATACATGGTAAAGATGTATTAATTCTACCTTGGTGTAAGCGTATTAGTTTTTTCTAAGATCAAATTATTTTTACATCGAATTGGTTGAAATAGATATGTTTTAAGACATCTGTCTCCAAACAAATGTATCAAATGTGTTTCTCCTTTTTCGAAGTTGATGCTTGAATGGTATAACATATATGGCATGATTCAAACATCTAGTTATGGCATAATGGCATACACAATCACAGATATGTTTTCAGAAATCACGAAAGAACTTGTGTTCGTTTTGAATGCAAACTAGAAAAATAAAACATTTCAAGTGTCTAATTACCAAATATTTTCCCAATATGTCACTTTTATCATTTTATTTTTATTTGTTGTTCTCATTGTCGAATGTCGATCGATGTCGCCGAGATTCCATTATGTAACAATAACTCTTAATAAGGTGCACTTTTCAACAAAAACATATAAACTTCTTTTAACGAATGTGCAACAGAGAATTTCTGTGACAGTATGAGAAACTGTAACGATAACTCATATCAAATATAAAACAGCGCTATAATGTAGTTTTAAAGAATAAAAAGCAATAAACGACATCATTTTACAATAAACGCAAATCAAACTGTAACAAAACCAAGCTCCACGACGATATGAAGAGTTTCCATCCACAAATATATTTCTCATTCTGTCGAAATGATTTAATATTCTTCTGTAGCAGGATTGTTCAAACAAGTTCTGTGTTATTTATTTTGTGACATTTCTTGTTATATGACATCACCAGATTTTATATAAATATGTGCCTATATGGGCTTATAATTTAAGTACGTGAAACTACGTGAAACGTGAGACCATTTTTAATTCAAGGCTGCTTTACAAGGAATAATATAATATATATCAGTATATGTGTGTATTGGCTTAAAAATACAAGATATTGTATAGGAATATGAATGCATGTAAATGAATGTCAAACTATGTAACTAGATACGTGGAATACAATTGTATAAACTGAGAAGAAAATATGGACTGCTTTTCATGATAATATGAACAAAAAGGGAAGATACATAAACATGTGTACATAACAAAATGGGGAAAAGCATGCCATAGATATATTAAATGTAACCTTAAAATGGATAGTCTAAAGTATTAAAGCTATTAAAAAATATACAGGACGCTAAGACAATCGTTCAATGATACAATTTCACCCCGATCTAATTATTCCGGGCGGATATCGACCTATCTGTTTATGCCGCTACCAAAGCGTTCGAGTTTGAAGCACAGTGGCTCTCTATGGATGCAATGGCACCATTCCTTTCATAACAGTTCGATTTAAGATACTTACAAGTATAAAAAAATAAACTTTACCAAACGACAAATTTTCGTCTGTCCCAAATTAAAAGAGTTATCAGACGATATTTCAAAATGTTATGAAATTGTAAACAATCTTCTGATAGGACAGAAAGCATTGTGAAAAGGAGAAATTGCTAGTGACGAGGAATTTCTCCGTTTCCCACAATGTTTTCCAGAGTCGTTGCAACAAACTGGTCAAATGTCGTTTGATTGTTTGGTAATATAAGACGAACTTTGGAAATGAATCCTATTTAGACGTGTTGCCAAACTCCTTACGACATATGCAATCAAGATTTAGATTGTCATCGCACTCATTGAAAATACAGACGGGGAGGTCTGGACGAAATAAAATAAATCGAAATGATCGAAGTTATGTATGTTGTGATTCAAATGTCATCGAAGATGAATTTCACTGTATTTGTGTCTGCATTTGTTTTAATAACTAAAGGAAAGATATTCAAAGGATAATCACTTGCACAGACCAACTATGTTAAAATGCAATGGACTTGTAAGATCAACGATAAAAAAACAACGAATAAAGACACACTGTTCAGAGTTGCTATTACGTAAAAGAAGCTTGGTTAGCTAAAATTCTATTGTTCGGTTTTTATGAATTCGTCATCATGAGATGTATCTTTTTTCATACACCATGTGGTATATTTGTTTTGCATGCTATGGATTTATGATGATTTACTATATACAAGTCGAAAACAAAATTATGTTTTGTTCTAATTCTCCAAGGCGGATATCGACCTAGCTGTTGACGCCGCTACCAAAGCGTTCGAGTTCGGGTCCGCATGGCGCTGTATGGATGCCAGTCAGCGTGGACGACTTCTCAACAAACTGGCCGATCTGATCGAGAGGGATAATATCTATATTGCTGTAAGTACGGTTTATGTGACTTGGAACATTAAATGTGTTAATTGACATCGACAATGACAGAAGATTGGAAAATTGTAAAACGTCTATACAGTGATTACCAAAACTAAGCTTTATTATAGGTTATAACATTGCTATTGCTGCCATTATATACATGTACAGTTGTAGGCGTCGGCCTTGTTACCCGGATGAGAATTGTTTAGTTAAACGGTACCTTGAAGTTCACAATAACTTAACCCATAACCAAACAATAACGACAGACGACTCTGCCATATCAGAAGATTATTTTCTAATTTCATCACATTATGAAATATCGTCTTCAAACTCTTCCAATTTGGGATAATCAAACATTTGTTGTTTGGTAAAGGGTTAATTGATTATTCTACTATATTTTCATGAATATTTTCGCTTATAGGGGCGATTCGCGAACTAATGTTACTGTCCAGTATGTCACAATTAACTATCTTAACCATTGACTGCCTTTCCCATGTTCCCATGTTTACATAATTGACCTGTATTAAGAGACACATTCGCTTCATTGGACTTCAGAATGAAGGTTGGGCTGAGGTGGGTCACGAACCCACACGCTTTACATTTCCCGACAGAAACACTACCGGTTGATCTTGTTGGGCTTGACGGATTTTATATCTGAGACAGTCCTGGCGTCGTCTCAGAAAAGTTCAAAACTGAACCAAGTACATGTAGTAAAATGCTCCGACCGTTTCTTGTTCTTCAGAGTCTGGAGACGAAAGATAATGGGAAACCGTACAGGGATGCGTTTTACGTCGACCTTAACGGTACATGCAGTGTACTTCGTTATTATGCTGGGTGGGCAGATAAAACCGTCGGCAAGACCATCCCCATTGGTAAGAATGGATAGTGTGAATTTCTGAGGCAGCTTAACCTCTAAATTGTATAGACAGATATACGTACATAAATATGTACATATCCAGTCATGTTACTTAGCCTCTTTATTGAACACGTTAAGGAAGTAAACGTTTAACCGTATCCCGCAATTCGGAAGGACAGTGGATGACTAATTATACAGAGGTATCCGAATACAATTTTGTGCTAACTATAGAACATCAAAAATACTGCAGATTTATAAAACTGGTAGTGCTTAAAACCCATTGCCAAACAATAACGATTTTTGACAAGCTTGTTGCAGACAACTCTGTAAAACATTGTGGGGCAAGGAGAAATTGCTTTTATTTCATCACGTTTTAAAATGTCGCCTTAAAACTCTTTGAATTTGGGACAGTCGACAGTTTGGCGTTTGGTAAAGGGTTAATTCAAGGACTTGAAAACGGGACCCGTCCTTGCTTTCTGTAAAATATTGGGTAAAATCGGTTTGGCAAAAAAGGATATAGTCCTTGTTATTGAAAATGTCTGCCTTTGTTGAACTCATTTCACTATTTTTCTGCTGCAGCAAGACTTTTATGTATATACTTTTATTATGATACAAGTTAAGAATATTGCCATGTTCTACTTTTTGTTTTAACGCCACATCATGTGCATAGACATACATTTCTAAATAAGCTTGACTTGCCCATCAATTAATACACTTCTGATCATAATAAGTGACACCTGATATCAACTGTTGATACATGTATGTATCACGTAACGCCATACGTGAATCGACGTAATAGGAGATGTTAACCCTTAGAATGCTGGGTAATTTTCTAAACATTGATTTTTTTTACATCTGCTGTCTAAAACCTTGAATATCTGCTCAATTTTGATGAGGAGAGATACTCAAAGTAGCAAACAGGTAAGATCACAGGCCTGTCGCCAATTCACTTGGCGGCTGGTCTGGATCTAACCTGTTTGCATAAGCATGACGTTGGTTCCAGCACTATAAGGGTTTAGATGATTACTATTGCTGACTTACATTCTAATTCCATATCATATTGATTATCATTACAGATGGTTCCTATTTCTGCTACACACGACATGAGCCAGTTGGTGTCTGTGGTCAAATTATTCCGGTATGTAGATATCTTATATAAACCAATTTAGATTAAGTGACGGTCAACTCAATTTCTTGCAAACAACATTTAACACAGTGGAGGACAGTGGTCCAGAGGTAGATCGTCGGCTTCTGGACACGAGGGTGATGGGTTCGAATCCCGTCAGTACCGGGATCTGCATTGCGAACTTTAATTAATCCACATTCGGCGCAATTTCTGGTTAAATATCCAGTAAGCATAATCGAGCGTGATTCATCTAAGTTATAAGAACTTGTTTCACAATCGATGTAAAATAAATAAGTTTAAACTAAACATTTAACACAGTGTGTTTGTAATGTAGAATTCTGCATTGATTGCATACCTTAAACATTACTAAAACAATATGTTCAAGCTATTCTAGAATTGTTAAAAAAAGAATATCGCTAAGGACGTATTTTCACATACCCCTTTTCCGAACTTAATTACAAAGTACCCGAATCATGGACCTTGATAGCTATATCAACTTCATTCCCATTGTAAAATATGATTTGCAAAACCACTGAGACAAAGAAAAAATTAGCCCTGAAAAGCAATTTATCTTTTGTCATAATGGTTTCTTTCAAATTTCAAATCGAACATGACATTGTGCGATCAATCGATTGTCGTTAGCTTATACATGTTCGAACATGACATTGTGCGATCAATCGATTGTCGTTAGCTTATACATGTTCGATCATGACATTGTGCGATCAATCGATTGTCGTTAGCTTATACATGTTCGAACATGACATTGTGCGATCAATCGATTGTCGTTAGCTTATACATGTTCGAACATGACATTGTGCGATCAATCGATTGTCGTTAGCTTATACATGTTCGATCATGACATTGTGCGATCAATCGATTGTCGTTAGCGTATACATGTTCGTTCAATACAGTACATTCTTTAAATTCTATAGGTATAATGTCTTATGAACCGTCCGTCAACCAAAACAAACTGTTTCATTTTTGTACGCCCATTGACAAGACACGTCGCCCTAATTAAGTGTCGGTAGATATCCGACAGCACTAACATTTTTTCTAAAATCTAATCGGGGCAATTGTTGAAAATGGTATAAAATTAGCAACAATAAAGTCAATGCAGACGAATTACATTTTCAGTGGAATTTCCCGCTGATGATGTTTGCATGGAAGATAGCGCCAGCCCTTGCCTGTGGAAACACCGTGGTAATCAAACCAGCAGAACAGACGCCCTTGACGGCTCTCTATGTCGCACAACTGGTGAAGGAGGTAAGCATTTGCTGCATGATCTCTCGCTGATAAACAAAACATTTCCTTTATTCTCATCGAGAAGATGGCAGATACTGGAGTTTGGTTTTCATCAACCATTCCTCAGATATATAAATAGAATAATATCAATGATTTTTCATCCAGTATGGTAATGCAAAAAGATAAAAAAAATGTTCACATAAAATATGATTCATAGTACAATTCAATTAGAACAATCGATGTGAGCTTTAAAGCATGTGGGTCAAAATCTTTTATAAAAAAAAACTCTTTGGAAAAGAAATACCAGGAAACGTATATCCAATCGTAAAGGCTGTCGATGTGAGACAATAATATGGTTCGAGTCAAACAAGAGACGACATTGCTTAAGCTTCATATTATCATGCCAGATTCAGTTTAATTATGGATTTGTGTCCATTTCAAATACTACAGTGATAGAAACACACCTGTCCAACTTAAACTCTTTACCAAACGCCAAATTTTCCGACTATCCCAAATTGAAGGAGTTTGCAAACGACATTTCAAAATGTGATGCAATTGGAAAATAATCTTCTTCTTGGGCAGAAAACATTGTGGGAAAAGGAGAAATTGCCCGTTACTAGCAATTTCTCCTTTTCCCACAATGCTTTCCAGAGTCGTCTGCAACAATCTTGCGAAATGCCGTTATTGTTTAGTAATGGGTTAACAGGGAAATAGTGTCTCTCGGACCCGCTCTGGTCGGTGCCTTGCAAGAATCTGCCCGCCTTACTGCTGGTATGTACCTATCCTTACAACGATGTGCTGACGTCACGTTGTCATAGGCAACCAGCTCACATGTATGAGGGGCATGGTTGTATAGCACTCTTATGGAATGACATCGAAGACAGGTTAAGGTTGCACCCGTGTGATGGTTCCATAACAGTTTGGTAAAAAGAAGAAGAATGCTCTCAAAGTTTGCAGAAGTGTCCGAAAACCATACGGATACCTCTGCAAACTTCGCAAGTGATTACACGTCCGAAATGTTGTTGGACCGTTACAATGATACTACCGGAAAGAACAACATAGCAAATAGAAAATATGGAAAACATCAGGCGGTTGAAAAATGGTAAAACGCAAAATGTCAGAGTCATTTCGCATCACACACGCAGAAGCAGTTCGAAGAGGTTAATTAAGCGATGTACGCACTAACGAAATCTAACCTTAAAATTGTACGAATTCCCGCTAACAAGATGAGCTTTGGAATTCTTCTGCGGTAATCTGATGCTGAAGAGCACTTTCTTTCATTTGTTTGAAGGACTTTAATTACAGCACTTATATATCAGATGTGTCGTTAAGACACCACGCACGTATGTGTCAATATTAACAAAAGAATATGACATAAGTAAACAATAAGAAAAAGTGACAATTGACATGACTAAGTGAATCTTTTTTGAATAGCATCTGCATAGTTTGAACAGTGACTTGTACTTCGTCGATAGTGTGACAAATAAAAATATCTAACGGTGAACGGGCTCTTCGTTTACCATGACAAGCACTTGTTTACGTTTTCCATGTAGCAAACTTAAACGACAATACATAAAGCAAAATATGTCGTTCTGATTTCAAAACTATTACGTGTATCATGAATTGTGTCAATATGTTAAAGTTAATTGGGCAAAACTTCTTATGTATGCCATCGGCAAGCAAAGAACTCATTTTATTCGTTTATTGTGAATACTTTTGTTGTGATATACATTGCATAACAAAGACAGTTTAAGCAGACATACATTTAAGCAAGTGAGGTTAAAAAGAATTTTTTTTTCGCATAACCACAATGTTTAGAAAGTTCTTTTGTCATATGAGTAATTGTCGTTCATGTTTTCGTTGAAATGCTTCGCGGCATTTGGATTTTGTTTGTCTTTTTTGTCTTGTTTTATCAAGTGGTCAATAATTATATATCGGATATCTTGCCGTGCATGACCTCGACTGAATGGGAAAGAAACCAAGCGTTGGTGCCTACAATGACTGGTCAAAGATTGGTATACCTAAAATAACTATGGGTTCTAACACCATAATCGTTCGTTCTAACTATTTCGATGCCATACAGAGGTTACAACTGAAACAGGGTCGCTTCATCCTAATATAAACAAGTGCACTTTTATCTGTGCTAGATAGAAATAGAGAGCAACTCACACATATTGAAATCAAAGGCATGTTTGGGTTTAATTTCGTTATAATGACTGCTAGTCGTGACCAAGTGATCAAATTATTTAGCAGCCGATGTGTGAAAGTTTATATTTAACCCTTTACCAAACCCCTACGCTTTGACTGCAAAATCAAAGAGTTTGCAGACGGCATATCAAAATGTGATGAAATTGGAAAGAGATCTTCTGATAGAGTAGAAAACACTGTGGGAAAGGGAGAAATTGCTCGTCAGGGGCAATTTCTTCTTTTCCCATAATGTTTTCCAGAGATGTCCAAAACAAAGTGGTAAAAAGTCGTCATTGTTTGGTAATGGGATAACCAATCATATCTCGTTTTTCAGGCTGGTTTCCCACCCGGAGTTGTGAACGTTGTCCCTGGTTACGGACCGACAGCTGGTGCCGCGCTGACATACCACCCCGGCGTAAACAAAATAGCATTTACAGGGTCCACAGATGTAAGTTCATCGAAACGGGAATTTATATATAGTATTTAAACCATCGAGAAATAAGAAGAATTAATTCTCTGTTATAATATACAAGGAACTAAATATTTAGACAATGTCTTGAATCACTCTTTCGAACGTTAGATTTATATTCAAATATGTAATATGGTCGTTACTTCACATGATTTGAAGTTTCTTTTTGACATAACTAGTTTACCAAAGGTAAGAATCTAAACAGATCTAATCGGAAGGAAGCGGAACTGAGGTGTAATCGCCTTACACCTCTCCTGTTCCTTTATCAGAATTCGCGGTTGACGCGGAAAAAAATACTCGAATGGTTTCTCAAGTGAGGTTCTTCAAAGCTAATAAATAGATGTAAAATAGTTGAAATCATCAGATGGGCGGAAAACTGATTATGATTTCAGAATAAGATAGTTGGTCAAATACAGACCATTAACATAGCATACCGTTCATTTCAATACAGTTCATCAATAGTGTAAGACCGATCCTTGTATATATATCCGGTTGACGAATAAAGTATGTTTAAAGCCATACTTGCGCTCATTAACACTTAAAATGTGAAAGTTCTAGAATGGTTGAAAATTAACTTAAAAGTAGATTAAACTCCCTTTTATAGAGGAATTGAGACTGTAAAACGTTCACATGATGCTTTTAAAAGAGTAAATACTATAAGGTTTGCTTACAATTAGCGATAAAACTAGGTCAGCCGAGAAAGTTTGGAAACCAATAAAACCCAAGAAATTCTCAATTTTGAATGTTCTCGTTGTTAATATTGGATACATGACAGTAACTTTATGTGTTTCACTTGAATTTTCTATCTAGGTGATCGCCACTCATTAATCAGAGCGCTTCTTGCTATATAAGATGTTACTCAAATGTAAACAATGAAGTTAAATTTGCGGGCACCAAATTTGTGAAAATCGCATTTTGAAAAATAGATAATAAATAGTACAGGCGTTATATTGTCATGATCCTGTGGTTTTATGCTATGTTTAAACAAATTCTATCATAATTTATAACCCATATTACCCAGTTTTGCAGTTTTTCTGAGCGTTCGTATGCTTTTAGATGTATACTTCCAAGGTAGGAAAAACATGCAGTCAGTCTGAGACTCGAACGAGGACCTCCGCAGAAAGTGAAGAAGCTCTGCCAAACTATCCTGCCAGCTTACTCATTTAACTCTACCATACAAATCGGGCCCCTGCTTCATACTCTATCGAACAATTGAAATTTATATTAAATTTCCTGTGAACACTTTGGTGCCAATATAACCAGAGTGAGACAAACAGTAAGCCAGACCGGCACTCGAACTAAGAATCTCCACAGATTACTAGTATGTGAATGTTCTACCGACTGAACTTTCCGGCTTTTACAGTTGACTCTACCTTGTAAATCAAGACTCCTACAACACATATTTTTATACCGATGTATATATTCCAGGTTGGCAAGCTTATCATGAAGGGCGCAGCGGAGTCGAACCTCAAACGTGTGACCCTCGAGCTGGGTGGCAAGAGTCCCGTGGTCATCTTTAAGGACGCCGATCGTACGTATACGTATTTTCTTCCTTCAGTCACCGAGCCTCCTCCTCCTCCTCCTCCTCCTCCTGTTCCTCCTGTTCCTCCTCCTCCTCCTCCTCCTCCTCCTCCTCCTCCTCCTCCTCCTCCTCCTCCTCCTCCTCCTCCTCCTCCTCCTCCTCCTCCTCCTCCTCCTCCTCCTCCTCCTCCCCTCCTCCTCCTCCGCCTCCTCCTCCTCCTCCTCCTCCTCCTCCTCCTCCTCCTCCTCCTCCTCTTCTTCTTCTTCTTCTTCTTCTTCTTCTTCTTCTTCTTCTTCTTCTTCTTCTTCTTCTTCTTCTTCTTCCTCCTCCTCCTCCTCCTCCTCCTCCTCCTCCTCCTCCTCCTCCTCCTCCTCCTCATCCTCCTCCTCCTCCTCCTCCTCCTCCTCCTCCTCCTCCTCCTCCTCCTCCTCCTCCTCCTCCTCCTCCTCCTCCTCCTCCTCCTCCTCCTCCTTCTCCTCCTCCTCCTCCTCCTCCTCCTCCTCCTCCTCCTCCTCCTCCTCCTCCTCCTCCTCCTCCTCCTATTCGGTTTATTTGTTGGATCAGGCCATCAATTAATACTCGGTTGAGGGTTGGGCCTGATTGTCCAGGCTCGATCGGAGTCTTCCTCTCCATACACTTCTATATTGACGGCTGATGGAGTCCATGCCCAGGGTCTTCCTGTCTCGCTTCAAGACGTCCCCCAAAGATAGTTTGCAGGTACACTCAATTGTCGGACTAGGGCGATGCATCCGTTGCTTCGCTCAAAATGCCCTATCCATCTCAGTTGGCTCTTCTGTATGATGTCTGCGAAGCTTTCCAACTTCAGTTGAGCGAGGAGGGATTCAAACGAAATGCTTTGCTCAGGTTTGACCAACCAGATCCACCTGATCATTGCTCCGCATTCCGCTGTACCTTTTTAAAGCCTAAATAGTTCATTCAGCCGTCGAGCCCCAATAGTTCATTCAGCCAGTAGCGTGTGAGACTTATGGTGACTGGTGTTCAAGACCCTGGATTCATTTGTCAAGGGTTGTTATTCGAAAGTGACAAAAATTAATTGATTGATTTTTATACTATCTTTGGATAATCTTAGCTTTCTGCAACTTAACACAATATTTCATACTTTCTTCAATCGATGTGATGGGAGCTGACTTCCTCGACATGAACAGTTTGAATTGCTGCCACAGTGTTTTCTGTTTCATTTCAAGACACTGTAGTATTGTGGTTCATTTGTGTTTATTTGGTGTATTTGTCTATTTTATGACAGAGACCTATCTCAAGTACACAGAATATTGCAAAGAAATAATAATACAACACCAGTCACGTTAGGCATAATGGTACCTTTGTTCCTTTTCATCGTTAAAGAGACTTGAACTTCCAAACAATAAAAGGAATACTACTACACTGTTAAGGGACTGTTATGATATCTATGATATCTGAACCATCACATGAAACTTTGTATATAGATTTTATTTCATATTTTCTTCTTGTTGTTGTTATTCTACCTACAGGCGTTTGTTTGACGAGAAACCTTGTAGTTTAAGTCTATTAAGAATTCTTTATCTTGATCTATCTTTCAAACCCAAATTCCTGTTTTACCATATTGCAGTTGATTACGCGGTGGAGTGGTCCCACCAGGCTCTGTTCTTCAACATGGGACAGGTCTGCACGGCCGGGTCCAGGACCTATGTACATGAGGACATATACGACGAGTACGTGAAAAAAGCCGTTGCTCGTGCAAAGGCTAAATCCGTAGGGGACCCATTCGATCACACGTTCGAATCCGGACCACAGGTAGGCATGCAAATTCCTCAAAGTAATCTCCCCTTTCCATGCTGCATCGACCACTACCATAACAAGATCCATCAAGATTCGGATGAAATTCAAATAATAAACAAGATACACATCACTTGTCATATTGTACATATTGATTTCAATTGAATACCCCAGAGTAGCATTTAACTAGTACATGTAGACTACTCGTGTGACATAAAAGATAATGTGAGTTGTTACAACAATGTAAGTATTGCTGAATTCGACGTTAAAACATACTAGTAATCAAACAAACGTCTTATAGATGTTTAAATTCGCTTTTTTTGATAATTCTTTTTAGGGGTAAGTGATTTAAAACCCAACAAATAACATGCCTTGAACTGCCAAGTCAGATTAAAGCCGTATTTTACATCCTCTGATTTTATAAGCCTAATACTACTAAAGACGTTTTGGGACCCTAAACCGCTGTCATTACTTACGCCAATTAGCTTTTATCACTCCAGGATGGATGGTGGGGATCGTGTTGGTTTTCTGTTAGCATGGCACAATCACAAACTTTAACTTTCCCCTTTAAAGTGCCTGTTCCAAGAAGAGAACATTTGAAAGTCGAAATAAGATTGATGATTAATTCAGGAAGCGTCCATTTGTGGAAGTACAGTTCATATGCTGTATGTTGTTGATTTTTTTCTTGTTGCTCATTATTGAAATAAATCCATCTACTTCGACAGGTCTGAATTTTAATGATAGTTTTACTATCGGAATGCGGATAGCTCTACTCATATTTACTCAGGCATTATAGTAAGTTAAGTCTGGGGTATTCCTGCCATTATTCTTGTGTCGGGAATCACGCAGTATCAAGTTCTTCTATTTTATTGACGTAACACAAACAACCCAATAACACGCATTTCCCGCTGACTCGGTAAGCGTTCTTAGCTAAGAGCATGGAATTGATCTTGACAATGGCATGTCGTAAATGGCTCTCTCTGACGAAGAGATATCCGAATTCGTCTCTTTAACCTTTTCCCAAACAATAACGACATTTGACCACTTAGTTACAGACGACTTAAGAAAACATTTTGGAAAAGAAGAAATTACTCGTCACGAGCAATTTCTTCTTTTCCCACAATGTTTTAAGTTCTATCAGAATATTATTTTTCAATTTCATCACATTTTGAAATGTCGTCTGCAAACTCTCTCATTTAGAGACAGTCGAAAATTTGGTGTTTGGTAAAGGGTTAAGCGACGTCATTGAGTATCCCATTGCGTGATGTAATGTATTACGCACCCCTCTTCAAACGCAATTTGATCAATGCATTTAGGACTGCGCCTGGACAAAAGGTTCACTTTCTCTTTGGCATCGGGGAAATATCGTAACATAATTTTATTTCAACATTAAGCACATAGGCTTATAGTTATAACAATTCTATACTTGCATGCATGGTATGCAAATGACATGTACATTAACGACTTATACATACACACACATTAAATAGACATACAAGATGAGAGTGACGACTTAGATAAACTCAATACAATTCCTGACAGAATCTTTTATTCTAAAGAATAGAACATGTTTAGAGTTTAATGAATCGTGTCTTGTTATCAGTATTAAGTAGATTAATGAACTTGTGCATACTGGGGGTTCGATGTAATCTTTTGATATACGTTAGCAAATGATTGTTTTATCGCAATAAAGTAAAAGATCTGATTCGTTTGATATGCTTGTAGCTAGTCAATTTTTCTCGCTCTTAATTGTCAAATCGTCTTTGTTTTGAGTGCCATTTTTTTAACCCTTTACCAAACGCCAAACTTGCGACAGTCCAAAATTGAAAGAGTTTCCAGCCGACATTTCAAATGTGATGAAATTAAAAAACTATCTTCTAGTAGGGCAGAAAACAGTGTACGAAAAGTAGACAAAATGTTTTCCAGAGTCATCTGCAACAAACCGGTCGAATGTCGTTATTGTATGGTAATGGGTTAATGATGTTTTAGTAAAACTATCAATCGCTTCGTTTTTATTAATCTAACAATAAAGAAACACCTTGTTTATGCCAATTCGTACTGTCTGATTCAAAAACGAGATGGAAGGAAACTTAAGTATGATAACGTTTTCAAATATGGAGGAAATGTCTTTAGAAAGGAAGAAAGTCATAGTCATGAGCAACTTCCAATTTGCAGAAAATGTTTTTTTAAGGTTTCCTGTTGCACGCACGTACGATCTGCGGGGTTATTTTTCGTAAATTAACCCATTGCCGAACAATAACGACGTTTAACCACTTTGTTGCATACGACTGTGGAAAACATTGTGGAAAAAGAAGAAATTGCTTAACAAGCAATTTCTCCTTTTCCATCAATGTTTTCTGTCGTTTCAGAGGACTAATTTTGAATTTCGTCACATTTTTAAATGTCGTCTGCATACACTTTCAATTTGGGACAGTCAATAATTTTGCGTTTAGTCAAGGGTTAAAGATTAACAAAAAGCTCCATGCGCATGCTCAACGTCATTTACAACCTCCGTAAATGAAGAGTTGTGTGTCTGTTGACAACTCACTTTAATCGAATTACCTCATTCGGAATTATTGGGTGGAGCGAAACCGAAAGAATCACGCGAACGTAATTATTTATTTCGACGTATGGCAATTTGAGTTTAAGATACGGTTGCGGATAATTGCCTCGAAATCTGATATTTCTTTTCTTGAGTAATGTTTATGTTGTCTTTGGTTTAAACGATGACTTCCTATGATCGATTCTCAAGCTTTTTTATTTTTTTATTTTCTAAGGAGTAACATGACTCCTAATAGAGACGAATGGAATTGCAGCCAAAGGATGAATTCTGTTTTTAGTATTTACCACCTGCGGACAATTTTTCCTCTTTAAACAGACAACTTTAGAAAAACGTTGTAAACATGTAAAAAAGCCTTTCAACCTCATGTTGTGATATGTGAATTGATTGAAAAGGCATTGTGGAACACGGAGAACTTGCCTGTGACAGACAATTTCTCCTTTTGCCATAATGGTTTTTGAAAGTCGTCTGCTGCTAGATATGTTACGTTATGTGGTAATGTGTTAATAGTTATACAGTGCTCCTTCCACATCCGTTTCCGTCATACGACCCTGCTTTTCGCGTAGTTTGTTCCACTATCCTCAGGTGTAAGCGTGTTAAGTCGAGAATAAATGAGATAATCAAACCACCAGTCTGTACGTTCAAGTTATACCGTTTTCAACCAGTTTCACAACATGGCGTTATCTTACTTTATCAACATTCAATGTTAAACCTTTTTTTATCTAGTTTTATAATTGCATCTGATGATGCTTCCAATTCAAACTATAATCATTAAAGGCACATGGGAAAAGGTACCTTCATTTAAACACCAGAGTTCTTTTCATCACTTATTATATAAATATTCATGCATTATACATCAACATCATTATTTAACCAACGACGAATGTTTTGTTTATAAGTCATTATTATGTTCTCAACATGCTATCAACATTTTAATATCGTGAAAGAATAGCCAAAGGAAATACCACAAGGTTGCTTTCTCTTTATTCAACAAGTCAAAGATTCAAATTACTATTTCTTATTTAAAAGTGCTTGTTCACAGAAATTCGAAAGTCAAAATAAAAGATCTTTAAAAAATTGCACTTTCTGTATTGTCGTTTAATATAAATTTAAAGAAGCTATTGATCGCATAATCAACTCAAGTGTCAATTTATATAAATATTTACAGACCAAATGCAAGATATCAAAAACGATGCAACGCTTTTAGATTTATATACATATCATTTTACTGTATACAGGTATCAAAAAGTTAAAAACCAAAAACGTTTGCTCTCAACAACTTTTCTCCAATGCATGTAATACAACACTAAAGCTGTTGTACAGTGCTATAGAAATGTACATATAACTTCCATCTATATTTCCTCACATCTGTGAACAAGCAGTTTTAACCCTTTACCAAACAATAGCGACATTTGACCAGTTTGTTGCAGACCACTCTGGAAAACATTGTGAGAACAGGAGAAATTGCTCTTAACGAGCAATTTCTCCTTTTCCCTCAATGTTTCTACCCTTTCAGAACATTATTATCTAATTTCATCACTTTTTGAATGTCGTCGGTAAACTCTTTCAATTTGGGACAGTCGAAATATTGACGTTTGGGAAAGGTTTATGGCTAGAATGATAGGGCTATTAACCATTTTAGCCAAATGATACTAATCTATGACTATTTTGCGGTATCAGGTGAGCGAAGAGCAGTTTAACAAGATCCTTGGGTTAATTGAGAGCGGAAAGAAAGACGGAGCCAAGCTGGAGTGTGGTGGAGAGCGTCAGGGAGATGTGGGCTATTTCGTCAAACCCACAGTATTCTCAGACGTGACCGAAAACATGAGGATTGGCAAGGAGGAGGTAGGTGGAAAAGGGGCGTTATATAACGGGTGGTTTGTGTTTTACGGGGATATGACAGTTACATAGAATACTGTATAGAGCTTAGCGTTCAGTGCACGAAGACTTCCCATAGTGTCGCAACAAAGTTTCGATAGTTCATGCAAGTAGAGGAAATGTCAGAAATATAGTAAACAGTGTGCAAAAGATCATAAATCATTTAAGTAGAGGAAATGTCAGACTGAAATGGAGTAAAATGTATAAAAATAGCATACAATAAGAGGTGTGTTATTATCAACAAGATGTGTCTCTCCTATTAAAACACAATACAGACTTATATAGATTTTTTTCTCAAAAATGCAGGTAATGTTATTCTTAAGAAGAAATCCGTCCTTATCTCTTCAATTCTTATGAAGTCTTTGCCGCTTTAAATGCGCAAAGAAGTTGATTAGGACTCCAACAAGATACTTCACAACACTTCAATCTAATCTTGATTGGTTGGACACAGTTCCTTGACATTTTTCTAATGATACGCATAAGCAGTCTATGCTATACAATACCACTTTAGCAAAAGTATGTACTGCTCGTGATGCTATCCTCATGAAATATTCTGTCAATAATTACACAGAAAATGGTGTTTTCAAGCCGTCTGACAGTCCCCTACTGCAGCTTTCAATTTGGGACAGCCAAAAAGTACTTTGAAACAAATTGTAACACACGTGTTATTCATTAAACACTATCTCCGCAGATCAGAATTTGTCGAGATATGTTACTCAATGAAAACATGTTTTCTCCTGTAACGAGATTACCCGAGTGGTTACGATCGTATTTCCGTAGATATTCGGCCCCGTCCAGCAGATTATCAAGTTCAAGGACACAGACGAAGTGATAGCCCGCGCCAATGCCACAGAGTACGGTCTAGCCGCGGCCTGCTTCACTAAGGACATGGATACAGCCCTCAACTTTACAAGCCGGGTCCGCGCTGGATCCGTCTGGTAACTACCCATTCATTATCATACTGAGCTTAAATCGCACTGACCACCAGGGCAGAAATAAAGTACGTTAGAATACGGCCTGTACAATAGATCCAGTCTAGTCGAACCAAGACATGTCCATTACATGTGATCTACGTTTGCTTCTCTACACTAATTTCGACACGTACATTGCCAATTGAATCAACTTTTAAAGTTCGCTCATATCAGTTTGGACCATACCATTTGTTTCTTTCGATTTGGACCAGTCACAAAATCTCATCATGCGGCGAGATAAGAGTGAACTATTTTAATTCCACTCCCTCTCTTTTCCAGGGTTAATTGTTATAACGTGCTATCCGCCGCCGCGCCATTCGGTGGGTTCAAGATGTCTGGAATCGGTCGAGAACAGTAAGTACCCTCCGTTATTATCTCCCTTGATAAGCTTGTGCTAATCGGCCCACACACATCCGTGAAACATATGTGTAATGACATAGAATGACCGACCAACTTATTTGTGGAAGGTTGTATGTTGAATACCCGATCAACAACAAACATTATGATTGCAATGGTTCCTTTTCGTAGCACCATGGGTATTTGGGATAACAATATGGGTGAAAATACGAACTTCATGTCAAAATCGGATTAAACTCGTACGCACACGTATTTGTTCATTAGCGGTTTGAATACCGTTTCGTTGGTTAACCTGTAAAGAATCGCCAACTCCTCTTAATTAATTCGTAAACTAAGGTTTGGCAAAAAAGGTTGAGTAAGATTTTATTTCTAGATCATTACTTAACTTCGGTGCCTATACTCGTTTAACGAATTAAACAAAACTAATGCGTAAACACTCAAACACCAAATTTTCGACTGTTTCAAATTGAAAGAGTTTGCAGACGACATTTCAAAATGGGGTGAAAACGAAAAATAATCTTCAGATAGGACAGAAAACTTTGTGGCAAAAGAATGAATTGCTCGTTAAGAGCAATTTCTTCTTTTCACACACTGTTTTTGAGAGTCGTCTGCAACAAACTGGTCAAATGTCGCTATTGTTTGGTAATGGGTTAAACAAGATATCATATTTACATACATTATTAGAAGAAATGCCCTGTTTGACGTCATAGTTAATATTCTGTTCAGACAAAGGTGGGCGAACACGATAAGATGACAGAGTTGTTGAACTTTGATAGAACGAAACAGTGTTGTTTCATAATGGTCATTACTACTTCTATTTCTGATAAGGAGAAATAAATGTCTCTCTTTGGTGTTACAAACCCATTTGACATTGAAAATAGCTTTGTCTCGGCGGTCGTTATATACGGAAATCGCTATTTTCCGTTTACTTCATGTACATGTTTCCACGGTGTTGTAATGGATAGCACCGGTGACTAGAGACCGGCCAACCAGGGTTCGATTCCCGAAGCCGGTCACTATTTTACGTTGGAGTGTCCTTGGGCAAGACACATTTCATAGTCTAGTACTTGTAGGTCATCCAGGGAACATTTACTCAAACACACAAGACTGGGATCTGTTCATAAATGAAAGAATAATAAACAACTTCAAAGCATATACTTCCTCATTTCATACTATACGTATACTTACGAACACAAATCCAAAAATCACCACTTGTATTGCTATACGTTCGTTACAAATTTTAATTTGAACTGTTTTCATAATTATAAATGATACGTGGTAACCTCGTATCGTGTCAAGGAATTAACATGTCTGATGGACATGACTAATGAAATAATTGGCTAAACGGAAAAAGCTCATAAATACCCATTATCCGCCATTTTGAAATTTATTCTGCCGTCGAATTACTTCGGTTTCAAAATGGCGGATACTGAATATTCAACCTTCAAGTCATAGGTCAAACGAATGTATCTATTTGTAATCTATTTGTGATAATTGAATGCACTGTTTATCTTAATGTCTTCACTTGAAGTATCAATAATAAGGGAAAGTGTAAAGAAAGAAAAGTTCACAGAGAAGGTCCGCGTTTCGAGCTATTTTCTGTTCAAAATAAATATACCATCTGCTACATGTACAAATATGGAATCGAAGATAGAAGGAGAAAAAAAACGTGTGAAATGCTAGGAACTCCATTTCTGTATTAAATCTGAAATACCTGATTTATGTACTATTTAATGATTTTTTCCTTACAGGGGTGAATATGGTTTGTCGCAGTACACCGAGGTCAAAACGGTCAGTATAATATTAACGGATATTAGCTTAGCAAACTTTATCATTCGCTAGCCCAAACCACATGAAATCAATAACTAAATAATTCTTTTTTGTAGACTTTCGTGAATGGTCCAAATTGTAAACAACATTAGATTACATCTTCAATGTGTTAAAAGTAGAATTTACTGAAATATATATAGCAGCGTATTGGGATGAAATACATCTATCGGCTCTTATAAAGAGGTTATCGCAATTACAGGAGAACGTGGTCGTCAGAAGCGATTTCTCATTTGGTATCAATGGTTTATCATTTCCTGTAGCATATGTATCAAATTAAACCAGTCGATGTGAACAAACAGATTAAATAGAATTTGTGGAGGATAGTGTTCCAGGATAGTGTTTTACCAGACGATTTAAGGAAATATTTGCTTAATTCAAAACTGATTCACATGGATGGAATCTTAAATAAATGTACATTATTGCAGAGAGACACATTATTGAAAGCGTGTCACTTTGCACTATTACATATCACAATGTTGAAATTGAAGGGAATGCTGTTTTGAACTTTCGCAGCGTTCTGGCGTAAGAAGTTTAGTAAAACGCTATCCCCGGCACACCTGGGCCGCGGGTTCGACTCCTTTGACTAACGTGATACAGCGTTTCATTTATCCGCGTTCGGTAGTCGGTACAAATTTTGTTTCCAGGAAACAGAATCGATAGTGACTAATCTTAGTCGTGTAGAACTCGTTTCACAAACGATGTAAAATACAGTAAATAAGTTTAAACAGAACCTTTTCCTTATATTATTGTAAAATATTTGTAAATATATTGATAACGAGATTCTCTCACTGGTGCGAAAGAAATAAGATCATAGATGAATCCAATGCTGGCTTTCGCAAAGGTTATTCCACAACAAAATACTCAGTTGTTTTAATGGCATTAGGACAGAAATATTTATCAAAGAAAAAAGGAAGATTCTATTGCATTTTTGTTGATTTTGAGAAGGCGTTTGATAATGTAAAGCACGAAAAACTTTGGGACGCACTGCAAAGAAAGGGTGTTAGTGGAAAATTTCTCTCTACTCTTAAATCTATCTATGGTCAACCGAGGTCTTGTGTTAAGGTGGATAACACATTAACAGAATATTTCAATTGCACAATGGGCACCAGACAGGGATGCACGGGCAGTCCAAAAATAGTCTTTATTAATGATTTATTAAATTTTCTTGACTACAAATGTGATAAAGGGATAATGGTATCTAATGAAATTAAAAAGTTAAAACTTCTCATGTTTGCAGACGACGTCTCCAGCTTTTCTGATTCTGTCATTCAGATTGACAAAATTGAAACATTTTCATCCATGGTAGAAATGCGAGTGAATATAAATAAAACAAAGATAATGGTTTTTAGGAATGGAGGTGTCGTTAGAAAAAATGAAAAGTGGTTTTTATAACAACAAACAAATAGAAATAGTGTCGGTTTACAAATATTTAGGGTTATATTTTACTCCTAAATTAATTTGGAGTAAAACGCACACAATGCTGTCTTTTCAAGCAACTAAAGCTGTATTTAATATTTTACGTATCCGTAAACGGTTTGGACTTTTAGAATTGAAAGATATGTTCAAAATATTTGATTCTGTCGTAAAGCCCATTCTTTGCTTTGGATCGAAGAAATGGGGATATAGTATTGTAAATAAAATTGAAAAGGTCAAAATCAAATTTTGTAAAAAGATATGTAATCTATCAGATAATACGTGTGATTCCATGGCATCGGTGAGTGTGAAAGACTGCCATTATGCACAACTTATATGGTCTTTTGTTTAAAATACTGGCTCAAACTTATACGCATGGGTAATTACAGATATCCGAAAAAATGTTATAACATGCTTAGGCGGTTAGACTCAGTAGGGAGAAACACATGGGCAACTCATATCAAAGATGTGCTTTATCTATATGGTTTTGGATATGTTTGGGTTGCGCATGATGTTGGGAATGACGATATATTCATTGAAGTTTTTACCCAAAGATTACTAGATTGCTATACTCAGAAATGGATCTCGGATATTGATAACACCCCTAAAGCCTTAAGCTATAAACATCAGTTTTATATCCCGAATACTATCTTAGCATAGATATGCCATATCTACATAGGCAAATTCTGTCTAACTTCAGGTGCTCTAACCACAATCTAATGATTGAAAGGGGAAGGCACCTGGGGATTGATAGAAACATGAGAGTGTGCCCCATTTGTCAGAAAAACAACATTTCAACTGTTGAAGATGAAATCCATTTATTTTTTTATTGCTCGATAGTAATAGTAGCAACATTCCTAATTGAGGCTTTTAAATGTAGAAAGCAATTTCTGAATAGTCCCTGACTTCTTCTATGTTTGATAACTATATGCTATGTCACTCACACTTTGTATTTGTATATGTGTTTATATATATGGGTTAGAGGCCTAAGATACTTGGATAAAATATTGAATTGAATTGAATTGAATGGACTTCATACTCATGCAAACAGGTTAGATCCAGGCCAGCCGCCAAGTAAATTGGCGGCTGGCATGCGATCTTACCTGTTTGCTACTCTGAATAAATCCTTTCTTATCAAAATTAAGCAGATGCTTAAGGTTTCGGAAAGCAGACGACACAAAGATCTTTTAGAAAATTACCCCGCATTCTAAGGGTTATGTCTTTCTGATGTTTGATTAATAACTGGGAGGTAGCATACCATTGTAACCCCATACCGCCAAAGACCTATATGATGTTACACCTGTGACTTTTGAGATCTCCAATTCCCGTTAATTCCAATGCTAGATCCATGAACTTTCATTGTTCTGTTAAACTAAGCATAACGTTTTTTCTCCCTAGCTATATTCTTAGCCATCAAGATGGTTAGATGCTCGCTTTAGACTGTAATAGTCTCAATTTCTTCTACGAAGCCGTGTGCAATAAAGAGACACCATACGAAAATCAATAAACAGAGGCAATGGAATTTGTGACCATACGCCCAATACCGATAGTCCTGCAATAGGCAATAATAACAAACTTTCAGACAATACAAGGGCCATTACCTAAACGGAAATAACATTCAATTAGTGTTTTACAAGGTCATGCTTTAACCCTTTCCCAAACACCAAATGTCCGACTGCAGAGTCTGCAGACAAAATATGATGAAATTGGAAAATAATCTTCTGATAGGGAAGAAAACATTGTGGGAAAATGATAAGTTGCTCGTCACGAGTAATTTATCCTTTTCCCACAATGCTTTCCAGAGTTTTCTGCAACAAAGTGGTTAAATGTTGTCATTGTTTGGTAATGGGTTGATAGCAACACTATACGTCAGAAGTCGAAAGTCAAACATTCTAAAAGAGACACCTTTTAAAGTGCATTGATAGAACCTTACCCATATGAATATTACCGGTGTCACCTTTATCATGGCTTCAAGTGCTGTAGGGTCAATGAGTCATGTTTGTTTTAATGTGACAACATGTTTCTTTATATAGAAAGCTCAGAACAAAGCTGTTAAAACATTACACCATATCGCTTTAGATTCCATACACCTTGCTTGTGAGTTGTCCGCATGGCTGTTAAAGTAAAATGACCTTATGTCCATTTTCATTTACCAAAGTTACCTACTTTTCAAATTTAAAGTTATAAAACGCAATTACTGTTTTTGTTGTATAATGGTCGGGTAAGGCAACTATTCTACCATCAATTTTTATTTCAAAGTACAATGTATATCCATTTGATATATCTACTCTAAGGCAAATAAGTGCACTATTGCGGGGTTCTGCACGTAATACAATGCATGTCAAACACATTAGCTCCTTGCCTTCCATGCATACAATGAATCGGGTCAACTCGTTCACCACTCGCATGCTTTTGAACAGTTTTGTTAACTTCGTTAGCGATGTTACGTTCAGAACCGTTCCACTGCGGAACAGGTCAATGTGTTTTACCTTCAGGGGACTATCTCATAGATTGTACTCTATGAGTAAGAATAACCTTTTAAAGTGAATTAAACAATCTCCTTCCCTATAAACAATAACCATCTTTATTTTTCTAAAACAAATACTAACCCTTAAAGTGCTGGAACCGACTTCATACTTATCCAAGCAGGTAAGACCCAGGCCAACCTCCAAGTAAATTGGCGGCTGACCTGTGATCTAACCTTTTTGCTAGTGTATCTTTCCTCACCAAAATTAAGCAGATATTTAAGGTTTTGGAAAGCAGACGACACAGAAATCTATTTTTAGAAAATTACCCAGCAGTCTAAGGGTTAAACAAAATGTGTGCGGCGTCACACGTGATTCCCCCACCCCACACTATAATTGTGTCAGTAGGGCACGGGCGGGGTAATCATTCTCGTACTTCTATTTCTCTCAGGTCGTGATGAAAACCTCGAAGAAACTCTAAACGCGAGGGATCGATGTCGAGGAAGGTTTGGCGGAACTGCGAGAAACTCGACCTCTACCTTCCCAGCTCTGTAACTTCATTGAGACATCTACACAATCATTTCCAGAGAATGAAAAATAAACAGCAAAAGAAAAACCAACAACAATAAAGATCGATGTCGAACGAGGTTTGGCGGAACTGCGAGAAATTCGACCTCTACCTTCCCAGCTCTGTAACTTCATTGAGGCATCTACACAATCGTTGTCAGAGTTCGAAAAACACAGCAAAAAAATATTCACACGGTGTATTTCTATTTCTATATTCACACAGTGGGGCATTATATGAAATCTAGGTGCATAATATAAAATGAAAACAACAGACTTTAGTGTGAATGCTTACTCATTCAGCATCCTTTTGAACTGTTCACGTGCAATGAATCTATGTTTAATGAAGACCTTTATATCTTTATAGACTAGTTATGGTTTACGTTTCTCAAATACTAAAGAATTTCGGCCAGTTTCATAAAAATTCTTGCGATATATTTCCTCGAAATATCAAGAATAAAGGGGAAAGAATACCATAGAAACGCGTTAACTTAGACGTGAACGAAACATGACACCTACATGGGTAAAGTCTATCGCAACATTTTTCATTTACAAAAAAACAAGTCGCATTTGGGATTCAAGAGCAAAAGGTAAAGTTACAAATCTTAGTGAGACAGGTATGTGGTTTCTAAAATCAGAATTCCAGAAATGTTCCTGCTATAATTAACTTAATTTGTGAACCAAAAGCACATGCGTAAATGCACTTGGCGGCTTTAGGATACATTATTCTTAGGGTGCAAAACTCCTTAAATATATTTAACTTTGGAATCATTTTGCTCGAAATACACAATTTATCATTCTGTCTCATTGGTATCTACCCAATATCACAGGGAAAACAAATTTTGTTTTTATAATTTTTTAATCATCTGTTGTTACTTTCAAATTCGACCAAACCAAATTTTCTGTTACTTGGAATGAGCTTAGACACACAACACCACTGTCTCCTTGGTAACGATTTGGACAGAACGTGTGTGGTCTAGTCTGTTTCGAAATAGTCATCCTTGTTAAACCACTAAACTAGGGCCGTTCCCGTTTTCTTGAAGTAACAGTCCAAATTTAGTTAGATAGAGTATCCCTGTATACATCTTTTGTAAAGACAGAAAATAGCCAACCCGGCATACGATCATGAAATGGAGGAATTTTTTCGTCGTTCAGTTATTTGTTTATTCTTCCTTTCAATGAGGGTTAAAAAATTACTTTATATTGGCCCATATTGACACACAAAAACTTTTGAACCAGCTATGGCACAACGATTCATAGCATGTGACAAAGTTGTTTCTCTTGTGACACTAGTGTTTCTACAACATGATTATTTTCAAAGACAATGTACATGGTTTTGCTCTGTACATCTGTTGTTTGATGTTGGTTTCCAAAGTAAGATAAAGAAGGTAGTCGTTTCATCATTGATTGAAACTGAAATAATTATCCTATACCTACTCTACAGAGGCAGTAATAGAAGTCATGTGATAAGATAGGATTACAAGTGTGTTAAATTTCTTCCTTTGTTGCAATTGTTATAACGGAATTTATAGGTAAATAAAATTGTTAGTTTTCATACGACTCTATTTGTTGTTTTAGATTTGTTTCCTTTTCCTTCATCTTGAGGTTGATGCCGCTTTCAACCATAAGTTCACACATCTGTGACGACGATTTCGTCGGCTTTTTGTGTTGATCAGTCACATGCTTACGTTTGAAGAAATAGCATGGACGTGAAATAACAAACATTGAAACCGGACTCTTCGTTACCAAAATAGTAGTGCAAAGAAAAACAAGTCAATCCTTTCTTGGTATTTTTTTCTATTGGTCATATTGAAGATTTTTTCCGCTTAAAAAACGTTTCCTCTATGGGAATTCGTATTTTCTTTTTAAAAAGAACACAACAGATTTGTTGAAAAGAATGAAAAAGTGGGAGCCAATGCATGCAGAATGCTGACTAAAAAGGCATTGACTTGGAAAAGTATCGACTAATTGTTTTTATTACACCCATCCCCAAAAGCAAATAACCTTTTCATATTCGAAGTCATGTAAATAGCAAACTTTAAAACCCTATAATGAAAGTAGGACATTTCTGAAAACAAATGTCATTGACTATGTATACAAATTGGTTGAACTGTGACACGTTAGCAATTGCTCATAATTCAATTGCACGAGTATCATTTTGTTGCAATGTTTTCAAAAGCTATCTCTATAGTCACTCGAGATCGGCTGAGTGAGGGAATACTAAAATAAATTCCCAATTATGAATAACAGAAACCTTTGTTGCTATTGATGATAGTTTTAATCAGCTGTTACATCTTAGTTTAGACCTGGGAATACCAGATCAAGAACTATAGTAGAAGACACTCCTATCGAATAACCCCCTCGGTAATTGACATGACGTCATACACACAAGTTAAATAGATCTATATCTGTAGTTATGGGACCGTCTGTTTGATCACAAACATACAAGTCGTAATACGAGAGGGACGCCCATGTTAACCCTTATAGTGCTGGAACCGCCTCCATGCTTATGCAAACAGGGAAGATCCAGACCAGCCGCCTGTGATCTAACCTGTTTGCTTCTCTGAGTATCTTTCTTCAACAAAACGAAGCAGAAATCTTATGTTTTGGAAAGCAGACGACAAAAAAACATTAATTAGAAAAATGTTCTAAGAGTTAATAAATCCCTCTGTGCTACCACTGCGTACGTCCCTAAACATTTATTTCCGCATCTTACAAAAAAAGACTTAAAAATGTCAGAGGATTAGCCGTGTCTGTTTGAGAAGGATTCCATGAAACACGAAATCATGGGGGAATAACAGAATGTACATTCTGTTATTTACCTTTGTTTTCATGTTTCGAGGATTAGCCATGTTTGTTTGGTCGTGTTTCCAGTGGTATTACATAATGAACATTTTAAGAAGTGCATCCAAGTTCATGATTTTTTTCATAACCGTAATGCTTGCCTTGTGTTTCATATGCTAAAGACATGGTACTAAGACAATTCCCACCAAACTCATGTTATAATACCCTTCATTTATTCCCCGAATACATGCCAGATACCGTCAAAAAGGGGTCCTGCAAGGCCAAGCGGTGGACTTACAACTCGGGGTTTCCGGGCTCTAGCCCCTATAATACCTCTGGTTTTGTGGGATTGTCCATAAGCAAGTCATTTTAGAGATCTAGCCTAGGACTGATGAACCCAAGAAATTCATAACAAAACTAAATATTGTTGACAAGGCGTTATACTCAATTTTTCAACAGTCAAGCAAACACCCAAACAACTGAAGGATGCTATTTTCCCGGAGCATGCCGATGGACCCTTGTGATGAAGGGACCCAATGAAGCCGATTAATACCATGACGTCACAGGTAATGTCAGAAAATATTGGGCTGGAACGCAGGGAACCAGAAACTGGAGTAATAAAATTGGTTGTTGTTGTTGTTTTTCGCAAAAACTTTTAAAGAGTAATACAGTATAATTTTGTTAATAGTTTTCTTAGGTGGGGCTCAGATTCTCAGTTCGCTTGCGCCTTTACGCACATCATTAAACAAGCGAGACAATAGCCAGATAAACACTACCATGCTGGTCATAAACAAATCAAAGACATTGAATTAGATTTTACACATTTATGAAGATAAATTTAATCTTGCAATTAAAGGGTACAATGACAATTCTAACAAGACAAAGCTTTACCAGTTATTATAAGGCAAAGAGATAACTTGTGGAGAATCGAAAAAGAAAAATTTGGAATTAAAAAAAGGGAATTTAAACACAAGCACACCTTGGATATTGTTAATGATTCTCACAATTTGATGGTACACACATTTGTTTCGTCTTAATGTTGAAACTACATTCTATTCCCTTGTTTAATTAAAAAAGATAATACAATTTTCAAAAAAGAAAGAAAATTGCAGTAGTATTGTTTTTGTTTTTCCTTTTAATCATTTCATCAAACTTAAAAACCTTATTATTTGGTGTGTATTACATTAAACTGGTTAACTGAAAGAGTTTGCAGACGACATTTCAAAATGTGATGAAATTTGAAAATAATCTTCTGATGGAGTAGAAAACATTGTTGGAAAAGGAGAAGTTGCTCTTCACGAGCAATTTCTAGTTTTCCCACAATGTTTTCCAGAGCCGTCTGCAACAAAGGATTAAATGTCATTATTGTTTGGTAATGGATTAAATACCATAAGTGTTGAATAAGCAATATTGACATAATTATCTCACTGTATTATACAATTGCACAATAAGCGTGGCCCAGCACAGATAAAAAATGAGCTTCATCTATAATTCTGTATCTCTAATTGGTCACTATTAGTTGCATACTGACAAAATATAAACTAAAATAGTTTTGGTGTCTCACTGTATTGAGTGTTATTAATTGGAATATCTATTCAATTCTATCAAACTAGAATGCAATTGTTTAATTCAAAGAAGCAATCATTTTTCATATGATATCTAATTTCTAAAACGAAATTTTCTTTTTCTGGTCAAGACTCCATAACTGATATTTTGTATTTAACTTTTAAAAAGGTATAAATGTCATTTACAAGCATTCTAGGGTGTGACAGGAACTATAGCACAGGTCACGGTAAAAAATAACGAAAATATCCTTCAAAACACTGCTTGGAAAGTCATTAGAAACCCAGATCAGCTTAGTTTAATTCATCAATATATGTGTGAGCATATTCTGTATTTTTTATCCATTTTTACATTCAAGTCATTGTTAACTCATTGATTCATAAATGATTATTGACAGATCCAAATTGATACTTCTAGAATTGTCAAAATCAAAGCTATACTAGAATAAAGGTTTTCAATAAAGACGATATCAAACTAATTGTGATATTTGAACATTATTAAAATGAAAAAAAAAAAATGAAAACTATATTTGTTAAAAACACATTAGAATCATTGTTGCAAAAAAAACTTATTTTAAGCAATTTTTCATTTTGCACAGATGTTTTCTTGTGTCATTGTCTAATCAGAAAAGGAAAATTGATTATATTTAATTAGGATAAACCAGTTTGTTTTCTCATATCTGATCATGTTTCTAGTTTAACCCATTACCAAACAATAAACATACGACTCTGAAAAACATAGTGGGAAGAAGAAAAATTGCTATTAATGAGCAATTTCTCCTTTTCCCACAATGTTTTCTGCCCTATCACAAGATTATTTTTTCAATTTCATTACATTTTGCAATGTCGTCTGCAATCTCTTTCAAATGGGGATTGTCATAAATTTGGTGTTTTGTAAAGGGTTAAATAGCGCAGCAACTCTCTTTCCCCCCCATGGATGCAATCCAGTTATATGTTTAGAAATATAAATAGTAGTATGTTAAGTACAACCAATTCAAAAATCTTTTATACAAATACCAGTTTTGTTTTGTAATGGCAGAATCAGAGGAGCCTTTCTTTCATCACTATGGCTTATGAAAGTATCTGATGCACGTATTTTGAAATAAGTTAACAATGGATTTTATATTTCATTATTTCCAGACTGAAAGAATATTCTTTGTTTCAAAATAAACATCTCATTTCATTCATTCAGATCAATCTGAAAATAAGAGCATAACTCCCATATGATGGATTCAATTCTGACAATCTTCGACACTATAAATCAATTACCCCTTTAACTGCACCTTCAAGGTGCAGTAAACTGATAATGTCAAAACTTTAAATATTTTGTTCTAATCATATCTATTTTTCATTTCATCACATTTATGAAACCTTCTAGAATAAAATAGCTCTCATTTTTAATAAAAAAAAAAATCAAAAGCAAATAATATTTAATAAAAAAAAGCTTCTTGAAATGTTATGAGTGACTAGGCCTAAGCCATTGTATGTGATTTGCTGACTATACTCGCACATCTCTCAAGGTTGCTTCAATAAAATAATTTCTCAAAAATGTTTATAGTTAATAAATTGCTCTTGTCTCATCGCTGAAGTAGTCTCTCTATAGCTTGATTAACATCACCAAATGTTGCCATCAGTGCTGAAATAGAGCAGAATAGAATGATCATATAAAACTCTCATAATGTAGTTAACAACAGAACTAAACCTTTTTGGGCAACAAACAAATAGTAGCAGCAGGTGCTTAAAACAAGAGTGTTTTGATTTAGGTGGAATAATTACCGTTTTTAGCATCATAAAATAATGAAACACTGTCTTGACTAAGGTGGTTTGACAGATGTTGTGAAACCATGTCAGGAAAACTACCATTAACATTGTTTGATAACTACCTAACCCTTGTATTCTTGATTTTACTCATATTTCAATAGGAGATTCAAGACAACACTGTTTTATCGCCTATTATGCAAAGAGGTAAGTTTCTAGTGTGTTTCTTGATATACATATCAATTTACAAATGTTACATCAACCCCCAGTATAAACATTATAAAATCAAGTTAGTGACTCAATTCTATACCTACAAATGGGTTAACACATTACCACCTATCGCCAAAATGCATTGAGGTAAAAAAAAAAAAGTGCTTGTCACAATGCTTTTTATTCATTCACATAATTATCACAACAGCAAAATTGAAAGGTTTTTGTTTACAAAGCTTTTCTAAAGGAGTCTGCTTAAAGTAAAAAAAAGGCATCGGCATGTGGTAAAGATAGGTCAAGCATCAGCAAACAAATTGTATATAGAGAAAAGAATAACACATTAATTTCCCACTTGGAGGTATTATAAAACATTTCATCCCTCATTCATAGGCACATATAATTGGGCAGTGGAGACTTAAAATATGTTACAGTGTCTTTGTCTACATTTAAGAATGTGATATTTCCTTAGACATTTTTAACAAACTGGCATAGCAGGGATATGGATTAAGAAAAGATGCACATTTATATCTACCTCTTATATTTGCTTCTCTGTCTACAAATCCCATCATCGCCAATTGATCTAATTGTGTTGCAAATCTCTGCTCTGGAGGCTGACCCTAAAAACAATTTAAGCAATAATGAAAACAAATAAACTATGGCATGAATGAAGGGTGATTTCAAGGTGCACCGACAGCTTAGTCATTTAGCACTTATTATGATGATGTAGATAAAAGAAAATAGAATTAGTTACGTGCTGAAAAGTATTTGATTTAAGGAAAGCAAATAAGAATTTGCAATGAATGAATGATAAAAAATAAATAATTTGTAAGAACAAGCTCTGGACCATAAACATTGGTATATCAGGTAAAAAACAGCGCTTCATGCATAGAGTAAGATTGGTCTAGACCAGGACCTATTTTCTGAAAAGGCAATTTCCTAAATTGAAAGAGTTTGCGATGATTTTTTTCAAATTGTGATGAAATTGAAAAATAATCTTCTGATAGGGCAGAAAACATTGTGGAAAAAGGAGAAATTGCTCGGTAAGAGCAATTTTTCCTTTTCCCACAATGTTTTCCAGAGTCGTCTGCAGCAAACAGGTCAAACGACGTTATATATGGTATGGGCTAGGACCATATAAGAAATACAATTTCATTATAGTGCCTTCTAAATTCAAAATACTTCAAATAGTTCTAAAATACTAAATCACTATTCAACCTACACCCACAATGTAACTATGTAATACTATACAGGGTTTTCCTTAAGGATAAGAGTAGAAGGCCAAAAGAACTACCAAGGAGGCAGGGGTTCCTGGGAATGAACAAACCTCTTTTCAGGTACTGTTTTTTTTCATTGTATTTTTAACATCTGGCAAATTTAAGTTGGCCAGAAAAGGATTTGAGGCGGTCAAATCTGCCAGGAGCAGCCTCTCAAGGAAAACCACAACTATGTAAATCTTATCAAGCATGATTTAACTCAATAAATACAACATACAGTAGTTCCTTGCTGTCCCTGTTGAGACATCATACCCATCATCTGTGACATCATGTTTGTAAACGGATCAAATCCCCCAGGGGTTTGTGGATTAGTGGTGGGGCCTGAACCTGCCGCTGAGGGGGTGGTGCCTGTTGAGGGAGTGGTAGTGGTGCTGGTTGTGGTATTAGTTGTATCCGTACCGCTGGCAGGTTGGGAGGAGGGTGAGGCTGTACTCGAGGCTGTTGTTGTTGTAGCACCACCAAACCCAGGAGGCATTGTCATTCCACCTCCTGGTACTCCCATACTGAAGAAGGAATCAATTATTAACTCTTTACCACCTGCAGACAACATTTGTTTAACCTGATGCAGACAACTTTAGAAAAGGTTTGAAAAAATGTAAAAATCTTATCAGTTCTGCTCTTGTGATATGTGAAAAGATTGAACAAGTGGGCCATGGTGGCCCTAGAAACGCTCACCTGAGATACAACATATTTGAAGAATAAGTTAGAAACACTTTAACTTTAACACAAGGTTTCTTATGCTTTTATCTAGTGACATGTTTTGACATTATCATTTTCCTTTCACAGAAGCTCACCATGAGCACTTCATGCTCAGGTGAGCTAAAAAGATTTTGTAGCAAATATTTTGCCACAATGCATTTTGAAACTCTCTGCTGCATGATGCAAAGATGCGGTGTTAGGTGGTAATGTGTTTATTGAAGTTGAAAAGAATTTCAGTTTTCAATGCCTGACTCATAAGCCAAGTTGAAAGACTCCTAGTTAAAATTACCAATAAGGTTGAGTACAAAAACCATCTTTCCCCAATGCAGTTAGGAGTCTGGAGACAAACAAAAGCTGCTTTAAAAGCCATTACTTCTCTCACTTGCAGCAAAATACTCAAGCAAATGCTTTGATAAACGAGCAAATAATAAACGAAGAAAGTGAATCTACAATTGCATGACAAAATCAAATTTTCAAATAAAAAACATCCCTGTATCAACAATACTCCAGTTAAACAGACATTGCAATAATTTCAAAGGTCTACAGTAGCCTACTTATATCCAGAACTGTTTGGCAACTTAGGTTAAATGTTTGCTTACCCAGGGAAGAGCCCAGGTTCCTCTTGCTGCAGCGTCTGCATGCCCTGCATGATTTGCTGCATTGCCGTTAGAGCCCGTGGATTGGTTAAAGATGATTGTACAGCCGGATTCCTCATCTGAAAGAAACAACAACAACACATTGGATTGTTGTCATAGATTGGAGGTCTGCAGTTCTCAACAACCTTTTATTCACATTCCACCAATGGCTAAGAGCAATCAAAAAGACAAGTCCTTCACTAATGGACTTAACTATCATCTAATACAGAAAATAGTAACTTATCAATGAAAGAGAATAAATAATAAGTCCTTTATAAAACTTGGGCTTGCAATGTCTTGCATTGAGCCCATGATGTTTGATTACATGTCTAATCATTAGACTTAATAATTCACATGACCAATTTAGTTACCTGTTCTGTTAACTGAGGCAAGTTACGAACAAACTGGTCTCGCAGCTGAGGATTACCAGCAAACATTGGATTACTACCCATTATCTGTAACAGAAATATTTATAGACATTATCAAGTCAGCTTTTGGTGGTACAAAATTTGGTCGACAGAATCTATTATTTGAAAATGGAAATAAATACATGAAGACTTGGAAAAACAAAAAACAAGAGCTATCAATTAAACAGCATGCTCAACTATTTGATAATGTTGGAAAGGGGTATAGGTCAGTGAAATATGACTTGTTTCTAAAATATGAGGATGCACACAATGATTCCTTACAAAAGTCGTTAAGAAATGAATATGCACACAAAACTTTAACCAAGATTTTCCTAGTAAAAACAAGCGAAATAAAACTTGGTCAGGACCTTAAATAATGACACTGAACACATGAGTGATGTATCAACCAATTCCATACAGTAGTTAATGAGATACTAACTTGCATATAAAAACTTAACCAAGGTGTGACGCGGACGCCCGGTCGATTTGTATAGCTCTCCTTATTGTTCTAATAGTCGAGCTATTGAAACATTTTGTAAACCTTGTTCCTCGTCTAACATTGCATAGGGTCATGATATTGAAGGTCCATTAATCATTATGTATTCATTTGGTTCACAATCTAAAATGGAGACCTGTAGCATCCTTTAAACAACAGTGTCAGTCTCTTGCTTACAATTCTCACATGATTCGAGGAATTCATAATAAAATAATTAATGAGGAAACGAATTGATTTCGTAACCAAATGAAAAAATGGGATAGAAAGCATGATTAATAAGTATAAAAAATATCTCTAAGTAAGACTCTAAACTTTGAAAAATGTAACATTATACAGGTTAACTATATTAAATCAACAGTTGAAAGAAATCTTTAACAGACCTCTTGCAAGAAATGCTTGATGGAAAGATACGTAACCATGCCAGTGTAGAAATAATCAATATTTAATTTACCTGTGTAGCTTAAGGGATATATATGAATTCAACAGTGTAGCTTAAAGTGCTACAAGATCTTACCAGTTTAGTAATAAGTAATACACAATTTGTCCTTTTAAACACTAGAAGTCATTGTAAATAATTTTACCTGTGTCGCCAGTTCTGGATTTGAGGCCATAGAGTCTAACATGGTCTGCATATATGGGGCTTGTAACATGTTTTGCATCAGTTGTGGGTTTTCTGACATCTGGGACATTAAACTGGACATGCCAGGTGTGTTAAACATTCCTAAAATAAACAAACATCATAAATAATTCCTTGTATGGTGTTTGATACTGTTTCAACAATTTTTCAGTTATGTAATGGCTTTTCTGGAACCAGCAATATTAGGCTATGGCTCTGAAGTGACTTGCCAAAAGTCACTGACATGAAACTAGGTGTTGGTAGGGCTGGAACACAAGACCCCAGAGCTCTAAGTTTGCCACCTTAACCATTGGGTTATGCAGGACCCTATAAATAATTCATTACAAAATATACCCTTATTTCCAAAATCTCATTTCATCACAGAAGCCTACAAGTTTTTAGAATAAATCATGAAAAAAGCGAGCAATTCCTTGTCATGATCAGCAGTTTTTTTGTCACAATCCATTTTTTGTAAAATGAGGGGGGCATAGTAAGTCACGATATCTTCACCCAAGGTCAGAAGAATGGACAACACAGCTACACAAAGAAATGCTCCCAAAGTGTCTACGAACATGCGCAGTGTATCCATATTTCATACAGGTCTTCTCAGTATCTAAACACACCAATTCTCATAAGGAATACTGCAATATTTTTATTATTGACTTACCAAATGGTCCAGAGGCCGTGGAGCTGTTGGTGGATTGTGACGAGGAAGTGGTAGTTGTAGTAGAGCTAGATGTTGTACTGGTAGTAGAAGATGATGCTGATCTAGGTGCCCAGGGGTTGGGTAAAGGATCTGTGTTTTCTCTTCCAGCTTGTACTGTGTCAGAACCTACGCATGAAAATATGTATAGGAAACAATTATAAAATTCTTGTGTGATGTAGATATCACATACATATAAGAAACAATTTTAAAATTGTTATATGCAATATATATCCCATGTGGATTTTTTGTTTTTCAATAATGTCTTGTCAATTCTAGCAATTCTATCTGGATTTATTACAGAATTTAATTATTTCTTGAAAGCAACTCAGGGGTTTCATTATTATTTGTAGTGGATGGGTGATTTGCATAAATAGGCACCTCATCAGTAGATTTATCATAAAACTGAGCAAAGTAACAGGGGTTTCTGGTCAAAGTAGTCAGGGAAAATTTTAGACAATTTTGATAGGTCTCTAGAGTAAATAACTTTAGAATGGAGAGAAAATGGTGCTTAGAACAACCCAAATACTTCAAATTACCCTGGTCTCTGAAACGTGTGAAATATTTGTTTTAAACAATGGGTCAAAATAAATTGACCAATAATTTATAACTAAACACATAAAACCAAAAATACAAAAATAAACTTGCTTTTCCTTTCATCCAAAATGTTTCTTCAAAGAATTGTTTCTATTTTCAATTGATGCCTGCTGTTGACTTCTATTTGGGCAAGTCACCAAATTCCAAATGGGAAATAGATTTCAATACTTTTCAACATGCAAATATGTTAAAAACTCAAAGATAGTCAGTTAATGGAGAATGATATACAGTCAAACTTGGCCAAGACAGCTATTTTAAAATGAGCTTAGTGTACTAATCATTAAAACGTAGTTGATCACGGATATCAAACTGGCCATCCTTGTGTTTAAAAGCTGAGGCTTTAGCCCTTGACCACTGTTCTCCATTATTTTTTTATCCCAAGAAAACAAAGATGGGTTGAGAAACAGCATGTTCCTAATGGTACTCACCTGAACTCATGAGTCCAGAAAATGGATTTGATCCAAACCCTTCCTGTGCTGCATTCATCATAGGCTCTTGTATGTCTGTGTACATTCTTTGTAAGGCATTGAAACCACCTGGTATACTCTATAACAAAGGATGGCAGAGATAACATTAAAATATATAGTTTAGTCTAATACAAAACATGTAAAAGAAGTCTAGATCAGAGTCCTTTACATGCAGATCTTTTTATAAAAAATAAATATATTCCCTAATTTGTTGTTTCACATGGGAAACATTTTAATCAGTTGCTTCTTATGACTGTTAACAACACACAGTTTGAAAGGGAAAAAGAAAAGATGGTTAAGGGAATTAGGCTCTTTACTGGACCTCTAATAGAAGCAGCCTGATTAAAAATCTAGGTAGTGTTCTTTCTAAATATGGTCAAAATGAATGAGACAATAAGATATTATGTGAAAAATAACCTGGTGTCAATGGAAAATTAAAGACAAGTGGGAAAAAGACAGAATTTAATGAAACTTGATAAAAACTTAAATAAGACGCATTCAAATCGATATCAAGTTTCACAGTACACTATATCCATACAACCATATTGCGCCATTTATTAACGGTGGATATGGTATACAAGGTGCTTAAAGTGCGCAAGATATATCTGGCGCTATAGGTAGAGCAAAAGTTAATTTCATTTGAAACAATTTAAAATGGTAATCCTTAGGATTTCTTTAACATTCTATGCTTTGATCTTAGGCAGATGTCTGCTAAATAAAGGACCTAGTCTGTCTAAATGTTTAAGCAAATTACTTAACACTTAGAATGCTGGGTTTCTAAAAATGGTTTTTGTATCATTTGCTTTTCAAAACCCTAAATATCTGCTTAATCTTGATGAGAAAAGACACTCAGAGTAGAAAACATGTTAGATCGCAGGCCAGCCACCAATTTACTTGGCAGCTGGCCAGGATCTAACCTATTTGCATAAGAATAGAGTCCGTTCCAGCACTATAGGGGTTAAAATTGTATTTTTTACCTCTAAATTTGACAAGGCCCTATCTTGTGTCCTCATTAGTTCCTGTAACATTGCAGGATTTCTGGCTAACTCTAAAGTCTGAAATGTATGACACAAGTCTTAAAATACAATTAACATTTATCTCAGTCATTTCTCTTCCACGAATTTATTAACCTTTTACCAAACGCCAAATTGTCGACTGTCCCAAATAGACAGTCTTAGCTTTAACAAACTCCAAATTTTCTACCATCTCAAATTGAAAGTTTGCAGACAAAATTTCAAAATGTGATGTGATTGAAAAATAACCTTCTGATAGGGCAAAAAACATAGTGGAAAAAGGAGAAATTGCTCGTTAAGAGGAGTTTCTACTTTTTCCACAATGTTTTACAGCGTCTGCAACAAAATGTTCAAATGTCATTATAAATTGGTAATGGGTTAAAAGCATCTACAGCTAAAATATTTCAGTAACAAACATGACCAATTTCTCATTTTGTCGAATTTGTTATTTCTAAATATTGCAATGAACACTTTGTGAATACATCATACATTATACTTTTGCTCCAATTTAATTTCAAATCAAACATGTTAAATATTAGGAAATTAGTAAATATATACAGCTGTGAGCAACACCAATTATGTCCACCAATTATGTAGACCAATGTATATAAACAGTAGTATATTGAATCTTTTAAGACTTGTCATGAGAGAAGTTACCAGTTACATAATTCAAAATACCATGTTACATTTAAAGTTATATTCGACAGTTCATGAATTTCTGACCAAATATATCTGTCTATGAACATATTAATATACATTATCAAAATTGCAATATTTTGAATATATGAAACCTTACCTGTCTCATTAATTCTGGATTGTTCATCATATGTGTAATTTCTGGGTTTCTCTGAAAAAGATGAAAAAATGAATAAATTTGATGTGTCCAATTGTGTTGTTGATTTTGGTTGTATATAAATTTAGTTTTATGGACTCACAATAATTCTACTCTTTATAGAAATAGATGCAGCTTAATATTACATACCATTATTGAACCTACAACATGAAGACTGCTGTAACTTCAAAATGGACTATTCCTCAAGTCACATACAAGTGTTACAAGTGTATGAAGAGTCAAATTAGATTCATGTTTTCTTTTCCATTTTTTGTTTTGTTATGTTTATCTGATGTCTACCATCAATTGAGTTATTATAAAACCTTCATCAGGTACATTTTGGATAAGAGAATCAGTTGGGTTTTTTAATGCTGTGATTTGATTAACTTCTTTAACATAAGCTATTTTGCACTTGAAATATAGTTGTCTCCAAATCAATGATGTTTATCAAAAATATGTTTAGTTCCATATTTACTAATTATTAAACTGGCAAATCAAGGTTATTTCTTGTCTGCTTTTATGTTCAAGTTGTGCTGATGGTTTTTTTTGGCGATAACTATTTGAATCTGACCAAAAGTTTACAAAATAATATATTTTGATTTTGCATTTGTCTTCTTTCATGAGCCTTTAATGCTTTCATACCCTATATGCATATTTAGCATACCTCCATAATGTCCCTCATCTGAGGGTTAGCCATCATGAGTTGTCTCATTACGTCTGGGTTGGACATCATCTGTTGTACAAACGGATTCTCCATCATCTGTCTCATCATGTCCGGGTTCTGCATCATCTGTAAGATTTTTCATAAACTTCCTTTGTATACAATGTACCATAAAATATTAACCATTTTCTTGTATGATCCTATTCGTCTTTTATAAATCAACCTTATTGTTTTACATTGATTGTGAAGGAGGCTTAAAGCCTGTTCAAAATCACTCTCAGTGACTACTTCCTGGATAAACCAGTCGTCGCACTGCTTTTTAGGTTAGTTCCCGAAATTTTTATTTCGCATTACAAGAATTCCCACCCAGGACCCTTGGTACAAAAGCCCTATACTCTACCTCTGCACCACTTTCGCCACTCTATACACAATGATTTGTTTTACTTTAGCCAAGATGACACTCATATATTTAAGTGAATTCTCCTTGTGACTAGACTTAAAATGGTTTCTAAAATATAAGCAGCAGATGTGTATAAGTTAGGCATTATCAAGTAAAAGTAAAGTAAGAATTAGGGACATTCTGATTTTTAGCACCATTCTATAGGAAGATCCTTTAACTAGAATTTCAAAATACGGATAATTTATCAACAACTCCATTTGGGATCTGAAGTGGCATAAGGTCATACACCTGTTACTTTTGAGATCTTGAATTCCCATTGACTCTAATGTTAAATCAGGCATTTTCAAGACTGCTGAGTGAAGAATAGTGTTTTTTTATGCTTAGCCATATACAGGAACATAAAGTTTGGCCATTTAACTCTCAGAAACTGTAATAAAAAGGACACCTCAATGGTCTAAAAAAAATTCTACGGAGCAAAGTGTATTAGTAACATCCGAGAATCAGTGCACTAGCTGTCAATTCTAGCCAAGGTACCAGCATTTGTGTTCATACATCCCAAACAAATAGTCCTGCAATAAGCAATCAAAACAAACTTTGGGAGCATTGCAGGACTATAATCTATACAGGAAACACATCAGTGTTCTACAGAAACACATCAGTGTTCTACGGAAACACATCAGTGTTCTACCAGCTTACCTCTTACCAGCAAAACTATGCACCAGAAGTCGAAACTCAAAATTTCCAAATGGGACTACTTTTGGGTACAACTACCCGGAAGTACTAAGTAACAGGTACGAGACCATAACAGTTTGTGTCATGGACTAGAGACCGCTAAATCCAGGTTCAATCCTCGATTGTTATCATCTATTTCCCTGTGAAGTTTGTCCTTCGGCATGACACATTTCCCAGCTTAGTACTTGTAGGTTATCAAGGGAACATCATGTACTATAATGCTTGAAAGTGAGCCCTGTACATTATTAACCCATTACCAAACAATAACGACATTTTACCACTAGGATGCAGATGACTCTATAAAACATTGTGGGAAAAGAAGAAATTGTTGTAACAATTAATTTCTCTGTTTCCCATGCTGTTTCCTCCCCTTTCAGAAGAACATTTTCCAATTTCATCACATTTTTATATCACATTTTTAAATGTCATCTGCAAACTCTTTCAATTTGGGACAGTCGAAAATATAGAATTTGGTAAAGAGTTGATGGGAAAAACAAACAACAACAAACACTTCTTACCTCTCTTTGCATCCTTTGCTGCATTTCCATGAAGTTTGCCGAGCCCATACCCATATTACCCATTCCACCAAGGCCACCCATGTTCCCTAACCCAAATGGTGTAGCACTCACATCGGGCTGTGGTAACCGTTCACTGGCTGTACTTGTTGGCTGTATTAACATGACAAGAGGCATTAACATTACAACAAATGACATCATACATGGTGTATATTAACCCATTCACTGTACCTTGAAAATTGTGACTTGTCAAAAAATTGAATCAGAGTAAAATGGCTCTTGTAGAAAACAATGTATTCTGAGTGTCATCTCTTGAAGCGACAAATGTGGCCACAAGCAAATCTGTGTGCATTGTCAGGTGTGTTTTTTTGACATAATGGGTTTTTCAGTGTTCTATTACAGGTAAATTACCTCTTATAATACGGGACCTGGTCTCCTGCTTATGCAAAAAGGTAAGATCCAGGCTAGCTACCAAGTAATTTGGTGGCTGGCCTGTGACCTAACCTGTTTGCTACTCTTGAGTATCTTTCCTCATAAAATTTAAGTAGATATTTAAGGTTTTGGAGAGCACACTTTCAAACAGACCGCTTTTCAAAGTTTGCTATTGTTTTAAATCAGGACTACTTTTCAAGGTTTGTTGAACATTGTTTCCAATTGGGAACATTACATAATTCCCATATGGAGAATGGGTTAACCCATTACCAAATAATAAAGATATTTGACCAGTTTGTTGCAGCCAACTCTGGGAAACATTGTGTGAAAGGGAGAAATTGGTTGTGATTAGCAATTACTCCTTTTCCCACAATATTTTTTACCCTATCAAAAGATTGTTTTTCAATTTCATCACATTTCGAAATGTAATCTGAAAACTCTTTCAATTTGGGCCAGTCGAAAATTTGGTATTGGTAAAGGGTTAAACAGATTACTGAGGTTGTAGAAAACTTAAGTTGATTATAGAGTTTATTACTTACAGTTGAGGTTGGAGCAGGAGTAGGTTCAGCCGATGATTCCTGTCAAGATAAATGAAATAAAATCCTTCAACACAAGAGCTGATATGTTAGAACTTTTTGATATTTATAAATAAAATGTGGTAGACAACTTAAAACCTATCTAGATTAGAAAAGAGGGAGCAACATTGTTAATTTAACACTAACATGATTGGAGAAAAAAAAGTTGATCATGAACAAACTTTCATTTATCAATTCATCTACTACTAAAGATTACAATGATATTAAGCAAGCTCAATCATCAAATTCCAAAATCATGTGATGCTCATCAAGTGATTTCTATTAACTTGTATATCTCAAAAATTATCTCAATATCTAGGTGCTCTTTATCATTGAACGTGGTACAGATCAAATGTCAAGAAGATCAAGACAATAGGGAACTGAAATGAGTTCTTGTGACTTGTGTCATCATGACAATAAACTGGTGGCAATGCCAAGTGCATTTTTTCTTAACAATATTTATTTATTTTTTCTCCTTTTCAAGGATAAGTACCAAAATGAATGCCATTGCTAGAAATGCAGGTATGATAAGCTTGCATTTCAAGTTTTGAATTAGAAATATCAACCCAAAGAATTTGGAGGGTGAAGTAGTACTGAATTCTATACCACCAATAGACAGACGGTTATTGAAAAAGTTAGATCTACTTTGGATTTCAAATTAACTCTTCTTCCAATAATGAACATGGCAGCAACAGGCACATATAGTTACACAGTTAATTCAGAGGCATGAAGAAATCAACAATGAAAATATCCTTGCTCAGCAAGACGTGGGTAAAGTAGTGTATATGAATGATACGACTTACCCTATTGGCCGACTTAATGACCAAATGGACTGTCATGCCATCCTTGATGCTGTGTTGTAATAAACTATCTCCATCTTTCAAAATCTTTCCAGCAAAAATCAGACAAAGTTGCTCCTTTGGAGAGCCAAACAGGTCGGCTGCTTTCTCTTTCAGCTAAAAAAAATGAAGAATTAACATGTATATGTGTGTCTTTAAGTTAATCATTAACTTCATTTAAGGACATGTTTTACAGTTTAATAAGATAATAATCCTTTCATAGAATTTTCTAAATTTTTGACATGTTATTTAAAATTATATTATTAATTCAAAAATGAAAAGAAAAATACAGGTCGATGAGTTAGTTTTTTCGTAAAAAGACCGTTTCCATGGTAACAGTTTGGGGCAAAAATGTCAAAATGAGCATATCATCTCAAAGGTTATAAAATAATTTCTGGAATGTTTATTAGCACAAAAATATGAATTTATATATTCAATACTTAATTATTCAATATTTTTTTCAAATTTTTACAATCTGAACAATTTGTGTAATCCAAATCAGTTTTTCAAATTTTTGTATTCGTTAAAAGACAATGAAAATTGATATGTATATATTACAAATAAATGAAGATATTTAAAAATTCCTTTCATAGAATTTTCGTATTTTTCAGTATGTGAGGTGAAATTTAATCTTGAAATACAAAATGCAAAAAAAAGTATATGTTGACGGGTTAGATTTTCTGTAAAATGACAGTTTCCATGGTAACCCTATTTGAAAAACATTTTTTAAAACAATTAAAATGACTTAAAACTTGAAAAATAGAAACTGGGGAGCTTAATTTGCATGAGAAATATATAAAAATGTTGATAACTTTCTTAGTTTTATGGATGATATGATTAATTTTTGAAAACAATTGCATACAATAAATTTCATCCGAATAAAAAAGTTAATCCGACTACAATGCAAATATCTCTTCGATAACAGATTGTTATCTCCCTTGGATGCGCAGATGAAGTGCGCTGATAAAACAAACTACTGAGAACATTAGAAATAAAAAATATACATCTGGGAAGAACATATGTTTGGGAAGTCTTAAAAAGGTGTAAAGGTAAATGATGGAGCATTATCATTTTTGAACCCTGTAATGTTCTAGATCCATTTACCATTAACTCCTTTCGTTAAAATTGATGACATCAACATTCAATCTTTCAGAAATCAATGAAATTCCAAGCAACAAACGTAAATGAAACATGGCTGTTCTTCATGCTGCTAAGTAAGAGTTTACGCATTAAAATGACACCATGGAGTGTTTTGGTCAATTTGTATAAGATAATGCTTGTGACTTGAAATGTTAAAAAGATTAAAATTGGGTCGATGTCATGTCATGTAAACACCGGTCAACACATGTCCAGTTTGTGTTCCTTTCCTAGACTTCTGATCGACAAATGAAGTTAGCCACAACTTACCTCCTTTACAGTGCTTTCTCCACCAATACTTATTTCCCTTTTATCTTTGGGAGTTTTGACAGTAATCTTGATTTGATTTCCAGAATTTTCTTGATCTGTTTTATCGGCCATTTTGTAATGATGATATCCGGTTTAGAAAGGTTACCTGCTCCCTCATGAAATTTGGTTCAAGCGAGCACATGCGTGGAACCAGATTTGCGACGTAAAAATTTATTGTATAAGGGAAGCAACTCATACAACTACTGTAGAAAGTAATGTATCCAGTTATTTCCCGTTACGAGTAGAATCCAAGTTTTCCTGACTTGAACAAAGAACTAATAAAATGCGTACCTGTCTGTTAGCTGTTTGTCTGGGATAACTGATGGTTCATTTTAACCCTGCAATAAATTGCTTGTAGAGAAATTCTATCTGCAAGGTCTTTTTAACGAAGACTCAACATAACCATAATACACCTTTTTAATTTGTCAATATATTTATTCTTCTTCGTCTACTTCATCGTTGATACGTGCACGTTGTTCTGTCATATTTGACAATTACATAACGGTACGTTCAAGAATAGGATTAAAGACAATGAGAAATGATAGGAAAGTTAGAAGAATAACGGACAAGAAAATCTTGTCAATAGTAAAAGAATAAAAAATAGAAATGAATCCGAAGTACCTATGATCCAGACTAAAGAAGGGTTTGACTTTTAATGAAAATATGAAATTTGATGTACATATATCTAATATTGTGAACAAATCCAACCAAAGGATAGGTTTGATAAGAAGAAGTTTTGAATACCTAGCCAAAGACATGTTTCTGATACTTTATAAATCACTTATCAGACCAACTCTAGAGTACGCAACAGCCATATGGTCACCCTGGATGAAAAAAGATATTGTAGCAATTGAGCAAGTCCAGCGTCGCGCAACAAGAATGGTAAAAGAAATTCAACACCTGTCTTATGAACAACGGCTTCTAGAGCTTCTAGATCTTGGCATTCCGACACTAGTATACAGCCGCGAAAGGACAGACATGTTGCAGTTATTCAAGATATTAAACAACCACGACGAGGTGCATCTACGCTCATTAAAATTAAGCCACAATCTGAACACTCGCAGTCACATGAAACTAGAAAAGAGTCACCGCATGTCAAAATGTGCTATATACTCATATACTGCTAGAAGTGTGAACAACTGGAAAATCTACCACAAGAGTGTGTATATAGTAGCACTGTAAATAATTTTATAAACAGTCTGAATATTGCCTGGAAACACAAACCAAGTAATTATTTTATGACTTTTAACCGTGCATGCCTTAATGATAAGAAGATGGTGTTATTTGGTTTTTACAAGCTACCACCGTATTCGTCACCTGATGTCAGAGGTAAATTCAGAGGTAAAAAAGAAAAGTTTTCAAGGCTCCTTTCGAACCATCAGAGAAAGACTAGTTCAGCTTCCGTGGCGGTGAAAGGGTAAAAACCCAGCCGATACAGCTCTAGCTCATCACACAGTCCTACTCACAGCCTGAGGAGAACGACTACTTTAGAAAGACAGGATTAAAAGCCCAATATTAAAAGATTCCAAAGAGGGGGCCTCAGCCACTGTTGCTGGTAGTTTATTCCGCAGTGGAATACATCTGGGGAAGAAACTGTATTTGAAATAATCTGACGTTGCAGAGTAGGGTTTGAATTTAGAGCTATGAAACGACTTGTTCTAGAATATGCAGGGACGATGAAGTTGTTTTTGTCAATTTCTACTATAGTAACTAAGTAACACTAAATCAAAATTTTGGAAAACATCGAAAGCTGTAGTTTTTGTCGGCGTTCCTCCATAGGTATTCCATTGAAGGGAATTCACGCTACTAGTATTGTGATATCTGTTTTCGACAAAGAGTGCTGCCCTCCTTTGGACCATCTCCACCTTATTAGTTAGAGTTCTGTAGTGGGGATTCCACATGGTGCAGCAGTACTCCAGGTTAGAGCGTACCATTGCATTGAATGCTCTTGTCTTTGTTTCCTTGCTGGTACCACGCAGGTTACCCCCCAAGAAGCCAAGCATGCCATTTGCCTTCTTGGTGATTCTGTAGATGTGGGACCTCCAACCTAAATCAGATTGAATGTCTACACCCAAGTACTTGGATATCTTCTCAGTATTCAGTTTAATACCTTTAAGAATGTAATCGGTTAGGAATGGATGCCTTGACGTAGATATCTGTAGAACACTGCATTTAAGACGGTGAAAAGCCATGCCCCTGGTTTTCCCATGCTGCTAGAGTATTAAGATCTTGTAAGTTTTCTGATCTTCTTCTGACTTGATCTGATGGTAAAAATGCAATCGTCTGCAAAAAAAAGCGAGTCTTAGAGAGAATCCCGTCCGGTAAATCTTTAATAAATATAAGAAATAGTATTGGGCCTAAGACTTATCAACGAGGAACTCCGCTTACAACTGGAACATCACTAGACGACTGCCCCTCTTTGTTCTGTCATGTAGAAATGATTCTATCAACTGATCAGTATGATCCCTTATGCCATAGTGGTGTACTATTTCATAAGTCTTTGATGGGGGACACGATCGAATGCCTTGCTAAAATCCAAGATAATCATATCAGTTTGGATTCCCTTGTCTAATGTTGCAGCCAGCTCATGTGAGAGGGTCAAAAGGTGGATTTCACAGCTTCTTTTAGCCCCGAAACCATGCTGACGGTCAAGGAGAATGTTGTGTCTGTAAAGATGTCCCATCATACCCCTGACAACGACATGCTCTAGAAGTTTGTACCAAAGACTGGTCAGGGACACTGGTCGGTAATTTGCCGGGTCCTGTCGTGCACCTTTCTTGTATATTGCTGTGATGTTGGCATAGGTCGCCACTCGTAAGGTACTTTTCCCTCCTCAAGAGAACAGCGGAATATGATGGTCAATATTGGAGCTATTTCTTCAGCGTAATCTTTCAATATTCTAGCAATATTCTTGAAACTTGATTTGATTGTTTCAGACAACATGAGCTTGAATAACCGCTTAATTCTCGAATTTATGTTTCTATACTCAATCAGTAACTCCCAAATCGACGTTCTATCTCATAAACTACATACTATATAGTTTTTTAAAGTTATGCATTGATGCAAGTCCCTGTGTTCAAACCAACCCATCGTAATCCCTTTAGACACTTTATGGAAAACTTTATAGTTTAACTTATTGCCAAACAGCAAGCTTAATTCGCGTTCAATCTTATAATGTGTTTGAAATACCCGAATGCGTTATTATCGAGTTTTCTTCTTAAGTCATCCAGCAAAACCGCGGTGGTGTAGTGGTTTGCGTCGGGGACTAGAGTCCGGTCACCCCGGGTCCGATCCCCGAAGGCGGCCAATTATTTCACCGTGGAGTGTCCTTGGGCAAGACACGTTTCCTAGCCTAGAACTGGTAGTCATCGAGGGAACATGTACTAAAATACTTAGACTGAGTATTTTACATTAATGGAAAAAACAAACAAACAAACAAACAAACAAACAAACAAACAAACAAACAAACAAACAAACAAACAAACAAACAAACAAACAAAACAAAACAAAACAAAACAAAACGGATCAAATATAATTCGGTACCGCGTACTCGATTCGGTCCTCTTTGTAGAAATTACGGTCTTTCGATTGTTCCGGTCAACCGGAAACACGACCTGAAAGAATAACAGAGTCCACAAAATTATCCGTCACAACCTTCAGATTTCCTACCAACGGGCGCCTATCATGTGAATAACATCACCGTGGTTGGTATTTAATGAAAGAATGATGTCTAATGCTTGCGATGCACTATGATTCTTTACTAAATCCTTTCTGAATTTTTATAAGTTCTTGACTAAATAATCACAATATGCTGAAAGCACTCACTCGCACCCTAAACAATTCGAACTGTCAGTTCGTCGTAAAGAATTTTCTATATGATAGACCGTCAGTTGTAACTAAGTTTTCCTGTCATTCATGAAATAACCAATTAAATCATAGTTCTTATATAATATGTAAATGACACTGGCCATGATTGATAACAACATGGTAAATGCTTGTCAAAATAATTTGACATGAAGTTTGCTTTCTATTTTTGTGATGGGCAATCTAACATCGAAATTTAGAACGATGCAAATAGTGTTGGACTTTTTTAATTTTAATTTTCGGATTTAAAGCACAAATGGCCATTCAAAGTTGATTGATATGACATGATTTGTTAAATAAACTTAAATACCACCAAACAATGGCATCAATCGACGTTAGTCAAACTTATATGACGCGAACGGAACGTATTGAGAAGTTTTTGCATCCTGTCACATCAAACTTTCGAACAAAAACCACTTATTGGGTTTTTCCAGGTCCAGTGAGCATGCGCAGAAAAAAATTATCGGGAGCAAAAAATCGTCAACTAACATTAATTAAACTGTTCTGACAAAGTTAATATGCGGAATACATACATGTAAAGTACATGGATTGATTAAAAAAGGATTAATTCACAACTGTGAGTAAGATAAATTGATAATTTTCAACAACAATGGAAATAGGGGTCTTCAAGTGGTGCAACAAAATTTTTGTCGCATTTGTCGTCCATTAAATGAATGATTGGAAAGTTTGACGTGAATGGAGATATTGCCAGATACAAAAAATTCTCAATATTTTTCGATCGCTTGATATAAGTTTGACTAGGTTAATGCTGTATTTTGGACTGCTAGTCAAACTAATTTGACGCTATTGTGAAATATTGAGAAAATTTTGTATCAGGCAACATCTACCGTCGCGTCAAACTTTGGAACCATTCATTTAATTGAGGACGCTGCGGGATTTTTTTTCGCAACATTTGAAGACTGATATTTCCATTACTACAGTTAAATATTAATGATATTACTCACAGTAATAAATAAATCCCTTTTTTAGAATTTAATTTATTCATACACGAATATGTTGGAATGGTTTAATTGACACTATGCTCCGGATAAACTTTTATTGCGCATGCACACTGGAGTATGAAAAACCTTATTCAACGTTTTTTAATAGTTTAACAGCAATCTATGCTTTTATTCGGTGGTCTTAAGTTTATTTTACATATCTTGTCTTATTAAATGACTTTGAATGGCTTTAAATACGAAAACCAGAATTTAAAAAGTCTGACACTATTTTGATCCTTTGAAATTTCAACGTTAGATGGTCCCATCAGAAAAAGGAAGGCGATATTCACATAAAATTATTTTCACTAGGTTAATGTTGGGTTTGCGTTTTGGACTGCTAGTAAAACTAATTTGCTGTGATCAGATAATTTTGAGAAATTTTTGTATGGAGCAATATCTCCCGTCACGTCAAATTTTCGAATGATTCATTTCATGGACTACAAATGCGGAAAAAAAATTGTCGTGACATTTGAAGACCCATATTTCCATTGTTATTGAAAATTACCAAATTATTTTACTCACAGTTGTTCAGGTTTATTTCTCTACAAAACCATCTCTATATTTTGGATCTTGTTTCATTCCTGCATTGATGCATTTGTTAGTCACTTCAATGATTGATAAATGCTTTTACTTATGCCTAAAGTCTTGTGTTAGCCTACACTTTGTGATGCAATAGTTTCATGTCTTATGTTGCAATTGCATTAAGATTTTACAGACTGTCAGCAAAAGTATCAATTGCTTTTGATTAATCTTGAAATCATGACAATACCCGTCTTGTTTCAGTCCTACATGTATTGATATCATTTTATAGCCTTCAGAATAAGCTGTGTCTGGCGCAGTATGGCTACTCCTCAAAACTCACGGAATGATGGTAAAAGTAGCATAGAAGCAGCCACAGAAGCAATAGCAAAAGTCAATGCCATGTTGATTGCCAAGGGAAAATTGAAACCTTCGCAGCTTAACTCCAATCCAGGTGCTAAAAAGGTGAGAAAAGAGCGATGTACATATTTACATGTGAGATGTTAAAACATTCTTTAAACAAGTTATTTGCTTTTATTTATTCATGAAGATATTGGGGTTGTCGTCAAATTTATTTGTAAATACCAACAGCTCTTCCTAATAAGGAAGAAATTCTTGTTACAAATAAGAAATTGTTCACTTTGAGCAATTTATTTTTCTACCTTTTCTTTTATTTCCTTGCGTTAGGTAATTAAAAACATGGTGATAATTTTGAGGATAAGACTTCATACATATGTTGGTGACACAAGTTTTTAGACCATGGATTTTGATTGTTATATAGGATGCCCCAAAAAGGAACAAGAGAAAATATTGCAACCTCTATTTCAATTAAGACTGTCTTGCAGTTATCCAAAGTTAAAAGTACATATAGCTACACCTGTCGTTAGCTAGTCAAATTCTTATATTTCAGTTATAAATCTTCAAAACATAAAAACCTAGATGATTTTCCAATTGTTAAGGGTTATTCAGACAATTTTTATTTCTCTTGTAGACGGGCCCCCAAAGTTTTCTGATGACGATGGAAGTAGAGATAAATGATGTGCCGATTGGATGTAGAAATATGTTGACACGTGGCTCTACACAAGAAGAGGTGACTCTATCTACAAATTTTTCTCTTGCCTTTAATCCTTTTCTTCAAAGTAACTCACAAGGGGAACTTTTAGCTGATTGATTGAAAAGTCTCTGTGACATAAGGAGAAATCATAATAATTGGCCAACTTCTCCTTTTGTCTTGATAATTTCAAGTCATTATTTTGCAATTATGTTATTTCGCATTTTCATTTAACCCAGTATAATGCGAATAAAGTGATCAGTTAGCAAACTCTGACTCTGTTACAATATTTTCAGATGTTGATAAGCATGAGTATTTGTTTTTTCAGATATCCAAGATGAGTGGTGCAGCTGTGGCTACCCGTGGCCGGTATATGACACCAGAGGAAAGGGCAAATAATCCAAGGTAGTACATATTAACTTTCTCAAATCTCAATGGAATAACAGAAGACAATTGTAGATCAATAATACATGCCTAGAAAATGTGATAAAGATGGAATTTCTTTGTAAAGTGATTTTATATTTTTCACATCTGTTTCTTATGCTGCGACCTATAACCGGCTTGTTAAATTGAATATTGAATGCATGATGATTCATAAGGTATCAAATCAGATCTTTTATTCAGATGATACATGTCCTTGTTGGTTTGTTGGTGTTGGATTAAGGCCTTAATAAGGATTTATGTTAGGAGTCTACTATATGTATAATGTACAGTATGTCCCCGATAATGTACAGTATGTCCCCGATAATGCTATCACAGTTTTCATGCAATATTATACAACATCAACTACAGATCCTATTATGTAAGTGACCACTACTTTGTCTGACTTGAAAAAAAAGGTCAGTTATAAAAGTACTGCTTTAAATCACAAAATACATGGCATCATTTCCTTATAATTGTCCATATTTTTAATGTTTTTTCTTCCTTTTTAACAGTGAGAGGGCATTATATCTTAGTGTACAAGCCACAGCAAAGGAGGCTGTTGACTGTAAGTATTGACACAGACACTACCATAAGATAACTTTGAAAACATGGATATTGTTTTATTGATGATAAAGTTTACATGATAACAACTTGTTAACCTGGATATTCTGATAAATTTTAATACTTTAACTAAATATCTAAAGAAAGAATTGATGGACATCTTCCCTAATACTATTACAAGTAATAATTTCAGCCCATTACTAGAATATTGTATTTGATACCATCCTGACAATGGGGAATACCGTACCCTCTTGTTGAACTGATTGTCTTATATCTCTATGATCAAAATCGTAATCAGTTGTTCAGGTTTATTGGACTCCCTTGTGATTGGTTTTTGTAAATGAAATTGGAATAGTAAAGATTCAACAGAGAAATTTGAAAACCATCATGTGTAAATTACATGTAAAGATCTGCATTGAAATTGACCCTTACATGTTATTGCTGTATTCTATTTGTTTTTTTAAGATTTCTATCATTTATGACCGAATAAAAGATGTTTATAATATTTATTGAAAGACATAAGTGGGCAAAAAAAGGATTTCAAATGTCATAATTTCGATGCGTGTTTATAAATTTATCAGTGGCTGTGGGGAGAATCAACGAGATAATTACGAATGGCATTGCGCGCCAGGGTGCAAAGATGAGCAAGTTTTCCCCACCAGTAATCCGGGGCCCTGCCCCACCCCTACCCCGAGGGCTTCAACCAGGCTATATGCAGGAGCCCGGTCCACCCATGGGCCCACCTCAACCTATGGCCATGCCAACTGTTCAGGTAGGGTAGGAGTGTAAACTTGTCTTAACCCTTTACCAAACGCCAAATTAACAACTGTCCCAAATTGAAAGAGTTTGCAGACGACATTTCAAAATGAGATAAAACTTGAAATCAATCTCCTGATTGGCTAGACAACATTGTGGGAAAAGGAGATATTGCTCAATAAGAATAATTTCTCCATTTCCCACAATGCTTTCCAAAGTTGCCTGAACAAAATAGTCAAATGTAATTATTGTTTGGTAATGGGTAAATACCATAAGACCTTGTTTTATGTTTTGACGCAAATTTTAAACACTTTAACCTATTCCCCTATATGTGAGTATGGGGCTTTTCCAGATAGAAAGCAACAGCATAGGACAAAATAGATAAAATTTAATTCCTTACCTAGTTAAAAATATTGTGTGGGAGACAGTGGTGCAGTTGTACAGAGTAGGCCTCTCATACAGACAGTTATGGGTCCCATTTCCTATATCAGGGAGGTGGCAATACTGTGACTCGCCCATAAATCTGTGCAGGTATCCAGGAAGAGAGTAGATTTAATAAGTATAAGGCTTCTGTCACAAAAAAATTATAAGAGATTACTTTTAAACCTATAAGGAAAAACATATTATATTGTGAAAAGTTAGTGTGACTCAGGGATGAATTGCTCATTAGGAACAATTTATTAGTATGTCACATTTTTGTTATTTTTCCATAAATTTTAGCAATTGTAAAATTGGTTTCTTTCTTATTATCTTGTGATGTTTGTAGTTGTTCTCATTATGGCCTTGGCCCTGATTTTAATGGGATCAGTCATTGCTTTAATGTGTATGGAATAGGTATGTCTAATAGTTCAACAATTTGCATTTGTTTTGAAAACTGACAATACAAACATTGAAAGATGATGCTTAGTATATTTTGACAAAAGTGTTAAATATTAAATTTAGTGTGATTTATTGCATTAGAGATATTGTCTTTGACATTCTGTGCGAATTTTCTTGTTTAGACATTCCTAGCCTTTAAACTCAAGTGTATGCTACATGGGTTAGTATATATCATTTGTTGTATTTAAAAGCTAATTAAATTATCTTTTACAGAATATTATGCTGTATCAAGAAAAGCTTGTCATTGGGTTAGAGCATGCTCCCCCAAATTTCAGTGTGAAGGATAAAGTATTTGGCCCTGGGGTAAGTGTTTTCTTGTCTTTAGAGGAGAAAGTCTTACTCCTTTCTTAGATAACTCTATATTCATCTTTAAGACCAGCCCTAGATACTGGCCCTAATTTTTTATCAATTGTTAACAAAAGTAGTATGGAAACAGTTAAATTTAATTATTTGTTAGAGCAAGGTTAGAAACAAGTTGACAAAAATGGATTGAATGCTTTATAGTCTTGTTTTTTATAAAGTTGATAATGAAGTCACAACTAGTTAATAAAGTCCCCTAAAATGGGCAAAAAAGTTATTATCACTTGAAGTTGTAGGGCACCTTTCTGCGTGGGTTTAAATCTTGTAGGCTATTAATTTGGATTTGCAGTTGACTTAAATGCCAAAGACAACCCTACTTGGCTAGTTCTACCAGACTTGACCAGTCCTTTTGTGGTCAGATAAGCTTTGGGTCTTCTTTCATCTACTATTAGCCTGACTTCACTACATACTGGTATCTGAAAAACTCTTTACAGGATGCAAAATTCTAAATCATTTCCTGCATAAGTTTTTTATTATTTTTATTTTGCTAATTGCTGCTTTCCTGACAAATCAAGAAACTGTTATCTGCATAAGTTTCGGAAATTTTTTTGCTAATTGACACTTTCCTTTTCCTTTTAGGGTACATTTTTACAGCATATTCAAGCTGAGACAGGTTGTAAAGTTACCCTAAGGGGTCGAGGGTCTGGATTTATTGAACAAAATGGTACAGAGGCCATGGAACCAATGCATATACATCTTCAGTAAGTAGGAATTTAACTCATTACCAAACAATAACGATATTTTATTGTGGGAAATGGAGAAATTATTCTTAACAAGCATTTTCTCCTTTTACCACAGCGTTTTCTACCCTATCCGAAAATTACTTTTCAATTTCATCACATTTTAAAATGCCGTCTGCAAGCTTTTCCAATTTGGGACAGTCAAAATTTGGCATTTGGTAAAGGCTTAAAACTTTTTACATTGCTTATTTTCTTCCTCATAATCCAAATTTTATATTGTGGATACTTACAGAGTCATTTAAACATACTTTAACATGGTAATGAGATCAATTGAGTACATCTTGGATTTTGTAATGTAAAATAACTCTCCTTTGTCTTCTCTAGTTAATATGTAGATCATATTGATTTTGATTAAAGAATCTAGAAGCATATGCAAACAACAATTAATGGTGAAATCAGATTAGTATTAAGTTTATTTTGTTGCTACAAAAGTATTCTTAGAATAATATCTAGTATTATATAATTGTTTCAAAAGGAGAAAAAAAAAATTGGTTTGAACTTTCTTTGTCATCACACATCCTTTGACAATAAGCATTTTTCTCCAACACTTGGCTTTTTATAATGCAAGAATTTATCATATCTTTGATTTTCAGGTTGTTTTGATATAAGATACTATTTTGTTTTTCATTGTACACTTCAGGCATGTGACAAATGAAGGTCTACAACAGGCTAAGAATTTAGCTACCAACCTCATACAGACAGTAAGTAGATGTTGTAGTGTGTACATAAATATGTAATAATCTTATTCAAGTAATAGTGCGCTAGGAACCTTAGCTGTCAATGCGCCTTATAACAACATTTATTATTCAAGGAATAATGACAACCCATCTGTTGTCATGGTGGTACATCATCTTGATAACAAAGGGTTTCATCATTTCTTTAATTTCGATGTCATTTGTATTAATTGAAAATATATTTTGTTTCTAGTATTTCATCATTTTTGACCGTATAATGTTTTCAATCATTGTTTTCAAGCAGTGTTAACAGTGTTCTAGCATCACCAGAAACCTTATTGGAGGATCACAGGATGGCAGTGACTTTGTGTGCAGAAAGATTGGATATTGTGTTTGATTCTATAGATACAAGTACAATAATAAAAACTTTCAGAAACAATGAGTTTTTCTATTTCCAGTGTCTTACCTACTGGTCTTGGACTAAATAACACCCAAACATTGTTAAACTTTGACCTTTATCTTTTTCTTGGTTTGATGAATTTGCTGCAAAGGGGAAAAAGTGACAGAAAGAACTGATGTAAAACTGCTTTAGGGTATTATTTGTATCGAAATAATTGGGACAGAATGATAACTTTTTGGATTAAATCAAAGTGTTTTGGTTTGTCAACTTTAAATGTCATTTAGGGGCTCATTTTGTTTTTACAAAGTAAGTGTTTCTAATTGTATGTGGATGTGATATTTGCTTGTATTCTTTATAAAAAGGAAATCGGGGCTTGATGCTATTTATTTTATGAGGAGGTTTCTATTTGTTTGCTAATAGAATCTCTAATTCACAAATGCTGCATCTGATTTGGAAAATTTCAAAGGTGTTGATCAAGAAAGAGTCTTCTTCAAACCATCTTGATTAAAGGAAAAATTGATTGTTATGATCAAAATAACATGCCATATGATCAAGTTTTTATACATAAGAGTACAATTCAATATAATCCAGTCTATGTTCATTAGAACATAAAGATTAGGACAGTTTCAATGAGTAGCCACAAGAATGAACAAGTTACCCGCTTCCTTGGCTCAAGTGATTTTTTACAAACTATCATTTAAACAATTATGAAAAGATTTTGTCAATAGTAACAAGTGTGATACATTTAATCTGTTGATTGAATGATATTCTCTAGACATTTTGTTTATTTTTACTTGTCACTGTCAACCTTCATTACCCTTTGCCCTTAACAGATGACTTTAATGATATTGAATCTGATGACAACAATTTTGTTGCTAAATGGGGATTTATCTATCATAAGCATATAGTCATCTTGTCATACTGCCTTTTATATTTGTTGAGCAGTGTTCATGGATACATTTTGATGATTCTTTATTTTTTGTCCTCTTTTGCAAATGATCAAATCAAGAGGAATTGGCATATAGGTTTCTAAGGGATTTTTCTGATAACTGTTGGGCAATTGTATACATATTATATCTATTTATAATCACATCTCAAACAGAGTAGGGATGCAGAGCAATGAATGAATCTGGCTGTCTTACTGCTTTGAAAGCCTTTCTTTTTTGAATTACACTCATATCTATGGCAATATTTTCTTTTTCAAATCATCTACAGAACACAGAAACATATTTTTAGATGCAGCTGTTATTCTGTTTGAAGCTGCCATATTTCCTAGGTTGGCAGAAGATGAAATTTTGACTTTAGATTTTAGTTTCAGGGAATATTCTAAAGTTCAGGATATGGGCTACCCCCTTGGTTACAGAATTTCTTGCTATACAAATAAATACTTTTTTTTCATTAACAACAAATAGTAAAAGTCTAGACTTTTAGTGTTTTCTCTTAACATTTAGGCTTTGGTGCAGAAAATCAAGAAGGATTGCCTACTTTGATAGTGAATTAACATTTCTAGTGTTCAACATTTTATGCATGCTTTACCCAGATAAATGTTAGCCTTTTCTTATATTCATTAAAAACTATTTGATTTAGAAAAGGTTTTTTCTAAGCAGTCAATTGACATTCTCCATTTATGATTTGAGTTGCTCTTTAACTGTCAATATAGAATAGAGTAATACAAAGAAATAAAACTTGCAAGTGAAATACATTTCATATAAGAGCCTCTTTCAAGAGATTTATAGCATCAACAATACATGTCCACTGGGACGCATACTTGAAGGAAAGCTTCTAAAAACCGAAAGTCAATCAAATCAATTTCTATTTTGCCAAAGAAAAACCCAATAGGGGAAATTACAAGAATTTTTTTATTTGCATGCCCTTTTTCAGTATATCTTTTCCATTTACTGTCTTCATATAAATAGTTGGCACTTGCCGCAAAAGATTTAAGTCCACAGTTGTTTTCAAATGTGAAATTGAAATTGAAAAGCAATTTTTCATGTCATTCAGAAGATGTACTCAGTATTACAGCAGATTAAGGGCTTAATAGATTTCTATTCTAGAAATTGTTATTCTTTATGTACCCATCCTGGAGACCAATTTTTAATGGATAAGGTACATATTTTTTTTTAGCAATTTCATCAATAACTGAAATATACTGTATTATTTGATAAGTTATATTATGAAAAAGTATTGATGTTGCTCTGTCTCCTTATGTCGGATAGATTAATGTGAAGATACTTCATTACTAGTTTGTGAAGAGACAAGATTCAACAGGGAAAACAAATTTTCTTATTGATCAAAACAGTGTTAGCAATTTTGATGATCATAGTAACTGAAGCATATGACATTTAAAGACCTTGTTCACAAAGAGATCATTTGAGATTGTTGTTGACTTATTACTGTTTTTGTATAGTTGTTTGATATAGAATATATTTATGTATGTACTGTTTATATCTGGGAGATCTCAAAAGCAACATCTGTTTATTCCCTTTATACACATTTTCAAGAATTAAAAATTGGTTTAATTTTGCGTCAAATGACTTTTCTTCAGTGGCTATCATCTAACATTAACGCTGTTATGCAACTTTCAAATTTCCTCTCACTTGTGAACAAGCACCATTAAAAGCTTTAACTGAAAAATGACTAATGGCATCCTTGAAAAGTTTCTTATATTGATAATGAAACCCTAAGCCATTGGTTCTTATGGGAGACTTTACAGTGTCAATTATATTTTGTCACGCATCTAAAACAATAGATTTAAGAAATCCACTTTGCCACAGGAGCGTTTCCTTGTGACAAGCAGTTGCACCTTTGTAAAAATGGTTTCTAGTAAATTTTACCTTAGAATTACTTATTTTCATTTTTTTATTTTGATTTTTACATGATTTTCTTGTGCTGTTGCTCTCCATTAACCCTTTATCAAACGCCAATTTTCACCTGTCCCAAATTGAAAAAGATTGCAGATGACATTTTGAAATGTGCTAAATTTGAAACATAAGGTCCTACTAGGGCAGAAAACATTGTGAGAAAAGGAGAAATTGATCGTAAAGAGCAATATCTCATTTTCCCACAATGTTTTCTAAAGTCATCTGCAACAAACTGGTCAAATGTCTTAATTGTTTGGTAATGGGTTTAGGCAAGTGATAACACAATTGTGTTGAGGGAATTAATCACATTTTCAGCTGTGCAGATTCTTTGGGTCTGTCAATTTTGAAACCAAATAAGTTTTATAGATTTTAGAACTCATATCTATTTTCTTTCAGTGAGAATGCATGTTGCATGAAGTGTAGTGAGTCTTGGCTATTGTTAATATCGCTCAAATTAAAACATTCTTTGAGAAATTTGGTCATAATGTTTCCAGCAAGTTAGAATTTTAACTTTTTTAAGACAAGTAATGTTCTACCAATAAAATAAAAACATAAGACGAGATTTTTGACAGCAATCTAACACTGTTAATATTGCGCTATAAACAATATTGCGGCTTCCATATTACTTCAATGGTGTTTTACTTTGATAAACCTTATGAGTTCAGACTGGTGAAAGAGTTAAGTCTGTATCTTTAATGTGGAGGTCTTTCTTGAAGTTCATAAGTCAGGAATTTCAATAAATAAGCTTTTTTAAACCAAACTTTGCTATTTATGGTGAAATTCTACAATAAGAATTGTTAATTATTAAACATTATGGTATGGTGGGTCTTACAATAGAAATACACCACTATTACTAAAGTCAAGGTTACTCTTTGAGTTAAAAGGTTTAAATGGCAATTTGTTCAGCTTGTCATCTCATTCAACTCTTCATAGTAGTTTGAAGTAATAATGAACATGCTGTTTCTAAAATTGTGAATTACACCGATGAAGACTTGTTAATGTGACGAGGAGGAAGGTGTTGGATATGATTCATATTTAGGCATAGCTTTAGTTTGTTCCATAGGGGTCTGAAATTATCCTGGGGTCAGAACTATGATAGTACTGTCAGTCTGACCCCAGGATAACTTTAGACCACTATGGTTTGTTCTAGTCTCAAGATCACTAAATTCCTTTAGGAATCCATAGATTAGTGGTTAGACCACCGAATAAAAAATCCCTTCCTGTACATGTTACATATACATGATGTATATAGAATCACACCCACCAATAGCTAAAGGCTTTAGAAACTGTAGTCACAAAAAAGATGTTTGTTTACTTAGAACATATCTCACCATGTTGCCAATATTTCTGTCCTATTAAAAAGAGATAATGATGTTTTCTCCCTTGCTTTATAATATTCATTTGTCTTTGTTTTCAATTCGGACCAACAGGGTTGTCATTAAAAGCCACCCCCAGCCAATTTTACAGCTTCTAATGACATTTTGGTCGGCTCAAATAACAAAAAATATGTTAAGTTGGTCATAAGTAGCACCTAATTTTTGTTGGATGTTTGTTTCATTGGCCTCCTCAAATTGAAAGTTGGCCTCATACTCCAAAAATTAATGACAACCCTAACTAATCACAAACGTGTTTGTCTAATTCGTATTGAATAGCATCAAAAGAAACAGAGTATGAAGAAGAAAAGTATCATCTTTTTATGATATCGGGACTGCATGCACCAGTAACAAAATTAAAATTGAAATATCATTGTACTATATTGTACAATATACATTTTTTTAATATTCTTTTGTTACTGGTACCTGTGATCAGGACATAACCATTGTGACTATCAAAATATTCCTCTTTATAAATGATTCTTCTTTTCTTGGCACAGGGATTGCCAGGCGAGGGAATCATATTCATGACCAATGTTTACGATCTTTTCCTAACAAGCTAACAAGATGGCCATGCCAAAGGTATTTTTTGCTTTTTTCGACTATTTTTGACAATGATAGTCATTGTGTAGCCCGCATGCATGGTTTAACCGCCTTATATCTACCATTCGGCAGAGAAATTGCAGACGGCGGCAAATGACCTTAAAACATTGCCTGTCGACTGTGATTTCTCTGCCAAGTGAAAGACTTAATGCTGATATAAAGCGTAGGTTATCATATACCACCAGAACCTGAGAGTTGATGGTCAGCTCATGCGGTGTACACAGTGTGGCTGTCATTGGCAAAAGTAGGTGAAAAAGCAAAAATACCTGTTTTGTCACTGGCACAGCCATCTTGTTCGGACATAAGATAGTAAACATCGGTCACGTGATTGCCCAGCCTGATTTCTTAAACATCTCATGAAGGTACATCGTAACAGGTTTATTTGAAAGAATTGGTGTTAAGATGTCTGATGAGAAAATGGTAGATGTACCAATGTATTATAGAGTTTGTACTTATGTTTGTTGTTAATGTGTATTGTGTGGTGCATATTTCTCTTCACATACAGTAGCATCACTTCTGTACCTCACGCTTATTCTCAAATTTAAAGACGCTGATAGTGATGATTTAATTCACACTAATTTTCTTTCTCCTAGATTGGCTCATACAAGATTCCCCATACTATCTTTTGTGCTAGGGTATATATTGTCAAATTTCTTTTCATTCTAAATGAATGGCTAAATTGTTTCCCCAAATTCAATTTGATAATACATGTAACACATGACCTAACAAGAATCAGAATCTTTGCATCAATATCTCCATATTTCCTCAGTTTACTATTAAACACCTTTAAGTTGACACATGATTTTCTCCTTTCACTCTTAGAGTTAAATACAAATAAATGATCACCATTGGTCATTGTCAGTAACAATATAACAGGTAGCTTTTATGCCTTGTTTACAAATGAAAGCTCACTATCATCTGGACCTTCCTTCCTATCATCTGGACCTTCCTTCCTATCATCTGGTCCTTCCTTCCTATCATGTGGGCCTTCCTCTATCATCTGTGCTTTCCTCCCTGGACCTTCCTTTCTATCATCTGTGCTTTCCTTCCTGGACCTTCCTTCCTATCATCTGGACCTTACTTCCTATCATCTGTGCTTTCCTTCCTGGACCTTCCTTCCTATCATCTGGACCTTCCTTCCTATCATCTGTGCTTTCCTTCCTGGACCTTCCTTCCTATCATCTGGACCTTCCTTCTTATCATCTGTGCTTTCCTTCCTGGACCTTTCTTCCTATCATCTGTGCTTTCCTTCCTGGACCTTCCTTCCTATCATCTGGACCTTCCTTCTTATCATCTGTGCTTTCCTTCCTGGACCTTCCTTCCTATCATCTGGACCTTCCTTCCTATCATCTGGACCTTCCTTCCTTTCATCTGTGCTTTCCTTCCTGGACCTTCCTTCCTATCATCTGGACCTTGCTTCTTATCATCTGTGCTTTCCTTCCTGGACCTTCCTTCCTATTATCTGGACCTTCCTTCCTATCATATGGACCTTCCTTCTGGGACCATCCTATCATCTGGACCTTCCTTTCTATCATCTGTGCTTTCCTTCCTGGACCTTCCATTCTATCATCTGTGCTTTCCTTCCTGGACCTTCCTTCTTATCATCTGGACCTTCCTTCCTATCATCTGGACCTTCCTTTCTATCATCTGTGCTTTCCTTCCTGGACCTTCCTTCCTATCATCTGGACCTTCCTTCCTATCATGTATTTGTGATTTTCAGGTACTATAAAGCAATTTGGTAGCTTTGAAGCCTTACACATATACAAATAGAAGTTCACCATTTGTCAATTTTAGTAACTACATAACAATTAGATGGCTTTTGGGCCTTACATACAAATGAAAGTTCTTATTTGTCATTTTCAGTAACTGCATAACAATTGGAAAGCTTTAAGGCTTGGCAAATAGTGAAAGTTCACTATTTGTCATTTTCGTTTAACAATTATAAAGTACCGTTGCTAAGGGGGTCTTTGCGGCTGAATGATGTACTGAACTTGTCATCTTATAGCCTTTATTCAATGGAGTTCAACAAATTATGCTATCTATATTTTAGTCGTTATGCAAAGTTTTTTCTTGACTGATTTTCAGAATGCCAATGGATCTACCAAACTTGACTTTGCTGTAATGGGAGGTTAATTTGAGCTCTGTTTTTTATAAGCTTGGCAAACATGGATTATAGAAAAGCCTTCAAAAATGATATGATATACATGTACATCTTTGTAGTTACATGAGCATTTTCTCCTTTCCCCACATTATCAAAAGATTATTTTTCAATTTCATCACATTTTGAAATGTCATCTGCAAACTCTTTCAATTTGGGACAGTCGAAAAACTTAAGGTTTGGTAAAAGGTTAAATACACTTGCAGACCAAACAAATGTCTTAGCTCCATGTTTGATAAAAGCAGAAAGCCTGAACTTTGATTTTGTACTAACCAGTAGCACTTGATTCACATAAAATTTAAACGCTTATGACAAACCCGGTGCAAATTTAGATAAACTAAACCCAAATTTCCCTTTATCTCTATCTAGATATTAGTTTTGATTGTTTATATGTACTAGAGAACAGACAGATATGTCATGGATATTATAGCCCGTGGTGGAGAGAGATACAGTGACTCACAGGACAGGTGTATACTGTTGTAGATGGGGATGTTTTACATGTGTCTATATTTTAGGTGCAGCAGGAATACGCAGCCTTCCAGCAATCCTTTGTATCAGTACCACCACCTAACCTGCTACCACAGTCACCTTATAGTAAGTTGTAGAACCATAGAATATTCAATAATCATATCAGTCTTTTTTTTTTATATTGAAATGCCTTTCCACTAGCAAGGGTATTGATACTTCCAGAAGTTTATACCAGGAACTTAACCAGAAACCAGAACCAGACTTTATTAGCAATTCTCCAGTTATTCATTGTTGATCATTTATGCTTTGACAAATTGAAAAATTTCCAAAATATTTTATCTAATTGTTTTTTGCATTTGTTTGGGTTTTAATTATATCTTAAGGACTCATATATAAAAAGTTTACAAGATGAGATGGCACAGCAGAGCTGCATGCATACTTTTTCTGCTGAAACTTTTCAATGAAGTTTGCATGACCTGAAAAGACTACATGTAAGCTTGTTTTTTCGATTCAAGGAGATCAGAGAGAGATGAATTCCATAGACCTGCAGATGGAGAATGGCTGGTGATAATCCATATACGTCACTATCATCTATAGGTTGATGCAATAGCAAGATGTATGTGCAATGACTGTTTAAGTTTCCTGATCAGATGCTTTGTTTTTATATAAGGATGGAGATAATGTGTAACACATAAAGAGACCAGACCATGCTGATTAATCTGTGTTGACACATAATCATAGAGCTTCTTTCAGACCACTCTTTGCAGTCTATTCCCTTTTTACCTTACAGCATCCTGTATGTGCCAGATTGTTCATTAGGATGTCTTCAAACAAACCTGAGAGCAGATTGCTGTGTTCGCGGTTTTGCTACTATTCTATGATATTTATGATATAAGTTTGTTAATGCTTGTTGTATAACGACTAGGGTATGTTAATAAGTTAAAGTGAGGTTGAATTTCCCTTTTATTTTGTTCAGCTGTGATATATTGGTATTGTACACTCATAGAGTAGTATTGGTCTTATATAATTTGAATCTCTTTCCAAAAAATCCTAGTGTTTGTTTATGGGCAGATGATTAAGCAGGACCACACTGATAGCTGACCGTTGTTTTCTTTTTGTGAGCAGACCATTGAACACATTGATGAGGAACTTATTTACAGGATGGAACTTATTTGGACAGTTGATGATGCATTTATGATTTATGAGGCTTTATGGCATTGATTAAAGAGTCTTTTGGCCTTTATGGATTTTTGTAGAAAAGGTGCTCAAAGCTCAAAGATTGCAGACCTTTTGTCAACTGGGGTGTTTGATGGACCTAAGACTGATGGTACTTGGACGAGATTTCAGACGCACTTTGTCTCTTAGGAAGTCTTTCAAAAGATCTTGGTTGTTTTCTGTTTGTTCGAATTATTTGCAGGCCGTAGTTGCAGAACATTGTGCTTGAAACACATGAATGATTCAATACAAGAACAGTTGAAGGAGGTTGATTCTCGAAGTAATTCAAATAGAGATTGACTATTCTTATACCTCTATTTTTTGTAACATTCCAAACAGCTGTCTTTCCCTGAGTAAATGCAGTTTTGTAATCCTTTACAATTCTTGTAGCCTTTGAAAGCATTCTTTGCAGGCATTTGAAATGGACTTAATGTAAACCTTTTTTTCAGGTTTGTTGGCTGAACCCAATTATTTTTTTTACTACAAAGTTTGTTATTTAGGAATCAAAACTTTCTTTTAAAAATCAAAAACATTCTAAAGCCAATATCATATAGGACTTGAAATGATGGTGTCCTTAAAGCAACAAAGGAGCTAATTTTGGAATATTTGAGCATAACAACAACAACAGTGTATGGCATTCAGGTAAACGAATAGAAAAAAAGAATGGTAATTTGGTAAATAATCAAAATTTACTTTCAAATGTTGAAGATTCCATTTCAAATTGAATAGAATAAAGGATGTAGGAAAGCATTTCTCTAATTGTAACTGTAGTGTTCTACAAGAGTTTGATTTTGATTTCTGTTATGGTTGTTTTCCAGTGATTCCCCCTCCACAGCTGGTTAGCGTAGCAAAGCCTCCACCACTGTTACCAGGTAATGATATCAGTTTAGCCCATTACCAATTCAATTCTTTATTGGCAATCATCGACAAAATTTGTCTATGGCCATTTACAATAATATAGAATATGGCTTAGACAAAAAAAGATGATCAACAAACATTGAGCACAATATACAAAAAATGAAATTTCAAGAATGGTGATACTAAAAGAATTAAGAAAGTCATTGGTCAAACAATCACGACATTTGACCAGGTTGTTGCCAACGACTCTGTAAAACATTGTGGAAAAAGGAGAAATTGCTCTTAACGAGCAATTTCTCCTTTTCCCACAATGTGTACTGCCCTATTTTGTTAAGCAATGTGAAATGAGCCTTTGAGCCTGACAGTGTTCAAATTGGAAAGTCTGTTTATGAATAGATGCAGGAATTCTTTCTTGTGCATCTTGCTAGAGTCATGTTCCAAGAGCAGTCAAATGTTTCTGAAAACCTCTTAAGTTGATGGCTTCTAAAAGTTACCTTTTATTCTAAGTTTAGCTTGTTGTTAATGAAATAAACCCGTCTAAAATGTTTCCAATGTCTGCAATAAAAATGTTCTACGTCTTTTCTGAACGGTTACGAATATAGTTCAGTGGGAGCTTTCTGAATGTCCTGCATCCTGTATTCAGATAGCCCTAGACTAGTTAATGTTTCACACACTGTTTAAGAGTGGTTGCTTAAAATAGGATGACTATTTGTTTTTATATGTGTATATTGGATACTGTTATTCAGGTCAGCCGATTGCCTCTATGTCTATGGCACCCCCTGCCCCCATGCTTCAGCCGCCCCCACAAAACACCTTTCTTACACCCCCTCCAGGTAAATAGATTATTTAACCCATTCACTTGTATTGGGTTTAATGATTGGACTACTTTAAAATGCATTATGAAATATTAAAAAATAATTACTTTATTGTGTTTGATAGAAACCTTCAAGTAAAACTTGATAGATTATCTAACCCAATCTTTTACATTTTGTTTGATGATTGGACTGTATTGAAATGAATTATAAAATATTAAGAAATAATGATTTTATTTTGTTTGGTAGTTCTAAATCATTCTGAAACACTGATTATGAGCCACTCTTTTGTTAGTGAGGCTTCTTTAAGCTGCTGATGTAGGTAATAATGACATACTGTATGTGTCAATAACTCTACTGTTACTGCTTGTATATATTGCCGCATGGGTCTATGACCTTCTGGTGTTAAATTGAATAAACTTGTAAACTTGTGTGAAAGGTATATTGATAAATTACCTGTGTTTGTAAATGATTGAATGACTGAGTGATTGATTGATTGAGGACTCAACTTTTCTAACAATTTTGTATCACTTTTAAATGTATTTCCATGAGAAACTTGAGAGCTTTCTTTAAGAGACTATTTCAAAGATTGTGCTGTGGAGGTACCAAATGTAACATGGGAAGTTAATCAATTCACCAACCCAATTCACATATTTCAGCTGTTCCAGGACAAATGATACCGCCCCAACCATTACAGAGCTTCCCTCCCCCCTCATCTATGGGCCAACCTCTACACCAGTATATACAGGCATCGGAACAACAGATGTTAAGTAAGACTTGGTTTTCTCTTTATATCCAGGTTTTGTTGGAAACAGTTTTTATGTAAGTTCCTATGGCCTGCTGACGTTGTTTAGTATCAACAAGAGGTAGAAATTTCAATTTGAATGTAACAATATGTAAAATGTAAAGTGCTATAAAATGAGGTGATGACAAACAGCATTTCTTCAATTGTAGGTATATCCTTTATTCATCACAGTTATAACATTGAATTGGGTTGAACTCAATGTATAGATATAAAGCATTTAGCACTTCTTTGACAAATGATTTTGACAGAGTTGTTTGTCACATTATTTTCCATTCGTCCTGGAAAGAATATTCTTTATCTTTATTTTTTTGCAATTATCCTCTGGTCTTGTTCTATCTTGCCTCAAGTTAATGTTAATGGATGTTTTGACACACATAAGTTATTTAGCCATTATTATGTAGTGAGGTAGTTTATAGATCATCCCCTACATGGATAGTTGCTGCATGTTATACCAAATATTGAATACATTGGTATGATGTTGTCTTGGTAATGATGATCCAATTGAGACAAGAAAGCCATTTTCAGATAAAAAGGGTAGTACTGATGCATTATTGAGAATGCTGTGAAATAACTTATAAACAATGTTTGAATGATGTAAACCATAAACAAACTAATTAAAAACATATGAGCCTTGTTAGCTCAGTTGGTAGCTTGTTGGACTTTACATGGGTCCTGTGTTCCAAATAAGCATGACTGATTGTCCTTCTGACCTTTAATCAAGTCAATGAGGCAAGACATGACTTAGTTGTTTCTACCTTTTACCAATTTTGTTTCTGTGAGAAAGCAGTCAACAGCTTTGAAAGAGTATTGTGCAGTACTGGTGAGAAAATACCGTGGTTAGATGCCCTGACCTTTGCAAAATGAAAAAAAAAATCTATTGACAATGCATTTTAAACACAATCGGAAAGGGTACAGTTGTGATACCTGTTTGATTTCGACATTGTATGTTTCATGCTGTGTATATTACAGGTGTGCCAGTGAGTCAGCCCCCTCCTATGATGGTCAGCATGTCTAACAACCAACAGCCTGGACAAATGGTGATAACATCTATGACTGGTCAGCATCCATTACAGACACCTGTACAGCAAATTGTAAGTACACTAACAACAGCCACCTCTAGATAATTACAAAAACCTTTATAGGGGCCCTCAGTGGCCAAGTGGTTATAGTAATGCACTTGAAATCATATAGCCCCTCTTACTTGTTTTCAAACCATGGTAGCAAGATTTAAATGTCCCTTATGGGCAGTTGAGTATTGGCTCTTCCTCCATCAATAAGAGTTGGCATTGTCATATAACTGAAACAATGTTGGTGTGATGTCAAACCCATATAGATATGCAAGATTTAAAAGCTTTTGAGAAAGTGCCTCTGATTTACTAAATATCGATGCTGCTTCCCGTCTTGACTGACCAATATTGATAGTAAACTTATGGTCTTCCATCATCCATCATAAATTTGGCATATTCCTGAAAAGTTGCCGATGTGATATTTAATTTAAACCTTGAAAAGAAATAAATAAAACATTTCTCAAAAAAGTTGTTAATGGTTCAGGGATTTTTAAGTAAAGATAATTGCTAATGAAAGGTGTTTTTTTTGTGTGCATTATATACCTAGGTTCAGATATATGAAAATAAAAAAAAAACTTCTCTGGCTGGTAAGCAGTAGTATTTTTGTTTTATATGTTGTGGCAACAGCAGAAGACATTTGAAAGAAAAGACTTTTTCTTTTTAGTTTTTTTATCTTGACTTTCCAAAGGATTAGGAGAGCTATAATACTCACCAGGGCCTTGTTGTGGGCTTCGCTTTCGGCGTCACACCTTGATGAAGTTTTTACATGCAAGTTTGTATCTCATTAACTACTGTATTGAATTGGGTTGATACTTCACACATGTGTTCAGGGTCATAATCTAAGGTCCTTGACTAAGTTTCTAATCTCTCATTTTGATTTCAAGCAAACTATGCAGTCTTTTGAACTTAAATAATCTTGGTTAACGTTTTGTCTTCATGTTTGTTTATGAACAAGTATTTTAAGGAACCATTGTGTGCACCCTCATATTTTAGAAAAAAATAGTATTTCACTGACCTCTGACGTTATTGAATCATCAAACATGCTGTTTTATGGACAGCCCTTGCTATGACAAAAACCAATACAATTGTACATGTATTACCTTTCACACTTGTGATATCCCTCAAGATCCAGCAGCAGCAGCAGCAGCTTCCCCAGCCTGGTTCCTATCAACTACAGCAGCCTCAGCAACCAGGGGCTGTGGCCCAGCAGATTATACAGCAACCTGGGATCCAGCCGACTGGTCTACAGATTCAACAGACTGGTCTACAACAACAACAACAACACCACCACCAACAACAACAACAGCAGATTGGTTTACAGCAACAAGCCATACACCAACAGACAGTGCTACAGGTATAATAATAAATGAAATAACAACAGTTTTTACGTCATATACGGCTGTAGTAAGTGTACCTATCCATTTTCATTACATTCCCAACTGTACTTTTCAAAAATGTATCTAAGTCACTACTTTTTGTCCATATTAACATTATTTGCCATTGGTTATAGAGGATTAAATTGTTTCACAATAATTTCATGCAATGTTTTGCCAAGCTGGCTTGGATGTCAACAACATCTTTATTTCAATATTTTTGTGGATATAAACAAAAAAAAGTTGTGTCATTATTTTTCAATTCTTCTTCTTTAAGTATTTTTATTATTGTTTCCTAACTTTTAATGCCCTGGTTTTTTTTTAAGTGACTGGATTCCCTCATATCAGTCATAAGGGATGGTTTAACCCTTTACCAAATGCCAAATATTTTTTACTGTCCTGATTGAAAGAGTAAGCAGACGACATTTCAAAATGTGATGAATTTGAAAAATAATCTTCTGATAGGGCTGAAAACATTATGAGCAATTTCTCCTTTTCCCACAATGTTTCCATAGTCATCTGCAGCAAACTGGTCATATGTTATTGTTTGGTAATACGTTTAAGGGTGATTTTAAAATCACATGGTGCATTTACAATAGCTTGAAATGGCCTCTCTGGGCGTTGGTTCAAATCATGACAGTGTTTGGATATTCATGAGAGGTAGTCTACTGACTGACTTTGGAAATGTCAATGGTTCTAATTGGCTTGATTAGCCCTTTGCCAGTTGAGTGTAGGGTCTCTCTTTATCATTAAGGGTTGTATATCGCAACATAACTGAAGCTGTATTGATGTGATTTAAACCAATGAATAAAAGAAAAATGAATCACATTAAGTGATAGCTCTAAATCAAGTATAAACTTTCCATGCCAATTTGATCTAGACATGTGGGTACCATTTTACTAAACAACTTACAAAAGTCTTGGAGAGACAATTCCAATGATGTGTTACTTTGCAAAATTGCATAGCCCAATATGGAAATAAGAGGAAGTGTTGTTTTGAAAATGTTTATTGAAACAGTACCATGGGGTATATACATATTACCTCACCTTTCAGCCTCAGCCTGCAATGACAGGCCAGCAGCCAATCTATCAACAGCCCCAGCAGCCGGTAACCAACCAGTTTACACCAACACTACAGCCTGGTCTCCAGCAACTACCCACATCCATGCAGACAACACTGCAACATTTACCTCCAGGGATCCAGCATATTCAACAACAACAGCAACAGCTGGGCCCTCCTCCTGTACAACAACAAGTCCAGCAAGTACCTGTCCATCAACAACAACAGTATGCCCCGGGGACGATCCAGACTCCCCCTGGATCCTGGGTCCCTCCTCACTCTTCCTACCAACCTGTGTACGCCATGTCTCATCAAGTACAAACAGCACATTCTCATGTACTTCTCCAGCCACAGCAGGTAGTGTATCTTATACTGATAGTCTAGATACTGGTCGAATGGTTAGATACCAAAATTTTAATCACAAAGCTGGTTTCCCCTTTGGGTTGGGTTCAAATCTAGCTACAGATTAGAATTTTCATAAGAGCTTGTGAAACGTCTGACTGAGGAATTGTTCTTCTCAGCTTGACCAACCCTTGTTTTCTAATGAATTTCATAAAACATAAGTGGGGTATGGCAATTGAATGAAATTCTGTTGATGCAATTCAAAACACAAAGAAACAAACTTATGGTTCTGTAAACTTGATACTCTAATGCAAGACTTGAGCATGTCCTGCACTTTTGTGGAAGACTTGCATTGAATTATTTTGTTTTTAGTTTGTTTAGGACTTGCTTTAGACTTGCTTTAGTCTTGCTCTGAATCTTTCTTATAAAGAACCTCCTTAAGTCTTACTCTGAATTAACTGTGAAGGAATTTCTATACTCATTTCACATATCATAAAGAGTATTTTTCAGCGTCTGAATCTGACAAAATTAATTGAGTATATTAAGGGTGTTGTATCCGATTGTAGCTTTAATGTTCCATCATATCATTTTGACAGAGTTGGAAATTAAACCAAAGTGAAACTGCATGATAATGGTAGGAACAAAGCAAATTGTCCTTTTTCTTGCAATAAGTACAAATGAGTCTGCATCAAATATGTTTGTTACCAGGAAAGAAACTAAAGAAAACATTGTTCCAACCAATTAAAATGTTTGTACTAATGGTTTTGCTCATTTAACCCTAATGATGCTGGAATCGACTTCATGCTTATGCAAACAGGTAAGATCCAGGCCAGCCTCCAAGTAAATTTGCAGCTGGCCTGGGATCTAACCTGTTTGCTACTCTGAAGATATTACCTCAACAAAATTGAGTAAATATTTAAGGTTTTGGAAAGCAGACGACATGAAAATCTGTTTTTAGAAAAATAATCAGCATCCAAACTGTTTTAAAAAAAAAAAGGTATGCCAAATTTAAATTGATATCGTTTCCCATTTGTTTGATGCTTTCTTTTAAGACCAGTCACAATATGATATGAGGAATGGATTGGATTCTCTCATTTCAGTCTCAACAAAGCATGATAATGACATCTGCCCAGCCTCAGCTGTCTGTTTCGACCACGCCCTCGGGATCCGCCCCCGTCTGGTCCACGCCAACATCCTCCTATGTTTACACATCAGGACCCAAGGAGGAGCCCAAACGTAGATTTACAGAGACCAAACAGGATGACAAAGTTCCTGATAATCTCCTGGGATATGAGGTAATTGGATAGACCGATAAGTGTATCAAATCTCTCTTTCAATCAATGAATTATTTTTATACCATTGTTATGCAAATGCCAATTACAAATGAAAAAGAGGGACAATGTCTTTGTGATATTTGTTCAATGTCTTTGTGGCGAAAGAGGGTTTCATGGTTGTGAAGGTTTCGTCACGTTTGGTTTTATCAAAGCACTTTTTAAAACCATTCATACAAACTGACTTGAACAAAACCTACATAAGGTTAACTGAAAATAAAAAAACTATTGGGAAAGTTGAAGTGTCTTGCAACGAGCCATTCATTGATTGGCCATGTTGGTTTTCAAGTTTCTTCTAAGTATGTCAATGAAAATACTTTTTTTTTAAATTATCCAATTGTGATCTGCTTTAACTGGTACCTTTTGGTATCTCTCAAAATCAGAGAAAATGTACTGCAAGAAACATATAGACTTCTTAACCCTTTAACAAACAGTAACGACATTTGACCAGTTTTTTGCAGATGCCTCTGGAAAACATTGTGGGAAAAGGAGAATTTGCTCTTAAAGAGCAATTTCTCCTTTTCCTTCAATGTTCTCTGCCCTCTCAGACGACTATTTTTCAGTTTCATCTCATTTTGAAATGTCGTCTGCAAACTTTCAATTTGGGAGAGTTGAAAAATTGGCATTTGGTAAAGGGTTAGATAATTACTTGTATCTGTTATACAGCATGGTCCACCTCACCTTGCCAATCTGGTGGTGCAGCCTGGTCAACCAACCCAACAGTCCATACAGCAGCCACAACCACATTCCCCAGGGAGTACTGGACAAATGGTGGCATCACAGGACAAAAATCCTCTGGGTCAGGGACAACAGTTTGAGCCTAATCAGCCCCCTAACCCAAGCGGGTTTAATGGGCAAGGATTACTGACGCAACCTTCCCACATGGCCCCACCCCCACAGACAGAACAACAAAGGTGGGTTTTAAACGGATTATAAATTTATTTCATGTTAATTTACACTATAGATAAAATTGTGAACAGACTAAGACTATCCTTTCACTACTTCTGGTTTCAATCGAGAAAAGGAAAATGGCATCTCTCGAAATGTTTTGTCATTGCTTTTTGATGATGTACTCTCATAATAAAGAATTGATAAAGATGGTATTGGATATGCTGAAGGAAATTTCCAATAATGGGTCAAAATAAGGATTTTGTCATTAATGTTGTCAACATTAGTTTCCAGTTTCAATCAACCTTTAAAAGAGATTTCTGCTTAATAGTCAAATGTTGTGGATACCAGCTTACAATGATGCGGAAACTGAAAAGGTAACAAAAACCGATGATATTAATCTTTTTCCTCATTTTAAGTTTTTGTGACTGTACCAAAGGAGAAAGGCGCAATTATAAATTTGAGAAATAACAATTTCATAGTGGTATTGTAAAGAATTGAAATGAACATTCAAAGCCAATTTTCCCTTTTTCTTAATGGTCATTTAGATCTATTTCTGTGATGTGCTAAAAAGATGTTGCCTTTAAATCAATGCATTGAATAGGGCATTGTAATAAGACACTGATTTTATTTGTAGACATGACTTGGAGGAGAGAGTACAGGGTGGTGGAATGTCTCCATCTCCTGGTGCCCAGCCAGTGTTTGTGCAACAGCAGACAAATAATGGGGACAAGTCCTTGATGCCTCCTCCCCCACCACCCGCTGTCACGGGTGCCAAGCGCCAGTCACCCAGCCTTTCACCACAACCCGGGCCCGAGAGGAAGAAAACCAAAGGTCTCCAAGATGAAGAAGAGGAGGGGGATGTACCATCTTCATTGGTCAACCAAGTTAAGGAGTTTAAAAAATACTCCTACAATCAATATTCTGGAAATGCACAGCTCTATCAAAGTCAAGAACAGACCACACAGAACTTTGATGGGAATCCACTGCAGAGCTTTGAGGAAGCCCGTTCCCAACAGCAAGCCCAGTCCAGTGGGGTACCAGATCCCCATCGCAGGATCCAATCACCCACAATGCATATAGTGCCTGGTTCCCAGTCCCCAGCTCCTCCTCCACCAAATGGGGAACCGTCTCTGATGGCTGGGTTCCAGTCTGAGAATTATTCACATTTTCTACAGTATCAGTCATACTCCCAGTCTGTTCAACAGATGAATCCATCAGTTTACATAGGTTTGTTATTATCTACATTTTATCTGTTTTACAATACTACAGGTCCTTTGAACTTTGTATTTTGTTTAAGTAAGATATAGAGGACAAATTACAAAGAAAGAGATAGAAAAGAACTCATATTTTTTTTATATCTTGTAAAAACCATTTTGGCCTAAAATGATATTGCTTGCTATGATCAATATCTTCTTTTGTAATAGTGGTTTCTTAGATTCTTGTAGCTGTGTTTATCCCATTACCTAGTCTCTGTTGCCCATATATATGTTTCTATTCATTTCAATTTGTATTGAATGTTGGTCACTTTTGCCTGATAAAGACTTTAAGTCCCTGTTGCCCAAAGATGTGTGTTCTATTCATTTCAGTATCCAGTCACCCCCCACAAGGTGGATATGTACAGACCAGCATGGCCCATTCCTACAGCCCTCATCAGCTGCAGAGCTCTCCTTCATTCATCTCATCATCTCAACACCACCACCATCAACAACAACAACAGCCCATACAGAGTGCCCCCCAGCTACAGATGCCCCCTTCGTATCTACAGCCCCCTCCCCCGCCCCCACTGGTCGAGGATACTAGGTTAGCTCCAGCCCATGAGGGTCCCCCGCCCCCAAAGGAAGTGATGGATGGGCGAGGAATGTCGGGGTTTAACCCGACCTATCTACAGTACAGTAGAGACATTAAAAATAATGTGCATCAACCCCCACCCCCTCCTCCCCCACCCAGGTCTTATTGGTGATGTTTGTTTTGTATATATGGGTATGATCACATTGTGATAATATCCCATTCTTAAAAGAGAAATTCTCATTAAAGGCATTTGCATTTTCATCAGAGTTAGCCTTCAATTGACTTATGGAATGCTGAAGGTTCTGCCTGGCTTGATCAGCCCTTATTGTAGGTTGAGTATTAGGTCTTGCTCCACCGTAAAGAGTTGGTCATTACAACATAGCTGAAATAATGTTGATGTGATGTGAAACATATATGTAAATGATAAAAAAGAAAAGGAAAATCATCAAACTCAAATGGTTTAGCAGACATCTAAAAATTCAAAGAAAAGACCAATATGGATGATATTTTGTATAAGCCATTGTGACAAAAGGATATATTGCTCATCTTGAGTAATTTATCCTTTTGTCACAGTGGTTTCTATAACGATATGCAGTAGATGCACTAAACTTAGGTGAGGTATAATTGAGTAAGGAGTTGTTCACATGTTGAAGATAACCCTTACGGCATATCGAGGGTTCAATGCAAGACTATAGTAAGTGCTTCACAAATATCTTCATATACTTCCTATAGTTATTGCATTGAATGCTCGATATGTATTAATGTTATCAGTCATCAGACAAGAAGTTAGAAACCATTGGGACAAATGCATAAATTTGTCCTTTAGCGTAAGATGAACTGATCTCATCAAGCAATTGATTTATTACAATGAATTGTACCTTTTGAAATGAAGCAAATGAATTTTCCTTTAAGTAGATTTAATGCTGTTGTTTTTATATAAACCATCACAAATTCTTATGTAGGGAATTGGTTAGGCAAGTATCCATTATGGAAATTTTAACTACCTTAAGACTGTGAACAAACTACAAACGACAGCTTCAAACTGATATATCTAAGTGAAAAGAAATCTCACTTTTTTAGTGTTTGATCGGTAAATACCATTAGAAAGGGTGTAAGGAGAATTCTTTGGCCATATTGTGTTGTTATATGTTGACACCGAAGTCCAGATATGATGTGTATATTCTATGCCAACTTTTTATATGCTTTAAATTGTCTCAAAAAGACCATTCTTATAAATAACCCCATGAGTCACTCACCAAAAGCGCAATGGTTTACCTGGCTTGGGCAGCTAAGTTTTGGGTCTTCCTCCAACATTATGTGTCATCGTAACATAACTGAAATAATGTTGACACGATGTAAATCTCATATTATTGGAAATGAATACACACAAAATGGGATTCATAATGAAGATGTATAAATCTTATCTAGACTCTGAGTTGTGTGAGATGTAAAATGTGTTTTAAAGGTGGTGTAAAGTGTTATTTGAAGAAGAAATTAATGTCTTATTTTGTCTTTATTGATGATGGGTTAAAATCATGTTTATGTGAAGTTTCTTTATTGTTTTGTCTTTCTAAAACTGCTTTAAAAGGATTTCTCATGTTGAAAACTGCCAAAATCATTAACCGCTTTGTTACAATGAGTAAAAGCTATATGGTTTCTGTTTGATATACATGCAATTTGATAAACTTTTGACTTGCTTGTGGCATGAATGTATTATCTCAAAAGGCATTAAAGCATTTATCTATGTGGCATTATGATGAAAACTGTATAAAAAACTATTTGAGTGAAAACGAACAATCCTACTGGATTTAGAATTTAAGAAATCGCTTGTTGTAGAAGGTTTGTAATTATGAAAAGCATGGACTTGTCTTGTACAAATTATGAGAATGAATGGTTTTATTTTTTGTTAAGTATTTGTATTTGATTCGTGCAAATCAATTAAACTGCTATTTATTCAACAACTTGGCCTTTATCCATTTATATATTCTTATCTTCCAACATGTATAGAATCTTAAAAATATGGGCCACGTCACGGGAAAAGGGGCACTCTGACATAGCAAACAGTGTAGCCCCAGACCAGCCGCCACGTCACTGACGTGGCGGCTGGGGCTGGTCTGGGGCTACACTGTTTGCCATCTAAGAGGACATCAAGTTCTACCTTTAAATAAATACAAATGATAACTTTCGTGACTAGATGCTGGAATAATAGCGCTAAGAAAGAGCTGAGTCAGCGTTTTTTATTTATGTCTGAGTGCCCCTTTTCGTGTGACGCGGCCCATATGTCTTTTTAAGGTGTTGCGAAGCTTGTGGCTGGTGCTTTTGATCTAATTGGTTTGGATAAAGTTGGAACACATACAGCAAGAAAATGGTTATATCCCTAACTGTAATGACTATTTCTCTATGTAGTGGATTGAAATCCTGATGCCTTCATTTGGATTTTCATGAGAGGTAGTGTCCAAGTTGACTTGGGAATGCTGTTGTTCCTACCTGGCTTGTCTTGATTATATTAAGCAAAGAATGGCCTCTTTTGTAACTAGAATAAACTTGGTCATCATCATCAGCAACAGCAGCAGCAGCCGCTTCCTCCTCCTCATCATCATCATCATCATTATCATCATCACAATCACATCATAACCATCATTATCATAATCATCACCACCAACAGCATGTTCAGTATCACCACCAACAACATGCAAGTTTCCTTCTCAGCTACTGAGTGATCCGATTGATACTTCATATATGTGTTTGACCAAATCCCTGAACTCTGACTTTGGTTTTAATCGAGTTATTTAACCCTTTCCCACACAATAACGACATTTGACGACTTTTTTGCAGATGACTTTAGAAAACAATGTGGGAAAAGGAGAAATTGCTCGTAACGAGCAATTTTTCCTTTTCCCACAAGATTTTCTGCTCTTTCCAAAGAATGTTGTTCAATTTCATCACATTTTGAATTGACGTCTGCAAACTCTTTCAATTTGGGACAGTCGAAAATTTGTTGTTTGGGAAAGGGTTAAGGGAAGCCCTTTGGCGACTCACTTTTCATGTACCAAGAAAAACACTGACTTTCAGCTTTCCTTTATTTTCAATACCACCTTTGCAGTTATGTTTTTTCGACATCTGTCTGCCTCTTCTATCATATACAGAGACTCAAGCCAGTGTGATAAATTTGAAAGTTTTTAATTTGTTTTTTTATATACAATGTATGCGATAAAGGTGTATTGAGAGAAAAATCTGGTATCAGTCTCTTATATGAGCATGAAAACTACATAAACTGAATTTTGATTTGATCACATACTATCAACAATAGAATTCTGACAAAAAACACAACTTCATATGTTTCAGTTATAATGTCCGTTCTTTGAATTATTAGAAGAACCGTTGTGACCAAAGGAAAGGTTTCTTGTGAACAAGTTATATTTTATCACGATTGTTTCCTTGGTAAATTTCTTAAGCCACAGTACTTTCATAAAGTCCATGCTATAGGTGACTTTAAATGAGTATGTTTGGCGCTTCATGGACTGTTATGGGTCTCGGGAATTCCATGCCTCATGGTCTGATGTATATAAATGTCTACAACAACCCGAGCAATGATATCTGGTCCATGGTGGAAGGCTTGGTGACCGGCGGCCGACCGTCCATCTCTATTGACTTCTGAAAGGGAAATAAAAGTCTCGATAAACATTGACCCTTCAAATTCCCAATAGGACATGTGTCGTATATATTTAACCGGGTTTACGAATGTTTCAACAACTGTTCGTTTATATCATGAAGAGACTACATATATCGGTGTTTCATGGACCTCAACTTTACTATTATACTTTGACATTGAAGAGTCTTTCCGGTTGTAATGTTAAGTCCAGAACCCAAAAATCTTCATAGCTTCGCATTACATCAACACCACTATCTCATTTATTTGGATATATATTAACAGACAACAGTCACAAGGAAAATATGTATACCAGGTCATGAATTAATTCTCAGGTAAAATTGCTCATTAAGTAAAGAGAGCATCTTTGAAATACTAACAATAATTGTTTAGAGCTTCTGTGAAAACTGAGCATCTTTTTGCTCACTTTTCGAAGAAGATCCAACAATATGTCGGTTAGTTTGATTGTACCTTCTAATGACGATACCCCGTATGTAGGTTCGACTATTCCTACCTTATTGCCGGAGAGTTCGTTAATGGCCGCCACTACCTGCATACAGTGACGTTGTTTTGCCCTGGCGTAGAATGACGTCAACGTATGGTGACATGTGTAGTCGGAACAGGCGGAACTTGTGGTGCTGCATTCGTCGTACTGTAAGATATACGTTATTGGTGTCTTATTCATGTACAGGAACGACACTTCTAAACGCATGGTGAAATACAAATGTTAAGTAAGTTTTCGATCATTCATGTAAGAATGAGATATTAAAAATACAGTTATTTACAATACAGAATAAGAGAAACATCCATTTGAATGCTTTAGCAATATTAATGCCCTGCATATAATCAGAGACATAGATAACATGTTATCTATGTCTCTGATATAATGAACGAATTAATTATTCTAGACAAAAACTAATACGTACGGTCTAGGCTAGAAGTACTAAATAGAGCAACCTTTAAAGACAAAACTGCAATTAAGCGCAGACATATACAAGTCCTTCACAACAGTGAAGGATACAAGTTATGGTTTTTCATTGACGTCAGGCCCGTTGTCTCAAAACATACTAGAATATGAAATATTGGTCTAACTCAAAATTATTGATCAACTTTGGGTACAAGTATAAGTATCACAATGGCCATCTAGATATAAACCCACACTCAATATCTTTGTTCAAACTTAAGTGAAAGCATGGGTATGTTTAAACGCTGTTTCAAGTGACGTGATAAACGCTATAATAGTGACGTAAAAAAAACAACGGCTCATCTGTATTACTCAGCGGATTATGACGACCCTACTTACGTATAAGTAAACGTTTAAGCTTTAGTCATAGAGAACACTTATATACTTAGATAAATATAGATACCTGCTTATAGATGTCTGTCCTCATGCCTTGCTTGATCAAATAGATTGCGATGTCCTGTTTCCCATCATCCACACACTGGAATAGGATGTTTGCATAACGGCTCAGGTCGCCCTTGTTTGAGAGACCAAGGACCAACTCTTCAACCAATAGCTGCTCCCCTTTCTTTTGTAAATAATGGAAACAGTTTTTTCGTGGTTACAGTGATATCATTGATTACGATACTGAACATGCTGATGCTGCTGATGATATTGATACTAACGCTGATGATGATGCTGATGATGCTGATGCTGATGATGATGCTGACGACGATGATGACGATGACGATACATTATTTGCTTTATCTATTATGATTTCAAGTCGGCGGATGTAAAGTCAAAACGACACGATAAGGAATGAAACCGAACGTTTCGCAAACATCACGGAAAAATCCGATTGACCATTGTTTACCTTGACGGCTTTCTTCAGGGCCTGTTCGAAGTTAGTCTCGGCGAGGTAGACATCCATTGTGAACCCCTTCATGGCGAGTTGTAGTCGTAGGTACTCTTCCTTCCCACAGTGACGTATACTGTACTCTATTGGTGCTCGGCCAGACTGTGGAATGGAATACAAAACGTAGTAATTGTCATACCAACCTATAGTCCGAATGATCCGGACGTAGATATTTCTTTCGACATATGTAATACAAAGCTTGGATCATTCAAGATAAACAACCTACTATACATTCTATTAGATATATCTTCTTTGAGATGTTAACCCTTTACCAAACGCCAAATTGTCGACTGTCCCAAATTGAAATAGTTTGCAAACGACATTTCAAAATGTGATGAAATTGAAAAAAATCTACTGATAGGGCATAAAACATTGTTGGAAACGGAGAAACTGCTCGTTACCAGCAATGTTTCCTTTTCCCACAGTGTTTTCCAGAGTCGTCTGCAACAAACTGGTCAACTACCATTATTGTTTTGTAATGCGTTGGGTGGTTTTTATCAGTTTGCAAATTGCAGTTTAAGTTGGAATCTAAACAATAAGAGGTATTCTTTACATTGGGTTAGATTACTAGGTGTATTTCTTAAGACTAAATCAGATCATGGGGAATCTTTCTTTTTTTCAATTGTTTTGATCTCAATGTTCATCCCACTTTACTATCTATGGGGCTTACATGGATTTATTGCCCACACTCTTCGGTTGACATAAATCATTGATCATGCTTGCAAAACTACTATAAAACAATGAGTGTATTATTTATTCATGTACCACGTAATGGATACTTCATATATCAGCTACGGCAATTAGAAAGGAAATCTAATTTCAGTTCTGCTTGCTTCCATTTTAGATCACTATGGCGATGTTGTAGTTATATTGCGTTAATTTTGCCATTACCAATGGAAGAAGACCCCAAGCTTAACTAGCTATATAAAGTTTGGCCCTATCTGGGTACAACCAAAGACTTAAATGCACATTGGTATATCTCGGCATTTCAGAAATCATTCTACAAAACAAATTTTAGCCAGATTCGTCCAGTCTAGTTTCCTTATTATTGGCAAAACATTTCTAAGAAACTTAATATCTTATGAATACTCACATAATCTCGTACATCTGTTGAAATCCCGTTTAGAATGAGATAGTTTACGAGACTCACATCCTCGGTGATTAAGTGTGCGTAATGTAGTGCTGTTCTTCCCAACTAAAATGTAACACAAATCGTATAAAATACATTCACCACGATCGAATGAAGTATTTGTTACACCTTGAACTGTTCTCCAATTAACTAATTGAAGATTTGAATACCAAATGTTTCGCCAGCAGCAGATGCATTCGTCAATGGTTTGAAACATAGAGGAGACGAATCACTATATAAATTTATACGGTCTAAGTATGAATATGGACAAAAGAAAATATGTTAAGATGAAAGTATCTTTATTATGAAATTTACATTCTAAAACAATACTCTGAAGATAGATACCAAAGTTAAGCTTGAGCATGGTATATTATCCGTATCTATTGATTTATTTTCAGTTGCGTCAATGATATGATGAGCAAGCTCAAGAATTACTGTCAGTGGTATGACTCTATTATATTCTATACTTTCCTTATTGAATACATCAATGATATGGATACCAATGGTAATAATAATTTTCATTCCTTTAGTGCATACATACATCTCTATGCCGGCATTCCTTATCTTGTGCTCTGAAGCTGTTTGTTCACACATGTAAAGAATATTCGACATTAAGATTGCATTTCCATAAAACTGAATAGCAGCGGCGTATTCATGTACTTCTTCTATGCTGTTCGCTCCTTATCATGTGCTTTAACAAAGATATAATCAAGTTAAAAATAACGTTCAGTGCTATTCATTTCTTATCGTATAAGTCGAAGAAAACAAATAAAAGAACATATTTCAGTGCCGTAGTTCCATGCTATATTTGCTTTGTAGTATTCCAATGAAGAAATAATCGAAATAAACTAGTTTAGTGTTTAACGTTTATGCTTTTTAAAATACACTCTTTATAGAGTGTCAATGGAAATATTGACCTGGAACAATTAAAAACCTAGTGTTGTATCTCTATGCCAGTCTTTCAATGTGTGTCTATGAGCAATACTGATTTCTAGTCGCGTTTCTCTACGCTATACTTACATTGTCTTGCATATCTATTATATGATCGTACTCGTTAACTATGAATTTAATCATCTCTTTTTTCTTATTCAATATTGCACAATGCAATATCGTACGACCACATTTGTCCTGAGCCATTGCAAACTTCCGGCTCGTATATCGCCGGAGCTCGTCCGTGTCTCCGGTGTCTGTGGCTCGAAACATCAACATTAGATGATTCTACAAAAGACGGGAATTATCAAAGATGGTTCACAGGTTAAGACGACATTGGTAGTGAGTTCAATAGATTACACGTTCAGTTCATATACATTATCATACATGCATTTATTATATCAACGATTAGAAACAATATCATAAAACATCAGATAAAGTGGTCACCTTCTCGGCTAATAGCTTTATTTATAAAAAAACAACTTATATTATAAAATAAAACCGGCAACATGTATTTCAAGTGGTTTTAACAAACGACGGACGTACATCAAGATGTAAGGAGCGGCATCAAACGGTTCTATTTCAAAACGGACAGAACGGCAGGTTGAAATTATTTCGTGTACAATTACATGTATATGTGAAAAGCATGAGACAAATTAAAAAGGAAACATATCATATATAATTGGAGGGGGAATCGGCGAAATTTGCCTGTTAAAGCCATGGGCTGCAGTATTTTCATTGCAGTAATGGAGACACTATTTTGTCTTTAATCAGCGAATAATTGTCACATACAAAAAATGTATTGTCGATGTCATTTCGCTGCTTTTATTGAATTTGTATTAAATTTTCTTTATGTATTAAATCTGGTCTTGCTGATGGGTTAATATAAAACCCAAAACAGCCACGGTATTTACATAGCCTTACCTGTATAGATGGTATCTTTTCCACGAATGTTAGAAGATCCTGTTTATTGTCTTTGTTTGGCAATTTTCTGACGATGTTAACCATATTGTGACCATGGCTGTCCGTAATGTCGAGGATGTGGTCATATCCCTTAAGCACCAATTCTTGAAGTTTGTCCAAATTCCCCTCCGACACTATACTCACTATTTCCTCGTCTAACACATTTAAATATTTCATTTTCCGGATGGACTCGGCGTAATCCCGCGCCGTCTTCCCGCGAGAGTCACGTGACGTGATCTGGACGCCATATTTGAACAAAGCTTTTATGAACTGATCGGAATAGTCGTTTGCGATTGCCTTAAATAACAGTGTTTGTCCGTTCTGGTCCCTTAGCCGCATGTCCGCCATTGATAGTATTTTGTGAACGATTGGATCTGGTATGCGTTTTGTTTTACCGATGAGCTGAAATGAATTTTAAATGAAAAGTAGTGACACCAGTATATAAATTATATGAATATAGTTCGTGTCATTACAAGAATGATTGATGTTTGAATTAATATATTGATTTTGAGAAAATTGTATTTTTTTGTACAAAATGAGACAAATATGAAAGGAAGACGCAAAATTGGCGATTGTATGATGGAAAAGTGAAAATTAGCCTACGGCCAATGGTTAGGTGCAGAGGAGGCTGGTCATATGCGCTGAAGATAGGATCGGCTGACCCCGGAAAAAACAGGCCAATTATATTAAAGGCTTCTTACAGTTGCAATGTGAAAATTTGTGTACCAAACCAATTTCATATCAAAAGGTGTACTACCAGAAAGGATAATGGAACACAGTCTATGAACAATTTGTGCAATCCAACTAAGCAGTCGTGGAAAGCAGAAATAAATGAATAAAAGCATGCAAACAATTAATGATACCATAAAAAGAGAACCCATAAAGACAGAAAACCCTGTTTGAACAAAACGCAAAAATAGCTCGTAATGAAAACAAATGGGCAGACAAAACGGCTCATAAGGAATTCTCTTCTGATTCGGAGGACACTGTCTCTTCATAAACGTTAATCTTCCTTAAAACCTGGTTAAAAACGTAAGCATTTTTTACATGAAATATGAGAGGTTCCGCGTCTTTCCTGATCCCTGTACTGGAGTACGATACCGAAGTGTCCACACCTAGGGCTAGTAAAGCGTCTACTGATCCCTCCATCCGGGTCTCCCAGGCGGCCATTAATAACGGCTGGGGCCCATCCACAGGCTGAGGCTGGTTCCCTTCGTACATGTGGTCACGTGTGTTAATGTCCACGTCCTTAATACTCAGACCTACAGGATAGAAAGGATTCGATAGTGTTTGCTATCTGAGTTATCATTTACAGTTATTCTTCAATTAAGGATCATTTGTATACAAATTTGGAATGTGTATTGTGCAGTATATATAACCGGCTTCATTTAGAAAGAAATTCTACATATAATATGCTCTGTTCGTTACACGACGTATGTTGTGGTAGTTTTGTACGCTTTGTGAAGGATTGTCAAGTCAAAAGAACTCCGAAAAGGAAATCAATGATAGTTATGTCTTCACTTCACCACTATAAATATAGATATAGGCGCAAATGAAAGGACAACGGGTTTGGAAATGCAGTGTAGCTTAATAATTGTTGTTTGAAGCGTAAAAACGAAACAGTCAAAGAAAAACCTATCAGTTTGCGAAGAAAAGGTCATTGCATACAAACTGTTACTGTTCAGCTTTTGATAGCTAAAGGGACATAGTTGCACTCAATAATGCTCGTATCATTATATCAAAGAGGGGTTTGGACTGACCGTTTTCCGCCACACTTCCCGCCAACATACGGACAACAAACTCGTTTGTAGTGGAGTATTTCTGGACGAGATTTCGGACAGTGTCCGGTAGCTCCATCACGTTGACAATGTCCACTTCTTGACCATCGTCTCTGGTCAGTCGTGTCCGACACCAGCCCTTTAGCAGGCGTTCGGCGAACTTTACGTCGATTACATCCTTGGACAAGGTATGGAATAAACCTACAAACATTATCATTCATGCTTGTTAGACAATTAGGCCACCGGCCCATGATACACAGAGAATTTGAGTGATGCATACATACAAAATAATTGAACTAGATTTATCTCAAAGTTACACTACTTTATACAGAAAACATTGATTTTAAGACAGAGACCAAATGGATATGAAGTGAATGGATGTTTAACATCTAATTCGTAACTACTTCTCACAACTTTTAGCAATATCTATCGATCATTGAATGTGACTATAATTCCAGTGCTCTTTGCTTCCTGATAAGATAGGACTAGTCCTTAAGCCGAATATGAATAAACCCTTTACCAAACGCCATTTTTTTTACTGTCCCAAATTGAAAGAGTTTGCAGACGATATTTTAAAATGAGATCAAATTGGGAAGTGATCTTCTGACAAAGTAGCTTTAACCTTAAATTAATCTTCTGATAGGACAGAAAACATTGTGGAAAAAGGAGATATTGCTCGTTATGAGCAATAACATCTTTTGCCACAGTGTTTTCTGGAGACGTCTGCATTCAAGTAATAAAATGTTGTTATTGTTTGGTAATGGGTTAATGAGAAGACACAGTAGTGATCCCGCGAATCACAGGTACCGTCCAACGACCCTTGTCTCGTAAGACCATTGTTCTACTCTGGAAAATAGACAGGATAGTGTATGGCCGTAGTGTGATATGAACGTTTAGACTACTGATTAAGAAAGACCAGTTCTGGTCATTTGTATGGTGGTCTATGAATGGGTTTGAAAACATTGATTTGAAATGTGCAACACGTCATATTTGCCTTAAATTACAATTGTTGATAAGTGTACTCCGAATCAATATTTTTCTCAGCGAATAAGCCTTACTATATGTACTATTCCTGCATGGGTTAACTCTTAACTTTTGAGGCGACAAAATGTAAGGTTTTTTCCTTCACCTGTACAGCCTTTAAGACTCTGTTAATGACGAATGATTTTGTTGCATTACGGTTATTTTCAAAAGTCTTATAACAAAAATCAGTCAGTCTCGATTCTTCAACTTGGCAAACTCCTCACGGCGGTAGAGCCAGCTACGTAAATGTAGTGAAACGTAACAGTGACCAATGGTAGGGACTTTGTCAACTTTTATAAAAAGAGAAACCAGCAACAAGGTGAACCGACGTCCCTCGTTTCTCGATACCTACTTTCTTACCCGCCATTTCGGTATCACTGATACGATGATTTGTACACTATTTGTCACTGAAACACTTTATAAGCTTAAACATTTCAACAAACCTCAAACTAGAAGACTGAGTAATTGCATCTTGTTTCGTTAAAGATTCTTCCTAAAATGATCACGAGGAATGCGTTTTATTTCATACGTTAACAATTGTTGGATGCAGTTTATTTCATCCATCAATAAAATTCTACATGAGTGAAGAGGCATCATTATATTGGTACAATTGCTGGGTTAAATACCTGGCTGATATTTGTTTAGCCAGTGTAACGTCTGCTTCCATTGATCTGGTTTTTCCTCACGGAGCACGTCTTCTGCTGTCTTTCCTGCATTGTTTCGAATAAGAGGGTCTACACCACATCTGTAAAAAGATTACATGGAAAAATAAAATTCCTTACGCTTGCTTCTAACAAAAGTGTTCCAAAAGTTATTGACAATTAGCTGGTATAGCAGGATTTTCTCGTACGGACCAAGACCGTAACGCTATATCTGCCTTCTACCTTAATTTGTCTCTGTGTATTTCATGGGGTATCTTTTCGACAAGAAGTCTTAATTCAGGTTAAAAGGGGTGTACCGGTTTGGATAAATAGAATACCGAATCACGAATGGAAACAAATCATTGAAACGTTGTTATACCTTAAATAACCATTGACAACCTGTTAATACAGTCAACTGGTGGAATCTCTGTTTTAATTGTAAACAGCCGCATTTCTGAAATATATCAAGGATACAGGATTCCCTATTTCATCATCGAAATGTAGGCTATATCATATAATAATCTTCTTTTGTATCTTATTTGATTCTACATACCATGTGAATACAGACTTAAACCCTTTCCCAAACAATAACGACATTTGACTACTTTGTTGCAGACGACTTTAGAAAACATTGTGGGAAAAAGAGAAATTGCTCGTGACGAGCAATTCCTTCTTTTCCCACAAAGTTTTCTGTCCTATCAGAAGATTATTTTCCAATTTCATCACATTTTGAAATGTCGTCTGCAAACTCTTTCAATTTGGGACAGTCGAAAATTTGTTGTTTATAAAGGGTTAATTGGAAACTAAGGCTCACTGCACCAGCACATCAAAGCTTCATGCACTATTCAAAGCTTTATAAATCATGAGCTAGATATAGCAAGGGTCTAAAGCAAAAACATTATGAATAATATTTCTTTTCACACCATTTTGTCCTTAGTATTGTGTTTCTTGTAGTCTTCTTTCCCATACCCAATAGCATTTATAATATATATTCGCTAAAATGGCTATGTTCCTTTCCTTAAACCTTGCGAATAAATAAAGCATTTCATCATCATAATCGATGGTAAATAAAACCAATCTAAGCTCCAGAGCTTTACGGCAGATTCATATTTTCACTTGTTAACTCTTATAGTGCTGGAACGACCTCATGCTTTGTATATTGGCGGCTGGCCTGTGACCTAACCTGTTCGTTACTCTGAGTATTTTTATTCAACAAAATTAACCAAACAGTTTTGGAAAGCAGACGACACACTTCGAGAAACCCTATATCGTGAGTACGCTGCTGTTGCCGAGATCATTCTGTTACGTACTTAAAGAATATGGTTTGTCATAAAACTATAGAATTTATGACAACACAATCTTCAATGTGTCTACTTTTCTAGACATTTGATGAGTCCCGCTTTAACCCATTACCAAACAATAACGACATTTGACCAATGTGTTGCAGAGGACTCTGGAAAGCATTGTGAAAAAAAGGAAAAATTGCTCGTTACGAGCAATTTCTCCTTTTCCCAAAATGTTGTCTGCCCTATCAGAAGATTACTTTTCAATTTCATCACATTTTGAAATGTCGTCTGGAAACTCTTTCAATTTGGGACAGTCGTAAATTTTACATTTGATGAACCCCGTTTTGACATGACTCGATCACATAAACTGTTCAAACGTACAGGTAGAACACCCCCTGTATGTGACGATATCGCACTACGACACCCGCTTTCACTTTTATCTATTTTGACAGGAAAATTAATGGAACAAATTATTGACTCAAACCGTCTTTTGTTGCCAGCTTTATCGGTTTAAACCCGCAAACCCTTAAAGCTAACTATACATTTAATACCTTGAAAAGTGTGGCGTGAGAGATCGGGATTTTGGGTTGTTTCATTAACCCATTACCAAACAATAACGTCATTTAACAACTTTGTTGCAGACGACTTTGGAAAATTTTGTGGGAAAAGGAGAAATTGCTCGAAATTTCCTACAATGTGCTCTGTCCTATCAGAGGATCTTTTTTCCAACTTTACCAAATTTTGAAATGTCGTCTGCAAACACTTTCAATTTGGGACAGTCGAAAATGAACTAGCTTATGTCAATAAACTTTGTCTATTTCTATTTCTGTGAAAACATTGATTTGTCGTAAGAAAAAATTCCTCGTCACAGTTATCTCTTACTTGTTACAAGTGTTTCATTAACTTTCAATGGCATTGCATGAAGACAAGTGCATAAGAAGGGAACTTGTCAACGTTCCTGCACGCAACATGTACAAGTAAGGATCGGTTCTGCAAAGGATTAATCATTGGTTAACCCTTTACCAAACGCAAAATGTTTCACTGTCCCGAATTGAAAGAGTTTTCAAACTATCTTTCAAAGAGTGATGAAATGGAAACAATCTTCTGATAGGACAGAAAATAGTGTGGGAAAAGGAGAAATTGCTCGTTACGAGCAATTTATCTTTTTCCCACCATGTTTTCCAGAGTCGTCTGCAACACACTGGTCGAATGTCGTCATCGTCTGGTAAAGGGTTAAAAAGTCAATTTGACCTGTTAGGATTAATTCCTTAGAGTTTGAAAATCATTTATATGTACTGTACACTGCAAAATTTTACAGCTTTCATAAACATTGCGATATAAAGCCAACATGAAACGATTAACTTTTTTTTGTTCAACATTTTAATCACGTACCATCTATATCTAAAACCATTTTAAGATACTTTTCTCTCTGATGCGATTAAAAAATCCCCTTAACTCACTATGTTCATATCAAAATAGACGAATGCGAGGAAAGTGTTCTCGATTATCAATTACGGTTAACCGCCTACTTATGAATAGTTTTGAATTGTTTCGGGGGTCTTCTTTTTATATGCACAACGCGCGCCTACATGATTTATGGGTTGTTTATACAAATGTACAAGAATCAAATAGATTACTTTCATATTACGTTTTATAAAAGGAAATATTCATGTTACTATTCCCTTACAAATCACATGGTCTTTTAATGTCTGCTAAAGGTATTTTGAGATGAAAATGATTGGTTTAAAGGAGAAACTTATCATTCGAAAAGATGAACTATGCTAAGATATCAAAGTTAGTCACTGTAGATTAAAAGCAAGTATATGTCTATTAAACTATTTTACCATATGTTCTACCTATTCACAATGTTTGTTAAAGTGTCTATCTCAGACGAATAAGCGTATGCCGATGTTAAGAACTTTTCCACATATTTCCCTCATGCGTGATTATGTGCCGGTCCAAATTGTAAGCACCATCAGACGATAATGAAATATTTCAATAGAAAGAAAGAATTTATATCGTCATGAGGTTTTCCTCATTTTGTCACAATCATTTCTTTAGTTTTCAGTCCTATAAGCGTTTCGACGCGTATATAAGAGGGGCTTGGTTCGGAGAGATTAAATAAAAACCTCCTGGGCGGAATTGGTATAAATGTAAACTAAAAGTGTTTGTATTTTAGCGACTCTAGAGAATAAAAAGCCAAATCCATTAAAATCGAAACCTCGTTAAAATCACATTATAATTTCCATTATCAACACTTTAATGTGTTTGCTTTCCCCTCTATTTAGGTGGATTGGTCTATACAATGCACTTTCGCTGTTTTCAATTAGCACAGCGCTGACAAGTGGATATTTACAATGCACAGTGTGAAATGATTTTATTATTTGAACATCTTTGTTTGAATACTTAACTACGCTGACGCACATGCAGAAAATGACTATTGAAAGCAAACGTTTTGCCGATGTGACGAGCAATTTCTCCCTTTCTTGCTTTCTGGTTTAAACTTATTTGTTTTACATCGATTGTGAAACTAAGATCTTAAAAGTTATGCTAATTACTCTCAACTCTGCTTCCTAGAGCACATCCCATACTCGCACCAAATGTTGATAAATGAATCGTTGCAAGGTAAATCCCCCTACTAACGGGATTCGAATCCACGATCCTCGTGTCCAGAGACCGACGTTCTACCCTGGACCACTGTTTTCCACTGGCGTCTGTTGTTGGTGTTATTTTGGATCAATCTAAAAGTTCATTACGGGGTGACTTGATCTCTGCTTTAGAGAGATGAATATTTATAACGAGAACATTGGCCTTACTAAGCCTGAAAGGCATATTGTTACAGAGAAGTATTTTATCTTTTGGTCACAGTGATTTCTAACATCTCTTCTGCAGGTGCACACGACTTCAATTGTGTAGGATAACAATTGCGTAGGACAACAATTAAGCTAACATATATCAGGTATAAATTTAAACGGTTTGACAACTGTCTGTGCAGTATGAAGCGTGATGGATTGTTTGTCGAGAAGAACAGTTTTGCCTTGGGCTGTAAAATGGCCCATACTCACTGGTTTCTTTATTGAGAGATTATATCGTGTCAAGAGTGTTCGAGTTATATAGAGAATAGATGGTTGGTGTCGTGAATCGGAAATGTTATCGGGTAAGGCTTAGGAATATTATCCGATGAGCCGAAGGCGAAACAGAAAATATTCCGATGCCGAGCCCGATAACTTTTCCTAATCAAAGACACCAATCATCTATTCTATTTATCCTTTTACCTTTATGTATACTTTTAAAAAACAACATGAACATAAAACACGTGAAAAAAAAGCAGAAAATGATGTAAATATGACGTCACGTGTCATGGCGTTCTTATGACGTCATGTTTTGTCACGTTGATGTGTTATATGGTTAGTGCCGGATATCACAAATATTATACGGCACCTAGTTATCGGTCCAAAAATGACACTAGCGACAGGATAAATCACAGTATCAGGTCCATTATAAATGGAGGAGGATCCCAGCATAACTTCCCATAAGGACAGGACATGAAAGGCATCGGCATTCCTTTAGTCGGTCTGGATACTGCCAAAATCTTCCCTTTCCATATTTTGAATCCATCTTGAGATGAACAATGTGATTTCAGATTATATACCCTAATCCCTAAGCGACTGAAACCCATTCTCCTTGGAGCTTTAAGCGTCATCCCAGCATATGGCAGACAATTTTGACAAGCAGAGGCCTTGTATAATTATGATGTGTTCATGTTATTTGTTAACTGCTTACTGATCTGGAACTGACAAAGCCGGCTCAAAATACACAGGTTTGAAAGCACCTGTAATATAGCACTCTTGTCCACAAACATATAACGAAGACAAAAAGGTGTCCCAAATCATTCATATTACAGAAAAACTGTTTTATTAGCGTCACACGTTAGGATAGTCATAATTCCGATATCAAATTGTTGTCCAATAAACCTGTCTGAAGCATTTTATTCTTAAATCGTACGTTCCTCTTCTGATACATGTCTTCGTCAATTGCAGTTTTTATGTTTTATTAAGACATTCAAACCTCACTAAAATCCCTAATACGGGTATGCATGAGCCAGGACCCCAGGCTGATACTGATCAGGTATTACTCTTTGGGAATCGTAAAAACCCGTTACCCATGGTTCTACTTGAAAGACAAAACACATTCAATCGTTTTTATATTCAACTAATTTCATTTGTAGTTACTCATTGGAATCGTCTCGTCTCGACGGGACGATTCTAATGACGAACTTCAAGTTTCCACAACCTAGAGCTAAATGATTGAGAATGTATCAAGGGAAATATGATTGTAATAGATCTGGAGTTTCGCCATGACCTGAGTTATTTGTAGCTAAACACTAATATGAATGGACCATTGCCAAGCCTTTGATTGTGCCTTTACAATAGCCGTCCTCATTAAAACAATGGCTGGTCGATATTTATTGGCGATTGATTTGTTAATAAAATTCCGATAGTATTATCCTTTAAATGATTATAATCTTTACAAAAAACTTTTTAAGAAAACAAGGGGGTCATTCTGCGACCGTGATTAAATCGAATCGTACGTGATCCATAAGTTTTTTAACGTAAATACGGTTAGATATATAAACTGTACATCGATGACCAGGTTTGTTTTAGATACTTTATTCCCAGAGAGAAAATAAATCTGGAAAAAATGCCATCAAAATATGAAACAGATATCAACTTTGATAAGCCCCTTCTTTCCCCGTCATGTTTTGATCTAATGCTGATATTCAGTATGCACTGACCATTCAGTTAGATGTATCTACTTCAGTCAGTTTTTATCGACCGTCATAGAGACAAAATAGACAGTATAAATAGTAGTAGCAAAATCCAATAGCGAAATAATTGAATTAGAGTCAATATTTTGATAATATGGAATAAAGCATAACTAATAATAGCCAAACACGTATGCCATGCGAACAAATGTATTTGAAATTTGATCATACAAATGCAGAGTTTATCTTGATTTAAGGGATTGTCTTATTAGATATAATGTGTCTTATACGATATGTGGCAGCGAGTTATGTTAAAAGCTCCTCCGGTCGTATGCCTTTTTGCTCTCTTCGTAACTAACTTTAACTTGGAAAAGCAATGATCATTAATGACAATGTGAACTCTACATAGTTTGGATACTTTAAAGACCAACGTTTGTCTACATTTCTGTTGATTATTGGTCTTTAAATCTCTATGAAGCAGCTTCTATTAATTTCTACCATGATATAAAGACAACGGCTATCTGAATGGTCTATTATACTATACAATACAATTCAATACAATACAATTCAATACAATACAATTGCATTAATTAGCATTTGATAATTGATAGAAAACTCATCAACCAATTATCATGTCACTTTCTTGTAAAACATTATATGGTTTAGAGCTGGTCCAAATTGACAGCATCAGTGGATAACAAATAACTTGAACAAAACTATTTTTTATACTGTTTGGTGACAAAACCATTGTGACAAAAACATGAAGTGCTCACCTTTTCAACTAATCTCTTTGACACAGTGAAATGTAAAGTATTACGCGAAAGGTACATCAAAGGGGGGTTTATGGATTAACGATATAATTGGTTGCGTTATCCAAAGGAATGTGAATTTCAAAAATTGTAAAGCGCATTGACATTTTGGCAAGTGACATTTATTTAACATTTCCTCTATTCACTCAAATAATGAACAGAATAAATTAAACAGCCAAATAAACACTTTTCTTTCTTTGAACACCTACCTCATCAGTGCAATGACGATCCTGAATGAGCCTGGGACCCTCACCGCATTGTGGAGGCAGGTGTCTCCCTGTACATCCCGAGCGTCCAGGTTCAAGCCACTGCTGGCCATCAGGTAGATGACAGGCACACCCCACGGCTGAGTAAACCTGTCGCCGTGCGTACATATCACGTGTAGAAACGTAACGCGTGTGACGTCATCCGTCAGGTTGACGTTCTTCTTGGAGTCGACGTACTCCCGACACAGTTTTAAAAGGTCACGCTCTCTCACTTTGGGGTCAACTATTGCCCTATACAACTTCGTCTTTGATAGATCCATTTCTGCTCTAGATCCGACACATTTTGGTCAATGGTTACAAATAATCCGAGTTAAGAATTAATTCGATTTACACTTCCATTTATGAGTAACCCTTTTCGGTTCTATGTCATTGTTTCGATTAACTCAATGGAATATTAGCTGAATATGACAAAATGAAAGTTAACATTAAACCCATATATTCATCTATTCATAACGGACTTTGTGGTTTGTATCAAGTAAAAGTAAAAGCAGAAAACATTGATTAATTATTAAGAACAACGATTGTTTCATGATCCACTAAGAATGAACCACAATGCCAATATGAATTTGCTCGTTGTATGTAAGACCAATTTTGAGATAACTGTTTAAATAGACTTTTATCCACCAAATGTCACATCAAAATTAAGACCATCATTGACCAAGTCAACTCTAGTGCCAACCCATTTTGAAATTTAGTTTAAACTTATTTATTTTACCTAGACTGTGAAACAAGTTCCTACAACTTAGATTAATTACAGTGGACCCGCGATAATCCGAACGTCGTTTATCCGGAATATTCACCATCCGAACAGAATTTTGAGGGAACGGATCTTATCTTCATCAATTTAACTGTTTAATGCGGAAAATCCGCGTTCCGGAACCGGACAAAAATAGTCGGGAACCAACAGTCACTTTTCATACTATATGCGTATGGCTAGTCCGGAAACCAGTAAAATCGTTTATTTTGCGGTTACAGTTGCGAATGAAGGGATGGGTCTTCTGTTGTAAACGGCATTCACACGTTTTGCAAACTGTCACGTATGCTTGACCATAACATGTCACCTAGTGTAGTGTACTGGGAGGTGTTGATTGTTTGTTAATCGGTCATTCTGTCAGTTGATTGGTCTTACATTATTGTAATTACGGTCGCATGTCGATAGTTGAGTTTGTAAAAGGTGTTGATTGGTTGATTGGCTGCTTAGACAGCGATCGGGAGACAATGTCTGGCAATCATTTTCAATTATTACTCAATCGATATGCTCCTTTTCCCTATAAATAAACTCTCGACAATCTCATCCCATCTCATTTCTCGATATTGAAATAAGAAGATACAACTTGAAGATGTCTACGCCCACAGCCAAACGAAGACAGTTCTTTTCAGAGCTATCTTAAGGAATTTTAACTTCTCGAAAGACATTGCTTCAAATTGCCATTTTTTTTTAAAAAATCCGTTTTGACCAAATAAACACTTCCTTAACACACTTTATATTTCCCTTCAATAAAATAAGTAATTGTGTATTTCTTACTTCATAGTAATTATCATGATACACCGACACCATGTAAAGGTAAACATTTCGCTGTAACTCGCATATTCTTTATTCCGGAAAATTCGTTAATACGAACATTTCTCCTGGGAACGAAAGTGTTCGGATAAACGAGGGTCCACTGTACTCCCAATTCTGCTTCCTGGCTAGTAACCAGTACTCGCACCGAAATTGGGTTAATGAAAGGTCGCAAGGCAGATCTGGCATTTCACGGGATTCGAACCCACGACCCTCAAGTCTAGATGCCGACACTCTACCCCTGGACCACTGAAGGTGTTTGTTCGTAGGCCCGTTACATATAGAGACCTGTATGAAGGAATCGTCGCTTATCCACTTTGATCACATGTTCTCGTTATTTAATATAACACCGTGAATAAATCACTTGGAATGAGATTACATTGGCTTTGCAGCTGATCTACTTGTTGTAATCAAATTGCTCTTAAAATCACTCAACTTACAACTTACTGTACGGTTAGTTATGCAAAGGCTTTTACGTTACATGTAAACGCTTTTTCAAAATGAGAAAGAACACTTTCTTTACGTGTAAATAATTCTTCATGTAAATCGTCGATTGTAACTTATTTCATTAACGAAAATATATAATGTAAAATCCTAAAACTTCAAAAGTATCATGTTTATGTACTCCGTTTTGGCTTGAAGCAAAAATGGATATTCATAGATATAATATCAAATATTTCTCGTATTCATATTCTTTTAACGCTCCCACAAAAAAACTGAAGAAATAACTGCGACATAAAAAAAAGAAAAAAAGAAGCAGAAGAAATTGCTTTTAAAAAGCAGTGTTTACAAGTTACGTTTATCGTCTAATGTTGAATTAATTGTTGCAGACATAATAAGACAATTAATAATCTTTCTTACTCCAAAATGTTAGTCGGTTGATTGTTTCAATTTGAACCATCCACAACACCACACATCAAGTAATGTTGTTAGTATATCTGAAAGCAACGTGAAGTTAAAAGCCGCGAAGCGTTCCGTATCACTAGAGACCTACACTCGCTCACAATGTTAACAGAATTGTCCCAAAAGCATTCGGATAGTTCTTCAAATGTTTGGGGAAACTATACACTGTAAATCCGAAAAACTACGGAAACAATTCTAAACTACATCAATGAAACAGACAATACCATTCACAACTTATTGTGCCATGTACTCCTCACTCACTATGCACTCTGAATAATTCGCTATATTCCTGTTCAGATGATATATTCTTTTAAAGATCCATAGTTTGTTTTAGGTTCGAACAACCGTTTTAACGCGCGATTCCGATAGATATTCGTTAACAATTCCCCAATGTCTTGTTCAACATAATTAAATAGCCGATATTAGCCCGTTGATAAAATAACCTCGTGTGCGACAAGGCTATTTAATGGTTAGAATACACATATCTGATACATTTATTCGTAAACCCTTATTCGAATTCTGACAGCGCTAAGGATTCTTTAATACTGTTTGCAACATTATTGTAGTTTAGTTCTTCGGATTTTTACTCTCGTCTTCTACTCTGTGCCTCTGCACGATATTACTGCCTTTCTACCTTTCGGCTAAAATTGAAAATGCGTTTGACGATTTCAATAAACGAATTCCCGTTTTCAGCTGAAAGGGAATGATTCTGGTAAAGGGTTTCTTACTTACAACAACCGATTTCGTCAAACAGATCCCTTGAAACGGATCTACTCTCTGTGCTTCTTATTTTTCTATATATGGGTTTCACATCACATCAACATTATTTCAGTTATGTAGCGATGCCCGTCTATTAATGGTGGAGGAAGACCCCATACTCAACTGCCCATAAGGGCTGGTCAAGGCGGGTAGAACCATCGGCATTCCGAAAGTCAGTCGGGAGACTGCCTCTCATGAAAACCCATCTCCCTCTCAGGATTTGAACCCACGCGGAGAGGGGCCATGTGACTTCAAGTTCTGTACTCTAACCACTAGGACCATCTTATTTATGAACGAACGTGATAATCTTCATAAAATCTCCTCATCAATTTTCTATAACCGAACGCATTAGCATATCATGTTGAAAGAGGACATTTCTAAAGTTATTGTCTCACAGATTTAGATTATAATAAAGATAAAAAGTCGTCTATGAATATAACGATAGCCCAGACTATTAAGTTTCATAAAACTATACTATCAATACGATTCTCGACCCCTTCCATAACCATTTGGTAAATATATTCTGCATTTGTCTTGCAGGTATAGCAATCAGCTTAACCAAACACCAAATTTCAACCGTCCCAAATTGAAAGAGTTTGCAGACAACATTTCAAAATGTGTTCAAAATAATTTTCTGATAGAGAAGAAAATATTGTCGTCACGAGCAATTTCTCCTTTGCCCACAATGTTTTCCACAGCCGTCTGCAAAAGTCGTTAAATGTCATTATTGTTTGGTAGTGGGTTAAACAGTTTGATTTTAATCAACGCTCTCTATCGTCTGCCATGTAAAGTCCCTGAAATGAGCAGGAGTTACTGTGACCGAGACTATGAAATGAATCGACATTCTTGTATCGTGACTGGTACCAAATGGCTGCGTTCTCATGAGTATATATAAGCCATTTCTATAAACAAAGTTCTGAAAAGAGTGAATGCGTGTTTCCCATTTTTCCATTTTCAAGATTAAACTGGATTTAACATTTTCTTTATAAATAAATACATGTATGGTCATCTTATAAATGATAACGTTTGTTTTAATTATGCATTAGATGTTTGTTACTTATATGCATTGTACATATACAATAGTCTATGCGATAGCCCTTCAATAACACCTTCGAGTTCTGTTCTCCCTAGCTTTACTGTCCGAATTTGGGCGGTTTCCACTCATTCTAGGGAGAAACACCCGCATTATAAAGTACTGGTTAAAACTATATAGTAGAAAGAAATATAATTGTATTCTTTCATCTATTATAGCCTACCAAAGAAAAGAAATACACGATAATCAAGAAACTAGAAATTGGTGTAATAATGAAAAGCACTGACCAGAGTCATCCGGATTTGCTGCTATATGGTTATTGCAAGAATCAGTGCAGATAGATAAATCCATACCTATTTACCCATCTCGAATGAAAGATATTCATATAAGTAATTGGCACGAACAAATTTCACTTCCAACATGCAACTTTTTTATAGTCTTAAACCAAGGTATGAAAAATCCGGATACATTTATATTTTAGAGAGTAGATCACAACGAAGTATGTTAAGTAAAGTAAGATTGTCATCACATGATCTAAATATTGAAAAGGGGCGCCATGGTAATATCTCAAGAAACGAAAGATATTGTGATTTATGCCCGTTAAGTGATATTGAAGATGAGTACCATTTTACATTAATTTGTCCTTATTTTAAAGACTTAAGATCCATTTACTTACCGAAGTATTACATCAAACACCCCAGTATGTACAAGTTCACCAGTCTGCTTAATACTGATAAAAAATATTACTCATTAAACTTTCTAGCAATTACAAACATGCATTTATAATAATAAGAAGTTACTATTCTAAAGAATAGGAAATAGTTTCTGGAATTGTATTAAGTTTATCTAAGTCGTCACTCTTTCTGTTACATAAACTTCAATAGGACAAAAGACATTTTTACAACTGCGCGCATGTTATTGTAAATTGTCGTCTGCTGATTGTTTGCACTGTCGATTTTTGAATTACAAAGACGGCTTTGAACTATTTGGTTATTGACGTCTACAATATACCACAGCAGACGATTGTCTCTTTAAACAAACAGAACACTCTTTGTAATCTTGTTAAGACAAAGCATAAAGCTATTTTTAAAAACTAAACTTTCCTCGCATTAACTGACATTGTTTGACTCAGTTCCATTAATGTTCTTGAAATTCCAATTATAAAAAGCGGATAATAATAGTCTTGAACAATTGGTTTTTGTAACAGTGGGAAAAACATTTCTCTTGTATCAAAAGGTCAAAACATGGTGACAAAGGGAGAATTTGTTCCTTATGAACCAATATCCCACTGTCACAATAGTCTGATGTTCACTGACGGAAGCGATATGAAAGAATTATTGCTTTTTTTTTTTTTTGCTTTTTGTCACAGATCCACCAAACGGAATAGAAGAACGAATACATTTTTTTAGCAGACGCAGTGTTTATTCGAAATGCTCACTTTGTACACAGGGCAAGTGTACTTAAGCTTTTAGCCCTTAGAATGCTAGGTAATTTTGTAATGATATATTTTTGTGTCGTCTCCTTTTCAAAAACGGAAATATGCGCTTAATTTTGTTGAGCAAAAATATTCAGAGCGGCAAACACTTGGTGACAGTCCTGGATCGATCTAGCCTGTTTGCATGAAGCATGAAGTCGGTTCCACCACTAAATAAGGGTTAAACCTGTCGTATAGTGGGATTACGTAAGACGTAAACGTTATTTTTAACTGTTTTTCCATTCGCTTCCACGAAAGGTGTCAAACTTCTGACAGCGTGACGTATTTAACACGTTAACTTGGCGATGTGAAATATTGCTGTTGTTTTTAATGTTTTATAAATGACAAAATAGCAGTAACAAACATGAACTATATAATACTACAGTGTTTAAGAAAGAAACAACACTACCATTAATCTAAATATTTCTTCCTCCAATAATATGCTGTTTTGACATGGAAAATAAAACCGTAAAAAGGCGTTTAATATGTAAAATGTTCAAGAGTGAAGACATGATTAATAGGTAAAGACCGGACCCTTGTTGTTGGAGAAACTGTTAGTTCGCTGGTGGTCGTTAACTGGTGTCTTTGCTCACTGTGGTTCGATAAGTGGGATCAGTGAGTGAGTATTTGCGAGCAACTTACATTTTGAACAATCGTCGGATGAATGTGTTCAATAGGACGCCATGCGTCGTCCCTAATCCGTCTGGCTGCTCCTGCCTTTCATTGCCTGCTTCTGTCTGATATTTATTACCTGTTACTGCCTGCTTCTACCTGATCCTGCCTGCTACAATGTACCACTGTCTACTCCTGTCATGTCTGCTACTGCCTAATATTATCTGTTACTGCTGTCTGCTTCTACCTACTCCTGTCTGCTAATATGTACTACTCTCTAATCTCTATCCTACCTGCTCCTGTCTGCTCATGTGTGCTTATGTCTGTTACTATTTGATGCAGCCTGCTACTGTGTATTGTCGTCTACTACTGTATGTTACTCTCTGTCCCTTCCTGATACAGCGTACTAATCCCTACTACTGCTAGTAGAATAAGAACTATCCTATTTAACCAATTATCCTCTAAAATAATGTGTGTGTATTCTTAAACGAATGTCATTGAAAACAACATATGAAAGTACAAAGTCAACGGTTTTAATAACCATTGGATAAAAACCAGTTTGAAAAAAAGGGAGCAATTGAGAGCAATCTATCCTTTTTGTCACAATGGTAACCTTACTGTTCTGCAGCAGGTGCAGCCTCTTGAAGTATGATGGACTAAAGGGTTATCACCGATTGTCAAGTCGATTTAATGTTTTGATCCGGATGAGTTTATTGTGCGTGCATAGAAATATACAGAATGATGTTTGATGAAAATTTCCGTACGCACATTCCTCGTACATTCTCTAGCCATATATCAAAGCATCAATTCGTAGGGACGGACGCAGTCCATTAAGTTCTAACCCCTTAATTAATACCTCTTGACAACGTTTCTTTAACTGAGCATTTAAGAAACTGTTTTAACAAATGGAGAAATTGCTTGTTAGTGCTTTGTGATTTTACGGTTCATACCCAATATCACGCACTCAAGTTTGTGTTGTACTACAAGTATATACAGTGAAGTCTCGTTTATCCGGACCCCGATTATTCGGATGTCTCGCAATCCGAACGAAATTGTAAGAGAACGGAATTATTTGACCAGTTTGTTGCAGACGACTTTTGAAAAAAATTGTGGGTAAAGGGGAAATTTCTCACAATGCTTTCTGCCATATCAGTGTGTGTTGATACGTTCAACCTCTGTCAAATACAAACTTTAAACTAAGAGAATGTGTTAAGATTATATACGTAATGTCATACTGTAGTACCTATATACATGTTGACCACCGATAGCATAGAAGAGTCTATCAATTACATTTCAGTTTGCTATCGAAAGTCATTAAACTGTGTCACAAGTATTTCCATGTCAGCCGCAAAATATTTTATTTTTTTTCTTAGATGTTTGTCTGATAATCATGGTTTTTGCGTTTCTATCAATTCTTTTAAATTGACAATTAAACCATGGCTTTTGTCTTCTACTACATTATATTGCTTGACAGCGACTGCGAACATATTAAGATATGCGTTTCGGTTACCATTCTTAATTGTAAAATCAAGTAACATGCCGTGCGTATTTATATCTTAATGTTAGTTGTTTACAACAGGGGGATACTTGACATAATGAACAAATAATGTTAAAGTATAAATGTTTCAGTGTTCCTTTAAATCCTAAATAACAGAGGTGAAATAAAAAATAAATATGACAAAATCCTCTGAAAAGGTATCTTTGTAAGATGGGTCAAATAATCCTGTAATTACAACAGACAGATGGACATACAACCTGACAAAATGAACAATGCCAATGCGTCTTTTAAAATACTGTATGAGGGAAAATGTTAATTATGTGCAATTTAAATAGACCAAAATATACGTCAACATACGTCCGTACCGGTGTAAACTGGTGTATAATATGCATACATAGAAACCGCAATCAACAAATAGTGTCACAGACCTTTAACTGTGCACGTCATAAACTGCACACAGATCAAACGACGATTTAATGATATGCATTAAGTTTTCTTTTAAACTTTACGTTATCTACGTCATCAACGTCCAAGGACTGCTGTACGCTAATAAACATCTGAATGAAGTTCTTTATATTTGGCGTATGCTTGGAGCACGGTGGCTGGTTTCCGGGATCACAATCTCGCCGAGATTGAGATCCCGGAAACCAGCCATCGAGCGTTCGTGTGCGCTTTAAGAAGTGAACGTTTTTTACAAAATGATCACGTGGTCGCGACGTCCCGGAGCAGGGCAATAAATTACGGACTGTTTGCTTCAGTTCTTTAACGCAGACCGCATCAACGTTAGACAGGTTAATTTGCGTTATTGTTACCGTTGTGTTGAGAGAGAGGTGACGTTAAGACTTTGTTTGTAAATGAAAACATCACCAATGCACATGTGGTCCGTCTCAATTAATACATGAACGTCTGTGAGTGGCATACACATACGACGTGTTATAGGATTAATGTTCAGAGTTCTACTGATATGTGATTGTGCTCAGTTGTTGTCCTCTGTTTGAGTTCGTAAAGTGCTTTTAACTGCAAGTTATGCGTAGCTAATGTTTGAAAATTAACTGTTGTCATCGTTAACGTAGTGGCATATAAACTCTTAGCCATATGCTAAAGTGTTGCTAAAAAAGAAATTGTTGGTGATATTTTTAATTTCAACTTGTCCAGATAAACTTAACAACTGTTAGCAAGGAATGAATATTAAAGTTTGTGTGAATCTCTAAACAACAAATTTACAAAGATGGACTCCAAATCGGAAACTGCTGACATGGAGGAAACCAGCGCCACAGGAACTCCAGGCTCGGATATGCCACGGCATGTGGACAGTCCAACAAACTCAAATTCTTCCGCAGACAATCAAAATGGAAGCATACAGCATACGGATATAGACGATCCAACTCCAAGTGTACCGGAAATAAAGGTCACGGGTTCGAGCAGTTTGCCGGGTAGCAGGAGGGTATCGTATCTCACACAGGACGGGTCATCACAAGGTCATATTCAAGGTCACAGAGGCGACACGGCTTTTTTACCCGTTTATTTACAGCATCCCCCGGGCGGGAGCCGGAAAATATCGTCCAACTCCATCGGATTCTTGCCGGTAGATCATGCACGTCCGCCAAGTAGGAAAACGTCGACGGATGCGTTTTATTTCCCCCACCCGGCGTCTAGAATGAATAATCCCTACCACGGAAAGGTATCAGTGTTCAGCCTGGGGAACCAGCTTGATATCCAGCATGGTAAAATGTCCGTGTATTCTATGGGAGGCGGCTCCGAGGCTGGGTCCCTGCAAGCGGATGCCCTCGAATCTCTTCCTCACCCGGATCACTATACAGACGTCCTCGTCAATCCTTATGATATAAGACAGCGACCCACGCTTTACCAGCTGAGAGAGGAGGATAAGGTAACAGTCTCATGAATTATTCAAATCACAGTTTGCACTCTATCCCTTGTATAAAGTTCCCAAAATGGTCTTGATTGAAAGCAGACTACAATCTTCGAATTACATGCAGAATATCAACTATTGAGATTAACAGGGAAATGCCATTGATGAGCAAAGTCTGATTGCGTTAAAGAGGTTTTCAAAGTCTTGTGAGCCTTTTGTAATTCTATGGAACCATTCAAAATAATCATTTCATTTGCAATATGTTACGAACAATATCAAACGGCCACAAATTGATATCAGAAATATGAACCGACGTCTTAATCAATGCACAATTAAGAACTTTTTCAAAAAACGACATTGCCATTTCTATAAATGTTGAACGAATATACTTTAGATTTGTAACATGTAGTTAAAAGCCTTACACATGTGCAAATTACCCCCCCCCCCTTTAAGGTGCATACTCACAGATTAGAAAATGGAGGAATGAAAAAGAAAAAGAGCCTGAAAACAACGACTTATATACGGGTGCATATTAGGGAATGAAAAACCACCTTTAATAGCTTATTGGGTTCAAAGAGAGACCTTAAACCTTTTTAATTGCAGTTGAAACGTTGCAAATTCAAAACCGATACAACGCTTTTGAATCTTGATTCAATCGGAAAAAAAAGACATGTATTTCATCTTTAGATCACGTGATCAATGAATACTTTGTATGATATCAGAAAGATCCAGTCTAATTATATCACTGTATTTCTCAAACCTTTAGTATGTCAGAATGGATTAAGAACTGGATTGATCATATACCCATTGAATATTCTGAATAAACACCGTCTTCATGCACTAAACATAAACGACATTGATATATTTTAATACGTAGTTTTATTGCTTGTATTGCCTAGATGTGTTAACAAGCACCTTTAAACTCACTCTGTAGCACCTGCTTGTTATGTCTCCAAGATTAATCTTTAGCATCCTTTCAAGCACATTTCTTTTAGTCTGTCTTTAAAACAAATATAAATCGTATGTAAAAATAACCCCTTTTCAGTCTTGCTGGACCGCATCGTAATTTTGAATCGCATATACACACTGTAATTGCATTTGAACGTGCGTGTTGTTTGGTGTATTTTGATTGGACCTCCTTTTGCATTTTTTAAACATCTGCATTGATAAACATCAGGCTTATATAGTTCCAGTATACAACCAGCAAATTCAAGGATTGTTATAAGTATTTTATCATCTCGATCCGACATCTTGATTCTTAAGATGTGCGTCGTTCCAAAACATTGGAACAGACGGGTCAAAGCAATATTGCGCCAGGTCATTTTCGGTTGCAACGTGTTTTATCTTATAAAGAAATGCACTCAACTCTCGAAACAACAACAGCTCTGTCTTGCAAATGACCGAAATAGTTTATCCAATTTGTTCAAGAATGACAACAATGCTGACAACTTAACTGACGAGGTAGCACGTACAGACACTAATAGTTAAAAGCTGTCGACTGGATGACAACCAAGTGAAATTTATGTGCTGAAGAGTTATGATAGCGTCTATCGTAAAGCGTATCAGGTATACATTACTGTCGCAATTAAAACATTGTCGTAATAGATCCAAAACAAATGTTAGATGTCCTATATGCATATGCATACCACCCGTTGCCATAAAGCATAAATGGACTATTTTCTGCACATCATGTATAAGTAAAACTTGCAAGCGGTTTAAAACAAATACTTTGAATGAAACATATTTCCATCAAAACGAAAGGCTTTGGTAAGGCATACAATTCAATCAAAAGAACATATTCCATGACATAAACGCCTACAGACAGTCCAGATCTTTTCCTCTTTAAAGCTTTGGGCCATTTAATAGAAACACCCATTTCTCGCAAAAATAGTATAATGTATTTAGGTCAGTCATAAGCTCAATATATAGAATATGGTCTCGCACAGTTAGTATTTGCGACAGTGTCTGTTCTTACTGTGCCAAACCATATCAACAAGTGATGGTCCATATACTTACAGACAGCTCTATTACAGAAAGAACAGCCTTTGACTTGAAGGTACAAATTACTTCAATGCATGGCGTAAGTTTTGTTCGTGAACTGCACGATCAAGATGCATTTATGTATACGATTTGCATTTTGGGTGCTTCAATTGCCACGACATTAGAAGAAAACGAAAACATTCAACTTTTACAGCTTACGTTCAGGCACATTTATTACATGGGTACTGACCAAATGTATAACACTGTCGGTTACCAATACATCAAAATGCTTCGTCTGATAATGGGTTAACGCGTACGCAAGTGTTTATATCATGAGTCTTCTTAGAGAATAAATATCGAAAACCTCCCGCTCGATAGCTCAATGAAGACATTATCGATGTGTTTATTTGTATTTCTTTTTAACACAACATAAATACAAGAATGAAATACATGAAATAAAATATTGCCAACATGACGATCTACAATAAGAATAAAATAAAGATGTAAATTTTACAAGAAAATTCGACAAGTACAAACATAGACATACGCACGCCTATAGCTGGTTCCAACAAACAAATGTGAACAGTGGCGAAAATGCAACAACAAAAAATAAAACAGTGACAAATGATGCATAGCTTCTCAGAAATTGTAATTTAAATGCATTGCAAAGTCGACAATTTCGGGGTTTGTTTATAACTAGGCTCTGAATGAATCTGAAAATTGACTGAATTATTTCAATTATTCCTGTTCCGCCATTCCAGTTATCCGAACCCCTGTCCCCGACCAGTCAGCAATCTGAGCTGTTTACGGTAGACGATCTACATGATGACACGGATGAGGAGAAAGGCCGGCCGAGCAAGGACGAAACTGTCGCGCTGAAATTCGGCTGGATACAGGGCGTACTCGTAAGTTATGCATATAATTGTATAGCAATACAGTTAAGTTGGTGTCCGTTAACGGCCCGCTACAGGGCGTACTCGTAAGTTATGCGTGTAAGAATATAATGATACAGTCTAAGTTGTTCTCGGTAAACAGCTGGATACAGGGCGTACTCGTAAGTAATGCGTGTAATAATGTAATGATACAGTCTTAGTTGTTCTCGGTAAACAGCTGAATACAGGGCCCGCTCGTAAGTTATGCTTATAATTGTGTAAAGATAAGACAATAGTTGTTGTCAGTTTACGGCTGGACACAGGGCGTACTCGTAAGTTATGCTTATAATTGTATAAAGATAAAACCATAGTTGTTGTCAGTTTACGGCTGGACACAGGGCGTACTCGTAAGTTGTGTTTATAGTTCTATAATGATAGAGCCAATGTTCTCGTCAGAAACTAGCCGGTACCCTCGTAAGTTATGCTTGTAATGGTATAATGATGCAGTCTCAGTTGTTTTAAGGACGTTCTCGGTAGTTTTATCTGCGCATTTCATCTGCGCATCCAAGGGAGATAATCATTTGTTACCGAAGAGGTACTTGCATAGTAGTCGGATAAACTTTTTATTCGGATGGAATTTACTGTATGCAATTTTTTACAAAGATTAATCATATTATCCATGCAACTTCTAAAGATTATTAACATGATTATATTCTTCTCATGCAAATTAAGCCCAGCTTCTATTTTTCAAGTTTAAAATTATTTCAATCGTTTTTAAAAATGTTTTTCAAATACGGTTACCATGGAAACTGTCAATTTACAGAAAAACTAACTCGTCAACATATACTTCTTTTGGCATTTTGTATTTCAAGATTAAATTTTACCTCACATACTGAAAAATAAGAAAATTCTATGAAAGGAATTGTTAAATATCTTCATTTATTTGTAATATTCATATCAATTTTCATTGTTTTTTGACGAATACAAAAATTTGAAAAACTGATTTGGATCACAAAAATTGTTCAGATTGTAAAAAATTGAAGACAACATTGAACTATAAGGTAATGAATATATGAATTAATATTTTTAGTGTTAATAAACCATATTGAAATTATTTTATTACCTTTGAAGATGGTATGGTCATTTTGTCCTTTTTGCCCTAAACTGTTACCATGGAAACTGTCATTTTACGAAAAAAAAACTAACCCGTCGACTGCATATTTCTTTTCATTTTTGAATTCACAACAGAATTTTAAATAATATATCAAAAATTTAGAAAATTCTATGAAAGGATTATTTTTTTTAAAACTGTAGAACACATGTCCTTAAGTATAAACAACAAGATAAAGGGCGTTCTTGTAAGTTATGCTTGTAACGGTTCAATGAAACATAAAGTACTATTTATTTGTCATAAACCATGCTTATTTAATAAAATGATATGAGCAAAAGCTTTGTTTGTATGCTATGTTTATCCTCATGCCGTTAGACCTTTTGTAAGTAATGCTAACAATCGCTAACAGCTTTGCTTGTCATAAGTAAGGTACTGTAAAGGTCACAGTAGCTTATGTTTATTACTTAATGATAAAGGGTTTGAAAATCATGCAGGTAAAATTTCTGTAAGAAATGTAAGTGATATCTGCAATACTTTGTATTTAGAGTTGTAAGTAAGGCTTATCAGTTATGGTGTAATGGAGATGTCGTACGGAATACCTAGTACTGTAAAGCCAAAGTTATCCTTAGTTATCTTATCCTTAAAACTGTTGAGTCAAACATGTTTAAGTTATGGGTAAACACGTAAGTCAATTATTATGTTTCATGCCTAATTGTTTTCTGTAACTCCCTACAGATACGATGTTTACTGAGTATATTCGGCGTGATGTTGTTTCTGCGCATGACCTGGATTACGGGCCAGGCCGGGATCGGGTTTACGACCGTCATCATACTTCTCTCATCGTCCGTGACTGCCATTACAACCATGTCCATGTCCGCCATTTGTACCAACGGAGAGGTCAAGGGAGGTAAGCAAGATATATTTTCAAAGTTTGTTTATTCTTGGTATTGGTGGGGTTATCGAACCTTAACCGTTTTCCTTTATTAGACATGACACGGTAGACAAGAAGGCTTAAGAAAACCACTCAACATATTCATCCAACCCCATCACTTAAATCTCCCGCACACTTCCCTGCATTGTTATATTACAGGTGGGGCGTATTACATGATATCTAGAAGTCTTGGGCCCGAGTTCGGTGGATCCATCGGCATAGTTTTTTCCTTGGCGAACGCCATTGCTGGTGCTATGTACGTCGTAGGATTCTCTGAGACCGTTCGAGACATAATGTGGGTAAGTTATTCGGTTGCGTCCGCATAAAATACGGACTGATTTCAACATTTTCATTGTTCATGATTTTTAAAGCGGATGAAACATTTCTTTAGTAACAAAAACACATTGTAAAGTAAGCTTTAATTTCAAATGTATTCGTTTTGAACTTTATGTCAATATTGTCTTTAACACTTTCACCAAAGAATAAAATCGCATTTTAAATGTCTGTTAAACTTTGTCAAAATTATCTTTAACATTTCTCACAAGAAAGTGATCGCGTTTGAACGCTTTCAATTTCAAAAAGCATAAAGCAATCCAGAAATGTTGGAAAAGTTGAAATGAATATGAATGATCGAATATCAAAACTGGGGCTGCTGTATGGGGAACAGATGCCAAGTGTAAAGAGTTTTTGGGAGAATTTGTTATTATTGTTCTTGACACGCGATATACAATGTACCATCCAATTCATTTTAAACGTATGTTTACCGGTTACACATCTTTTTGAAAAATACAAAATGCAGACACTATGCAATATCTCGGAAGGAAAGGTATGGTCCGAAACAGATCAGTTGTAAGCAGATAACTAAATAATCTTCTTGAAATAAATCAATGTAATAATTGTAATGATTTTGTAATAATGATATTAATAATAGTAATGTAATAATTAATGAAATCCTGAAACAGTCATCAATGATGTCACATATTTCAGTGTAACATATTCAGTGGGCAGAATGTAATACCTCAATACAAGTGCGTGTATTCGCATCTCCTCCCTACAAGAATACAGGTATGGTTATATGAAGACCTATGAAATGTATATATCAATGTATAAGACAATAGTGTAAATACTCTGTATATTTCATCACAAATTATATCAGAGACATTGAAAGTTCATTATCATCTATGTCTCTGTGAATAGCTGGCTTTACTGTACACGTCCTCACATTTTCAGGAGTCCGGTACGACGATTACTGGGGATAGTCTACACGAGGTCCGTATTATAGGGTCGGTCACGTGCTGTCTGTGTTTGGCGATAGTCCTGATTGGAATGGAGTGGGAGGCGAAGGTACGTAACAAGAACAACAAGACTATAAACCTTTCATAAAGCTCTAGTCCGAAGCGTATTTCCTTAAAAAATATATAGTATATCATGATTAACCCTTTACCAAACGCCAAATGTTCGACTGCCCCAAATGGAAAGAGTTTGCAGACGACATTTCAAAATGTAATGAAATTAATTCATAATCTTCGAATAGGGCAGAAAACATTGTGGGAAAAGCAGAAATTGCTTGTTAAGAGCATGTTTTCTTTTCCCCACAATGTTATCAAGAGTCGTCTGTAACAAACTGTTCAAACGTCGTTGTCTTCTGGTCATGGGTTAACCGATATTAAGTTGAGCCATGTACTGATATCAAAGAAAGCAATTCATTGAGATTTGCTTCGGCACATTATTAAAAGTCCGATTATGCAAAGAATATTTATAATGGAATAAATTCTAGATGGAATATCCATTTGTTTTCAATTATCTTTTTCGAATATTTTTACATCTAAAGAAAAGGAAACATTATAAAAATGTATTAACATCAACAACAGCTTTGAAGACATATAATTCATTTATTTTTAATTAAACGTTAAGTATCGATGTTAGACTAGTTATGCAGAGTACAGGGTAGTGGTTTGTACATTAAGGTCGCATTGTCCAGATCATTTACCACATGTACAGGTTAACCTGCAAAATCGCTAAAAAAAAGTGACGTTCAGACTAAATGAAGAATCCAGGTAAACCAGTCAACTGCACAAAACATATAAAATAACTCTTACGGAACTATATTCCGTTTCCAGGCACAGATAGGGCTGTTGTTCATCTTGATGGTGGCGATTGTAAACTATTTCGTCGGTACATTTATACCGCCCGACGAGGACAAACGCTGGAAAGGGGTCGTCGGATACCAAGGTAGGGAAGTCATGTGTGATGCCTTTAGTTTTGTGTATCTCCAGGTTTTAGTACCATCTGTAATCCCTGGATCGAGTTGGTTGGCGCAATACTAAAGTAAGGGAATTTCTAAGACAATAATCGGGGCTGTAAGCTTTTAGCAAATACATTCGTAACACTATTTGGAGTTTTAGAGGTTCAGTTTTTAACTCTTATACCCGGATTCTCAGTTAAAGCCATACTTGCGCTCATTTACCCTTAGATTTTGAAATTTCTAGAATAATTGAAAATTCACGTAAAAGTACTTTTAATTCCTTTTTACAGAAGAATTGAGACTGTAACACGTTCACATGATGCTTTTAAAAGAGTGAAAACTAAAAGGTTTGTTTACAATTAGCGATCAAAGAAGGGCAGACGAGAAATGTTGGGAACCATTAAAACCAAAATATTCTCCATTTTGAAGGTTCACGTTGTTAATATTGGATAAATGACAGTTTTGTTGTTGTATCTCGCGTGATTTTTTATAGCCAGATTATCGCCACTCGGTAATCAGAGCGCTGCTTGCTATCTTAGATGTTACTCGAATGTAAACAATTGAATTAAATTGGTGGGCACCAAATTTATGAAAATAGCCCTTTGAAAAAAAAAAAATGAATAGTGCAGGCGTAATATTGTCATGATCCTGTGGTTTTCGCTATGTTTCAACATTTTCTATGATAGTTTATATCTCATGTAACCCAATTTTGCAGTTTTTCTGAGCGCTAGTATGCTTTTAAAGCTTTTCAATTTATGCAGCTAACAAGCCCGTCTCATTGTACATATTGATGTCACCGAATAATTATTTCTCTGGATTGTTCGATAAAAAGCTTAACAAATTATGTTCACCTTTATATCTATCTTTACTTCCTTATATGTTTTTTATCTACTTGTAGCTGAGGCGTTCAGTACAAACTTTGGACCCAACTATATCGACGGAAACGGCTTCTTTTCCATGTTCTCCATCTATTTCCCGGCCGTCACTGGACTTCTAGCAGGCGCAAATGTTTCAGGAGATCTAAAGGTTGGTTAATTACGTGTTCTCTAGATATACCCTAACTAAGTTACCTTGATGATTGAAACAGAAACTGAGAAATAGAGAGATAGAATAATCTAATTCATTTCTGTCTATCAGAATAACACGACATGCACATGGATAACAAACTTCTCCCAGAGGTACATGTATAAGGTGTATTAGTTCAAAATAAAGTCATCTCCTTTTTTCCCTTTTTCAAGCATCTGTTTCTATCTATATCAATATATACGATGATACAACCCAATTTGAACTGTATTCTTGAATAACACGTCAGAGATGTACAAATTTCAAGTATTTCCTTTTAGTGAGGAGCCGTATGCGTGATGTTACTTCATATCAGTCAGATATTGGCTGAAATTATAATATAATATTATATATTCACTATGAATGTTTTAGCTCTCGAAACTGCGCACTCTTATTTACAACCAGCGTGCACACAAATTGCCAGTATTCAAGCAAATGGTATCACTAACTACTTTATCAACATGAGGTCTTTATACTGAACAGCCAATGAATGCATACTAAGTAGAATCTAGTTGTATGAAGAGTTTGTATCATTTTGTAAAATGTTCGAAGAAAAAAGGGATATCATTTTAAAAGTGTCCATTTTCAAACAAAAGGAAATCTTCTTAATCAAAGGTGGCAAATAAGTTTTTTTCTGTCTTCATCAGTTTGCTCGTGTTGTTGTTCGGAAAAGAATCTTCACGTTAGAAACCAATGTTGAAGTTGTGTAGATAAGCATTTAAATGTAAAAGTTAGATATTGCATTTTTTTGCCGTATAGAACGCCCAAACCGCCATACCTAAGGGAACCTTTCTCGCTATTCTCCTGACCACAATCACATATCTCGGGATCACATGGACAGCCGGAAGTTGCATGTTGTTGAACGCAGTCGGACCGGAAGCTGCTGCCATTTTGAGGGATCCAATAACAAACAGGACTGTTGCACCGACACTGGACCTGATCGGAAACTGTAGCCGATTTAATCAGACGCCATGTGATTATGGACTTGTCAATGATGTTGGGGTGAGTGTGTCATTGGATCAACGGGTTGTCAGATGGTTTAAGTTGATTAAACTCATGTCCATGCAAAACCTTCAACCATCTTAGAATTAAGGATAAATCAAAGTCATAAGGGTTGATTTGCAAAGTTTTACTACAAAATTGTAGAGCACATACTTAAAAGAAATAAGAAATTTGATGGTTTGATAGGCATTTATTACATGGTAAATGTTTAAAGACCACTAAGAGGTTTCATTCGAGTCATCATTGAAGCTTCGATCCCCAAAAATAGGTTGGTCTATTCTTGAAGTCTAGAATGAAAACCCAAATGTGTGCCCGCAAAACAATCTTGAATAAGAAAATAATTGACATTTTGAAAAGGCTTGATATAAGTATAAACCAACAAAACCTAAAAAGCCAGTATTGAGATAAAAACAAAAAGGCATTGTTTCAAGTCAATTTGATGAAGCATCTAAAGTTTATTCTATATTCGACAGATGGTTGGTATAGTATCTGCCTGGCGCCCCCTGATCCTGGCAGGAATATTCTCGGCTACCATATCATCTGCTCTGGCCTGCATGGTGGGTGCACCAAAGGTCTTCCAGGTAAGTTGGCTTCTACTTATGGCCAAACTGTTTGTTTTTTATTGCGGTTATACTACAGCGATACGTCATATATCTAAACTCCCTGTGACACCTTTCAAGTGTCATTTCCGTTACCCAAAGACACATTACTAACAGTAGACTAAAGTGTGTCCTGATTCTGCATTAGATTGTTATCATGTACATTTATCAGTATGTTTAGTTAGAGTAAGTTAGATTATTTATTGATGTTTGCTCCACGTTTTATCCCTTATGTTTATACTTCTTATAATGATTAACAAGGTGTGAACTTATTGACATAATCATGTACATTCTTGTTTCCTTCCAACTGGCCTTTAATACTGTTGAGGTATTCTTTAAGGAATGCGTTAAAACTAAATAGGAAATATTCTATTTAGCCTTTGATAAATATCTTGTTACATTGTTGTCGCTAGTATTGGTTTGACAAATATGGTGACCACATATTGTTTATTCGTTTTCTATTTTGGTCGGAAACATTGTAAACATCATTACACGTGACACCTTGTGTTACAACCATAGTTGTCAAGACTATGCTATTTACATGCGGCTGAATTCTGTACTTGTCACTGGTGCCATGTGGTTTGTGCGCATTGTCCCGATCTGTTTCTTTAGAACGTGCTTTCTTTTTTATTCTTTTATTTGATATTTTATGTTTTTGTACACCAGGCATTGGCTAAAGACAAGCTGTTTCCCTATATTCACATCTTTGCGAAGGAATTCGGACCAAACAAGGAACCAAGACGGGCTTATTTCCTGTGTTTTGCGATTTGTTTGGGGATGACGTGTGTAGGTAAGAGAACTAGTTCATATAAAAAAAAAGTCAACAGTTTTGTATGATTTCCTCATATGTCTTTATATGTTTTTTTAGATAAAAGGTGTTTTTCTGATTTCTACTGTTCAGTTGATGTTGGAGACATTAACACTTCGATTCCCTTGTCTTGTTCAAACAACAGACCGTTTGGGAAAGCATATTTGAGATCCACAGTACATGCCAAAGTCACGCTCTTATGAAGCTATGTACAAGTTTATCTCTTATTCACTTTAAACAAAAATCACACACCTTTAACTTTGATAAACACATGGTTAGACTCGTTTACCTTTAGCAAAAGTGGAAAGATGCCTACCGCATCGGGGTCTTACGTTGTCATTATAAAAAAAACCATTCGAATAAAGAAATTCTGCTGTATATATCAAAGTGTCCAGATATCAGTTATCTATCACACAACTCTCAAATAAATCATACACAGAAGACATTAAATCGTTCGTGATTAATAGATTCATAACTATTCTAGATAACTATTCAAGATAATTAATCGACATAAGTATTCAACATTCCTATTCAATATAATACTCAACATCTCTCACTTACGCGCATTTCGATTACAGGGTCTCTTGACGTGATCGCGCCAATCATTTCCAACTTCTTCCTCATGTCCTACGCCATGATCAATTTCTCCTGTTTCGACTCCTCGGTGGCGGACTCCCCTGGTTTCCGGCCGGCGTTTAGATACTACAACAAGTGGGTCAGTCTGGTTGGTTCCCTGGTCTGTATAGCTGTGATGTTCCTGATCAACTGGTGGGCGGCATTGATAACCTTCGTCATGTGTTCCGGTCTCTATTCATATGTCAAGGTCACCAAACCGGGTGAGTAGGCGCTATAGATTAAAGGCACAGGAAAGGATATAAGAACAAATAATATTAAAAAAAAATATTTGGAGGTTTTTTATGATGTTCATTAAAGTCATGAAAATTGATTTATGAATGTTGTGAAACCCTGTTTATTTAACTCCTTTAACGTAAATTATTTTGTGCTTGAAATATAGTTGTTTTCAATTCATTCATGTTTATGAACGAATCTGTTTGTTTACATATTTAAAATAACGATTTCTGATACGTCTGTTCAAAGGTTTGTGTATTACATGACCAGGTCAGATGTAAAGAATCAGTCAATCAGTAAACAGGCTATTCTGTGTTATTTCTCTTTAGCTTTCACGATGTGCTGATAAGGTTTTATGTTGATAACTATTTGAATCTGACCAAAAGTTTACCAATAAAAAAGTTTGATATAACATCAGTCTCCTTTCATGCAACTTTAAACTTTCTGTAATACCACAGCATTATCACGCAGAGATAAAGAGTTAGTGTGTTGGCTTAGTTGCTGAATCAAACCCTATCGTGTATCAAAGACCAAGACAACTAAAAAAGTTAATTCTTTTTTAACCGTGACGATTCGTCGATAAAATCACGACTTGAAACATCAGTTATCGAAAACATAACTATTTCAGAAAGTATCAATATATCTAAGCACACACAGTTAGTATGCAGTGAATCCCAAAAGCGATGTCACGCTTTTTTTGTTGAAATACATGTTAATTCATTGGATACACATTTAAGATACTAAAACAATCTAATTTTTCTTCCAATAAACTTTTCTTCCCTGCGTATCAAATAACAGTGCAGCTGATGTGCCATTAACATTTTAGTTGACTGTCCCAAATTGAAATAGTTTGCAGACGACATTTCAAAATATGATGAATTTGGAAAATAATCCTTTGATAGGGCAGAACACTTTGTGGAAAAAGGAGAAATTGCTCGCTACGCACAATGTCTTCTTTTTCCACAACGTTTTTCAGAGTCGTCTGCAACAAAGTTGTAAAATGTCGCTATTGTTTGGTAATGGGTTAAAGACGTCCAAAATTCGGTAACACATGTCCATACCCATTCTATTCCAGCGGTAAACTGGGGTTCCTCCACGCAGGCCAACGCCTATAGAGACGCGCTGAAAAGTTCGCTAAAGCTGGTGGATATTGAGGAACACGTCAAGAACTTCCGTCCCCAGATCCTCGTGTTGTCTGGGTACCCACGGAACAGGGCTAACCTCGTGGAATTTGCCTCAGTCATCACGAAAAAACAGAGTTTACTCATCACTGGTCACGTCTTTCAGGTGTGTTGTTTGGTGATGAACAAGTAACTTTTCTATTTTTCCATTATTTATTGCATAATCATATTTTTACAACATACGAGTATTAACAAAGAACAGTATAAAAAATGTGTATTTTCCTTGCTAATATCTATGAAAGAAGCTGAACAGTATAGAAAAAAAGGTATTTCGTATGGGTAGTATCTATCAAATCAACCGTAACCAAATACATATATTATCAGATATGTAAAATATTCGCACAAAATAAGATCATATTACTATGTATAAGCAATATGTTAAACATCATTTATATACATGTCGAATCTTGATATGAAATTCAAAAAGACGATTCTTCTTTTCCAGCTACATAAACATTGCATTGAACTCTTTTAAGAAAAGAAGCGATGAACTAGTCATTATTTAGATATTGTTTCTTCATTCATATTGTCTTTATCTATCTCTTAACTTGTCTTTCTTTATATGTGTCTCTTTATTTATATTGTCTCTTCTATTGTCTGTGTTAAATGGTTATTCACTAATTATAATATATATTGACTCTTTATGTATATTGTCTTTATTTATATTTTCTCTTTATTTATGTTGTCCTTATTTATCTTTTTATTTGTCTCTTTATCTATATTATCTCTTTCATTGTCTCTGTTATATGGCTATTCACTAGTTATTTATAGTATCTCTTTTGATAAACTACAGCTGAGGATTTATGAGGCTGTGGGTAAATTTTAGTGAATGTATCTGAATGTCTTATATTCAGACTGCCAAAATTGAAATTAAAAGTTTAATTCTCTTTGTTACTGACCACTAGTGAGAGCTGCCTTGATGAGCTACATGTATTTCTAATGAGTACTCATGTATATAGAGTTTGTTAAGGCATGTTAATAAATGAAATTTCAAGTTTCTTAACTCTTTTATGCATGCAGACGATATTTTTTTTTAATTGAAGCAGAAGACGTTAGAAAAGATTTGTAAGCATGTGAAAAAATGTTCAGTTATGCTGTTGTTATGTCTGAATAGATTAAAAAAGCATTGTGGCAAAAGAACAAATTGCTTGTGACAAGCATGTTTATCCTTTTGCCACAATGCTTTTTGAATGTCGTCTGCTGCAAGACACAAAATGCGTCGTTAAGTTGTAATGTGTTAATGTTAAATGTTTTCTTTTAAAACTTTATGTATAATGTTGTTTTTCTTAGTGATTTAAAACATTATTCTTACACAAAATTTCAGGGCGAATTTTCTGAGCATCTGAATCGTTTGCGATCCATGTCCGCTTATAAATGGTTCTCTACCCGGCGTATTAAGGCGTTCTATAACAGTGTAACGGCACCAACCTTCAGGATCGGGGTCCAGGTATTGCTTCAGGTAAAGGCGTGTTTATAAACTGGATTGCCTGTTAAACGACATTACATACGGTGTAATTCAATATAGGCCGAGGCCATGAGCATTGGTGAATTTTGTTTGAATAAAAGGAGTCGGTCACGGATTCAGGAAAAAACGTGCGTTGTGTTCGAATCATGTTATGATATGAAATATAAGAAACAAAGAGAGTTTTAAAGATTCTCTGGATGTAACAGAATGACTATCACACCGCACGAATACGCTAGAAGGAAAAATAACTTAAACATAAATCGCGTTTATTGTTTTAGCTATTAATCAAAAATCATTGTGACAGAAGGAAATATTGTTAACGAGGAACGTTTAATCCCTTTGCCACAGGGGTTCCTAAAGACGTCTGCAGCAGATGTTTCCATGAAAGGTTTCATAAAGCAAAGGGTTAGATTGAGAGATACATTGTATATCATACTAAGTTTAAACTAGATTTTTAAAGATTAATTTTGAAGGAAGCTTGAAGCTTATTAAATTCAGTCTCGACGACTGCTTCCTGGATATTATACCAGTGCCAGCCGTTTTGTAGGTTAGTACCGGCAATTTTCACCTCGCCTTACAGGGATTCGGACACGGGACTCTCGGTACAAGAGCCCGGTGCTATTCCACTGCACCATTGTCGCCCACTTAATATATCATATGTAAAACGATTATTTTTTTCATTTTCAGGCTCTTGGTATAGGTAAACTGAGACCCAACACACTACTGCTGGGGTACAAAAACGATTGGCAGAAAGCAGATCCCCTGGATGTATTAGACTACTACAACGTGATACAGTGAGTAATCAACATCCCTGTTAACCCATTACCTAATATTAACGATATTTCAACTGTTTGTTGCAGACGAATCTGGAAAACGTTGTGAGTAAAGGAGAAATTACTCTAGACGATTCTTTAAAACCGTATTTCTATGTTAAGTGTCACCTATTCTAGAACTTCTATAATTTTACTGTAACTGAGCGCAAGTTTTACTAAATATAACTTCATATATTCATGTTTATGCTCCCCACTCAGTAACCATTACGGTATCAATGATACTTCCATATTAGGTTTGTAAGTTTTTACAAGCCCTGAATAACGCTACAAATGGTGATTCTCTATTCAAGTTAAACATATCTTAATATGTACATGTAAATATGTATACGTAATTAAGAATATTAAGGCCCATTGAATGGCATTTATTCGTTATATTATGGTAAATATGAGGCATAACATGTACAGATGTCACTATAATAAACAGATAGCGTACTAAAACAGTTTTATACAATTATATGAACTATTATTCATTATAACGTTATGAGTTATGTATTGCTTCTTTCCCACAGAGACGCGTTTGATCTACACTACGGGATGGGTATATTACGTGTACCAGGGGGATTCGATCGGAACAAAGTTCCCGACGAGTATCTCGACATGGATAGTCCGACTGCACTCGATTCGGACGAGGAATTTGTGGAGGATATTGGTATGTTATGTCAGATTTGTCAGATTTGAATGAACCGAACACGAATTGTTGTTTACAGATGGATTTGAGATGGTACCCGGCCTATACCCAACACTAATGGACAATTATGTATTGGTCATCTTCCATTGCTTAGGAGTCAGATATCGTGATTAATCTATGATTTCACTGGTTTAATCTAATACACACACAAAACATAGAAAATTACTATATTTAAGTAGGTTTCATTGTGTCGAGATCACATATTGGTAAACAAAATAATGCAATTGCAGTTAGATCTGAAGCGGACGTGGTTCCATACTTAAGAATAAAAAAGCCTCAATATAACCAATATAGAGGTACAGGTCTTTACTTTTACAAATCCATGCTTGTCTAAATTCATATCCCAATTTCTCTTCCCTCAGATGACGACGATGACGTCACGACAACGAAAGCAAACGGTACTGACGACAGCGTATTTACCGATGGGAAGTCCAGAAAATCGAACAGCCAGCCGCAAGCTCCGCCCGCCAAACAGCGGAAAGAGGCCACGATATTTAACGAGCATCACCGAATGACACGTCTCAACACGCTCGTAGAGGGCGCTGAAAACGAAGGATACGAAAGTACGAACTTATGTTTAGTTATCTGTTTAGATTATACATATCCTTTTCAGCTAACTGATGAATAAGTGTTGGACCACAAGTTCGAAAACTTAGATTCGGTCCCTGTTTATGCTGATTTTTCTTAGTTTCGTTAACCATCATCTTTTTATCGTGACCATTATTGAACTATTTTATACAATCCAACTGACCTACTCTGGTTTAAAATGCTAATGAAATTAGTAATTTAGCTGCGATTCACTTACGAAACTAGGAAATGACGTAAAAAACCTCTGAACACTAGAGTCGAATCCTCAAATTGGGCATCTCCCCCTCCCCGATTGTTCATTAATCAACATTCTGTGCGATTACTTGTGTTATGTTTTCAGAATCGAGAGTGATTATCGATAGAACATTATATAAAACTTTGTGAAGAATGAATAAGTTTAAAATATGATATCGTGTGGGCGACATTGGTGCAGTGGTCGAGCTCCGGCCTCTTGTAACAGGGGTCCCGGGATTTATCCCCGTTAGACGAGATGAAAGTTGCTAGGACTAGCCCTCAAATTTGCACTAGAACTGGTTTAGTATCGAGAGAATAGTCATCAAGAGATTTTTAAACAAGCTTCAAGCTTCCTTAACAATCGATATAAACAAATAAGTTAAGTTGTTATAACTTCGAATAAAAAGAATGCATTGGAAATAATTGTAAAAGTTGATTGTACTTTGATGTTTTTATTCTAAATGTCCATGTACAATGCTCTATCCTTCCAGACGATGAGACCGGATCTGGCCCGACAACCAACATTCCCCTGTCACATTACCCCTCGGTCGGGTTCGATGCCCAGAGCACGACCTTCCGGCAAAAACAGTACGGGAACATCGACGTCTGGTGGCTCTATGATGACGGAGGTGGGTGATGGGTCTCAAAACCTGTGTTATTCTTTTTTTTTCAAAGCGCTTGAATATTAAATGATTGTGAGCAATTTATATTTTTGCCGGAATGGTTTCTGAGAGCTTAAGCTTCAACTGCGTCGCATTTTGTCGAATGTCAAGGAATGAACAATTTAATAATCAAAGCTACACATAGCACGTGCTTCTTAACCCTTCTGTGCTGGAACCGACTTCATACTTATGCAAACAGGTAAGATCCAGGCCAGCCGCCAAGTAAATTAACGGCTGACCTGTGATCTAACCTGTTTGCTAGACTGGGTATCTTTCCTTAACAAATTTAGGGAGATTTTTAAAGTTTCGGAAAGCAGGCGACACAAAAATCTATTTTTAAAAAATTCCCCCATCGTTCTAAGGGTAACATATAAACTCAACTTTTACAGGTTAAGTACTCGTTTAATCGCGTTAATAATCTTCGTACCAAGTCATATACAGTGAAGCCTCGTTTATCCGGACCCCGATTATCCGGATGTCTCGCAATCCGAACGAAATTGTAAGGGAACGGAATTATTTGACCAGTTTGTTGCAGACGACTTTTGAAAACATTGCAGAAATTGCTCGTGACGAGCAATTTCTCCTTTTCCCACAATATTTTCTGCCATATCAGAAGATTATTTTTGAATTTCATCACGTTTTGAAATGTCGTCTGCAAACTCTTTCAATTTGGGACGGTCGTCTCAATACAGACTGTTTATGTCTTAATGTGTATAAGAACATGCTCTGCTTCATTAGTCCGGATGATTCGGTCATTCGGACACTTTTTTGGGAACGGACGTGTTCGGATTAACGGGACATCACTGTATATCATAATCCAGACATAAGTAGGTAGAACTCTCTCTATGCCAAACATGTACATGAAGTTCTTTCAACTTCGTGGTAAAGAGAGCCTACGGTTTGAAGCTGACAACAAGGAAAAGAAGCAATGTCCCCTTGTGTCACTACGTTTTATCTAAGATCCTTTTTCTGCTATTCTTTTTCATATTCTATCAGTCGCAAAACACAAAATGGGGAGATAAGTAAACTTAATTTCATGCACTTTGAACAGATTTCTAATTGATTTTTGATCTGCTTCAGTATTGTTAAAAGTTCCACAACCATAATTTCCTTTGAAGCAACATTAAATTTGAGATAGATTATTACTAAAGAAATACACAGAAAGTTTACCATATTTTTTTCATATTGAATGTAAAGGAAGCTTAGAGCTTGTTCAAAGCCACTGTCGATGACTGCTTCCTGGATACTAAACCAGTAATCCTGCCGCTTTGTGGTTTAGCCTCGGAAATTATCACCCCGCCTAACGGGGATTCGAACCCGAGATCCTCGGTTCAAAAGGCTGGCGCTCTACTTCTTCACCATTGTCGAAAGATCTTGTTTAAAGAGGAACGTAAACGTAATACCGAGTACATGCCGAGTACATGTAGTAAACGTACAGCGATTATGACTAAACACGCTGGTAACAAGTAATCTGTGAAAGCTTTGTCTTCTCATCTTCAAACAACTCTTCCAAATGGCATCGGTAGGCGTATATTTCATAAATATCAGCGGATGTTTGGTAAAATGTTACCATCTTTCAAAGATCACAGAAAAGATTTGATACGACTTGACTTATACGGACATTTTATTTTTAAAGACTCATGAAAGGCGACTAATGCTATATATAACTTCATTATTTGGTAAACCTTTGGTCAGATTCAAATAATTATCACCAATAAAGTCACAACTTACATGGGAAATCCAACGAGAAATAACCCAGATCAGCAATGTTAATAATACAGATTGCCTGACTATTCACCTTTGACCTGGTCACATGATACACACGTCTATTGATCAATCAGAATTCGTTATTTTAAGTATGTAAACAAACAAATTGTAGATGAACATGTATGAAGTGGATACCACTATATTTGAAGCACAAAATAACCTATGTTAAGGGAGTTATTAAATAGGGTTTCACAGCATTCATTAATAAATCTGTATGTCTTTTTTAACATAATAAAAGAACTCAGTAATTTATTGGTAGTCATATCAATTCATGTGTCTTTAAAAAACCTATTTTTTTAAAAGAAAAACTTCAGAGTATGAATTATCTATACAGTCTGTGATCAACGAGTTCTCGTGTAGCTTAATAATTGCTTGTGTCGATATTGCAGGACTTACGTTACTGATTCCATATATTCTGTCCCTGAGAAAACAATGGAAGAATTGTAAACTGCGTGTCTTCTGTATTGGTACAAAGAAAGGGGACGTCAACCAGGATCAAGTGAGGTATGATGTTAGTTATAGTTCACTCCCTTTGTATAACTCGGTCACACACAACACATCTCGGATTGTCACAAATCAAAAGGCTTTGCAACCAACATGATTTTGGAATTATGAAGATATAAATTTCATAAGATATAACTATGATATTTTTAAAAAGGGGTAAAATGACCGGAAATGGTGATACGCTATCCCATCATCTATGTTTGACTCAATAACACCTATTCTCGCGATGCTAGCTTCTTTTTTCTTCTTCCAATCAGCTATATATAAGTGATTTTTCTTTCTCAAGTGATATCTCATAAAAAATTGCAATAGGAGACATGTCAACCGCAAGAATGTTTGTATGGAAAGAAAATGAAATGGAGTTTTATGAGGTAATTCATATCATTTACTTTTGAGTTTATTGTTTGTACAATTTTGGAAAAAAACTGAATATACGTGTTCAAGACGAGGCACTACCTAAAGGTAATTTCGATTGGGAAGTATGAAACCTCACGCACATCTTTTCCTGACATGATGTCATGTTTATATACTTATATCACGTCATACATCCGTAACCAGGGGAAACGTGCTTGTGGTGAAGTATCCACAAACTCCTATCTCTTCTCTTAAACTTACATATGTTTCCATACAACTTCTATATGTACATTACAATTGTTTGTGTGATTGAATGTAATATGATTGTATTAATATGCTCATGTGATTGAATGAAATATTATTGTATTACACTATACTCATATGTCTGACAACTTCAGACGTAAGCGAATAGAATATATTTGAATTCAGTAAAAAAAAACTGAAATTTACCTTTCCAGAATGGCAACCCTTCTATCCAAGTTCCGAATAGACTACTCAGACCTTACAGTCGTTACGGATCTGGATAAAAAGCCCCGGCTCACAACGTAAGTAATCTTAATACATTCATAAAGGTGTTTGTGAAGGTATTCTGTACCTGCAAACTACATCAATGGAGGGTAAAGGATAAGACTTACATTGTAATAATAGGTGAAATAAGACATTTTGAGAAATAGAGAACATATTTTGGTGGTATAAATCGGAAATGTTATCGGGCAAGGCGCTGGAATTTAAGCCTGTGAGCCTAAGGCGAAACGAATAATGATACGAAGCCGAGCCCAATAACTTTTCCTATTCAAAGACGCCAACCATCTATTCTAATCATCCTTTTACCTATATGGATTAAAATAAACAAACAGAAAATGAAAATAAAACACGGAAAAGTGAAACATAACAGAAAATCATTACTGACAGGTGCGTGCAACGACCACGTGATCTAGTGACGGATATCAAAAATGCTCTACTGCACCCTGTGTTATCGGTCTGTAAATTGCACTGGTGACAGGATAAATTATTTACCACGGTTCGTGTCAACTTCAGATAAGTCCAAACAAATTTTGAGAACATGTCAAAAAAGGAAACTAGCATATAATAAATGTTTACTGACTGTTTTTCGTCATCTCATTCATACGTGCATGTATGTCGGTTATAGGCCTTGCAAGGAGTTTTCAGAAAGAATAATCCCTTAATTGATACTTTTATTTCTTGGTTTCATAAATTTCTTTTATAACGTATTCACTGTATTCCTCTTATGGTTGTGTCTTCAATATTTATAACAATATTGTATCCGAACTAAGCTTTCTCTCAGACAACACGCTCAGAAACTATCTGTATTTACATATATACTGAAAGTAATGCATTGAGACACAAGTTTTCTTTCGTTGTTAAGTCATTTAGAGTATAAATGTTCCTTGTATGAATCAAATAATACCCTTCTAATTGTTTCTTAAATTTTGGACATTAATTACTCGTAACGGTTGATAAAAGTTTTCGAAAAATAAATCGAACACCTCTACAAGTTCTAAAGCGAGTGTTTATCCGAAATATTGCGGAAATGTTACACGGGTATGAACTCACTGCATGGTCACATGCAAGTCGGATGAACATAGAGCTCATGTCAGATTATGATATGTTAGTGGATGATTGACATTGGGGCTGTCATAACATAAATTGAATTAATTAACATGTCCTTATTGATGTCTGTTTGAGTGGAAGCGCATTAATAGCAATAAAACACATTTTTAACAGTCTGCCGATATTGTAATATAAGGTCTACGGGGCAATTGGCCGCTCAAAAGGACTTATTGTTATTACACACCATTAATATGATCTTATTGCTCTTTATGGTATATCTCCTTACGTTATACTGGCAACCTTCGTCGCACCTATTAAATATCTTTCGAGAAACTATTGGTTCAAAGGGAAAACTAGATGTTAACGAGCAACTTATTCTGTTAACACAATGATTATACCCATGTTTCTCTTTTATTTACAAAGTCCCCGCCAATTCCAATTTGGAAAAGTTAAAAGACGATAAAAAGGGGGAAAAGTGTTCGAAAGTTCACAGACAAGCATTTGTTTTTAGGAATACAGTGTTATACTAATTGCGTCAAAACAGGCTTCAATTCTTATCAGGCATACGGAGGGCTTAATTTGTCTGCATTTTTCACATTACCTATCTTTTATATAATGTCGCACCCAATTCAATTATATTAGTTCGTACATCCGAAAACTGCACTCAGTGTACATGCCAAAAATTTTGTTCCGGAGCCGTATAATTTGTATAGGCTAAGCGCAGTTCACATTCTACAAGTTCTAATGGATTTATTCAAACTTATGTCATGATAAGGGGAATCCTCGAAGAAAATATATACCTTATTCAAAATAATGGACCTCGTGGTTTCGAACGATACTTTGGATTGTACATGGTTTAAAGTTTGATTGGATCGATTGATAATGCAATGTTCACTGTGTGCTCTTTTCTCGACGCACCATTACAATATATCTACATATGTATGTTGATGAATCATACTCGGGTAGACTAGTGATGTTTGAGTACGTGTTAACCCTTTGAATTCTGTGTAATTTTCTAAAAAATAGATTTTTGTGTCGTATGCTTTCCAAACCCTTAAACTCTGCTTAATTTTGTTGAGGAAAGATACTCAGAGATGCAAACGGGTTAGACCACAGGCCAGCCGCCAATTTACATGGCGGCTGGTCTGGCTCTAACCTGTTTGCATAAGCATGAAGTCAGTTCAGCACTATTACTAAGTGTTAAGCGCCATGACCCAAACATATCATGTTACAGACACGACAATTATACTAATGGCGCGCATTTCGCTGAAATGCATTGCTCAAATTAATTGAAATTATCAACAATGTAGGTAAGCATAAATACTGCACGTAGGTCTATATCCTGCATTCAAATACCCAACCATTCGTTCAAGTATTGTTGATTCGACCTATTAAGTTTTATATTATAAACACACATTTTACCTGTAAAAGATATCTTTTATTTATCTACATGTAATTGTATACGTTTTACCTGGTCATTAAGATTAATTCTCTGGGTACCGTTTCACTAAACAACTTATCAAAAATGTTTGCGTTGGTCAAAACTGATAAACATGAATTGTATGTTGAATGGAAGAATAATGTTTCAACGTGGTCCGTCATTGAAAGCGTCACGGAGACACGCTTAAATGATACGTTACTGTACATTGTATTGCTTAGCCAAATATTAAAATAGGAGGGTTGCTGTTTGAACTTATTTTAACAATAAGACATTAAAGGCCCATGAACGGAGATAAATGCTATATCTAACTATATCATTTGGTAAACTTTTGGTCAAATTAGAATAATTATCACAAAAAAGCCAACAGCACAACTTAAACGTGAAAGCAAACCAGAAAAAAACATCGTTTACAATGTTTTCCAGAGTTGTGTGCAACAAACTAGTCAAATATCGTTATTGTTGGTAAAGGGTTAATCTAATGACACAATTTTCTTATCACAAAACGACTACCAAAAACATTTGGATATTTCGAAGGTTCAGTGCAAGAACATAGAATGTCTTTCACATAAGTTAGGGACTTGCTGTAGTCTAGCATTGGTTCCCCATTAACGTGCGATTTTTGGACTTACCGTTTCGAGCTGGTCCCCTTCTTTACACACCATCTTTGGACATAATATAGTCTTGCACTGTTATCGTCAAGGTCCGTGTTCACAGATGAAAACGAAAACGATGGTCAAAATGAAATGACGTTAAAATAACACGGTTTTGGTTTTGTTGCTTTGCGTGCAAAAAAAGTAGTAATTGAAATCATAATTAATTCAAGACCTGTCAGTTTTTAAAGGTATGTACAGTGTATATGTGGTCACACTTTTGAATTAACATGCATGTTAGTTCACTGTATATACACTTAAAAGGTTTGGGTTTTTCTTTTAAAAAACGAACTAATGTTTTAAAGTGGTTATTCGTCAGTGTGTATCATTTAACAGTACAAGGGTTGTCCAGTTTAAAAGAAATTAATCTTAAAATTCCAAATTTCCTAACATCTGTGAATAAGCGCCTTTGACACTCATGCAATCTGCGAACTTGCTATCGTCTTGAATGGACCCTTGATTTTACATGCAATCTTTGGACATAATAAGGTATACTCCAGGAAATAATAAAAGGGCCAAATATATATTGTTAAAAAGCCTTTCTTAAATAGAAACACCGTTTAAATAACATCTTCGACAATTCATTATGAGACGGTAAGGAATGACTTTCCTAAACAAATGATTTTGTTATAGTAAGCATGCACACTGTTGAATGCATTTAATTGGTGAAGTATAAGAAATGCTTCTTGTTAACATTTGTGACCTTCAATTGATTTGTTGTGTATATTACGGCAAATCCTTGATTTACACACGATTTAGATATGCCATAGCCTTTCATTCGGTCATGAACCCTTGGTTTACTTTTCACATCTTCCTTTATGTAGGTACCGTGAGTTTGAAAGTCTGATTCAACAATGGCGACTGAAGCCCGGGGAATATCAGGAGGAGTACTTGTGGAAAATAGCAGACGGTGACCTGCTGGCTCATAAGCAGAAGGTAGGCAGACGATGAACATTTAGATAACATGATGACTTTTGTTTTTATATGGCACGATCCCTTTATACAAATGCCGGTCGCCATACGGTGCAATTGACGTCTGGGTATGCTTTTTGTAGGCAAACAGACATACCCTTTCTGAAACTGGGTCATGGGGTGGTCCATTCCGATAGATGTAATTATGCGATAGATTTACGACGATATCATTAGCAGAGAACATGTGTACTGGAAACCTGGACTTCCTGTGAAAACCATTGTTAGGTTTAACAATGAAATGAAATATAAAACAAATTGGGAAAAGGAAAACTTTGGGGGGAGTGGGAGGGGGAGAAATTGTTAGAAAAGATATTTCTTCTATGTTACCCGTTACCCTAATGTTGTCATAGGTTGCTCTGATGATTCTGATGCACATGCATTAAAATGGGCATACACATTGATTAAGTAACGCTTCCCCTCCCTTCACATTGCCAGGTATAAAACTACAAGCAGTCGAAATAAAAAGGTCAATTTTCCCGTAGATACATCCTCTGCATTATCGCGCATTCCCTTGAATATAAGAAAGTCGGTAGGAAAACTCTTATGAAGAATTACAAAATGCACAAGATTCCTAAACATTTGATTATAATATAAAGATATGTAAGGACTTGTACTAGTAGTGTGTTTGTCTTTTGTTGAAATGACATATAATGTGTCTTCTTTCAATAGACCTCACAAAAAGGAGAGATATTTGTAATGTATAAGAAAACTCAAAGCGTAATGCAGACGCCAGTCATTCAGAGAGCTCATTTATGCCCTTTTTGAACGACATTCTCACTGTATAACGATAGAATCCGACAAGATAACGTTTTCTGCACTATTTAAGATTGGGTTTTCTTTGAACAAGAGTGAATGTAAAAAAATCTTTTGAGTAGACCTTGCGTATGATCTATGATTTTCTTCTTCATTCGTTATTTATTTTAATTGTCAAGCCGGTATACAGTCTGTAATAAATCCATTCTTGTTTTTCTTTTCTTTAGACGTATCGCCATTTACGAATACGCGAGAAGTTGTTGGAGCACTCTAGTGATGCGAGACTTATAGTAATGTAAGTACAGACTAACTTGTGTTAAGCAACCATCCTTTTAAGCAACCAACCTGCCTTTAACAACCACTAGAGAAGGTTCCATTGTTGGATTTATAATGTACAGTACATTAGTTTGTGATAAGAAGTCAACTTGTCTTAAATAGCCAATTTTCTCATTTTCATAGGCTGGCCTCCTAACACAAGTTTGACTGTAATGATTTATCGGTAAATCTTCTAACAAATATTCTTTTTAATTCTTGTTCACTCGCTGACAATACTTGACATCTTAAGAATGACTAATGTGTGTAAACACTTCCACTTCTCAAACGATGTTTTTAGTTTAATTGATCCATGAAATGAAATGAACTGATTCTGTCCAGGTAACAATTTAGGAACTTCTTTGAATCCCTTTTTCAAAAATATCTCAATTGAAATCGTCTGCGTGAAATAACTCTTAAAGTCGCTGTGACAAACGGGTAAATTGCTTCCGATAAGTAATCAATTGTTCGTCACGATGGTTCATATTAACCCATTACAAAACAGTAACGACATTTGACCAGTTTGTTGCAGACGACTCTGGAAAACATTGTGGGAAAAGGAGGAATTGCTCTATTAAGAGCAATATTTCCTTTTACCACAATGTTTTCTTTCATATCGGAAGATTTTTTTTTTTCATTTTCAAAATGTCGTCTGCAAACTCTTTCAATTTGGGACAATCGAAAATTTGGCGTTGGTAAAGGGTTAAAAGAAAATGAATTGTTTTTATATTCTTTACTGTCACCTCCTGCTGCTATCAATTTTGACATGTAAATATTTATAAACGCGAATAAGTTAAAGTTGCATGGTAATGTGTAATGATGTATGAAAGTCAAACAGGTCAAACAAACAATGTAACAGGCTATCTAAGTGAGAGAACGTTCAGCATGTGTTCTTCAATTACATCACACTGCATTATGTGTAAAGCATATTCTGCGAAATCTCGATTTTTTCCGGGCTCTTTACATAAACAACATTAAAGCGTTTTCACAATACTTCGATGTCTTTTTAACTTCGCATGCTTTTATTTAACAAAATATGTATTTTCCTTTACCAATTCTCTGATTTTAAAACAAAGAGAATTAAAAAAACCAGCAAATATCAAATTACAATCCTAACATGCGTCAACTTTATACCAGACACATTTAAGTTGAAGGACAATTTGCTCGCTGTGAGCACTCTTTCTCCCTTTGCCATTATATTTCCAAGTAAAGTCTGCACCTGGCATGCTTATGTTTGTCAGGATGAAGGAAGGATAAATGAACTCAAACAGCCTCTCGATCTATTCAAGTAAATATGTTACCGATAGGTCTTTGTTCTAAATCATTCAATGTCTAATTTCATTGTGTAATTAGATGCTAAAGAATGATCTTTAAGCGTTTCTCATAAGGTAGTTATGTGGAATCTGATAATTTGCTCTAATAATAAAGAAAAGAAAATATCTAGTTATACAAAAATACGATATTCACCACAACCCAATAGATCAGGTTGGGAACAAAAACAATTTCTCTTTGATTTAAAACGTGGTACTTGTGTGGTGTATTTTCTTACAACCACTCAAGTTTAGCTATATACTTTATCAACGTATTGTTTCTCTGTTCTTATTTATAAAAAAAAAACATATTCAGGAATACCACAGGAATACCACAGAAATACGCCATCAATGTAGGGATAGGCATGTTCCTTTCAGAAAAGAGTTACTATAGTGACTAGAGTACAGGACTTTGAATCATATGGCTCCCCTCCGCGTGGGTTCAAATTCCGATGACGGCATATGCATTTTTAAGAGAGCTAGTCACTCTTGAAGCCTTGTGCCTGGTCCGTACGTATACCCTGCACTTATGCGGGTGTATGCATGGGCTAGGACACCCGGCTAGTCAGCTGGATTACTTACAGAATGCCGATTGTACTTTTTGCTTGACCAGCATTCATGGGCAGTTGAGCACGGGGTCTTCTACCATCATTAAGAGTCGGGCATCGCAAAAATATAACTGAAATAATGTTGATGCAGTGTAAAATCCATATTAACAGATCTCAATTGAAAACATGATTTGACCCTGAAAAGGAATTGGACTCTGGTAAGGGAATGAAGTATTCACAGTTTCTTTCATACCGTTAGATCTCATTCGGATCTCCTCTTTCCGTTGTTTGCAGGACACTTCCGGTCCCAAAGAAGACGTCATGTCCAGCCGGACTTTACATGGGATGGCTGGAAATACTTACCAAAGGTATGCCGAATATCCTGCTTCTCCGCGGAAACCAGCAAAGCGTCCTTACCTACTACTCATAGGGAAACAACGTTGCTTTCAGAGCCGGGTTCAAGTCGAAAAGAGTTTTAGTGTTATGTTTTATGGAGAGTTTATATATTGTTTCGTTTTATGTAGAAACAATTCGTTTGTGTATCGAAAATACTTCTATGGTCGCACCATTTGTATTCCACGCTGACCTAAAATGTTTTAAGACGAATGTTCCTTATAGAAATTGATATCCAATTGCTTCTAAGAATTTTTCCTCTGGTGATGCCAACCATACCTATTATTCACCTAAAATTCATCCTCAACTGTATCTAAGAAGCAAGTTTCATATACAAATTGCATTCACTTGTGCTTCGTACCAAAACTGGAATCAATGCACAGAATTCGATATGAGTTTCTACTTCATTTATTTTTATCCTAACCACACACATTCGACGAAAATGAAATTGGATACTTTTTTCACTGTTTATTAAACCTTTTCTCTTTCGCCAAAGTGCGAATGTATTTTATGTAAATAATATGTTTTGAAATATATAAAGATTAAACCAACTTAGATATATTGACCCTTCCTAAGTCATTTGTGCTTTCAATATCTACTTTGAATTATATACCAAACAACAACACAAAAATGTTATTGTTTCAAAGACATTTTATTTTTACTTGCTCTCATCTTTTAATCCAGTATCAAACAATAGTGGCATTTTACCGCTTTTTTGCAGACAATTCTGGAAAACCTTGTTGGAAAAGGAGAAATTGTTCGTGACGTCCAATTTCTCCTTTTCCCACAATGGATACTATCCTGTCAGAAGATTATTTTCCAATTTCATCATACTTTAAAATGTCGTGTGCAAACCCTTTCAATTTGGGACAGTCGAAAAGGGTAAAGAGGAAGTATTAGATGATAAGCATACACCATTGAAAGTTGACCACCGTATTTCAACCAATTACCAAACAATTATGACATTTAACCATATTGGTATTGACGACTCTATTAAACAGTGTGGAAAAAGGAGAAATTGCTCGTATCGAACAATTTCTCCTTTTCTCACAATGTTTTCTGTGCTATCAGAAGATTTTTTTTTTTTCAATTTCATCACATCCAATTAAAAACAATTTGGGACAGTCGAATAGTTGGTGTTTAGTAATAGGTGTGTTGATGAAAACGGCTTATCACGCAAGCTAGTAATAACCTAACTGCCCTGATATAGGATAAAATCGACGCACATCCATGTGTTGTGCATTTGCCACTGTGTACCACCATGTCTCGACTGGTTTGATCACCTAGAAGCCATTAAACGATTTCGAATATTGCTTTCCGCTATTAAAGATGGCCAAAGCGCACATTTCATCATTTTTATCAAAATGAGAATAATCCATTTAATCACTCATGGTGGTATAGATAACAGATTCTACCACGAAGAAATCCGAGTATCCATTTTACAAACTATACAATGTAGCAGGCAACAGTTGGACCGGAAGTTTCCCGCCACGTGACCTGGTAAAGTCATGGTGATTGCAAACGACGTTACCAACGACAATTAAAATTACCATCTTTTATTATTCGCTCAATAAAGTCTGCTCAGTTTTCTTGCGCGCGATTAATTATTTGATGGGAATACATGATAAGGTAAAAACAATTCGAAAATGGATCTACGGCGCGTGCGCGTTAGAGGGACTCGGCTTTCAACCAATGGCGAGGCTTGGCAACAAATGATAATTTGAATGGTGATCGGTTTTTGTCGTTTCTTCAGTTAATTTTGATCCGTTGAAAGGTTTTAATTTTCAATTCCCAAAACATGCCGCTAGCGTTTTTAGGTAATATTACAGTGTCAGTCTTTTTTTCCGTTGACATCGTTCGTTATACTCGGGTACACCGAGTCCAAGGTTTGTTACGAGAATAACCATATTATATAATTTATGTTGACTTGCAAACTTTTTGTGCCAAGTCCAAATTCAATGAAGCACTAAACAAGAGTTAAAAACTTTGACATATATATATATTTTCTTTATAACCTTGGACGGAAACCGTTATTATTTTGCACGTCGTCAAATTGGGGGTTTTTGTGGGCGACATTGGTAGGGTTCGATTCCCGTTAGGCGAGGTAAAAGTTGCTGGAGCTAACCCACAAATCGGCGCGAGTACTGGTTTAGTATCCAGGGGCCCGTTTCACTAAGCTGCGTAACTTTATGCAAATTATTTGCGCAAGTATAGGAGTTACGCAAAACTTACGTTCTTGCGTGAAGTGTTTCACTAACATCAACGTAAGTTAACCATTTCTGCGATTTGCGTAGGTATGAAATTAAGCAATAAACGTTACCGGAACGTAACGTTATTTAGCAATATTACCGAATCAACAATCCCGATTACCGAAACCTTACGATGCCAACTGTTATGATAAATTCCTTTTCAATTGTTGTTGGGTTTTAATTTACAAGTGAAAAGGAAAGAAAGAGAATTATTGACAACAATGATGTTTAAGCTTCACATAAACAAGTTTGAACAATATTCGGCCGCTATTGATAAGCGAGTAATTAGCGGGAGTCCGTTGTTTTACCAGGGAAAAACACAAACGCGTTACTTCTAAAAAGAACAAATAGATGTGTCGAATGTTACTGTTTCCTTTAAGTTAAAATCATCGAATTGGTAGTGACTTTCAACGTCGGCATCGTGGCTATTTTTCAATGTGGTTTTAACGATGTTCTGTTGACATTTTACAGCGCAATACCATAATACTGCATATTGTCCGAATACACCCTCCTTCAATCAAAATGTTGATTAAATCTATGAAATGACTGACAACGTGGAAATAAGAAATGTTTTCCAGATTCGTCTGCAACAAACTGCTCCAATGTCGTTATTGTTTGGTCACGGGTTAATCGAGTGAAGACTATTCCACTGGTGACAGATGGGAGACCCAAGTCGTCTGCTCAATGAAGTCAGATTCCGCGCGCTAACAGATGGGTGACTGACGTCAGAGCACGTGCCTTCACATGCGCGCGTACTCACGCCTTGCGGACGTAATGCTCGTTAATAGAGAATTCAAAGAGCTAGACGCTCTGCGCATGGGCGGTGTTTGGCGAAAATTACAGTAAAGTGAATTAAAAGTGGGGCTCATTTAAACATTGGAATCAAATTAAAGCAAACACTATTTCCAATGATGGGTGATTTTCATTGTTGTGTTAAATTTTATGAGAGTTGCCTGTGTTTTGTAGCTAATCTATCATATTATTAGCGGGTCTATCATTGTACACCGCGGCTGTGTTCTACCGTCTTTAACCATCCATAATGGCAGGGCGCCTTACTCACCCGAAAACCTTTGTTTCTGCCTCTTTCTCAACCATTTCCTTCATAAACAAATTAGTCACTGATCCAAATTGAAAGGAACAGCAGACGACAAAAACGTACACAGAGTACGACCGTATCCCAGGGGTTAGAGCGTTGGCCTTGGAACACGAGGGTCGTGAGTTAGAATCCCGTGATTAGCGGGATCTGCCTCGCGATCTTTCATAAATCCACATTCGGCACGTGTACTGGTTACGTATTTAGGAAGCAGAATCAATAGGGATTTACCTCAGTTGTAAGAACTTGTTTCTCATCGATGCAAATGTATAAGTTTAAACTAATCATAAAATCCACAATACCATAAATCGAGCATTCTGAAGTTTTAATGGACCGACTCTGTGCCCAATTAGGTAGAGGCTGTGGTGATAAAAGGACCAATTGTCCATAACGAATAATGTCTTCTTTTGTTACCCTGAGTTTTTATGCCATCTTACACAGATGCAAAGCATTCTAATACAGTTACATAAAACGAATAAACATGAATTATACTTAAGTTAAATTTTTGTCATTGTATCTATCATTCTTATAGACTTTTTCTGCCTATTAAAAGATGCTTAAGGGCAATTCGTCACAACTTCAAGCATATAAAACTAAAACTTTTCTTTTGAAAAAAAGATTTTAAAAGGCCTTGCAACTTGACAGTGAAGCCCGTGTAAATTCTACAAGTACATTGGTAAGTTGATAAGAATCAACTAATTGATGCTTTGATTGCTATTAAAACATATTGGTAGTGAATGAGCAATAACTATATCATTCTTTAACCCATTGCCAAACTTCAAACTTTCGACAGTCCCAAATTAAAAGAGTTTGCAGATAACATTTCGAAATGTAATGAAATTGAAAAACAAACTTCTGTTAGGGCAGAAAAACATTATGGGAAATAGAGAAATTGCTCGATAAGTCGTCTGCAACAAACTGGTCAAATGCCGTTATTGTTTGGTAATAAATCAAATAACGAACATCCGCAGTTATGGACCAGTGGGTGACATTTACTTCGATATAGATAAGGAGAGTAATGGTTTGCATGTGAAAAATCATTTTTGTCCTCATTTCTGTAAAAATCGCACATTTTACGCGAATACGTCGCAAGGCGCGTGTGGCAAAAAAGAGAAGAAAAAAATGATGAACGGCTTGTTGAAAAAAGGGGCGTGTCCAGGGGTGAATCGATAACTCAATTTACCATCTGTTTAATGTGTTAAAAAGGTTAAATCGAGAAAGAGTGACATTAGCGAACATTGATGCCTGTGGCAGCCTTATTAGAGCGTGGAAACCAGATGGGTATTCATCCATGATCATTGGGAAACGGGGATTTGAGTAGCCTTGAATCCTGGTCCGTGCGAATCCCCTGTTTAGTTTTACTGAACATCTATGCTATGAATTTGTGTAAGTCCAAAACAACATTCCCAACACAGTAATATTTCAATACTGTGCTAAACAATATTGAATAGTAATACAAAATTGCCTCTCCAAGATGCTTCCAACGACGTACCTCATTGAAATTGTATGTTTTCTTTGAAAGTCCTGTCCATGTTCATCATATTTGACTCTTATCCAAGTATTTTCCTTAAGTTGTTCAGTTATAAGGTACATGACCCAAATTTAGGGGTTATAGCTAGATAAATACCCCGTAAAGAGACTGCATTTTTAAAGGGGTTGCTAGTAAAGAACAAGACACACTTAGCCGTGTTGAGTTAGATAATCTTACTTTCGTGACCAAATCAATACAAACAAATGCGAGTATATACAGCTTGAACTAATTCATAGAAAACCTTGGAGTGTTTCCCACATAGGCACATACAGTATTTAGGATTTGCCGAAACTGTTACTTCGAAAGCTTATGTATGAAACGGTCCAGAGTAACTGCATTTTAAAATGAACATAATGAGAGGATATCCGAACAATAATGAGAATGGGTTCATTATGAGATTTTTTTATTCTTGACGTGGTATCCCCACGGATTCAGTCTGTGACAAAACTGCGGCTAAGATTACTTAAATATAAAACTCGGGCCAACGTAATCGCATTTTTGAATGAACATTATGAGAGTATTCCGTACAATAATAAGAATCTTCTATAAAAACATGTATTTATTAAATAAGGCTTATTGCAGATCATCATAGGTTCCAAAGCTATTCATCCTTTGGTAATAATAAGAAAGTAGTACATGAGAAAATAGTTTCGATGCGACCCCAAATCATTTGCAGAAGTTCCAATTCTAACAGCAGAACAGAAAATCTTTAAAAAAAAAATAACACACAAATTCTAGTGAAATATTTTTCGATGATGATTTTTTTTTAAAAATACGACTTAGATGTTAGTTAAATGTCGAACAACCGCTACTGAGTTTCAACATGACATAATCTGGATCAAAATCTGTTCTTTTTATATCTCAACCCTTAACCAAACACCAAATTTCAACTGCGCCAAATTAAAAAAAGTTTGCAGACGTCATTTCAAAATGTAATGAAATTGAAGAATAATTTTCTGATGTGGCAGAAATCATTGTGCGAAAAGGAAAACTTGCTCGTTAAGAGCAATTTCTCATTTTCCCACAATGTTTTCCGAAGTTGTCTGCAACAAACTGGTCTAATGTCGTTATTGATTGGTAATGGGTTAACCAGGTATTGTTGACACTACTATATTTAGCCCTGATACCTACATAACCATGGTCGGAATCTAATACTAGAAAAAAGTGATAGAAAGATAAACAAGTTACAAACTTAGCAAATCGTACTCTCAAGCCGACCCCTTTTCTTAGGCAGATTTCCAAAGACACAGATTGACTTATTGCGATGAGGGATGAAAACAAATTTATTGATGAATACAATGCCAGAACCGTCTGAGTATGATCTATGTACGAATTGTCCTGGGTACGAAAACCTAATTTCCCAGATTCCTCTCGGTTTCCCGACAATGTCTTCCGTTGAATAAACCAATGTCAGACATTAAGTACTCGGAAGCCAACCCAAATTAATATCTCTCTATTGTTGACCCTTAACGGGATAATATTGATGGCGATGAACTTGAGGAACGCAAAGATTAACAGTTATGTACAGTGGATAATATACACTATATGTAAATTAAAAAAGAAACCGTCTTAAAATGAAATAGATACGGCAGTATAGCTTGTCTTTGACGATATGCAAATTAACTACATGTACATTTAGCAATTGTTTTCTCATTTGGTGGCAGTGAGGGAAAGTGACTCGTTAAATAGGTGTACCATTTTATTTACATTCAAGTTTTGATGAATGTAGTTCGAAATCAAGTCGTTTTGAATTTAAAACCGTGTACAAGATGTTGTGAAACGAGACGAGCATCATTTCTTTTTGTAACATGTCAGAGATTTTTCGTCTTGAATCATCAAACTACAAAACCATAGTAAAACGACGTTACAACACCTCGCGAGAATCTTGAACCCGACGCCATCTTGTGCTGGTTTCCCGAATGATAAATGAAAGAAGGAACGGGCCCTATAAATGAGTAACGAAGAGGGAAACCATCGGACAGTGGGGTCTCGGCGGTCCATCGTTTACGAATAAAACACGGGCCGTCTTTTCACCGTAAATTGTTTGTATGACAGTAAACTTAACAAATGTAACCGGTTGTTTGTAGGCAGGCTGATTACCGTGAATTTCCCCATTGTGTGCTTCGTCATGTTGATAAATGACATTAAAGTTTGATTCGTAATCTCGCGAAGCGCGTTTCCCGTGCAGATAATGAAACCCAACCCATCAATTAAAATCAACACAATGCTATCCGCTCCCCGTTTAATCTAAGGAAACGCGATTTTATGGAAATATCCGCAATTGGACACTTTTTTCTTGTTACCCTTTTTATCTGGTTTCCGTGTGTGTTTCGTCTTTTTTCCCCAAACAATATATCTGTGCGTGTCTTTTGCATTTGTGAATATCGTATCTTTCTGGCAGGGTGCAACCGAGTACCATTGTGTTTCAGGCTTGTTTCTCGAGATGATAGTTGAAATTGATACCATGGCTTTCCTAGCTCCTGTAATGAAACTGTTTAAGAGTAAAGAAGGTACAGAGTGTCAGACCGCACAGACCTGTTGCATGGAGTGAAGGTTAAAATGGTAGCGTATGGTACTTCCGTTTTCCTGAATCTCGGTAATTAGGTTTCTTGAATACAAATATTAGAATGTAAAATGTCCCACGTGGGACTTTTCAGCGATAGCATCTTCAAATTCAAAATGGCGCCAGAACTTTTGTCGTGCTTTAAGCATTTTTTGGTACTTTTTTGGTGATACCAGAAGATCGCAACACTTCATTTAACCCTTTATCAAACGTCAAACTTTCGACTGTCCCAAATTGAAAGAGTTTGCAGACATTTCAAAATATGATAAAACTTAAAAATAATCTACTGATAGGACAGAAAACTTTGTGGGAAAAGGAGAAAATGCTCGTTAAGAACAATTACTCCTATTCCCAAAATGTTTTCTAGAGTTGTCTGTTCATACTGGTTAAATCTCGTTATTGTTTGGTAAGGGGTTAAACTAACGTGGTATTTTGTTTTAGCTTTACATCGATGGGGGTGATACCACCAGTCAAACAATTCATTAACATTGTGGGTAAAGGATAAATTGCTCGTAACGAGCAATTTCTCCTTGACCAACAATGTTTTCTGCCATATCAGAAGATTAATTTCAAATTTCAATTTGGGACGGTCGAAAATTTGGCGTTTGGTAAAGGTTAATAAGTATACACTTGCATATAGACCGTTTATGTCTAAATATGTTTAAGAACAGGCCCAGCTTCATTTGTCCGGATTATTCGTTAATCCGGAAATTTTGTTGGGCCCGGACGTGTTCGGATTAACGAGATACTACTGTATGCGAATTGTTTTTTCTACGGCTTTTTTCTCCATTACATATCATTCAAAAGAACAGCTGTTTTACAGGCTTTTTTTAAAGTATGTTTTGATTTGTTCTGTTACACTATATCTAATTATATCTATTATATCTATTGAACGCGTTGTTTTAAATCGATTGTCTAACGAAAACATGGAAGTCCCTTTATAAATACCATTTTTGACCCCATACACAATGAATCATAAAGTGATAAAGTATCTTTCTGATATGGTTCCTGTTGAATAATGCAGTATTGGACAAGATAACAATATTGTTGATACACATAAGCGGAATTATTTCACATTTGCGAACAGACGTCTGCGTCGTCTAGAGTATGATTATGATGCTAAACATGTATTTCTTTGCTAATTTTCTAAAAAGACAAAACAGATATAAATATTATCAAATATTATGAGAGCATTAAAAATGTTGTCGACGATGCGCAAGTTCACTTATTGTCACAAAAGTTTCATTTATCACTTTTCCCAAGAATTTATTCTTTATACTACCCATGTAACCTATTCAGCCACAGAGCGGGACCTGCTGAGTCTTTTCATAACCATGTTGGTCGAGTGAACGTTTTATTTCGCTGAATAGTATTCGCCACTAGCCATTATTTGACAATGGCAAATTGATAATTCCACAAATCTAAATACATGTTTAAGGCAACAAGGGTGTTCCAACAAGTGTCATTGTTTTATAGCCCTTCCTTTTTTAACACTTGTTTCAGAGAAATGCGACGAACTACAGACTTGGAACCATCGAAGCAACCTGAAATAAACGAGATAATGAGGATTTCTCAATAATTTCAGTGTTTTCTTGATATCATTTGAAATAATTGTACATAAAGGTATGGTGAAAATCGAAAGAAATGAAATTACTATCAGAGAAAAAGAATTCATTCTCAAAATCGTCGAAACTTCATGTTTTGGCTTGAGTCTTGTTAAAACCTTCACTTAGGAGGTAATATTAATCCCACTGCTTAAAGAAGAAGAGAAATACTGTCTGATATTCAATTCATCCGCCTTATCTCTTTTCATATAATGGTGTTGCCTATATCTAATTGTTTAGTTTCAGTGTTCAAGCTTTATAGTGCCTGACAAATCGATAGATCCCATCTACAGACAGGAAAGAGTTATACCTGCGAGTAATTTCCGGACCGGGAAACTTCCAACATTTAATTCTCTAATTCAAACAGATAATCTGGGTAATTTACAAACCCTGTCAATTAGAGAATACACCAGTATCAGGCGTTCATCTATTCACGGATTATTGATTACAAATTCCGTTCGCGATAAAAACAGTGTTAGACTTGTTGTCTTGGAATGGAAGCAACGTCATGCTAAAGTCTGTACTTTAACGGTGATTTTTCACAGATGTGAGGAAAATTGCATGTTAAAAAATATATTCCTTTAAACCCATAACCAAACAATAACGACATTTGATCACTTTATTGCAGACGACTCTGGATAAACATTGCGGGAAAACGAGAAATTGCGCATAACGAGCAATTTTTCCTTTTCTCACAATGTTTTCTGCCCTATCAGAGGATAATTTTTTTTGAAATGTGGTTTGCAAACTCTTTTAATTTGATACAGTCGAAAAATTTGTGTTTGGTAAAAGGTTAAAACTGTATCCGCCGTACTGCTATATGATACACACCAAAGAATAGTAATTGGCAGCAAATATAGATCATTTTTAGTTTAATTTGTGTATACAGTGAATTAACATGTATTTTATTCCGAAGGCGTAACATCGCCTTTGAGATCTATCGCCTTTGAGATCTATCGCCTTTGAGATCTATCGCCTTTGAGATCTATCGCATATAAACTGAACATTCTTAGATAATTTGACGCTTCCTGATTTTTACTTTCAATACTAACTTCTAATGGTATATCAGACAACAAAACTAAAACTGTATTGATTCGACGACATTTTATTTTGATTTTCAAATTTTCTCATCTGTGAACAAGCACGTTTAAATTAAAGGGAGTAGAAAATTAAGATTTTATTTTCGTTAGAACTGTAAAGAAAAGTCGACTGGTATATGCGAAGTTCTGGAGAATAGCAATTGGAAGTAAAATAAAATGTAAGGTCATATTTAGGCATTAAGAACCTTTATAAAATGATTCAAAGGCGTTGGTACGGTCTAAAATCCATCGCATACTGTCTTCGTATATACACAGATACATTGACAAATTCTGAAAATACTTTGGGTCCAGAAGCTTTTGTTTCATTAATATTATACCGTAATACCCAATATACACTGTATTGTTTTGGCGACACTTTCTTATGTCTTGTGCATTGCCTCATGTATGAATAACCATCTTTTAAGTTGATCAAGACATGCATTTTTTCATATAAAAAATATCTTTTTTTATAAAAGAATATTTTCTTTTACAAATTTATTTAAAAAATACTTTTATTATTTGCTCACATCTGTGAACAAGCACATTTAACACTCATTGATGGTTTTGTAGTCGTTTGTAAAGAACCCCTACTAGTTCTGTGTTATTTATTAAGTTATATTTAAAAACATATTGAAAGCGATTCACTGTCGATCTTCAATCAAAACGTCATGCTCATTCATGCTCAATGGAGATACGGTCTTCTGGATTTACATCGTTAACCTGTTATTTCTTTTCTAGAGAGATAGTAATAAAGGAATTCTGATTTACTAATTATAAAATACTGACATGAAAATTAATCTCTCGGTCATACCGGTATTAGATTTCTACCATATGGATTTGAACATCCTGTTCTGACTAAAATTATATATTGGAATTGAAATTGAACCAAAGGAAGGAATTGGTCATAGAAAAACAGCCTGTCCGATCGGTCAATTTGAGAAATAAAACCTATTCAGAGTGGTCATTTTCATCGCTTGACCAACGCCAATATATCCATGTGTTGGTCTAAATTTCCATGTACGACAGGGCAGTGGGCGGGTTTATTGTCGTAAAATTGAATCATCAAACAGAGCTCTGCGGTGTCAAGTTCAAAATCTACTTTCCATACAATTTTCATTTTTCTTTATCTTTTTATTACTTCGAAATAAACATGTCAAAATATGTCTCGTATTTTTCTTTCCTTTTCATCGACATTCTACCAATTTCGTCCAATGTTTTGAGATACAGACATGCTAGTGAGATAGACTGATGATGGCTAATCCTTTAAGTTTTTCATATTGCTTATGCTAATTCGGGGCTAGTGTTAAAACTTCCCGTGGATAACACATGAAAATCGCCGTGTTCAACATACTAACCATAAAAAGAAAATACTGCCTCTACTGCATTTGTCTTGTGAAACCATTAAGACATTTGGGACATTCGCTACAGAGAGCAAACGCTCCATTTGTCACAATGTTTATTCCAAGAATAAACTTTTTGAACTGTCATTATCATGATCATCTGCAGCAATCCATACAAACTGCAAGATATTCATTACGAGTACATGTCCATATTTTATTTAATACAGAATTATCATAGATGTTTTATCATGGTTTCATAGAGGCCCGCTGGGCCGGGTGCTTTATTATTTATCTATTTATTATGTTTGTATATTTTATCAAGCAATATGTCTCACTAATAAACAACTTACTAGCTACATACTTACTTACTGGCTAAAAAATAGAAATTATTGATCCTGACAAGTTTCTGCGTCACATATAAGCTGATCCTGAACGACCCGGACTATATCATGTTTGAACGTTTTTGTTTGACTCGGTCATTTAATATTCATCCCTGGCGATTTTACACCATTTTTATCGTTATTTGTCCGATACGAGCTATGTCCACTTTGTTAATCCATGTTCCGTGTATAGAAAACACTCAATTACATTAATTCATAAACGTTCAACCATTCTATCATCATACCATGCATGGCCCGTCAAATGAAAACGGGGTTTATGTCTTCAAGCAGGCCTTTGTCCGTGCACCTTTTAATCCAATGAAAAAGATGGTCGTTTCACAAGAGGAAACACTATGACAAGAATAGAACCCCGTTTTAAACGAGCGTTGTTTTCCCTTCTTTCACATTAGACATTTACCGACGTCAGATTTAAAATGTTTCTATTTTAAAACTTGATTGCGGATGCCTGTTGTTGCTTTTGATTTTAAATATTCACATATGTTTATATAACAGAATATGTTTGTCCATGCCTACATGTTGGAATTGTATTTCAATACAAGAATAAAGTCAAGAACATACGACTTGGTTTAGACAACAAATGAGGTAGTTTTTCTAAATGAGAAACACTCATTTTGATTGAAGCAGAAATTGCTCGAGTTTGTCCAAAAAGTCTTAACCCTTTCCCAAACAACACATTTTCGACTGTCCCAAATTGAAAGAGTTTGCAGACGACATTTCAAAATGTGATGGAATTAGAATATAAACTTCTGATATGCCAGAAAACATTGCGGGAAAAGGAAAATTGCTCGTCACGAGCACTTTCTCATTTTCCCTCAACGTTTTCTATAGTCGTCTGCAACAAAGTTGTCAAATGTCGTTGTTGTTTGGGAAAGGGTTAACACATAAATCTACAAGTATGTTGATAGAAAATGTCAACCAATGAACGATGGCTAAACTTGATGGTTTTCTTTGTTTCAAAGATAAAGGAAACTCGTTTTTGTTTTACAAACGCAATATTAAAAGTTCTTCGTGGTTATCTTCTATACGAGTCACATTGATATACTTGTATACTGTTTATGTTTTATACATGATCTGCTTTGTACAAGACAAAATTAAAGGTCTTTCTATCCATACTTTCTACATATCAAAATGCATATCATATATCAAGCCTTGTATCGTCCTAATTCAAACGATTTGGTCGACACAGTGGAAAACAATACGATGTTGTAACGTTTAGTAGAATATTAAATCGCACGTCTAATATTTTTATTTGAATTAAGTCGTCTACATGGCACTTATAATGAATAAGAATGGATTTGAAAATAAATAAGATGCAAATAATTCAAACGAAATTTCTGTTCAAAGATTTACACTTTAGTTTTCATAACTTATATCAAAACACGATATTCACGTTTTGAAACTGTAAAATGTATCTCTCTTTCCCGTTTTCATTTTGGGCATTAACCAAATACATATTAAAAGATGTGCACACGGAGAGCGTAAAGTGTCGTCGCAGATCTATATGGGATGATCTTGAGCTAGACTTCACACAGACCGATATATACCGAAAACGACTAAAGTATTCCGACAAAAGAATATGTTTCAAAATGGCGGATTATTGGTATCATATTTATGGTGCGCAATTCACACAGCAAAGAACAACTTGAGAACAGCGGTTCGACTTGACAATATCAACCCTATGATACAAGAGTGGTTGGTTCGAATCCATTAAAAAGGAAGGTCATTTCAACATGCGGTATTATAGAGATAATGTATTGAAAATGTCAATGTTTAAAGGAAATTAAGCGAAGCATGTTGGGTTCAAAATCCAATCACAGATTTAAAAGCAAATAGTATGATGCGCATCTTACACTTCATCTGCAATCTAACAAACATGCTCTCTTACACTTTTTTCTTTAAAAAAACATTATAGTATCATCAATATTTATTAATGGAATACGCATAAAAAAAAAACACTTTCAGGTGTCAAAAAGAATGTTTGAAAAAGAAAATGCTGAATCGCCGAAACATACCCCCTGTCCGAGGGATGATCTTTTGTCACCGTTATGTTTCAACTATTTCCTTTACGAACTGTCTCAAGTGACAGAGTAATGAACAACTTTAAAGGAATAATTAACCAACAAACCAACAAAGTAGGCCCACTGTCGAACACATTGTTCAACGAACTCTCCGAAATCAAAACCTGGAACATATTTCGCAGTTTCTTGCATGCAATATCTTACATGCCTCAAGATAAACCCCTATTTGTGGATACGGATAACACTCCTCAAGTGGAGACAGAACTTTTCCAATTAGCACCAACAATATGTTGCATGAACAACAGCGAAAAAGGGAGAACAATAATCTGCCATATTACTAAGAATCCATATAATGCATTATCAAAAAGAAAAATAACATCTGTACTTCTGACTTATTATTAACCTGTTTTTTAGATACCAAAAGTCTATGAAAATGAATAATAAGTGCTCTTCCTTTTGATTTACTGCATGCTCAATCCTTGTAGTTCCGAAAACTTCCAAAGATGTATCTTATTAAGGTAGTATACTTTTATGTATGATGATATCCATGTGTATAAGTTTTTTCCACAATTTGTTTTCACTTAGCCATTTAGTCAAACAGTACCCAGAAGTATAGAGCCCGCTTATTGTCTTTCTGATCATGCTCGATGCGTTACGACCACAGGGTTCAGCTTGTTAACCCTAACAGTACTGGAACTGACTACATGCTTATACAAACAGGTTAGATTCAGGCCAGCCGCCACGTAAATTGGCGGCTGGCCTGTGATCTAACCTGTTTGCTTCGCTGAGTATCTTTCCTCATCAAAATTAAGCAGATAAGGTTTTGGAAAGCAAACGACACAAAAATCTATTTTTAGAAAATTACCTTGCATTTTAAGGGTTTAGCTTATTAACAAGCGTCACTTATTAAAAGTACGCTTTGCCCTTTAAGAGAGTTTTCTGTTTCCTAACAGTAAAAGCCGATATGACAGTAAACATGTCACACAAAGCAGGAGCTTGGTTTGTTTTAAGTTGATGAACGGGCTATATTTGTATCGAATGGACGCAGATGGTATTTCTAAATGCCTGTCCGCTCTATTTGCCATTCCTTTATAATACAATGTGGTACTCTTCTTCTAAAGAATTACTTTTTAGTTCCCTGAAGTCTTTTATCCCTTTAGATCTTTGTGTCAATGACCATCAATTCTCTATAAGGGTAACATTATATATGTTTAGAACTAGCATACGTTTGGTTACAGTTTCCATACTTACAGAAAGTGAATAGGGCTTTGTATGTTGGAATTCATCTCAAATACGCTATTCTTTCGTATGTATTCATATTTAGTCTTTCGATAACTCTATCATGGTAAATGTACCATTATAAATGCTACAAACCAAATATGAGATATTTAAACAAAATGCTAGGACGACAAATTTCTCTCTTTTAGTATATTTTTACATAAAATAAACGGTCATTTTCGACCACAACAAGTGTAATGTTACAATTAAGGCCGTTCGTAGTTCAGTTCGAAATTGGTCTGTAATACCATTTAGAGCAAAGTTGTCCTAAAACATATCCTTTGTACAATATTATATTTATATATTTGTAACTAGTCGCGAACATGGAATGAAAAATGGCATTTTTGAAACGTTGTGTAGTTAAAGTTAGAAGTTATAGTATGTTTCTGACCATGCCATGTCCAATATTGGTCCTCTTCGTCTGTGCCTTGCCAACATTTTTCAGTTTCGTAACGGCTTTGTTGTATACACCAGTACTAGGCTAGGGTTTTGAAGTGACTTGCCAAAGGCAAATCCAACGGACCAGAGGTCTCGGTTGGTCTCGAACCCTACTGGGACCCCCGAGTTCTGAGTCCACCACTATAACCAGCACTGTGCCACGATGGACGGTCAAAGCCACTGTGTCAAAAGAAGAAATGGCTCGTCACGAGCAATTTCTCCTTTTGTCACATTGGTTTCTTTATTCGTCTAGCACAGGTGCTTTACAAATGAGAACTGAAATGAAGGAAAGGATTAAAAAAGACAAAAAAAAAATCAAACATACATTTCGGCTGATTGGCTAAATCCCATTTGATCGTCGCAATAATTCAGGAAGAGACCTATCATATTGTGTAGTTTTAATCATCTAACAAGCTGTTTGGAATGGTGATATGTTTTAGGACGTATTACATCTCAACTTTGGTCTATTCCCCGTGACTAATAAATAATTCCGTTACGTCACATCGGAAGTTTCTCGTTTCAAACGCGTCGCTTCGAATTCCACCGGCTCCTTTACCAGAAACATGGTCATAGTAAAACGTAGACTTCAAGATGGAAGAGTTGTGGGTTCGAGTCCCGTGAGAAGTTAAGTCTATCATGCAACTGTTCATAAATCCGGACTAAGCGCAAGTATTTGCGATATATATACGAAAAGAATTGAAAGAGATCAATCGACTTTTTTAACATTTAATTTACAATAACAATTGTATAATAACAGAAGCTTACGAAAATCGTTTTTTTAGATCGACAATTTGCTTGGCGGTTGACCTGGATCTAACCTGTTTGCAATAAGCATGAATTCGCTACCAGCACTAGAAGGATTAAAAAGCATTCAACTATTGCCTTGCCAAAGTTATCACTTTAGTGTGACTTTCTCGACCACATGATGTTTGTTTCAAAGCCCGTTTACAAACGGTCCTAAGTTTAGGGTTTAAAAAAGTGTGAGGTATACTTGTACGTTGATGCTATGTCAATTCCATTATAAAAAAAAAATGGTGAATATTCTGACAGCATGCATGAAATCCGATAAATGTCCTGCGTATTTAGGAAAGGATAGAATTAATAATAAATGAAAATATTCATAAAAAAAGCATGATGGATGACTAAACGTTCGGTAAAGATTAAGATGATTTTACCAATGTCTTTCATCATCTTTCGCTCCAAGTCTTTCTTATCCCATATATTAACATTTATATTCATCCGTTATGGGCTGGTGTATAAGCCCTATATGCAGTAAATGATGATATACATTTGCAAAGATTTCGTAGGATTTCTGGCTGTCAATCGTGAATAAATGTGTTGGTGCATTTTGAACTCTTTTTAAACTCTTTTTAAGCGACTGCACGTCCGATATGTATCGTAAAGTCATTACGCTGGTTGTACCCTCTAGAGGAAGGTATGCAGTCTTGGTTTTACATTAGCAAGTTTTAAAATATTTGCAGATAATTGCGTGAAACTATGTATTATGTATTTAGTAAAACTGATCTGGAGCGGACAATATAGCACAAGAAGAGCTATTACATCAATCGGAACTACTCGGGTATTTCCGTGAGCTGTGAAATACACCTCGGATATAAGTGTAGGGTTACAATTTTTCGGGTAAATCGGCATCCGGCAATTAACACATTTTCTAAGCGTACAAGTTAAGTAGTTCAATGTGTCCTTTTAAATAATCTTTTTATCAGTAGCTTATACCAAATGGCAAAATTGTGGTTGTGACATGTAAAGTTGTTTCCTCAATCAAATTTAACGACTTTTTAGATTTCACATTTAAGATCTATTTTTAAACACGAAAGTGAAGTGACGTCATTCCGCTGGGAACCAATATGGCGTCATCCCTATTATTTCAGAGGTGTTTTCATTTGATAAACCCGATGTGTTCAGATTGCTATTACATTAGACCTTTTTGCGTGAATTACTTGGAATTGTCCCCCTTTTTGTCCTACTATTTACATTTGGGCTTTTTTTATCTTAAATGTTTTAATAAACAGAAAATCAGTATTTTACTACCATGGACCTATTCCGACTGGTGCAGACGTAGATATTTCATTTTGTACATACAGTAAGAGCTTGGATCATCCGAGTAACCTAGAACCCTACGACGCTGATGAACATGTACTCCAAAACTCGAGTGTGACGATGTGTGATTGGTGGGAACGAACGATAACTCTGTATTGTAGATTGGTCTCCAGTGGCCCGACTTCAATGGTATCCGGCGGGTGTCCGGAAAATGTCGACACTCTCATCGGAACTAGCCCCTACCATAAAGCGACAACAATATCTCGTATAATCTAATTTGGTATAATTAATAAACCGTCGGCCCTAATCCCCCGGGCCCTAGAATTAGTTAAAGTTATTAAATATTATGCATAAAAATGAGCGGGGAAATATCACGTGAAATGTCATCGGCGCATTTGACAGACCGCTTGGCATTTAATTATTGGTCTACTGCTGTAGTCCAAAACCACGGATGACGTCATTGGTTCCAGGATGCCCATTAGCCATTTACCAAACGCCAAACTTTCGACTGTCCCAAATTGGAAGAGCTTGCAGACGACATTTCAAAACGTGATGAAATTGAAAAGAAATCTTCTGATAGGATAGAAGACATTGTGGGAAAAGGAGATATTGCTCGTTTAATGTTTTCTAGTGTCGTCTGCAACAAACTGGTCAAATGTCATTGTTTATTAATAGGTTAAACAAATAGATCCCCTTATCGGATAAGTGCGGGTTATTCCTATCGAAAGTTGTATCAGACGAAAATTGTTTATACAATATCATGCATAGTACGATAATTCAAACTAATACTAAAACTAAAAACTCTTTATTAGGCATGTCGGCATTTTATGTGCCTATGGCCAATACATATACAATATAAAACATAATACAACTTAAAAACAACTTATAGAAATATCGGTAGCAAAAAATATAGATCACTATCAATTTCTCCACTTAGCACAATGTTTGGTTGGTTTCTTTAATTTGGTTTAATGAGTTGTATACCATTCGATTAATAGGTTATGTAATATGGAAGATCGGCATTTTGTTCATCATCAACATTTGTTTAATGAACTATCTAAGAAACCCGAGATGTTGAAACATATAGCATTGGTTTCGCAGATGCTTAATTCGAGCTACCAACTGCATAAAAAAGCAATTCATAACATTTAGGGATCCCACGTTTGATATTGTTAAAGGAAAAACTTAAAGGACTCGAGAGGTATATGCGTTCCAATTACTAGACCAATTATCAAACAATAACGACAAATGACCTTTGTTGCAGACGATTCTGGAAAACGTTGTGGGAAAATGAGAAATTGCTCTTGTCGAGCAATTTCTCATTTTCTCACACTGTTTTCTGCCCTATCAGAAGATTGTTTTTCAATTTCATAACATTTTGAAATGTCGTCCGCAAACTCTTTTAATTTGAAACAGTCGAAAAATTATTGGCGTTTGGTAAATGGTTAAACCAGCAGATTATCGTTTTATAATTACATTATTCTTTATTGCAAAAACAGTTACAGTTTATAGCAATTTTCATATAATACAAACATTCCATGGCAAAGAACATATAAAAGCATAGATTTTAGCTGAAGAACAAAACTAGTTAGATAGCGTATTTCTACTAATGATTCATTTTTGTAAGATATTCAATCCCTTTTGAAAATGAATTACTAGTGTTAGTTGTTTTGTTTACCTGCAAATATGATGAATTTTGCAATATCATTCAATATAAAAGGAGAATTTGAAGACATAAGATTTATAGTTTTTTGTATTGACGGCCATGTATGATAATAACGTTTTATGTATTTCTTTCTTAAATCTGTAAACTTTGAGCATATAAGTAAGAAATGGTACTCGTTTTCCACTAATCCAGAAGTACTATTTGGACAAATTCGTTGATCGTGTGGTATGTTATGAAATAGTTATAGGAAAGATACGCACTTATTTAACCGACTCTTCGAGTACATGCGTTTCAATTACTTAAAACAAATGAGTCTATGGTGGCCAATCATGCAGGATGTTTATGTTTTGATCGCCATTAACAAACCGATGATCACAGCCCGTTAACAATTATTTAGGATTTCACCTTTTACAGAAGTGACAACGCCATATAGGAAGAAGCAGAAAATTAAACGTTTCCCAATCGCCAATGATTGTAAATATGTTTGAAGTATAGAGGAGTAAACCTTGAACAATGTGTACTCCTTTTTCAGTTGTAAAAGTGTACATACGTATATCTACCACTGTCCATAAAGCGAGTGCTGTTTCATCCGTTCTATCGTTAAGGCTTGTTGAACTGGGTATTCGTGCAATTGATTAGCCGGTTTTTACATTGCAAAAGGTTGACAGACATTAATCAAAATTCGGTCCTTTTTTCGGATTATTTTTTTTTTTTTTTTTCAAAAAGGTTCTGGATATTTTTACCATGTCTAAAGCAAAAACGGATGCAATTTTATCCCTCTATAAAACGCCAATTTTCGATTGTCCCAAACGTTAAGCAACGTTTGGTAAAGGGTTAAAGCAGTCTTCAAGCGAAATGTAATGTACTGTCACATACCTAATGAACCCTTTTTGAATAACCTAGCCCCGCGGTCAACAAGGAAAAACGTTTCCAGCAAACAATAATGAAAAATGTTCGTTTTTAGCGAAAATTGAAACTACTATTGAACAGCAAACCATGTGAAAATGTTTACTCTCCTTGAGGAGGTACATTAAGCACACATACATCATTTAAAAAATAAAAATAAAAGAAAACTCTGCTTTTGAAGAATTTGAAGAGAAAAATGAGAAATAACGGCAAACACAATGTGATGGGAATTAGATACGATCACGTCTGTGTGCGAAAAAGGTTGCTCAGTTAAATCATTGGCAAACTATTCATTTAAGGATTATTGATGGTTGTTATTATGGTGAAAATAAACTAAAAAAATCAAAATGCATCCCTTTTAACTTACCAGGTTTCCATTACACAATTAATGAAAACATTTCACAATGTATCAATTGATTCTAATGTCCGCCTTTTTTGTTCGCATTCCCGCAATTCGCAAATTCAACTTCCGTTCGCCATTTTTTTAAAAAAAGACGTTCGTTGAAATATTGTAAAGCTTCACTATTTACGATAATTTTCTAACAATTTACAGCCGTATTCCTTAATGAACCCAGAGTAGATTAAACATTCATTAATTGGTCATTAATGTTAACTCCAAAATGTTACTTAATAAAACTCTCAAACGATTTCCACACCATTTCAATCCTGTCATTTATTCATTTGAACGTAAACAATAACTCGTTGACACGTTTGGACATTCTTTCAATTTGTTATATGAAGTATAATGTTTAGATTTTTACCAGTAGTCAAACCATTTGCTGGTGTGAACTGGAAAGTTGTGCAAAACAGGTTAGCTATTCTATTAGATGTCATTTCAAGACTTATTTTGTAAAATCAATTAATTACTGATGTATATCCTACGTCATTAGAAAAGAGATGGTCAATTCTTTATTCTACTGAAATGTGAACATGACTGTATACCATGTTCTTGTCAGATTAAATGTATGTTCTGTTCTGTTCTGTTCTCTTACGCTTTGTTATGATCAGTTCTGTTATGATCTGTTCTGTTCTGTTCTGTGACGTTTGAAGCCATAATTCAATTTAATGATGCATTTAGATATCGCTGATTTCAGCCCCGAGAAACTATTAACAGTTGCTTAAACACATGCTGTAATTCGATATTATGTTAGTATTCGAAAATTAAAGCCAATAGCAGACGAAAACAATATAGCATATGAAGTGAACTCTTCCCCCCGACGTGATATTGTGTAGAAACAATTCTGACTAAAAGGAAAAATGCTCGCTATGATCAATTTCCTTTTTTGTCACCATCGTTGCTTGATATATCAGCGCCAGTTGCGAAGTGATATATGACGGAATGGATAAAAAAAAATAGTTCGCCGCAAGGCAACTGTCGGCTGTCTTTTTGTTTGTATTTTCAGAAATCAATTTAGAGTTCATAGAATTAATTTCTCTACGGTTAGTTACACCGATATATCTCATTTTTTATGATGCCTCTGCCTTAATTGTTTCAATTAAAACAAAGCAAATGAAAAGGCAACTAGCTTCAGGATATCGTTTAGTGTTTTCGAAAATAATTTGCCGGCTTTACCCTTTTGCCTACGATAGTGTTATTTCAAGAGCATGTACAGGTCATAAAGGAAGGATTTCATGTGAGACTATTCATATCATTTAACCATTTGATGGATGACCATATGGTTATTCATAAGTTCACATCGAAAACGTCATTTTCGATTTTCTATTTTTTTAAAGCGATCGTTCTTTCTTGCTGGTTTGCACAGATCGCATGCTGTTGAGGAAGAGATAAAATGATTACTGTCGCTTACGACTTCAACAATATAAACAATCGATTAATTGTATTTGATGACGGTACAAGCGATATGAAATACAGGCAGACGAGAATTAATTAAGTCAATGGTCCCCGTTAAGTCCCTGCAATTTTTCATCCGTCATCATTCAAACGGGGGATTGCTTAAGATCTTTTGTATGATGGGGCACCAATAGGGATGATTCGGTTTTACACATTACAAATAGTGATATTTGACCAGTTTGTTGCAGACGACTAAGGAAACCATTGTGGGAAAAGGGAAAATTGTTGGTAACGGGCAATTTTTCCTTCTCCCAAAATTTTTCTGCCTTATCAGCAAATTACTTTCTAATTTCATCACATTTTGAAACGTTGTCTGCAAACTCTTTCAATTGTGGACAGTTGAAACTTTGGCGTTTGGAAAACGGTTTACACATTCCCCCTTATGGAAATTTGCGAAGGAGCCAAATTGAAAACAAAAGCAGGCAACGAAAACGAGAAATCTAACACCTTTCATTTTAGTAATGAGTAGATCCCATTCTTAAAGGAGGAGATGTTGCTCCAAATGACTAGTTAACCATTTGTCACAGTGGTTCCAATGTAAAAGGAATTTTGTCATCTGTACCTAATTGAAAGCAGCAGCTGACGACAAATAAAAGTACAAAACGATAACATTTCTTCGTGGTCGTGATTTAACCCTTTACCAATCGCCTGTCCCAAATTGAAAGAGTTTGCAGACGACAATCTTCTGATAGGGCCGAAAACATTGTGGGAAAAGGAGACACTGCTTATTAAAAAAATTTCTCGTTTTCCAACAATGCTTTCCAGGGTCGTCTGAAACTGGTCAAATGTCGTTTTTGTTTGGTAGTGGGTTAAAGTGAATAGCTTCGTAACAAAATGACCAACTGCTTAATTCTGACAAATGATAATCGATGTCAAAAAGTCCTATTTTCACAAATGAATTGGCTTAAAATGTAACAAGAATAAAAACAAAACAGAGGGACCTTTTCGAAAAATTTGCTTGATACATTCAAGCTAAGGAGGCCTTTAATTTCATTGGTTCATTGGTCACTTAAATTTTAGCATTTAAAGTGTTTGTAATAAATTTTTCCTTGTTTCCATGTTCCGTCTAAAGCAATTTCAAAAACAACACAAAACTATTTCAATAAACGCATACAAATTTAAAACCTTTAATTAAGTCATATACCTAAAGTACCAGTTCTCATCCAGTGGTTCAATTCGTTATGTAAGAAAGAAGAGCAGTGTGGTTTGTATTGCCCGATCTCCTTCCCTTATTTTGGGCTCAAAATTTTGATATAAACGAGACATATGTCTTGGCCATAGGCACATAAAGTGTTTGGAGTTTGAGTGAAAAAAATGCAAAAAAGGAAAGGAACACCGCATGCAAAAGGATATCATTTATTGTGTTATTTATATAATAGAAACATAAACAGTACAACAACATAATAAGAATTTTAGTAAACTTTGCATACTTTACCTTCTGTTTTGAATGTTGCACTTACATCAGGTTAAAACTTCAAATTAATCAAGTTTTAAATTGCTATTCTAAGTTATATTTTACTCGAAAACTCTGTTTATATTAGATACATATACTGTATTAAGTCTGTAAGAAACGATAAAAAGTATGGGGTTTTCCCCAAAACAATCCGCATTCGTTGTATTTTATAAAATTCGGTTAGTATTCTTTTTTGCAAGATTCTGTCTTAAAGCACAGAGCAGGGTACCGTTTTACAAAAGGAAAATAGTTGCGTAAGTCATAACGGATACACATGAATTGTATCTTCAATGAAAGTACAATATTGCAATGTGACACATCATTGGAAGCGTCTCGGAGAGACGATGCCCAATGATGTGCTACTTTGCAATATTGCGTCGCTCAATATTGAAATAAGAGGAATTATTGTTTTAGACTTACGCAAATCTTAAGCGTAAACTGTTTAGTAAAACGGTACCCAGGTTCTAACCAGTGCTTTCCCTTCACGAGGCGGTCAACCTATCTATGAACCGCTGCGTTGGTGCCTTTTTTAAAGGACCAAAAAAGCGTTTGTGTTGGTAACATAGACTTAAAACACCATGTGCATTCTGGATAATGAACCAGCCACGCGACAGAATTACGTGTCACTTTAGGAAATATGATAACCTTCTTTTCCGGTTGGATCAATGTGGTGTAGCTTTTTTATGATGCTACTATTGAAATTGAAACTGTGAATACCTGTGTTTTTAATTAATCTAGTGAAATAAAACCAAGCCAATGATTTAGAGTTAATCTTTGCTGATTTTATTCTACTGTGATCATTAAATTGATTTCTTATTCTTTAAGATATGTGTTTACTTGTATTTTCTTCTTTCTTAAAATGCAATTTAGTGTCTCTATATGCTATATCGTGACAGATTGCACATTCTTAATGATACGCGGATGAAATAGACCTAACAAAATTGAAAGCTGTTCGTCATCAGCAATATATTGAAAAATGGTGTGATCCAATTCTAAATGCTTGTTCTTGTACCAGAAAGGGAACTATCGTACATACCTTTGAAAGTGTTGGACTATGTCTGCTACTTTGTACAAATGTTGTCCATCTAAAGAGCCAGTGAACCAACTTCGTGTGATAAAACTTGTTCCCAATTAGTTTGACCTTATTTTTTTACGCAAATATATAATGAAATGAATCTTGTTTTTAGAACAGCTGGCATGCTTATAGTCCATGTGTATGCGAAGATAATCTATTGTTGTATTATTTGTCAACCAAAGATGATGTTTCAGTTGAAATAAAATGTTCTTTATTAGAAGAAGATGGTTACCAGATTTCAAATGAACGTAAGGGTGGTATGCACAAAACATATAGTCTTTAAAACCCCACTTTGTACATTATTTCATTGAACCCTCGATATAGAGATCGAAATAAGAAGATAACGTTTCCTTGAGGTTTTTAGAATTTACATTCACACGTGACCCAATAGGTAAAAATATTGTGTTCTTAATTGTGTTGATTCCATTTCTCTAGCGGCATATGCTTAGTAATAATATATATACATATATTTCGAATAATTGAATTGAATTCCCCAATACATTATTCTTAATGCAACACAATATATAGAAATACAAGACGCAGCATATGACAAATATGTTAAGATACGTAAACATAACCATAAGGATAGACACAGTCACATTTGTGAACATTGCCCAACCGGAAGCAATCAAGCACTGCTTATATCTTTTAGAGAGTCTGCTTGATTTTTTTCTTATATCGGTTTTGAGCATAAGTTCTCGGTCACCGATTTACGTATGTTACGAATAGATTCCCGTCACATTACAGCCAGGGTTTCCTCCTGTCGAATGCCTCATCCAGCGATTGTAATGAACAGACTTCGATTTCCTCTAGCGGTTTATTCTTGTCAGCTTATGATAGTTGATTAAGAGATGGCGGTGAGACAATACCGCTGCAATCGTCTTGGATCGGTCCTCCCTCCGTCTTTTTCTTCTCCATTCAGCCGATAGATCAATCATACAACGAGGAGAGGGAAGGTTTAGTCTTAACCCTTTCCCAAGCAGCAATTTTCCCGACTATCCCAAATCGAAAATGTTTTCAGACGACATTTCAAAATGGGATGAAATTTGAAATTATCATCTGAATGGGCAGAAAACATTGTGGGAAAAAGAAAAATTGTTTGTCACGAGCAGTTTCTCCTTTTCCCTCAATGTTTTCCAGAGTTGTCTGCAACAAAGTGGGTAAATGTCCTTATTGTTTGGTAAGGGGTTAAATTATACCGCGATCAAAATTAAATTGATTGACGGGAAAAATGTATTCAATGGGGGATCATGGCGAATTAATGCCAGCGAATCCGGCTTAGTTTCCTCAGCGGTAAATTGTGGTCTTGTCGATTTAATTAGAAGTTTCTCTGTCTGTGCCGACGTGTCCATTTCCCGTCGTTATCCTCTTTGATGTTTCCGCGGACAGATCCGCTTCCGTCTCCCAGGTTCGTGATTGGGGCCCTAACCGGTGATTGCTGCTAACCGCGGGTTTACATGTACAAATTACGGATGATCCCGGCTAATCGCGGAGCTCCAATGGACCAGGAAAAAAGTTCTCTCTTTGATTACGGGAGACCCCGATACAAGACTGTAGTAACACCTTCGTGGAAGGGAATGACTTGTTATAGTCCTGTATAGCACTCCTATAGCTCTATAGAACGTACTGGGCCATGATCGCTACAGTCTGTAATCAGGTTTTACGATGTTGTGTTCCTTTATCATTTGATTCAGTCTAAACTTTCTTTCTTACATAGAATAGGGAAACCATATTAAAGCGATACGAGTTTATAAACACAACCAAAATTCATTTCTTGTATTTGATTTTGAATTGTATATGTGTTACCAATATGTGTATCGTGTCCAAAAAGGGTATCATTTAATGGTATGGTATATATCTGATAAACATTTTTCCATTTAGCGTAAATGATTCAAACTGATAACACTATTCTCAGACTTTTATGAGAGGCAATATCCACAAAGAATACCGCATTTGACCCATTATCAAATAACAACGACTTTTTACCAGTTTGTTGCAGACGCCCTTGGAATACATTGTGCGAAAAGGAGAAATTGCTCTTAATGAGCAATTTCTCCTTTTCCCACAATGTTTCCTGACTTATCAGAAGATTATTTTTCAATTTCGTCACATCTTGGAATGTCGTCTGCAAACTCTTTCAATTGTGGACAGTCTAAAAATTGGCGTTTGGTAAATGGTTAATTAGGTGTTAGGTGAGCTCCAACTGAAACGTTTCTACAGCTCACCGTGGTTCTCCGGTACGTCATTTAAAAACAACTCTATGCCAAATTAATAAACTAATATGCTAAATAGGCTCTAAGACCTAGTAAGAATGCTTCATTGTTGAAGTCATATGACTGATATATTTCTGAAGTGATGTTTTAACTTAAACACGCAATTATCACCCTTTTATTTGTTATAACATATACATTGGCATATACAGAGTCTAAAGGCTTGAGATTCAAATGGCACACATGGCTGTACTGAGCCAAAAAACACTTTGTCATAATGTGTTTCCATTATATCACATCGCAAATATGAAACATGAAAAACTTATGCTCAATATAAAGTTTGCGCCATGTACAATTGTTTATAGAATTTTAAACTTCAACTGCAAATTCGTTGATTTTTATGACATTTAATGGCATTTTAAAGAAACATTTTAGTTTCGTGTTTCATGATTCTTTCAACCCATTTTTTTCGTATTACCTGTTAAGATTTGATAATTGGCATTAGGAACTTTAGGTGTGTCTAATGTTGACGCATTGACTGCCACTTACTTATTTTCTCCCCGTTTTGCCTGTTGGCATGTGGGGCAACAACAAAGCATTCCCACTCCTGTTTGCCTTTGACTTTCTTTAAATCGCTCCATAGGTGTTGTTAAAACTTTTCATTTTTCCTTCTACAGTTCGTCTCCATGTATGCTTCTAGATCTCTGCGTCAGAAAATAATGAGGGAACGGATGTGAACTGCATAGCCTTCGGTGTAATAATCAACACAAATAAAACTCGCACGTGTCACTACAATATATCATACAAAAGACCAAACATCCAGGGAAAAACCTTCACCCACAACCCGATCATGGTCAACATTAACCCTTTACCAAACGCCAAAAGTTTTACAGTCCCAAATTCAAAGAGTTTGCAGACGACATTTTAAAAAGGGATCGAATTGAAAAATAAACTTCAGATAGACCAGAAAACATAGTGGGAAAAGGAGAAATTGCTCGTCACGAGCAATTTCTCTTTTTCCCACAATGTTTTCCAAAGTCTTCTGCGAAAACTGGTTAAACGTTGTTATTGTTTGGTGATGGGTTAACACCATGTCAAATAAAGGCTAATTGAGATCTAAGGCGAGACCACTGTAACCCTTATAACATTCACCCAGTGGTTAGTTTAATATTGCTCCATATAATATATTGAATGATTTGCGTTTGTGATAAGCACTATCAATGAAAGTTATTGCCAAAGTGACGTATCCGGTTCCGATATCAGTTGGACGATACGTTATTATGGGAACGATATCCGAATCCGTTGATCGGTTCTGCTGATAGATTCCGCCAGGATCCCGCCGGTTTCAAGACACGTATAATTGGACTGATTTATTCTATTATTACAGGAGGAAAGTTGCCGTAAGCGATGTTTTCGTGCAGTAATTAAATGAATTGGTTATCACCAATTTGGCACAGCAATAGATTTAACCCTTTTGAACCCTTATTTGGTAGTTTTGAATTGGTTTGATGAAGAGGCACCATCGGGAAAAGGAGGCGATGGAGATGCATTGAGCGTTGACTTCAAAATTAAAAGAAAATTTCTTTGATTTAAAGAAGGACTGTTTGTCTTTGCTTGTCTTGAATAACTTGAACATGATCATCACAAGTAAGTCCTACAACAACATATATCTTACCATATATGTTCTTCAATCAACGGCTTGCTATAAGTCACAAAACTAGTTTGATACATAGATATAAGGCAAACTTTAAAAAAAAAAAAAAAGACATTTTATTTACTGCTGGGGTCCTTCAGTCGGTAAATTTTACCATTCCGACTTGGTGAGAGTGCTAATTGGGAAAATGGAAGCATGGATGAGACATTCTGCCTTCATATAACTAGAATTCACTGAGAAAGATATTTTCTTCTAACTTTCAAATAAATAAACGCACAAAATCAACCCAACAATGTTTTACAGATGAAACTATTGGCGCTGGATTCTACAGTCGAGATAGGGCGAATCGTTCCTCAAATTAAATGTTATCGCCACATCTGGGCCAATATTTATTGATGAAGTCCTGATTAAACTGACCAAGCAGGCGGTGTAAGTCGATTTGCCGTTTAGCCAGTGGACCATACTTCATTACTCGATGGTAATTTCCTCACGCGTTTATGTTAACGCTCACCGTAATTGAAACATAGATCACAGAAAACGTATGCCAATCATCATTTTAATTTGATATAAAGTCACCCTTTAGCTAGAAGGTTGTACCGCCTGCGGTGTTTGTTGTTTAACGCAGTATCAACAATTTTCAGCTTTTTAGTTATATAACGGCTTACATGGATCCATCGGTACTAGGCTAGGGCTCTGAAGTGGCTTACCAAAAGTCAATCCCACGAAACCATTTGAATCAGTTGGGTTCGAACCCGGGACCCAAGAGTTCCAAGGCCGCCATCTTAACCACTTGGTCATAAAGGAACCGGTATCAACTGATTTAGATTGGGCTATGATCTTTTTGTTTCCGGCCAGTACCTTCACTTTGATATCTTACTTCAAAGATACTATACTTTATCTCACCTTGCCTGCTTGGGTTGGAATGGATTAACCCTTTGCCAAAGATGGGGTTTTACGTCGTTGTTAACATAACATAAGCTATTTGACGGCGGTTAGCTCACCTACTCTGTATTCTGGTACCGTTTTACTAAAAGAATTAAGGAAAGTATTTGCGCAAGTCTAAACAATCAAAAACAGATAGTAGTTCAAATGAAAACACAATATTGCAATGTGCCACGTCATTATTTTCTCAATATTTTTCTTACAGGGGACATTCCTCTGATATTACTTAATTCAGTGTTTTAGTAAACTCTAGTTTTTAGGAGAACAATAGTAGTTTCCATCTACAATGATTAAACACACCTTAGTTGGTGTTCTATAATTTGACAAAACGTCTCTTATAATTCAATCTTGAATGGCATGGTTTTATTGTGTCTTTTTAACATTTTATATGTATATACTGTCTGTTGTAACCATGATGAAACTCTAATAAAGATTATATATATTGGAGGCGTCTCGGAGAGACGACGAGACGACTTGATTTCACATTCTGTCGAACATTTAATCAGTGCACATTCGGATAAATCAAAATGTATTTTTAATGAAAGAAAAACAGTTCTACGCTAATGGTTATTTTGAAAAGAACTTGATTACTGTACATGCATATGAATAACTAAATGGTTTTGTTTAAAAGAGACCTTTCTGTCGCAATTCAAAATGCATTTCATTACTTTTCGTGATTAATAACATCGATAGATTTCATGTATAAAGCAGTTTGCTAAAAACGAAACTTGATATGCTGGTGAATTTACACATACACGGACGAACAAAGTAGCAACCAGAATTCATATGCAAGCTAAAACTACTGTGACCAAATTAGGATTACTGGATAAAAATGCACGGTGTGAATGGAAATAGGAAATCGAGCCATTTTGGGTTGCAAAACTCTTTACAGATATTATCGCTTTAAACCTTTCAAGATGCAGGGCAAGGATTTCATTGATCGTTTTGTAAATCGAATTTCATCACAATTCTTTCCTAAACCACACATGATATCTATCATGTGGGTGTTAATATGCGTTGCTTAAATATATCACTTTATTGTAGCCGGTTAAAATCACGCACACAAGAAGAGTCAATTTAACATTGATACGAACAATAAAAACAGAGTTTGCTAGTAATAAAAACGTTTCCCTATGCCCAAGTGGCTTCTATTACATGAGACTAGAAGATGACTTTACTCATTGTGTTTGTATTTTCATCCGTCGTTTCTTTTAACTTTGACAAAGCACCTCGCTGGTTAACAAGGCTTGCAAGCAAGGACATCTGGAAGAGAAAAACGTTTTTGTTCGTTTATATGTATTTCTTACTTTCTTTACTTTTAAAAAACGTTTATTCACTAAAAAACATTGCAAACATAAACCGATCTAATTTCAACATCTTTCTTCTTCCATTGCCCGAACTTTAGGATTAACTTAAATTTTTTTGTAGAAGTATCTCATCATCTTGAATCTCGAACATGCGCAATCAGACGTGAACTGATCTCTTTTTTTTTATTAACTCTAGCCTCGAGATGCCCTTTTAACACATCTGCAGCAGACGACTATGAACTAGACTACTACGACAGCCGGATAAAATTTCTCGTGGTGAGCATAAGTCTATTTTACCTTAATGGTTCTATCTAATCTAATAAGGTGAAGAAATATGTTTTTTATAACTTTCGTCTACCAAGGTTTTTTAAATTTTCACATATTCGCAAATCGGTGAAACTGGTAAAAATCTATAGATGAGCTACACAAATTACCATACGTATATGAGAACCAAATCTCAATAACCACATCGAATACTGTCCAATCATTATGAAGAATTTGCTGAGTTTGCGTGTTTCTATCTTTTTTAAACTTATTTGATTCGCATCGATTGTGAAAAACAAGATTTTACAACATCGAATAATCACTCTCGATTGTGCTTCCTGTATACAAAGCCAGTACTCCCGCCGAATGTGGATTAGTGAAAGGACGCAAGGCAGATCCCGCTTTTAACAGGATTCGAACCCACGACCCTCGTGCAAAGAGGCCGACCACCCCCGGACCACTGTCCTCCACACAGTTTCTATCAAAGTGTATAACCCTGATACCTAGCCAGAGGAATGACAAACTCAAACACATCGCCTCTCATTGCGTTGGTAATCGTTAATATAGTTAGTTTCTTTAATCAAATTGAATTTATTTTTCGGAAAGCTTAGTCTGAGTGCGACAGTGATCAGCAAGATTAATTCTAAGGGATCGGATTTGACTTGTTTAAACTCTTGAAACATGAAAGTTTGTTTTGCAAAATATTATCAATACACGTCTTAACCCTTTACCAAACGCCACATTTTCGTCTATCCCAAATTATAAGATTTTGCAGCCGACATATCAAAATGTGATGAAATTGAAATTTTTGTCTTCTCGAGCAATTTCTCCTTTTCCCACTATGTTTTCCAGAGTTGTCTGCATCAAACCGGTCAACTGTCGTTATTGTTTGGTAATGGGTTAAAATGATTTCAACAAATCTCATTTACATCGTGATAAAGTTTCAGGCATGAATGTTGCTCCCATCAATAATACAAGCAAGCACAGACTTTGTGGAAATATTTCACCGTCGAATATACTCGCTCTTTTTGCTGTTCATAGTAAAAGCGAAAGACATACATCAGATCAGACTATATTGGCTGATCTGGGGTCAAACTTTTACATAGAGTTAGTAGAGTAGGTTGTCTCTGCGTGACACCTCCCATTTATGTGCTTTCGTCCGGTGAGCCGACATAAATAACAAATTAAATAGAACGCATATAGAGGCGTGTACTTAAAACCGAATAATTTTGTACCACTTACTTTGATCTCTAAATTAAGACCTTAAAATTCGGATTTCCTTCGGTTTTTAGGGCTGAATCTGTTTATTAATTAACTTTATTTTTGATCGGAATTTCGAAGACATCTAAGTATATTATTTTCAGTTTTCAATTGATAGGCGATTAATCCGTAAAACTGCCGTTAACTCGGGTCAGATAGTACGTGGTATATAGGCAACCGGCGTTTATCACTATTAAAAAACCATTTTCTCTCTATAAATTAAACATGTCCTTTTGTAGCTTTTATGATTATATATTTCACGCGCTTGATCACAGTAACTCGCCCTAACGTGCCAAACACTTCTCGCGGTGATTTGTTTGAGAAAAAAAGTTTGATCTTTGCAATAACACGGAAGGGCATGTGGACAGGGTTGTTTGAGAGATCCGATGTCGAAACAGAATTATTTGGATTCTTACTTTTCTTACATTTAATATTTTATTTGTTCTCATTATTTTCATATCTTTTTTTAAACACATTTTTACCAGACCAATTGATTCTTCAAAACTCGGCTAACATAATTTTTTAGTTTGAAGGTTTTGTGTTGAAGTTCCTTCTATTTCCCCTGTGCTGACGTCTTATGCTAACGAATTCTATACATAAGATACATTTATCTTGATTCTATTCATATTGCAAATAAAGATGAAAACCCAATAAACACTTGCTACTTTTTCCATTATGTATTTCTTCAATCGTTGCACATTTACTCATTGAAGCTTAATACATGTTTTACGTCAAACAACCATAAATGATTACATATGTACCATGTTTACAGAGAGCATTTTTCTATAAGATTTATATTGAAAAATAGAAGATAATTAACCTTAAGAGATTATTGAGAATGATATAGCTTTTGTCGTAATAGTTGGAGTACCAAGTTCCTTTTATATCAAATGTTTCAAAAGTATCATCAGTTTGTTGCTGAATCGCATTGAGTATTTTTTCAGGTAAAACCGCGAAGATCAAGCGAAATGAACCTTCTTTCTGTGTCGGGCTTCATTTAGAGAAGTCAATATCGATTCATGTCGGGGAAAGCGTCAAAAGAAAATCTATTTCGCGGGGATCCCCGAGCGATGTTCGATCGATTTGTACGACCGCCACCATCAACCAGTCTCCGCGCCGCTACCGTTAAACCATCCAACACACGTGACCACAATACAGCCTCCAGTGCGCATGGGCAAACTGATTGACACAGTGTCAGTTCAATTATTGGCCAATGAACGTCTTCTTTTTGTGATTCTGCGTTCGCCTCACTCCGGCAACACGCCCCGAAGGCAATTTTACGGCTGCTTTTCATTTGAAATCATAATATTTTCCTTATTCATTGGTAATAACAATAGATTTTTACCGTTAACTATTCCGAACGAATAATTTTAACTAAAACCGGCCTGTTTACCATATGGGGGGCCGCCCTTCGACGTATTAATTATCCGAGGAAGGTGTTCTTATAAATTCTCGCAGAATTATTTTCGATCAACATTTCCTTTTGAAGGCTTTTAACCGAATATTCACGAAGGAGTTGACTTTGTTTAAAATAATTGTTAAATGATTTTGTATTGAACAATGTACATCTATTTTATTCAAACCAGTAGAGCTTGATTTTTGTCAAGAGCTTAGTTTCAATTCTTGCCATAAATGTTTTACAAATGATGTATGTTTAAATAAGATTATACATAAGCCATTACTTGAAATTGGTTTGGACGATATATATTTGAGGACTGTTAATTTCAAAAGTATTATTTCGTGGCCAGAACAAAAGTTTACACATGCTGAAGGTACCTGTGTGTAGCCGGCAGGGTGAAAGGTAAGTTATAAAAACTTTTTTATTTCGATTTATGCATTTACCTATTGTCATACATTTTTGTATTTTGTGACTGTTTCGAATTAAAAATAGCAGCGGACGATAGAATATAGCACTACAAACACTTATTTTAGGTTAACAATAAGTTTATACAAGTTTATTTAATTTGACATCGGGATGTGATAGACCAATGTGGCATTATATACAAGCAGCAGCAGTAAAGTACATGGTAGTTAGATTGTGAAATGAGTCATTCATGTTCATAAACAAAATTATGTCAAGTAGTATCAGGGAGAACCATTGTTAAAAAGCGATAAATTACTCTATTTAAGCAATTTATTATTTTGTCATGGTGGTTTCCCCAGTCATTTGCATCAAAAACGACACTTTAAGGTGCCGTGGAATATTGACAGTATCTAATGTTTTTATATTTACTTAGCGATTTCTTATCTTGCTAGATCATTGAATCTTATCCTAAAGAAGGAATCTTATTTGAAATAATGCATGGCCAAACTTAACCTCATCTATTTCTTCTGTTATATATTGTTTTAAACGATATATGCATAAACTAAGCTTCGTAAAGTCTGACTTGCAGAGTTGAGATTTAGTTACTCGTTTCGTTGCGAGGATAACTATCAAGGCCTTTGTACGGAACGTGTTTCTTAGACCGAATCTCTTGTTCTTCCTCTTCAACCTATATTGAGGGGACACATACGAGTCGTCGACAGGGCACTTCATTTATGAACATTCATATAGACACAGAAAATAACATAAATCTTCAAGGAGAACGCATACGACAAAGTCTTTTCGACGTACACATTGATCCAAAGATTTTGTTGCATATTACTTTAAAGGTGCTTGTTCGTGGCTGCTAGGAAATTTGGAAGTTAAAATCAAAATGCTTTAGCCCTTAGAGTGCTGGATAATTTTTCCTTAAATATTAGCGAATAGAATCTACACATATATGTTTACCACCAAAGATAACATAATAAGTGTTTTTATTTTTATAAATATTTTTTTGAAACAATCAGTAAACGTTTGTCACGTTGACATTATTTTTTACTTTATATATGTTGCAAATGATGTTCTTTGTATAATTCTAAATAAAAGTGTGTTTTATAACGCATATGGAATCGTCCAAGAGAACACCATTCACCAAAATGGGCAATGTTGTCTTGTCCAAATTGAAAGCAAAAGCCGATGATAGAATGGTTTAATGAATAGTTTTAAATTTAGATAGAAACAGTAATAACAAACGGTTGAGATTATCCTTCGTTTCGGAACTGAATCAAACATTCTGTTGAAAGAGGGAATAGCCCCATACAATTACTTTCATTTAAATATTCTGGTCTTTTAGCATGATCTTTGAGTTGAGTAGCTGAAAAGGATAATTACATTATTTCCTTTCTTAACTTCCTTGTTCATTAACCGTCCCCTAATCAACAACAACAAAAAGAAAACAATTTAAGTTGTCATATGGAGAAAATGCTATTTGTATTTGTTTTATTTTCTTCTTTTGTCAACACTGTTTTTGAAGTTGTCGGTTACCGGAAAGTAAAACGAGTATATTTGATAGCTAGAAGGGTTAATCGAATTTCCCTGTAAACGAAACTATCATAGCGGGCGAGTACAATCATTGGTAAAACGAATAAAAAAAAAACATACCTTAAAAAAAGCTGACACATCTGCACATGTACATTTTTTATTTCATCTTCAGCAGTTTAAAAAGTTCAATTTCCACACTCACCATAAAATTGACACAGAAACAATCGTTTTACAATTTTAAAATTTTGATTTTACAACGTAAGTATCGCTCGCCTAGCAGTTGATGAAAGCTTTACCTAACAATTCCATGATTCCATGTGTCGGTCACAACCAATAAAGAATAGTAGAATGTTTTTAGAGTAAACAGTCATTTTGCCATGAGAGTACAGTCTCCACTTTAGTTAATATCTACTTATTATATCAATAATGTGTTTGCAAAGTTAAAAAAGGTTCAAAGTACGTGTAAGTGCAATTTACTGTCGGGAATTCGCTCTCTGAAAAAAAGAAAAAACTCATATTATGCGTTACCCATGTATATAACCCTCAGCATTTCGGGCGTCTTACCCTGTATGGCGTTTGCAGTGTTATACGAAAAGTATTTGGTCACATCTGTAAAATCTGTAACTTAATTGCGAACCATTTGATGTGTTAATGTGAACCAAGCACACTTCCTGTAATTAATGTTTCTATTTATCATTTTATAAGAAAAGCATTTTACATTTCAAATAATGAAGTAGCAGGAACAAAGGCATTTGATGGAAACATAAAATGATTTTTTTTTTCATTTTGTTTTTAAAAGAGAGCATTGCGTACAAAGATATGATATCCGAAGTAATATCTATAGTCATTTCTTCAATGTGTACTATGACTCATTGTGGAGGTTGGATAGAAAAAGAATATATGATGCAAAATAAAGATATTTTCCCGAACAATGTTTGATCCGATTAGCTTTCAAATTCGCAATTTGTTTAATTGATTGAGCTTCAAACATTAAATAATGATATGCCACTATTTTTCGTACATGAATTACCAAGGAATTCAATGTATTTCCAACGCTGCAGGGTACAACACTGGGATTATCGAGGAAAATTAAAATATTAGTTTCTATTTGAGGCAGGGAGATTCTTCCTTTTTACTCGAGATTACATACGTATTCTGAACAGTCTCTTAATTAAAAGTCGTTTAACAAAAGACTTAAACGTGGAAAATGTACGGACTAATGAGAATCGTCAACAGGTTGACATATATCTTTAACTGGTTAACGAGTTCAATAAGAGAAGTAGGGCAGAAATAGTTTCTGAAAAAAGCGGATGTAATTTCTACTTCCGGTTCTGTCATAATTGGGTTCTTTATTTTGTGTAACAGGTGTGTTAACCCTTTCCCAAACAATAACGGCATTTGACCATTTTGTTGCAGATGACTTAAGAAAACATTGTGGAAAAGGGAAATATTGCTCAAAACGAGCAATTTTTTCTTTTCCCACAATTGTTTTCTGCCCTATAAGAAGATTATTTTTTAATTTCATCACATTTTGAAATGCCGTCTGCAAACTCTTTCATTTTTGGACAGTAGAAAAGTTGGTGTTTGGTTAAGGGTTAACCCACTTCCATTAACCTTTCCTTCAACAAATGCAGGATTACGATCGATTGAAACTTAAAACAATAAAAGACAACAAGTAGAAAATGGAGAACTGTAGTGATAGTTTTTGGCGTAATCCATCGCGACAAAAGGAGAAATCGGTTGCTTCGTGTAAATTCTTCCTTTGTCTTATTGGTGTCTTATGACTTCTTCTGTTTGTGTGTCAAAGTAAGTCATTGTAAAGTAAGGGTATACCTAGAGCATTTATAGTAAAATGGCATTCACAACTATCAAATACTAATGTGCATTAAGAACCGTAAGACATTACTCATTTATGCGTAATATAGAATGCACTGAATAGTATCTTAGTACACAATTAAAAGCACATGTAAAACTTAAATGTACATTTTTCGATAGGTGTTTTCCTGTATAATCACTGAATTGTAACGTTCGTTAAAATATGACTTTGTAAATGTGTAAAAATGTATTCAGACGAGTCTAATGTGATATCGTATCCAAACGAAGACTGTTTTATTTACTCTAATGAAATAGCCTAACAATCTTAAATGTATTTGACTGCAGTTAGAGTCACCAAACCAATCCTGACATATGTTGGTACTTAACTCACAATTTCTTGAATGGTCTTTCTGTGACATTATTTCATTTACAGAGATGTAAAATAGTTTAGATTTTAGAAGCGAAGACATCATGCTGCAATGGTCGTAAAGGGCGTAGTTAAGAACGTTTGACAGGCCGGAATCGATCATATTATCACTTTATTTTACAAAGGACCCGATCCAATCAAGGTACTTTTCTAAAAATAGATTTTTGTGTCGTCTGCTTCCCAATATCTTAAATATGTGCATCATTTTTATTAGGAAAGATACTCAGAGTAGCAAATAGGTTAGACTACAGGCACCCCACGCATTTACTTGGCGGCTGGCCTGGGTCCAACCTGTTTGCATAAGCATGGAGTCGGTTCCAGCACTTTACGAGTTAAACTAGTTTAGCGCTAACCAAAACCCAGTTTATTTTAGCTCTTAGATTTGATAAAGCTTTACGACCTTGCACCCTGACATTAACCATACTTTTTCCGACGAATTATCAATTTTTAATGCACATTTAGTATTACGGTTCACTATAGTGCGCGATAAATTACAGCCTACACAATATATTAACGTCCATATTTATCACATGTAAATGGCCTTGCGAGCGTTTTCCGGAAGCAGTAACTTACAAAAATTTGTTAAGGTATCGCATGTGTTAAATGATTGATCACATCCTTATTATATAGATATGATTAACCCCATTTCCTTGCCCCCTTGTAACATGTGGCAAAGATTTACTACTATGTGGCAGGTGACGTTTACAATGTGCCCTATTACCAAACAATAACGACATTTGACCAGTGTGTTGCAGACGACTCTCAAACACGTTGTGTGAAAAGGAGAAATTGCTCTTAACGAGCAATAACACCTCCTCCCACAATGTTTCTGCCTCATCAGAAGATTGTTTTTCAATTTCATCTCATTTTGAAATGTCGTCTGCAAACTCGCTCAATTTAGGACATTCGAGAATTTGACGTTTGGTAAAATGTTAGACGATTTGTCAAATGGACGGGCAGAATTTACTTAGATATTGACTTGCACAAAGCACATCACCATTAAAGGAACTAACTCGAAAATGTGTGCTCTTGAAGTAATACACTTTAATGCTCAAATCCCGCGTTTTCGTATAATGCGAAGTGAGCCTTTTCGGGGTTTAAACAACTTAAAAATAAAGAAATCGAAATTGCTCTTTAGTAACGTGACAGCAATCTTTTTAATACCAAGGTTTTAATGGTTCTCAGACTCTTCAAGCTATTTTTTTAGAACATGTTATTCATTTTTTTTACGATATTTTGCTTTGCAATAATATTGCTTAAGAATTCAAAGATTTTCGGGGGAACATTGTGTCTCGTACTCTACCTTATGAAAATCGTTTATTGATTAATATATTTTAAACGTTTAAATGTCTCTCATACTTCATACTTTAATAATCATATACATTTATGTTTTAACATACTTGTACAAATGTTGCTCGTGTACATGAATGTGACAAAATAAAGTATGTATATAATAAAATATGATTAAACTAAACTAGCTAGTCTTGTACAAAGGTTGCTCATGTACATGAATACGAAAGAAATAAGGTGTATATATAATAAAATATGGTTAAACTAAACTAGCTAGTCTTGTACAAATGTTGCTCATGTACACGAATGCGACAGAAATAAGGAGTATATATAATAAGATATGATTAAACTGAACTAGCTAGTCACACTATTTATTACATAGACGTTTCAAACCTCGTAATGGCCACCCAATCATAGACGTGTCGCCACAGTTATAGATTGCAACATTAAAATGAGATAAATTATTTATGAAATCGGTACAATATATTGGCTATATAATTTAGATATTTGTAAGTGATAGCTTTATAACCGCTAACCAACTACAGTCGTGACGGTAATAGGACTGGGTTTATGATATGGAATAGAAACAATTGTGACAAAAAGATAAATTGCTCATTGAGAGCAATTTATCCTTTTGTCACAGTTGTTTCTGAAGTCCTATATACCAGAAGTGTCAAAGTCAGTTTTTTTATATATATTTTTGATTAAAGGGTAGGGTTATATGAAATTGAAAATTTTATGAAACGGCACAATATATTAGCAGTATAATGTAAATATTTGGATGCGGTATCTCTAATATCGAATACTTATAGTGTGAATAAAGAAAGGGCTAGGTTGGCATTTATTCGAACTGATATAAATCTTTACAATACAGTACAATACAATACAATACAATGCAATACAATACAATATGATACAAAACTATTTGCAATACTATACACAGTCATTTGCATATTACAAAATTATAGAATTGATTCAAAATAGTACTGATGCTATGAAAGGATAATATATAAGTGATGAGTAACATATAGTATAATATGCAATTGGTAATGCTTCCTTACTTCATTTGTGTTTATAATTATGGTTAGAGATAATTGATAGCATCAAGTTTCTACTCTTGGGTCAAATAATTTGTGATAACAATTGCTTGCTTTTATTTGGTATTATGCTAGACTGTTGCGCAGAAAGTATTTACCAATACACTGTACTTAAAAAGTAAACATTTAGTGTTATGAAAGATGTATATGGAAAACAAAAACGTCGTGCCCAGAAACAGTTAAATAGAAATGTTAACATATTCAAAAGTTAATGATGATACTATTGTTAGTTATTTGTATAGAGACAATACCGATGGACATAAGCGAAACTTTATAATGACACTACTATAAATTAGATGGAAAGAGAGATACGGATGATGGACATATTGATAAATATATAAATTATAATGATAGTAAACGATGCGTATGCTAACCTTTACTCTTACTCCTATGTTTCGGTTACCCCGGAATAGTTTTCAGTTGGATATACGTACATGTACGTCATAGAAGGTTCTTCTACCAATGTATAATTCAAAGATTAAAATGCCAAAAAAATCGTATACTTAAATAAAGAAATTATGATTTATTTCAGAAATAACGCCTACAGTTTAACCAGTGAAAGAAATAGTCTTTTCTTGGATAACGCACCTTATAACGGTTTAATTGTAATATGATATTTCATTCAAATTACTTATATGCCTATTTTGCAGGGCTTGTTCTTTCATGAATGTATATAATTTAAATCTTTCTCCACATGTGAAATTGATAAAAAGTTCTTGTCTTATCCTATAACAAATATCAAAGCGGAATTAAAATTCAGGAATGGTTGGAAACATTTCTACTAAAAATAAATAAATATAAATAACTGATCAAGTGTATGCGAAGAGTTATTTGTTGGCGTTACATTACTGAAAATTGTTGATACGCCGTTAAACACCATACAAAAAGATAAACGCATAATTCAACCAACCGAGTTATATTATTTGTCGACCATAAGCTATAAATTGAAAAATATATATACCTCAGTTGAGAAAAAATCTTATTACGAACAAATTTTTCTCCTTGATTACTATACTTTTCAAAGTCTGCCGCTGCCACCTGTTAAAACCGCAGAGATATGAAGTATTGGCGAATCGGATAAAAGTGAAGGGACCATTTAGAAATCATCCGTTTCGACGGAACAAAATTAATAATTAGGATAGGGTAGAAATGATATCGCTTTCACGTTTACAGTTAAAAATAATACCGTGAAAAATTAATGAACGTTTTCAATTAACCCTTTCCCAAACAATTACGACAGTCGACGACTTTGTTGCAGACGACTTTAGAACTTCGTAACGAGCAATTTCTCCTTTTCCCACAAGGTTTTCTGCTCTTTATGAAGAATATTTTACAATTCCATCACATTTTGAAATGTCGTCTGCAAACTCTTTCAATTTGGGACAGTCGAAAATTTGTTGTTTGGGAAAGTGTTAAACCCGTTCGTTATAATAATGATTACCACGAGTTTGCTCCGTTCGTGATCAAAGACACTGGGTTATTGCACAATTTTCACTCGCAAGTCTCGACTTTCCGTAACAAAATGACATCGAAAATGACATAAATTCCCTTAAATGTATTTTAAATTACACCTTTCCCTTTTTTTAATCAACTTTGAGTTGCAACTGAAATATTAGTCAACCCTTACCGGGAAAAGAGGCGTCCATTAGCCCACAAGATAATATGTTAACGCGAGGTAACTACTTGTGTTAGCACAACCTTAATGCTGTACTCATAACATTTTGTGTGAGAAATCAAATTCAAAGAAGGATAAAAACTAAACGATGCAAAGGTACGTATTTGTCAATAGTACGAGTTATGTCTTATTTGTAAGCGCTATTCATGTTTACCTGTTCTCCTCTTCATTATGGATAGTGCTGTATATAGTTAACGAAACCACTGTGGGAAAAAGAAAAACATGCCTGTCGAAATCGATCTCCTATTTTCGTAACAACGGTTTATACACAATATAAGAAAATTATATAAAGTATTCAAACTTTTCAACGCGTAACGTCATCTGATCCTCTCTAAAGGCTCATGCCATTGAGCGTTAAAACGATTATAATAAAAGCAGCGATTGATTGTAAAGATTGCTTTCTTGTCTTGGTCTCAACTGTTCATACCAATTATGATAAAGTTGATTCAAGTTTTATCGTTTTTTATTTGTCGTCTGCGGTAACTTTTTTATTTTTGTTCAGACCAAAAACCCAACCTCAAGTGTTCAACGCAAGACTATTGTAAGTCCTGAACAAAAGTGAAGGACTTACTAAAGTCTTGCAATAAACCCTCGAGCTTTTAACACTTTACCAAACGCCAAATTTTCGACCGTCCCAAATTTAAAGAGCTTGCAGACGACATTTCAAAATGTAATGAAATTAGAATATAATCTCCTGATTGGGCAAAAACATAGTGTGAAAAGGAGAAATTGCTCGTTAAGAATCCAAATCGTTTGCAACAAACCGGTCAAACGTCGTTATTGTTTTGCGATGGGTTAATTGGAACAAATGGAAAACTTCTTGCAAATGGCAATTGGATAATAAAACAGTAGTGATGACACGGGGTGAATTCGTTTACTGAGGTCCAGGTCCGATGACAGGCCTTTCAATTGGAACACCTTTGTGCGCTTTCCTGCCGCTTTTCCACACGTACGGTGTTTGCGGATAATTCAATACCGGGCTTTATTCGAAATTAATCACCGTGTACGACCAGACATGATACCTAATAGCCAGACATATGGACTCCATGTAACGCTTAGGAATCGGACGGCGGGTGGGGTGTAGAATACGGTCGGTTTCTTCGTAAGTTGTGACATCCCGCATTGTATCCGGTTGTTCGTAAAATATGGCGATGGTGGTCTGTGCGAACAACCAAGTTAAATTTGTTTTTACCATGTATGCTTTATCTATAGCACTAGCGATTGGGTTTACCATGTGTTACAAAAAGAAACTAGATATAAGCCGCCACTGGTAATTTCTGTGTTTTCGTCACAGGCATTTTACCGTTTTATGAGACCCTCTGCACTAAATACGCGCACTGACATATATGTTGGAGGGATACTGTATTTGAAGAGAATTGTGTTTGGACATGTGTCAAATCGATTCGAAAGCATTGATATAGTCCTTGAAAATGGCATTCAGTTATAAAACAGATAAAACAAAATCATTACAAAAAGGACTTTATTTTTCAACATTCCTATTCTAAGTTCTTGACTTGACACAGGTTCTGGTGGTAAAGTTAACAAATATTGCAAAAAAAGATACCAGCTGAAAGTATGTTGTAACAGTGTTGTCAGTAAATATTTCCCTAAGAAAATTAGAATTTGAAAGAAAATAGCATTAGCCGTGGCGTGTCTCTTATATCGGGCTTTAAAAACACACACACATAGTTAACGGTTCTGTTGCACAATAAAAACTTTGTGATTTTTTTATTTAAAAAAGGCATTGCTCGTGCTAACAATTTTCATAGTTTCGTAAAATTATTTCTGGACTACAAGATCTTCAAACCTTAAATTCCAAAACACTTTTCGTCTGCGATCACTTTCAATATGGGCGATAAAAAGCGGACGCCGATTGACAAAGAGTTAAAAACTCATTCATGAGGGGGCGTCCCGGTCAGGATAAATAAATCTCGTTTTCCGAGTCAACAGCATTACGAGTATTAGGGACTTCATGGGTGCAATGGCAGCAAATTGTGTTTAAATCTAACCCTACACAACCATCCATTCTCCCTAACCAAACGCTTAAACACCTCTCTAATGAAAGACGAAAGCGATTCTGTTCAAGGACTAATGTCCGCTTTTGTTACAATTATCTTAAACATTGTTTATAGAGAAAATTGTTTTTCATTTATGATTTTTTTTATGTTTTCCTATGTCTACCTTGCGAATGGTATATCTTTCAGTATCATTTACTTTTTTCTTTCGTTTGGTGAAAGTAGCATGGATTGTGGGAAGGGTAGTAGAAGAGTATTCAAAGCGACGGAAACCCCTAACCATATGGTGCGGACACAAATAGGGATAGGGTGCTAAGACCCTTGTTTGGGCGACGCCCTGTGGAAAAAACAGGAATTATTTCTAACGTTTCTCACGCAGTGATGAAACATCGAATCGAAACAAGGCAGAACAACCATGTTTCATGATGGCTAGTGTATCCTACATTTAATTTAAACATATTATATTCATCGAAATACAATGTATACATCAGTACACGTTTCATGTCATACAATACAGATGCAATGGATTAGAACGAAAGCTTATAAGGTTCCTTCAAGTACCCTTTGCGGATACAGTTGCTCAATACACTTAGTTCGATACAGGCGTTGAACATTTATCTATTTATTTATCTAATTATATATTCACATAATCATTAATCTTCCTATCTAACTAATCATTTTGACATTCAAAAGAGGAACATTTATTCTACCTTATGATCAAGTATATGCCCTGTTACGGGTTTATCATCCCAACTTGACCGAGTCTGATTGAATCGGGTCTTTTATCTATTATCAAACAATGACGACATTTGACCCGTTTGTTGCAGACCACTCTGGAAAACACTGAAGGAAAAGGAGAAATTGCTCATGACGAGCAAATTCTCCTTTTCCCACAATATTTTCCACTCTGTCTGAAGATTACTTTCCATTTTCATCACATTTTAAAATGTCGTCCGCAAACTCTTTCAATAAGGGACAGTCTAAAATGTTGGCGTTTGGTTAAGGGTTAATAATCGGTGCCCATTCTCCCGTGTGGGATCGTTTAACAAGGGAAGATTACCTTTTACCACGGGACGCAATTAGACGGTGTGGACTGTAAGGTGATGTGAGTACAATACGGGTAACCGTCTCCGCACCATATGCTTCTGTCAGTGTCGTCACCGCGGAATGGGAAAACAAGGACCATCATCTGCTACGTTAACACAAGAAATGTTCATAAATTAAAAATAAAAACAAAATAAGGCGGACAACTGACGTAAATCGGTAAATTCGAGGTACAGAGCATCATGCCCAGGGGTCTAAGTCATCAGTAACGACAATAAGCGCACCTGTCGAACACAATCGGTTCAGAGAGATTATATTGATTGTCAAAACGCCAAAGCTGCTGTGTCATTATATTTACAAATTTTCTTTTAATTTGAATGTGATATGTGAAAACAAAGATTGAATTGTATGTCTCCTTTAGGTTAATAAGTATTCAAATTAATTTTAAAAAAAAAGTCTACGACAAGTCCCCTGTTCTATATAACTTTCTTTTTATTTCAAACTGGTGTATTTGCGTTATTGTATATAGCGCCAGCCGATCAGAAACACCAAGGATTCCGTCCCAGGATCATTGTTTGTTTTCTTACTTTATACTCTAAGTATTTGTATAGATATAGTTTTGATGTCGTTGTCTCTTATTTATTTTCTATTCAAATGATCATTTCTATCAATTTTTTTTCTTGTACATGAATGAGATACAAATAAAGAAAATGTACAAGAGTGTGCATGTCTGTTTGGTAGTACAAAACTCGACTATTTTATGAATGCAGCCTTCTATACAAACTCAAATTGCACCTGTTGGAGCCGTCTTTACTTAACCACTTAAAGGACATCATGCACGTGATTAATTCGTTTAAGTTCAATTTAATCTCGAAAAGAAAAAAGTATTTTCTGTGAAATGCAATTGCCTTCTGATTATAATTCTAGTTTGGTCAAGGCGCAAACCGCAATGTTTGATGGTTTACTTTTTCCCCTTTCTACAAAGAGCGACCAATCTTTTAAACGTTTCATCCGATCAATCAAAATTATTCTCGCTATTCTATCTTTCAATCGAACTGTATTTCCCGCATCAACCTATTTGCAATGTTGAAATAAAAAGCACATAATTAACGAAAATGCAAGTTTCAGAACTGGGATACGTTGAGCTTGCCTTGATGAATTTGAATTTATCTCTTTGTCTCATTGGTTTCTATACGACACGCTAAGAAAACTGACTTTGCTCTTTTTAATTTTCATTATTGTTGTTTACGAATGAATTAATCATAAATATTTATATTTTGTTAAACACCTTTGTATCGGATCAGTTCGAAAGAATATTGATAAGGAAAGAATTCGTTTAGTATTCAAAGATCTCATTAGGTCAAAGAAAATGCAAAAACAAAATCAATTAGCATTGTTTTAAAGAAAAACATAAGTCATTAAAACCAATTACTTATTTTCAATTAATTCCAAAAGTCATTTACAGTAAAAATCGTGTCATTTTTACTCGATTACTCTCATTCTGGACAATCAATTGTTTGGCCTCTGATAAACAATTGATATTAAATCAATTTTCGATTAATAAGATATTTGTAGGATTTTAAGCTGCTTTTAGCAGTATTCAAACTGTGTTTCTGCAGTCAGCGCATCTGTCCAGGGTCCTGGTCTTTCCTCAATACTACTACACAATACTTATCCAAAGTCAATGACTTCTTACCCGTACGATGACTTTTGGTCAGTCGTGAGAAACGAATAGATTATGTTGCAATGACTTCATGTAACATCGGAAGGAAAAACTCACAAAGCTGGGACTCCCACTCAGAACCCTAACCCTGCGTTCTAACGGCGGTGCACACGATAACTCACATATCTTGCCGACTGATCTTTTTATACGTTATCTTCAAATAGCCGGAACAATAACGTCTTCTTTTCTCTTGTACATGTATCATGATGTATCATCCGAAGTACAATTTAAGACCGATTTTTAAGTAAATCTAATGTTGTGAGAACTTGTGACAAGATCAGTTTGCCATTACTTGTTTAATTTGTAATTCACTGTAAAAAAAAAAGTGCGACATTTAAATTCAGGTACAGTGTGCCTGACATCCCTCATGACTCTAGTGTCAATTCATCAAGTATCATCAGGTATTTGTGAGCCCTCGTCAAATATTCATGTTTATCTCCCCTGCTCCACCTTTCCCCGTCTCATATGACGGATTAAATTGTCAATTAAACACAATCGAATGCCTTAACTACATGTATGGGAGAGATACGTGCGAGTTGGGATTCCACGGATTATTTGTTCCCGTACAATTAACACAAAGATAGACCGTTTAATTATTTACGTGATTTTGATGACTACGAAGTGTGACCAATTTCAACTTATACTTGGATTGTCAACAGCTTCACCACCGTGTTTTAGAATAGGAGAATGAGGAATGTAGCGGAAAAATCGCCTCATTACAATGACGATTTTCTATTTAAAACTGTGAAACAGGAAAGAAAAGATGAACCCCATAGGTAAAACCAATTCTATTCTTTATAGGCTTTCTTCTATATAATGCATGCATAAGTGTTGTATAAGTTACAACACTTAGACTAACATATGTCAATTTGATGTATTCAAAGACTCTCTTATAAAGCTGATACATGTAACAGAATTCATGACTGAGGATAGACAAGAACAAATAAAAATAAATATCATTCAATTTATACTGTACATTGGTCAGTGTCTATATGCTTCTTCGGCTATTAAATGTTGACAGCATTCAACAAAAAATAATATAAAAAAGCAGAAAAAACAACCAAAACACCAGGAATGAAGCACACATACCCTAAAAGTAACGTAGAACGTGAAATAACATTCAATGCATTAAATGGTTGATGGAGATACAGACTCTGATATCATCAAAAACTGTATTCTCCATTACCAAACAATAATGACATTTGACCAGTTTGCTGCAGACGACTTTTGAAAACATTGTGGGAAAAGGAGAAATTGCTCGTTTAGAGCAATTTCCCCTTTTCCCACAATGTTTTCTGCCCTATCAGAAGATTACTTTTCAATTTCATCACATTTTGTAATCTCGTCTGCAAACTCTTTTAACTTGTGATAGGCGAAAATTTGGTGTTTGGGAAAGGGTTAATACAAACTGTATTAATGATTCCCGTTCCATAACGTGAACTGTGAATATTAAACGAGCAAAGTTCATTTAGCGCTATTTATGTTCGATCGCGTTTGTTTCGGCCCGTTCTTCTGAAGTAATTTGTTCCGATAACATAATTAATGGAGTCTATATAAAGTTGATTAATAAACAATTCTGTATTATCTGTGTACCAAAGCGATGGATGAGCCAGAACCCAGTATCCACCTTATTTGGACATCGCTTCCGTCGAAAGTTATAAAAACCGGTGACTTTGGAAATAACACACTCATAATCGAAAAGAGCGGTTTGTCCCAACTTAAAACAGCAAAACATGGTAACCAGGAAATTATAAGCTAAACCTTTGTGATTAAAATAATCATTTTTGTGAAACTGCAAGCCTTCCTTTATTTTTCTATAACTATGTATAAGCAAACAAATCAGTCCCTATTTTACCAAACGATTTCAAATTAGCTACACCTAGTATATCATTACGAGTAGTCGATTGAAACATGACGATGTTTTGTTTCTAAAGATATGCGAGCACGATAGTCACCTTTATTGCCAAAATATCTTTAATATTCATAATTATTCGTGTCCGTCACAAATGAATTGAATCTTGCATATAGTTGGATTGTGACAAATATCTTGAGAGATAATTGCTGTCACGTGTCCATAAGGGGCGTGGTTCAATATGCATGGAAGAACTTTATATGGTGTTTCCTGACCTGCATCGTTCTAAAACACTTGTCAGATCCTTTTTCCGACTTTCAAAGTTAATAAAGGGCGATGTTTATGAGAACAGTCTCGACCACAAGAAATATAAAAAAAAACGCCACTGGGTGATGTCGACTTAAGTTACTGGCTTTCGTTCTTGGCAGAAGTCAAATTACTGTTTTTGTTACAAACGTATTTAAATCCTCAGGCTTAATATGGGACTTTGAGAGCAATAAGTGTTCATTTATGATACAGTACCTTCTACCAATACCAACTTAGTATGAATATGTATATGTACGAGGATTGTTCTGAAAGTTCCTAGAATTGTGTGTGATATCTCTGTGGTACATTGCTGGGAATTCAATATATGCATTCATCATTTTTAACATATTTTGAACGAGAAAGATTACTTACGAGTGTATAAGGATTGGTTATCATTCGCATCAGTTTTAACATTATCATAATTTTTAATCACTTAAATCATTTCTCCCTATGTTTACAGTACTATGGAGTTGGATCGGTCTTCAAGCTCTAGCCTGGACGTCGAGCCTGGCGTCACGAAATCACTCCATCAAGCTAGCGGTGACGTCAAGACGTACGAGAGGACGTCATCAGACGACGGTCTCGTATACAACTACCGTCAGAATCACGTATCACACGTCATGTTAGCCGGGGTGCACATCGTGTCGCTCCACATAGACGGTCGGGAGCGTCTCTGCCTCGCCCAGATCTCGAACACGCTACTCAAGCAGTTCAGCTATAACGAAATCCACAACCGCCGGGTGGCGCTGGGTATAACCTGTGTCCAGTGTACCCCGGTTCAGCTGGAGATCCTGAGACGGGCCGGGGCCATGCCGATATCCTCTAGACGCTGTGGGATGATCACGAAGCGAGAAGCGGAGAGGCTCGTCAAGTCGTTTCTAGAGGACAACAAACCGCCCAAACTGCCCGATAGCTTCTTTTTCGAGGTGCAGCATCAGTGCGGCTGGGGGTGCAGGGGAAAGTTCGAGCCCGCTCGATATAACAGCTCCCGGGCCAAGTGCATCAAGTGCTCCTTCTGTAATCTCTACTTCTCCCCTAATAAGTTTATATTTCACTTCCACCGTGCCCCAGATTCTAAATACAGCCATCCCGACGCGGCAAATTTTAATTCATGGCGGCGCCACCTGAACCTCGTTTCCGGTACAGACTCGGAAGAGGCGGTACACGCATGGGAAGATGTCAAAGCCATGTTTAATGGCGGAAGTCGGAAACGCATGGTGTCCTCACCAACGTACCCTAGCAACCGACATCAACAGTCGGAGAGTCCGGAACTGAAGAAACAGAAGCTCCAGGTGGAGGATACGATCCTGTCCAAGACCACATTTAGGGCGCCCTACCAGAACTACCCGATATTCACTATGCCCGGGAATAACTATCCGTTCAGCCATCTGGCCACCCCGAACCCACTTGCCCTATCCTATCACCTTGGGAAGTCGGAGGTCAGGGACGACCGGAAACCGCATAACCTTCCGGTACCATGGCGACCGACCTCGGACTTTATCATACCAACATATGACTTTCTCTGGACAAACCAGTTTGGCCCACGATCCAACGGGATGCAAGCATTCCGACCCAACTTTTTCCCCACGACGCCACATTCACCAGTAAAGGACCTTTCGATGACGGAAAGTGATCGGAAAACACCCTCGGATCACACGAACTCTTCCGAGGACGAAGAAAATCTCTCGCCAGTAAACGTTACCATGGACAACCTTAAGTCAACCAATCAGAGACTCTCGGCATTTAAACCGGTTTTAAAGTTTAGTGAGCACAGTCACCCTTCTCCATCGGAGAGCGGTCATGGTTATGGACAACTAGATAAAGAGCGTGATATAGACACGGACGATCTGGATGTTGGTAGTGACGAGGGATACGGAGACAACTCTGATAAGGCTATCGACCTAGCCGCGTACCGGACAAAACACACAGCACATTCATCGGATATCAGTAAACCTGCCGATAACGTTATAGACAACGTTAACGTCAACGCTGGAGAGTCACACGTTGAAGCGGGCAGCGTTACAGAGACCACGTTTGAGGAACAGGATACAGACACAATGGTTTGTATGAATTTTGTGTTTTAGTAAAATTATTTATCCGTACAAAAGATGTGGTCTTGTCCTTAAGTTATTAAGACATCACAAGAATCTAGATACTTGATACGGGTTACTGATATTTTCTTGTGAATGCATTTTAAAACCGTGGTACAGTTATAGGGATTTACTTTTCCCATATCATGAAATATTGACATGAGCTGCCACCGTTAAGCAAAATACGAAAGTAAACAAAATTGGACATGAAAATTGTTTAAAAGTCTCACAAGCAAAAAAGGTTTGTTAGGGACAAATGCTTTCGAGGCGCACATTTCAATGATTCGTCGCAAAAGGATAACATTTCGTATTATACAACGACATGTGATGTCGTTTACCAAAGCAACGAGATCCCCGTATCAAATTGTAACGATATATGAAAGGGCCATTGAAGTCAAAAAAGAATTTAAAAATGTAGTTTGACTCGGATAGAATACAATGTTTAAAAATGATTAAATTGCTCGTTCCAGAAATTTCATCTTTTTTCGACGAGAAATACACAATCGTTAAGCAGAAATGTGCATGGTATAAGTATGTTTAACTCAAACACGACAAAAAGACGAACATTTTCCTAAAAGACGCTTTTGCTTTTAAAAGGCAGTTACCGTTTTTTTGTCATATTTTCAAATTAAGTCATCTTATCAAAAGGATACGAAAATACATCAAAACAACTATGGGAGAAAAAAACAATGGTATATCAGGAAACTAGATTGGGAGTGCCTTGTGTTTTTTTTTTTCATAATGTCGCGAATCAAAAGTGGGCTCATTCTATTAAAGTTAATTTCCTGTGAAATTAATTACTATTTTCTGGAACGAGATTGATAGGTATACTTGTCCTGTCGGTTTCAGCTACAAATTAGAAATGTGAAATACGATTTATTGTTCGCCACATTGCGGCCAACATTCCCCTGATTAAAAGAACGGTTCTGGGAAATTAAATATATTGTTATCCTTTCTAAAAAGATATACAGGTTTATTATTTCTAAAACGAAGATACAGATGACATGTGTGTAGGATTGCCCTCAATTTTTTTCCTGTCATCTTTTTTTTTTCCACGAACGACCTTAAACCTAGAAACTAGGGATGGGAACGAATATTCGAATATTCGAATATTCGAATAGCGGGTCGAATATTCGAATAGCAAAATAGTATTCGAATATTCGATTTTAATGAACCCATATTACTGTATGTTTACCATAAATTTTATTCAAAAATAATGTTGTTTTATTTTCATTTTCTTCCTCTAAACCGATCCCAAATATCGAAGAACGTGCCTACCTCCCAGGTGCAGTTACGATGTTTTTACAACGTATGTCACACAGTAAAACACCTGTGACAAATTACCACATCTTTTGACAGTTTGCAAAACGATTAATTCCTAAGTGTGAAAATAGTCGATTTTAAGCCGCTAAATCTAACACCTTAATGATCTGCACTTGCTCCTTATTATCCCAAACAAGTCAGTCACGCTAATTGACAATTGTCAGTGTCAACCAATCACGTAACTTGTTTGTCGTGAAATTAAACAATTACTCTTTCAATAACCAATCGTAATCATGATTGCATATGCACAAAGACCAATCAAATAATGTGTTAGAAAGTATATTTTTCTTCAGAATAATTTGTCAAACTTATCTTCATTCTAATTTCTACATCTATTCGATAAACATCACAATGTCTCCCTCACGTGTCTGTAATTACTTTATTCGTTCTGCCGATAAGTCGAAGGCGACCTGTAACCTGTGTAACCAGGACTTTGTATTCAAGAATACAACATCCAACCTACTGAATCACTTGAATGGCAAGCATCCATCCGTTTTGACGTCCGAAACTGTAATATTTGATATTGCATGCACCTACATGTATACAGATATCGGCTTTACACAAAAGGTTTGAACAGAGGACCAGTGTACTAGTATTCGTTCATGCAGACATTCGGACATCAAAACGAATTCTAAAATCGAATATTCGAATATATTCGAATAGTTCTAGTCGAATATTCGAATAGTGATTTCACTATTCGTTCCCATCCCTACTAGAAACCCATTGCCAAAGATTCGAAATTAAAGTTGCATAAAGTAACTTTCTAATTACGAGAATATTCGCCTATTGTCTCAATCATTGATATTTGATTTGAATGCGGTAGATCTTAAAAGCGATGCCACGCTTTTGGATTAAAACACGCGTTCATTCACTAAATAACAATTAAAAGAATTCAAAATGATCTGATTTTGATTTCAATGGCTATTCTGAAGTGTCTGTCATATGACAGTACACTTTTTTTTAACTTCCCAATTTCCTCACATTTGTGAACAAGCACCTTTAACACATATTCTTTAAACTTGTCATCTAATTTTGCCTTGTGTTAGGACTAATATCATGCAATACTTAAAACCCTTATAAACTCAAACTTATACAGCAATGTGTAATGATTATTGCAAAACTGGTTTTTATTGCAATTCCGGTTGTAACAGCATACTTGTCTAGAAAAGAAATCAGAATTTAGCCCTCGATGTCGACTATTTTACTCATTCATTTTCTTTGTTGATTTTAATTAATTTAGATGGTTTGGATCACATTTATATGCCCATAGTTAACTCTGCCAAAACAGACGAATATGCATGATGCGATATTAAGTACCAATGTCCTGTTTAAGAGACCACGCATCTTGACTTACGGCAGGTTCATTCATATATAAGCTTTAATCGTTTTCCTTTTTTTCGAATATTGAATTATTTGTATTACACTCTTGCAAAAGACGAATATATATTTTTGTCCAATGATGCTTTCTCAATTATTAAATCGAACTATTTTTGCACCAATGCCAGCCGTCAGACCTAGGAGCCTTTGATATGATCCCGTGATCAATTTCCAGTTCGGCTTATTAGTTAAAACCCCTCCGACGTCTGTCAACCACCGACCAATCAACCTGGTCTTAATGTCGATCTTCTTTATGATTTACAGACACGGTCCGAAAAAAGAATAGTTCACGCGCCAAGACTAATTAAAAACTACTCCGACATGCAGAAAGTCATTATAAATTCCGCTGTCTTGTTTTCCCCTATCGCATTATTGCGTCAAAGTGGCTGTTCATAATTCATAAACCGTCATTCTGAAAGCGGTCCGGTGCAATTAAGTCTCAAGTGCAGAACCGGTAAACGATAGAGCGCTAATAAATCTGGAAAAAGAACTATTTTTCAAAGGGAAGTGGGTTGTAAATTAATATCATTAGGTATTCAGACAGAGTGAACCAGAAAGAAATCCCTTTCATATTCTTGATAAGCAAACCGAATGGGGATAATTCAGCGGCCAATAGCCATAACCAATTATCCTCTGTGAGACTGACTTAATTTGATAGTATTAGCAGTCCGTTTTTAATTCTTTAAAATATTTTGATTGTAAATAAAATATAATATGGCAAAATACAATCCAATTATCCTGTTTCGTCCAAAAGAATTTCATGCTTGGGTTGAATTATTTGATAATGCTGTTTTAGATAAAAGATAAATTAAAATAAGAATATGAGTTGGAATATGAATACAATTCCGACATGGGATTACGAGAACGTGTTCTGAATGAACAGTTACTTTTGTCTGCCAAAGTTTTCAAATGTTTGGTATCGTAGGCTTATAGATGCCAATGCATTTATGATGTTTCGGTTAGAGCAGAACTAAGTTTGGCCCAAATAAAGGACACATGTACCTCTCCTACCGTCTGTATACAGCATTACCTCATTCATGCATGTTTATGTAGTGACGATCCATGCTGTCTCTCGAATAAATTATGATTAAGGTAACTTGGGAAAGTAGCTAATTGAATGGGAAAGAATGTATCGCACCATCAGGATAAATTCAAAAACCAAGAATAACAAAAATGTGAACAGTAGATTTCGTGGTAAAAGCAACATCTAAGTAAATTAAAGAATGCTGTTCAACTCAACTCCACTTAAAATCTGTTTCACTTGAGGTGCAATGTCCCTTCCAGAATTTTGAATATGAATCATACATGGGTTATTTACCAGTAGAATTGAGATCGTACATCTTTAAGATAAGAACATCTTCGCATTATTCGAGAATACAAACATGTCAATATAATCTGCAACGAATACCAAGAAATGAAAGAATATGCTAAATATGACATAATGGAGACATTGAAGACGAGTATCAATTTGTTTTGAAATGTCCACAATATGTTTATGGCATAAAACAATATATAAATGAGTTTTATTATAAAAGACCAAGAATACTTAAATTCATACAACTATTAAAGTCATACGATAAAAATTGGGCAACATATCCCGCTTTTTAAGAAAACATCTTTCACGCATACCATGACAAAAAAAATATGTAGTTCATCCACATTAAAATAGAAGTAATTATTTATACTTAGTACACTTTTATTGTGATTAGTTACCAGTATACATTGTACGTTTATATGTTTTGTGTTTTAAGAATGACTTTACACATATGTGGTGGTCAAATAAAAGATATAATTATCTATCCGAGATTAGCTTTCGTGGATAATGCATGCCGATTGCATCTTAGATTGACGAACTAATGGAAATTGAAAGCAACATAAAACAAATATTACTAATAATACATTTTGAATATTCTGGATAAAGATCACTGATAAATTTATATCGAATTGCTCATAGAGAGCAGTGTATTCCGTTACCATGGTTTTCTAAAGTCCTCTGCTGTAGATGGTGAAAAGTAATGAATTATTGAGTTAGCGGTTATTAGGCATGATTTCCTTTCAACTCTTTTTAGCCATTTATTAGCATTGAAGATAAGCGGTGCTAAAAGCGATTGTGTGAAGTACATAATTGAAAACCAGCACGCGATCCCATTCAAATACCCGCTGCTCGATTAAAACCTAGCACGCTCGTTTTCACGGGGCATGAATTCTGCTCTAATTGACCTGTGATATTAAAGATGGCCACAGACTTCAAAATTACGAATGTGTATTCCTTTTTCCTCGATAAAGTATCTTGCTGACACTCTCGTTTAATGACGAAAGAAACTGTTTTGACGCAATGGAAACTTACCTTCAAGAGCCATTTCTCCTTTTTTGCATTTGTTTACTACCATTTTCACTCTAAATATATTTAAGGTATGCTTTATTAAACTGTCAATCTTACACTACTTGTTAATTTCGTATGGTCGAAAAAAGAACCGTATTTAAGTGAGAGGCTCGGTGTTACATGCGTGGGGTATACTATGCCCTTTGGTCCACGAACCACAAGGTTGCACTACATCATAGTCGTATCCACTGAACCGAATTTGCTGTTGATCTTAAAGACAGGATCTTCGTCATTAAATCCACCTTTGGGCTTTACTTGGACGACTTTCATTCCGGTCCATTGTGATTGGATGTTAAATGGATGTGTCATTACCTCACAAGTAGCCTATTAACATGAAAAGAAAAATTTATTAGCGTATAATTTAATCACCAATTACTCAAAGGGTAGTTCTTCAACCGATTACAAATAAATAACGACATTTTACCACTTTGTTGCAGGCGACTCTGGAAAACATTGTGGGAAAGGAAAGAATTGGCTCGTGACGAGCAATATCTCCATTTCCCATAATGTTTTCTACCCTATCAGAATATTTCTTTCCAATTTCATCACATTTTGAAATGCCGTCTTCAAACTCTTTCAATTTTGGCAGTCGAACATTGGCGTTTGGTAAAGGGTTAAATGGAAGTGATAATTATACTGCCCGATATGCTTCAGCTAAAGAACTGTATAAAATGCCATAATTTGTAATTTTATAAACATAGAGCATATCTAACACATGTATAATTTTCTCTTTACAGGCCGATGATAACTCCCATGAAAATCGTGCAAATGGTAAGACTTGTCATTTTATTCTTTGTCGTATTACTACTCAACCAAAAGCATACATATAGGTTACTTACAGGTCAAACTCGAAAAAGAAAAGGCATTAGGACATCCTGTATTGTAAAGAACACACTATTTCGTTTGTGATTTTTGGTGAAAACTAGCTAGTCAATTCACTATCGAGTATTGATGTAAATTAAAAACATTTTAGTTAATTAAAATCAACACACAATTTTTTCGAATTTGTATACATTGTAATGTTTCAAGATACAAAGCTATTTCCTATGAGTATACAAAAACATATTTCTATGCTGACGTAACGATTTTTTTTTACAGAAAGTGACATAAACTCTAACAAGGAACCATATGTGAACCTGGAGAACATAAACAAACTGTCAAAAGGTAAGAACACTTTTTATATGTTTATAATAACCGTGAAGCTTATACACTGTCAATGTCAAAGATAGATATACTCAGCCAAGCTACATCCTTCAATAGATTTTTATCCCCAATCCCCAGGTTCATTTATGGAATGTTAGGATATATAGTAATGCCGAAATGCTATCCCATCTAAGATGGTTGCAAAGTTGTTTCAATTTGAATTGAGCAATTGGACAGAAAGAACATCTAATGGTCAAGCAGTATCCAAAATAATGTTGAATTGATGAATTTAGATAGGAACATAAGGCTTTATCAAGAAAGGATCAGACGTAATTTAAAACTTTTCTTTGCTAAATTTATGCATTTTCACTTTTATAAATTGTTTAAATAAGTACAATCCATTGTTTTCTACAAGAAAGAAGGACTTAATAGGAGTGTGCTTTATTTTCCAGGCGATCTACAAATATTACTCCAACGTGAAATGGATTTACGAAGACAAGTGGAAAATGATATCAACAAAATAAAACAAAAACTTAATGACCAGCTTATCAAACAAATCCCAGAAGAGAAACACTCGCCATTGGCAACCGAACCAAGCAACGTTGCGCCTGCGCACTCATCCGGAAATACGGGTAAGTTACAATAAGTGGTTTTACTTTTGCCCTTCTTTGGCCTATATAAAAACAGCCGTTTTGGCCCCTTCACAGTTCTTCCCATGATAAGATTCACAGTTAATCCTTGTTGTTTCACTATTCCACTCTCCGTACTGTATCAGAATTTCACGCACAAACATGCCGAATATCAGCTACCTTTTTCGCTATTCGCAACCTCTTTTTACAAACCTCAAAAATCGCATCCAAAAATGCTGGAGTAAGCGGAGGGCGTCTTCCTTATCGCCTTGCCTTCAGTGAAAGTGGTTCTGGACAAAAGCAACAAACCAAAGGTTTAAAGCATGTCCAACACCCAAAATAGATCAAAACAAGTCTTAAAAGCATGAAATTAACACACAACGTAACATTCTAAATATTCATGAACTACTTTTTACTGTATAACGACTTCCGGAAGTTGTTCCTAAGTGGTCTCCCACCAAAAGATCTAACCTATACCGCGAGTTGTCGGCTCTTTTTAATCACCGTGTTAATTGCAAAGACATGAACACTCTGTGTGGACATCACATAACCCTTAGAATGCTGAATAATTTTCCTAGAATAGATCCCTGTATCGTCTGCTTACCAAAACCTTAAATATCTCCTTTGTTTTGACGAGGAAAGATAATCAGAGTAGCAAACAGGTTAGATCACAGGCAAGCCGCCAATTTACTTTGAGGCTGGCCTGGATCTAACCTGTTCCCATAAGAATGAAGTCGATTCTAACATTATAAGGATTAACCGCCAATTAGATTGTTCAATGTGAGATTTAGACAGCCATTTGTATACAACGTGATAGATGATATATCTAAGGTTAAAACCTATGGCCATACAAATTCCTCACGAAGCAGATAAACATGGTTCATCAATATAACTGAGAAAAACAAGGTACCGTATTGGAAAGTTTTGATATGACTTGACAACGGCCCCCTTAAGACGAAACACCAAGTACACACTATCTAGATTATATGATCTGCTTGATTACAAAACGACAAAAGCTCCTTTTTTTTTATCAAACCAACACCTTATATAACATCTTAGTAAATATCAGTTTATTCGCCAGTGGATGCTTAGGTCGATGCTTAGTTTTCGAAAGTTACGCTTCATGATAACACCACCTTACTACGTGTCCCAATATGGTTTCCAAAATCCATTCATCTTAATATAATTGCTTTGTTTATTCCAGATGTGTTATGTTTTGAGTTAGAACAAGAGCGAAAGGCGCGATTTTCGATGCAGCAAAAACTCAAAGGTAGGACTCCATTTGTCAAGTTCCTATTTTTTTCTTGTCTAGAAACAAAAAGAAAAACGTCCTCAAACAACGTGTCTGTCAAATTAATTGGCTGTATTTAGTTCATTTAAATGATTGGGATAAAGTCGTTCAGTTTAAATATAAATTATGGAAACGAATATTACGGCAATTTTGCATTTCGTAGAATGTTAGTCAAAAAGCTTTTTGTTGAAGTAAAGTGAAGGTTTTCGTTTTGACCCATATATCCAGGAAAATGTCATTAAGCAAGGGATGTGTTTGGTATATACAGTGTATTATGTTTTTGCCGAACACTGACAAGTTATCGATACGCGTACCGATTCACAAATAGTAATATACAAATGTATTATAATAATTCGAGTTGAGCACACTCGAAATCGTAATAAAGCTAACAAACACACGGTCTTGGGTCTTTATTGTGCTTGATCAGAGAGGTTTACATATATTCGGTATTCTTTTTTTTATCTCCGTTTCCTTGATACTTACTCTCCAAAGATGAAAGCCAAAGTGCACGTAGTTCAAGTGAAACAATTTCGCAGTATTTCGGGCGTATCGTGGCTGAGGAAGATCGCAATCGAGTCCGAAAGATATTTGGATACCTTTGCCAAAATCGTGAGCAGGGTACCGTTTTACTAAGCAACTTAAGGAAAATATTTGCGTAAGTCATAACTGATATACATGGATAGTATCTTCAATGACAGTACAATATTGCACTGTGACACGTCTTTGGAAGCGTCTCGGAGACACCCTGATGTATTACTTTGCAGGATTGCTTCGCCAAATAATGAAAAAAAGTACGTGTTGTTTTAGACTTACGCAAATATTAAGCGTAAACTGTCTACTAAAACGGTACCCAAATGTACATCGACCTTGACGCTTACAATCTCGAAATGAAATTCATTTCTCATCTTTTTCAGAAGCACAGATGGCTCTTTACGGATTCTCGGACAAAGGTTTCTCCGGAATGAAGGGAAATGATTACCCATACTCCAATGCTTCTTCGACCATACCGCGGTGATGGTGTCCAATGTTGCTTCACTCTCCGAAATGGGGCTTCTACACCGATCCAAATTCAAAAGAGCCATTACCGAACAATAACGATATGTGGCCAGTTTGTTGCAGACGACTTTGAAAAACATTGTGGGAAAAAGAGAAATTGCTCTTAACGAGCAATTTCTCCTTTTCCCAAAATGTTTTCTGTCCTATCAGAAGATTGTTTTTCAATTTCATCAGATTTTGAAATGCCACCTGCAATTCCTTTCAATTTGGAGCAGTCGAAAATTTGCCGTTTGACAAAGGGTAAAAATGTAACATTTACATTCAGGTAAATTTCACATGTTTCTTGTTGCAATCAAATAATAAAAACGATTGGTTGTATATATGTTATGTATATTAATGTATATGAATAGTATACCATATTTACATGTATGGCAAAAGGCAAAATGTTAGAATGTTTTTATGTATATGTACTTATGAATCTTTAAAGATATCCATCTTAATTAAGCATGGCAGTAAATATATGTGTAAATATATGTACGTTTATGTTTTCTGTCTGAACAGTTTGTATGATTGGAAAAACTTCATTGTTCGTGACCAATTATCCCTATTTTCCCATGCTTTCTCTCACCAGCGTTTTTATGAGTGGTCCACATAGGTAATATCAGCATACGATAAGTATGTAATACAATAAATGCAATGATCTTATGTGATTTTAGATAAAAATGGTTATGACAAAATGAGAATTTTCCTCGATCCTTAGAATCCATTTTCTTTTTGTAACAAGAGTTATTCCATCATATTCTGCAAATGGACCAATACGTAGTTTAATGGAGCATATGGTTATCATTCATTCACCTATACTTATTTCATCTTGAAGTAACCCATTCCCAAACAGTAACGACATTTTACCAATTTTTTGCAGATGACTGTGGAAAAACACTATGGGGAAGGGAAGAAATTGCTCGTGGCGAGCAATTTCTCCATTTCCGACAATGTTTTCTACCCTATCAGAGTATCATTTTCCAATTTTATCACATTTGAAATGTCGTCGGTTTGGGACAGTCGAAAAGTTGGCCTTTGGTAAAGGATTAAGAAGACCAATGTGCTTTCCAAAACCTTAGATATGTGCTTTATTTTGTTGAGGAAAGATAATCAGATTAGCAACCATGTAAGATCACAGGCCAGCCACTAATTTACTGGCCACTGGCCTGGATCTAACCTGTTTGCATAAGCATGAAGTCGGTACCAGCATTTTAAGGGTTAACCAATGCCTCTTACATAAATCTGGAAAAGCTACAATTTCATGTATCTGTTGAAGAAATCAATAATGTATGTTTTTAAATTATTCTCGACTTATTTGCGATAATAAATGTTTCCTAAAACTATGAGTGTGTTGCATTCAAAACTATTTATTTTATCACCATTTGGTCGCATATACAATCTTGTCTAAAACCTGCTTCTTGGACGGAGGCTTTGTGTAGTTGTTTTTTTAACCCATTACCAAACAAAAACGACATTTGACAAGTTTGTTGCCGACGAATCTGGAAAACTCTTAACGAGCAATTTCTCCTTTTCCCATAACGTTTTCTGCCCTATCAGAATATTATTTTTCAATTTCATCACATTTTGAACTATCGTCTGCAAACTCTTTCAATTTGGGACAGTCAAGAACTTGGCGTTTGGTAAAGGGTTAATCGCTTCGATAGTTTTCCAGTTATTTTGAGATACCTGGCCCATCTTTGACGGGGTATTCCTATTACTGAACAGCCCATTAATGACGGTCGAGATGAGTAGGACATCCGACATTCCATTGGTCAGTCGAGAGATTAACTCTTATGAAAATCTGACGGATCAAAAAGTCGCACGTACAAATGATACTAACCTAATGCAATATGTTGAGCGCTAAATGTAAGATTAGAGCATTGGAAAGGGACCCTATCAATATTTTGCTTTCGTCCCAATCCTTTTTGTATTTATTACAAATATAAATGTTTAAACTAAGATTAGAGCAAATAATTACACTGCTGAAGTACAATAATGGTCATCAAACCCTTCATATATAGAGAATAGATGGTTGGTGTCGTGAATCGGAAATGTTATCGGGCAAGGCTAAGGAATATTATCCGGAGCCGAAGGCGAAACGGATAATAATCCGAAGCCGAGCCCGATAACTTTTCCCATTCAAAGACACCAACCATCTATTCTATTTATCCTGTTACCTTAATGTATCCTTTAAAACAAACAAGATGTAAATAAAACACGAGAAAAAAGGAAAAATAAGTAGAGAATGATGTAAACATGACGTCATGACATTCTTATGACGTCATGATTCGTCACGTGCATGTGTTATATGGTTATAAGTGTTATACAGCACCTAGTTATCGGTCCCAAAATGACACTAGTGACAAGATATATCGAGAATAGATGGTTGGTGTCGTAAATCGGAAATGTTATCGGGCAAGGCTTTGGAATATTATCCGATGAGCCGAAGGCGAAACGGATGATAATCCGAAGCCGAGCCCGATAACTTTTCCCATTCAAAGACACTCACCATCTATTCTATTTATCCTGTTACCTTTATGCATTCTTTCAAACAAACAAGATGTAAATAAAACACGAGAAAAAATGAAAAAATTAAGTAGAGAGTGATGTAAATATGACGTCATTTCGTTCTTATGACGTCATGATTCGTCACGTGCATGTGTTATATGGTTAGTGCCGGATATCACAAATGTTATACGGCACCCAGTTATCGGTCCCAAAATGGCACTAGTGACAGGATAAAAAGACATCTATTACATCTCCAAGCATGCTTCAATGCTCATTGTGCTCCCCACTATGCATGACCATAACCTGATACACCAACGCTTGATGAACCATCCCATGTTGTTTTATAAGCCCCAATAAAGATTTGAGTCGCCGATATAGGCGGGACGATCACATGACCAATGAAAAGTGTCCGAACAAGATGAATCACGCCATAGTTATATTTGCTTGTTTTGCCAATGATGGCAACATTGTGTACTCTGCATGAATTGACCATCAAAACCGGTTCTGATGGTATATGGTAATCCATGGTTTATAACGGCGTTAAGTCTAACACTCGGTATAGAAATCGAAGTCGATGTCGATTTTTTTTTATGTCATTCGCATCCCTCGACTCGAAATTCTCTTTGGGTCTTGAACGAACAGCACGGCCAAAATGGATACAACAATCACCGTCGGTTGTGTAAAATTGATCATTGGAATATTGCTATATAAAATAGTGGAAAACAAAGGTAAGCTGCTGAAGAAATGCATACATAACTGCTATTCATGTGCGCTGCCATTTGAAATCTGTTTTATATTGTAAACATTGCTCACGTGATCACCTCGTCTGAATATGTTATGTTACATAGTTTGGCTCGCAAGAAAGTAAGGTATGCATCTGCATGAGATGTTATGTTATATTTTTGGCCTGGCTTGAAAGTAAAGTATGCAGCATAAGATGTTATGAAACATATTTTAGCCTGTCAGGAAATTGCATTGGCATACGACGGACTATTTTAGCCTGGTAAAGTATTCATTGGCATAAGACTTTCGTTACATATTTCGGCACTTCTTGAAAGTAAGATATGCATTGGTATAATATGTTTTGTTGCATATTTTGGTCTTTCTGGAAAACAAGCAAAAATGTTTGCATACGATGTTTTGCATTACTGGAAAGTAAGGTATATGTTTGCATACGATGTTTTGCATTACTGGAAAGTAAGGTATATGTTTGTATACGATGTTTTGCATTACTGGAAAGTAAGGTATATGTTTGCATACGATATTTTGCCTTACTGGAAAGTAAGGTATATGTTTGTATACGATGTTTTGCATTACTGGAAAGTAAGGTATATGTTTGCATACGATATTTTGCATTACTGGAAAGTAAGGTATATGTTTGTATACGATGTTTTGCATTACTGGAATGTAAGGTATATGTTTGTATACGATGTTTTGCATTACTGGAAAGTAAGGTATATGTTTGCATACGATGTTTTGCCTTACTGGAAAGTAAGGTATATGTTTGCATACGATGTTTTGCATTACTGGAAAGTAAGGTATATGTTTGTATACGATGTTTTGCATTACTGGAAAGTAAGTTATATGTTTGCATACGATGTTTTGCATTACTGGAAAGTAAGGTATATGTTTGCATACGATGGATTGTTGGATAGTTTGTTCTGCCTAGAATGCAAGGTATACATTGGCATACGATGGATGTTAAATATTATGGCCTGTCTAGAAAATTAGATTTGTGTTTGAATACGATAGCAAGTTAAATATCTCGGCAAGGCTCAAAATGAAATATGTGTTTTACATAAGATGGTTTGTTGTAGATTTTCGACCATGCAGGAAAGTAAGACATGTGTTGGCATACGATAGCATGATAAATATCTCGGCAAGGCTCAAAATGAAATATGTGTTTTACATAAGATGGTTTGTTGTAGATTTTCGACCATGCAGGAAAGTAAGACATGTGTTGGCATACGATGGTTTAAGATATTAAGTTAAATATTTTGGCCTGGGTAGAAAAAAGGAATGTTTGCCGTAGTTGAGTATGAAACAGTCTTAATTAAACACCTATTGTTTGTCAGGTGGTTTGAGAATGCAAATCGACAATCATCTTCAGCATGGAATCCCTCCGTCATGGATGTTTCGCCCCTGAACCATGATTATCTGATAGAGGGTGGGGCCACCGTAGGAACGGTGTGATTGTCGATAGCTCTACTTCTTCCAACTCATTTCTCAGCCACAGCCAGCTAGACGAACGTTCAGCCGCTTGGCTCAGTTACGATTGTATACAACGTATTTTTGACATGGCTGGGAAGTTATAAACGTGTAGGCAAACGTATGTACGTAAGATATATGTTGTTACGGGTAAAATGATTATTTTTCCGGCGCCTTGGTGCGCTCTTGGCTAGTTTGTGGGGCTCAGCAAAGTATTCAAGCATTGTTTTGGGAATTTTTCCGGGACAAGCCCTTGATATTGGCGCAAGTACTGGTTTGATATTCATGATGCAGTCATTGAGAGTGAATCTATAAGCTTCGAGCTTACTAAGATAAGATGAGTTTAAACTAAAAACTTTTTAAAACAAGCAGTTCTCACCATTACTAAGAGTGTCATGGACGGAAGCAATTACTTTTGTGCTACCTACGCATATAAAACTATTCTAACCAAACCTTTAAATGTCGGGCGTGAATGCACCGTTTTAATTGATTATGTTTGTTTTGTCTCTACGTTTTTATAATGAAGAATACTTCATTCTGTCATGGTTTATTTCCTCTCCTTTCTTTCGGTTTCTTGTTCTTGTTGCTTTTGAAATTACCTTTTTCTTTTCCATAATGATGATCATCATCATTATAATAATCATCATCATCATCATCGTCCATCATCGTTATCGTTATGATTTTCATCATTAACAACAATTTTTTCCGCTGTCCGTATCCGACAGGTAAGTGTACGGAACTTGAAGCCACAAAGACTCTCGTCTGTTTACTCTTGTTCGTCTTTTACAATCTGTGTAGGTAAAAACAACAATGGTGTAATAGGATAAGGGACAATAAAACAAACACTTTGTTTAATCCCACCTGACATCCATGACACATTAACGACAGGGATGTTCTTGTGTTTAAAATATGGGATGGTAAAACAAGAACAAGAACACGAAATGATTGACATTATTTAGCAAAAGATGTACGAGAAAGTGTAGTGTAGCAAGGACGTCAAATACCTTGTAAGATCAGTCTATGTTTGTCACAGTTACAAAGATACCCTCTGAAATATTATTTTGAATTTTTCAGTCTCATTTAAAATGTGCTATAAAAAACAACATTTTTTCAATTAACATATAGAAAATAACCATCACTTTTGAGGTTTTCACTCTCACTTTAGTTGTGCTATAAAAAAAAACCTTCAATCTACAGGTAGAAAGATAAGTATAAATACATGGTGCTTAACAAGGTTAGATAGTTTAAACATGTTTATTCAATAAATAAACATCATTATATACATTACAAATCAAGGTTAGATAGTCGATGGTTATTAATTGGGCAAATCCAGGAGTAAAGAATACAATCCCGGTCAGTCACTACCAGTTCAAGACAATGACAATGGCAACATTTTATTCAAGACGCAAACTAAACCGTTTCTTGTCACAATATGAATAAAAATGAACAATGATATAAAATATATGTAACATAAAAAATGCCATCGTTTTTTACTTTTGAACTATAACAAAAAGAATTTATACTATTGGATTTTACTTATTTTTTAACTAGCTACTGTAAGAGTAACCCCGCATATCGACATACATGATACAGCTATACTTTTGAGGCCTCAATGTTGTGCATACTGCTAGCTCTTAATACAAATGCTTTCTTTATACATTTTGCCAAATTGATAAGAGTTTGTCAGTCGCTAATGTTTAAACGTGTTACGAACTTGTACATAGTTGGCCTTATATAAAATAACTTTTTAAATATTCATGTCTAATCTCTGCCTATTATGGACAAATAAGTAAACAATGGTACTCGTCCTCTATTTCATCTATACTGTTATATACCAAACAGCGCTGTTCAATGTGGTGTTGATCTTGTTCTGTGCTGTTTATGCCGTTCTATTGATGGGAATTTGACATCAGAAGAACTTACGTCAGTATCGGAAAGAGCTCAATGGCGTTTTACTAAACAACTGTAAACAACACGTTTTTCCTTTTAGTTCATTTGATAGATGCAGTATTGCTCAATATACTATCATAGAAACCGTCTCACCGAGTCATTTAAAACGAGGTGTCACATTACAACAGTGCCCATTTGATCAACATAGTATAGATGTATATCTGTTTTGACTTACGCAAATATTCTTCATAAGGCGCCTTGCAATACGCGAAGTTTGTTATTACGGAACAATACTTTATGCAGATGAACAGTGGTACATTCTTTCCTGTATAAGCCATAATTATATTGAAAAGATTCTTAGGGAAATTCTATGGCTCATGTTGAAAGACACTTGTAATAAACATGAACAATTAAGATTAAAATGGCTTTTATAGACGCCTTGTAAAAAGAGGCCTCAATACAAGGCAATGCAATGACATGTAAATGTTATGCTAATAAATTGTTTGAGCTGAAGACAGTCTAGTCATCCAGCTGTGCACAGTATATTGCCGCTTTAAATGGTATTTCAGAAACGCAACGATGCTCTGTGTACCTATCCATGCTTCCATACATTTCCATTTAAGAATGAATATAAATCTTTATTTTAGTTCAATTTAATTAAAAAAAACAATGGCAATTATGACTTCCCTTAACGACATTATCGGCCATGACAAAACGAAAGTATTATGACGGTAAAACTAGTTTCATAAAAAAGAGTAATGCTGATTTAGATATAAATAGTATCGTGATAAACCTGTAAAAGCGTCGTAATAGCATGGAAACAGCAAACAAACCGGTAAAAAATAGTATCCCGAGACCTTGACTACTTTTCGACCTAAAATGCTTTGATCGTCATTATGAGACGGAGACGTCATCGCTTTTACCTTAACCCTTTACCAAATGCCGAATTATTGACTGTCCCAAATTGAAAAGTTTGCAGACGACATTTCTAAATATCATTGGTTAGTATTGGGTTTATCATGTCTTTTGATTGGGTACCACGTTTGAGATAGGTAAAAGCTAACTTTTTCATCTCTGCAGTAATTTCAATTAAATTTCAATATTTTCAAGGCACACAAAACTTGAATAATGTTGGTCATAGTATTAACCTCTATCAGTTTAGGCACTGTAAAACCTAAAATACCATATGTTTACCACGAACGTGGTGGAGATAAGAAGAAGATGGCGCGCAGATATATGCATTCGCTAGACTGACTTGTATGATGAACTTGATTGCTTGTTGGTAAAGCTAACGTCTATGAAAAAGACTCAATGACTCCTGGTAACATTTTAAGCACGTTAGCTATTTTCTTTTATGGCAAATTATGGAACCATATATATGTACCAAGGATACATCAAGTTCCTTGTAGGATTTAAGTCAGAACGTCGTCCAAGAAATCCTCATAACTGCGTAAAATGAGCTATAAACTATAGAATGATATGTTAAAACATAGAAACACACCATATAATTATGCGCCTGTACTATTCATTAACGATGTTTCAAAGTGCTACCTGTACGAATTGTGTAGCGCACAATTTGACTTTATTGTTTACATTCTGGCTATGCCTAAAATGGCGACGTGCGCCGGGTTAAACGAGTTCCGGACGCCGTGTTACAAAGGTCATGTGATACACATAGATATCACACCCTTCTCCTCCAGAATTTGTATCTGGATGGAATCAAAACACCAGAATGGCCAATGTTGCAGACTCTCTATGACGGGATGACCTCCGTAGTCATATGGAAAGATAAAACCTCTAAAGACATTCATATTAAGCAAGGCGTACGACATGGCGGTGTTCTGTCCACTCAACATCACAAACGGTATAACAACCCGCTACTCAACGAACTCGAATAAAACTTTGATGGAGCAAAGATAGGCCTTATAAGTATACCGCATACAACGTGTGCTGATGACATAGCCCTACTGTCACACCATACAACAGAAATGGAGCTGATGCTATCACGAGTAGAAAGATACAGCAAGAAATACCGATACGACATCAATCCAACAAAGAGTGCTACTGTTGTCAGTAATGCAACAGCTAGGGATCTACCTCCTGTGTTCAAACTAAATGGAGAAACGATCCCTGAAGCAACTTCTACAGTACACCTCGGCTTAACACGAAATAAGAAATGTACAACAGATATAACATCAAAAATCAACATCGGGCGTAAGTCTGCATACTCACTACTCGGAGCAGGTCTTCATGGGAAATCAGCAATGAAAAAAGTTATAAAAGGCCACATATGGCAGACCTTTGTTACTCCTAGATTAACATATGGACTTGAAGTTCTAAATGTCACAATCTCAGATATAAAGAAAATTGAAACCTTCCAATCAAAAGCAATCAAACAAATTCAACACCTACCAAACAAAACTGCAAGCTCCGCCTCATTGGCGCTTCTGGGAATTATTCCCATAAATGATGTTGTTAACAAAAACTGCCTCAATCTTTTATTCAGACTACTACAAAATCCAAGATCTGTTGAGTACGCTGTTGCAAAACGGCAGTTAGCTACTAAAACTATAGATGACAAAAGTATGTTCACAAAGTTTCGAAAGCTTCTTCTACATCACAACCTCCCGTCTGCGTACATGTATACGCTTATCCAAGAAACCCAATCCAAGGAAATGTGGAAGAAAATGGTTAACAAGGCTATAAACGCTTCAGTTCTGTCAAGTTGGAAAACAGAAATAAAAGAGAAAAGAAGTCTCAAATATTTGAACAGTGACTCATTAAATATTGGGAAGGCTCATCATATATACATCAATCAGGAGCAATAGACAAGACATCCAACGAGCTGAACTGAAAGCAAAACTGTATACAGGAACATATAAACTTCAAGCAAACAGAGATGTTTTCAACCAATTTGAGGTTGATCCAACCTGCAAACTTTGTAACATGGAACCAGAAGATAGAGAACATTTCATAGCATCCTGTCCTTATAATACACTGTTCCGGATCAAATATAAGGAAAGGATGGTGAACATACTAAAGAAGTACCCAAGCGCAGATATAGATGCTATCGTAACGAATCATAGACTCTTCACACAGGTTGTCCTAGACTGTACCCACCCCCACATACTGGGATTACAACTGTCAGAAGAAGATGTTTCAAACATCGAGCTGGTATCCAGGGAGTACATCATGAAGATCCACCTTTCCACATGCAAACAACTTGCATACCTGGCCAAATATACCAAATGACTATTGTATATATCAGTTCTCCTCTGTATTTAAACAATCAAAAATTTAGGAATATATATTGCTGTGTTTACCCGCTTTCAGTGTAAATAGACTATTGCTATAAATACTCCTGTGATGTTAAAAACTGTGTTTTATACTGAACATTAGTGGAACTGTGACTTTTAATTTATGTGTAGTTTAATTTTTAATTTATCAACTACTTGCTCAACCATTTCTGAAGCAAGTAACTACTTAAAGATTTTTTTTTTAAATCTATTTTTACCAAGATGTATATTCTTGGGTGCTCCGACGTTCAACAAAGGAAATTACCAACACAACAACAACAACAACAACAACAACATAGATATATGTTATTTATCCTACAACAACAACAACAACAACAACGCGAATTTTTAAATGGCATAATTTCTTCGAATACATAGGCTCCAAATGTTTTACGAAATTCTCGGCTAACCTCGTTTTATCGCAAATTGTTTATTAACAATACCTTCTTAACCTTGTTAAAGGCATCATATGAACATGTAGCTGTTTCATTTACTCTTTTAAAGGGAATATAAAGTATTTGTTATGTTAATAACAATTACTCTAGAACTTACACAATTATACTGTAAATGAGCGCTATTCTGGTTTTCATGCATGCGAGATCCAGGCAAACTGGGTCGGTGACATTCAAAGGAATCAATGTGCTAATCTGGGATACACAGTGGTACATCATGTATGAAGTAAAGCACTCAAACTTGATTACAACTGGTGCACCCGAGGGTCGGGTGTTCGTCCCGCATGATGGCGCAGTAAGGGTGGAAACGGGTGATATTCCATGCATATTTCATACGTAATCATTAACTGAAAAAGGGCGACACGTCAAGGCACGTTGGTGCCATCAATTTATTATGGAGCCATTATGTATCAAAGAGTGTTTTAATGGAAAAGGTTTAAAAAAAACGATACTAAGTAGCTAATGATCACTAGATTGGGTATAGTTACAGATGTAAATGTTTCGAGTTTCAAGTTGTTATTTCACATCAGGACATATAATATGTATTTGATGAAAACAAGTAACAATGATGAAACAGAACACAAAAAGTCTGTTACGGGAATATTCCATGCTATGACAAAAATATGTATTTTTAAAGGGTTTGCTTTTATGAATATATTCGTCATTCTAGTGCATTACCACACAAAGTTCTTTTGCTCATTCTATTTAAAAACTGTTTTCTTTTTTAACCAAAATATATGCTTGCCTTGGGATTAAAAAGGTACAGAATTGTGAATGAATATTGCATAGTACCATTTACTTGGTGCTTTGATATGTCCCTCCTTTTGTTCTTCACCAATGTTAAAACAGAGCAATGATCAAAGCGATCAAAACAGAATTTTCGAACGCAAGTAAAATGTATAGACAAAATTCAGAGGCAAATGCCGGGCTTCATATGTGAGTAATCTCATTACAAGTGACTTTACTATTTGTATTTAATCTTATTTTGGACCTATTCAAAAGAGTTAAAAATCTAATTCGTCTCTAAATCCATTCCACAAATATTCGGAAATCAAGGATGTACTTTACAAAGTGTAGTTTCAACTTTATCAGACCTTAGGAAACGAATTGTTCCATTCTCTGGCGAGTTTCGATGTTATACTTGATCTTAAAATACTCTTCTTTGGAAACGTTTTCCTTATTTTTGATGGACATATAGTGGTATTCACTCGTGGTCACACTTATATAAAAGGAAGTAAACGGTTTGGTTGATGGTATATCGTTTCTGGTCCATTCATTTCCAGCTCCATCCACTCTCACTTTCTCCTTATTCTATCTGCATCTCTATATAACTCTATCTCTACTTGTCGCCCTCTCTCTATCGGGGAATTTATAATTATGTGTTACATATTTTTGTATTGTATATCACGTGTCATGTTGTTATGTTATTCAGGAGAAGGACTCAATAAGCTTATAGCTCTTGTCCCAATCCATTTCTATTTTTATACAACAAAATATAAATATGTTTTAACGTTAGTGGTAGGGACTTTTCAAATCATATGCTACCCTTGAGGACAGTATACAGTGAACCCTCGTTTATCCGGACACGTCCGTTCCCAACAAAATGTCCGGTTTACCGAATAATCCGGACTAATGAAGCAGAGCATGTTCTTATTCAATTAAGACATAAACGGTCTGTATGAGCGGTGTATAGTTATAATCCTTTAGCAAACGCCAAATTGTCGACCGTCCCAAATTGAAAGAGTTTGCAGAAGACATATCAAAACGTGATGAAATTCAAAGATAATCTTCTGATATGGCAGAAAACATTGTGGGAAAAGGAGAAATTGCTCGTTACGAGCAATTTCTCCTTTACCCACAATGTTTTCAAAAGTCGTCTGCAATAAACTGGTCCAATAATTCCGTTCCCTTACAATTTTGTTCGGATTGCGAGACATCCGGATAATCGGGGTCCGGATAAACGAGGGTTCACTGTACACTTTTCTATTATCTTCTTACAATACTCATTACAAACAGTGCGCCTCGATACTGTTAACTTCAAACTGGAACCTGCGAATTAACAGTGTCCTACTAAATAAGGCCCGCTCTTCCTTTCCTTTCTTTTAGCCTTCAAGTGGAAAGTGGATTCCAAATCAACCTGACTACATGTTAAAGTTTAATTGGTTTTATTTAATGATTTGGTCAATTGTCATCCAATGTATAAGAACACTTTTTGAGTCTGACTTGACATTGTCAGTTTTGTTACTGTTTGTATACTGAGAGATATTCATGCAATACTATAATATGCCTTTACCAAAAAGAAAGTTTTTCGTTATTTCTGTACGAAGTCCTCTTTTTGTGGCTTTCAAAAATAAACTTGTTTAACCCTTTACCAAAAACGCCAAATTTTCCACTGTCCCAAATCTTCTTCTTCTTCTTCTTCTTCTTCTTCTTCTTCTTCTTCTTCTTCTTCTTCTTCTTCTTCTTCTTCTTCTTCTTCTTCTTCTTCTTCTTCTTCTTCTACTTCTTCTTCTTCTTCTTCTTCTTCTTCTTCTTCTTCTTCTTCTTCTTCTTCTTCTTCTTCTTCTTCTTCTTCTTCTTCTTCTTCTTCTTCTTCTTCTTCTTCTTCTTCTTCTTCTTCTTCTTCTTCTTCTTCTTCTTCTTCTTCTTCTTCTTCTTCTTCTTCTTCTTCTTCTTCTTCTTCTTCTTCTTCTTCTTCTTCTTCTTCTTCTTCTTCTTCTTCTTCTTCTTCTTCTTCTTCTTCTTCTTCTTCTTCTTCTTCTTCTTCTTCTTCTTCTTCTTCTTCTTCTTCTTCTTCTTCTTCTTCTTCTTCTTCTTCTTCTTCTTCTTCTTCTTCTTCTTCTTCTTCTTCTTCTTCTTCTTCTTCTTCTTCTTCTTCTTCTTCTTCTTCTTCTTCTTCTTCTTCTTCTTCTTCTTCTTCTTCTTCTTCTTCTTCTTCTTCTTCTTCTTCTTCTTCTTCTTCTTCTTCTTCTTCTTCTTCTTCTTCTTCTTCTTCTTCTTCTTCTTCTTCTTCTTCTTCTTCTTCTTCTTCTTCTTCTTCTTCTTCTTCTTCTTCTTCTTCTTCTTCTTCTTCTTCTTCTTCTTCTTCTTCTTCTTCTTCTTCTTCTTCTTCTTCTTCTTCTTCTTCTTCTTCTTCTTCTTCTTCTTCTTCTTCTTCTTCTTCTTCTTCTTCTTCTTCTTCTTCTTCTTCTTCTTCTTCTTCTTCTTCTTTCTTCTTCTTCTTCTTCTTCTTCTTCTTCTTCTTCTTCTTCTTCTTCTTCTTCTTCTTCTTCTTCTTCTTCTTCTTCTTCTTCTTCTTCTTCTTCTTCTTCTTCTTCTTCTTCTTCTTCTTCTTCTTCTTCTTCTTCTTCTTCTTCTTCTTCTTCTTCTTCTTCTTCTTCTTCTTCTTCTTCTTCTTCTTCTTCTTCGTTACGAGCAATTTCTCCTTTTCTCACAATTTTTTCCAAAGTCGTTTGTATCATACTGCTCAAATGCCTTCATTGTTTGATAATGCGTTCAAAAATAAGACAACGGAAATACAAGTTTTGATTATGTCAAAATTCTGGTCATAATGCAATTCTCCGCACGTCCATGGGTTTTATCGGATAATTTCCATTCGGCAAGGCATAGGCGCTTCGAGGTTCCCTCTAATCACAGTTAACACTCAACTCCCTTTTACACTGTGTGGGTAAACCAAACGTAGCCATCAGCATACGGTTGTTATAACTTATTAAGAAAGAAAGCATTTGTAAAATTGAAAAATTTCAAACAAAATTGAATATATTGATGAAAAGAAAAAAGTAACTAATATTGCTGTGAAGAAAAAATGCTGTAAAAAAGAAAAAGATCCTAAAACTGTGTAAAGAAAGAAAAAGAAGTTAACATTGCTGGAAAGAAAACAAAATATTCTAACATTGTTATAAAGAGGAAACAAGATCCTAATAAAGTCATAAAGAGAGAAAAAAGTTAACATTGCTGGAAAGAAATACAAAAACAAACAGTAGTATAAAGCCGTTTCTCCTATAGTGTTATGTTTGAGAATATCAAGAGACAACGAATTGCAGCTTCAAAAACGCAAGTGCTTCAGTTGTTAACCCATTACCAAACAATAACGACATTTGAGCATTTTGTTGCAGACGACCGTAGAAAAAACTGTGTCAAAAGGAGAAATTTCCCTTAACAAACAAATTCTCATTTACCTACAATGTATTCTATCCTATCAGAAGATTATTTTTCAATTTGCTCACATTTTGAAATGTCGTCTGAAAACTCTTCCAATTTGGGACAGTTCAAACTTAGGCAGTTGGTAAAGGATTAAACCGGTAAGGGTGTTCGACAAATTCAATTATAGGACTTATTTTAAGAGAAATCGAATGATTATATGGTAATCTTGTTATTAACCAAATCTGAATATTAATCGAGTGAACCGCAGCAAATGGTTCCTACTATTTCCAGTGAGAGTATAAAGAAGACAACTGCGACAACGAGAGAAATCGCCTTTGACGATCAAATTTCGATTTTGTCTTGGTAGTGTTTATTTAATACCACATGGATAATACGGTTTGTCGGCATCAATCTCAAAATCTGCCGATAAACCCGAAAAGTATTGTGAATTTTAAAGTCAACTTCTCAATTAGGAGCCGGTGCCTCTGTATGGTGACATAGGACATGTTTACGTTCAATCGGAACCCTCGGTGTATGTTGGCAGGCCACACTGACGATCCGCCCTGTTGGAATTTTTCGAAGAGTTCCGATTGGTGTGCGATTTTTTTTGGTTTTTTTTTTGTCTCGTTATTTTGAGTTAGTAGTCGAGTTCGAGTCGAAATAACGAGATAATTAAGTCGTGATAACGAGATAGAAAAAAAAACACACAGACCTCACCTCTGCGCCACCGTACCTCTGTGTGTTTGTGGTTGGAATATTAACTTTTAAAGCACGAGGTTCCATTTCCACATGTTTTTATTACAATGCTAGCGAATCTGAATGTCATGTAAGGCAGTTTTCCTGCTGACTAATGGTATGCTACTGGATCAATCCGTCTTGAACAGCTAGGCCCGGTTTCACAAAAGGACTTTTTAAAACTCTGTTTTTACTAAACGTTCTGCTACAAATAAGACAAAATGTTGAATTGTAAAAGTTGTTTCCATTAACGTCTGTAGCAGACGCGTAAAGGCGATATAAAGAGATAATTATTATAAATTTGCTCTTTCGACAATGCGCATGTACCTACAACAGAGGCTCTCAGAGGTTCATAAAGAATAAACAGACGTCAGTCAGCTTAGAGTATAACAAGATATCCGACGGCCTCGCAGATAATCATTCTAAATTATACCTTTCACTTAGAACCGCCATTAAGTTGAATGGAATCGACAAACAAATGCCGTGTCAAGTTGTCCTCCGTCAATCTCCCTTATCTAAAACTCGTCTTCGGTTACACGAAACAAACAGCGGTTATCAAAGAGTTGAGAAAAATATTCCATTAATATAGAACCAACATTAATTTTCGAATTAATTATCGCCAGAACGAGGTACTCGATTTCTGGGTAAGACCACCAAGTATGACAGGTATGCGTGGCCTCCATTTTGACAGCTACTTAGATTATCCTGGCATATGATTGGCCAATACTGGAACACATTGATAATTAACCAATCAGAAAACGAGGTTGATATTCTTGGTGCGGATTATAATTTCTTGTCGAAGACTTGTGATTATTGCCTAAACACGTCTAATATAAATATATAATCTGGCACCAGTACTAAGAATTGTTTAAGTGCCAATTGTTTTTGCAGGCGATAATATATCCAATTATCTGAGTGACAGCAAATATCAATGGGACTCTGCATAACTAATGAACAAGCCATTGAAACGTTCAAACAACTGTCATCACGATCTGGTATTAACCCTTAGAATGATGGTTAATTTTTTAAAAATACATGTTTGTGTCGTCTGCTTTCCAAAGCCTTAAATATCTGTTACATATTGTTGAGGAAAGATATTCAGAGTAGCAAACAGGTTAGATCACAGACCAGCCACCAATTTATTTGGCGGCTGGTCTGGATCCAACTTGTTTGCACAAGCATAAAGTCGATTCCAGCACTATAAGGGTTAAATAGATGAATTTCATCTCTATACATTTTCTGTTGGAGTAATGTATATAAATTAACACTGCATTGGTACTTAAAGTTGAATACTGTATACACTTTTGAAAATGCCAAATGTTTTTCAATGCAAAGTTACTGAGAACCTATTACTTTAAACTTATTTACTTTACATCGATTGTGGCGGAAGCTTGAAGCTTATTGAAATTCACTCTCGATGACTGCTTCTTGGATATTAAACCAGTACTATCGTCGATTTTTAGGGCAACTCTTGGCAATTATTTGTGTCTCGCCAGACGGAAATTGAACCGGAGACCCTTTGTACAATAGGCGGCCTACGCTCTGACTCTGCACAATTGTCGACCCGATGATGAGAAAATTCTCCACTATCATAACCATTCAAATTCCAACACATCAACGTTGAAGGACGTATGTATAAGGTGTATGGATTAACGACAAATTGGTTCTCTGTCCCAGAAGATGGCAATTCTGAAGAACAAAGTTAGACTAGGAGAACTGACGGTTGATTGTAATCATGAGCGGGTCCTGTTATCATTTCGAACTTAATTACAAACGCTCTGATGCCAATCGGGATACAAACAAGGAGTTAATGAAAGTCCAAGTCAATTATTCAGTCTTCATCGCCATGTAAACATTCCATTTAACAGAGTAAATTATTAAACCGTTAATATGTTACTGTAATCTCTCCAAGTCATCTGAACGCTTTCCGTCCATTAGTGGCGGTGTCTTTGTGGTGCTTGATTTGGTTTATGTGCCTTGTGATAATATCCGGATAACCGACTTGGATGCCGCAATAAGCGTCATCATCAAATTAAAACCCGGTGTCACTTGTGTTAAGATAAATCTTCTCAAGTCACCTTGTACCCTGATTTAGAACAGATAACAATCCTGCACGATATACCTTCATTTTCAAAGACGTCGACGTACTTCTTTTCATTCAGCACAAGGATTCATGTTGACCTGGGCAGTACATTGTCAAAGGATGTTCACATTGATAATGAAGTTAACAACAGACTAGTAAAAGCCAGTGCTACTTTTGGAAGACTCCGTCAAAACGTTTGGGAGCGAAGAGGAACCAGAACCGGCACCAAATGCAAGGTTTACATTTCAGCTGTTGTCAAAACTCGTTCCTATGTGTGTGTGTGTGAAACATGGAACGTTTACTCAAGGCATGCGAAGTTACTAAACCAGTATCATACAACGTGCATACGGAAGCTTCTGTGCATAAAGTTTGGTTAGGGTAGTTTGCAGATGTGCCTTTTGCAATAATACTTCATTCAAACTTAAAGCCATGTTGCTGAAAACCCTTATATACACAAAGCAAACACGGATATTGACCAAGAATAGGCTAATAGTCCTGAGTACCGTTTAGCTAAACTTTTTAATGCTGAAAATCTGTGTAAGTTTAATACAACTTTCCCTCTCGTTTCAATATTGGGTTAAGCACAGTAACACATCATTTGAAGCGTAACAAACTTCGCTAGCCATACTACATGCACATCTGAAATACTGCATAAACATAACGATGATTCTACCTAAATATCAATACTCGTCAAACGAATACGTTACATCGAAACCTCGAGAATCAAATGAAGATTATTCTTAGAACACTGCGTAACACAAAAACAATTAGATAATAAACTCATTTTCAATTTGTCATAATGTCTGCTGAGGCACTTCCAATGATGTGTCACATTGTAAAATTGTATTTTCATTTAAGATACTATCCATGTTTATCAGTTTTGACATAGGCAGGTGTTTTTCTCAGTTTATTTAGTAAAACGGTACCATGATTCCTTGATAGTTCAACGTGACGCACCTGTTGCAGTATACTTTAGCAACAATCGTAACAAAAGCATGTCTTTCGTGTTATCACAATGGTCTGTACTTAATGTTAGAGAGAAATTGTTTTGTTTTCTGGCTAATGTCTAATAGTTTACTGTTGGTTTATATGTCTACAAGTTAAAGATATCCATTGATATAGGGAGAGGCATTGCTGTTTGATAAATGGCTTTATCCAATATCTAGAAGTGAATTGTCATTAGAAATGTACACGTTGATGACATTACCAATTAGCTTCTAAAATCCTCACTTTTGAGATCTGAATCCAAATGAGGCTTTTCACGAATCAAAAGTGTTTTGGTTTAATCATTTTCAAGTTTGATAATTCGTTTAATTGGTTTAATACAAACTTTCGCTTTTAACTAAAGATTTATATACTTTCTTTTTATCAAACAGAAAGATATATCAAGGTTCAGATGTATTGGTGTTATATTGTAGTATCCAACATATTTTGATATATACATATTCCATGTATTCGTGTTGAAATATTTGTATTTTATGTAAAAGTTGTATACATTCGCATGACGAGATATGTTTCTACGTATAAGTCAATCAAATTCTATCCTATTTCTATTTAGACATGCAGTTATTACAGTATTTCAATACGACGTCTAAATTACGTAGATAGCACTGTGATAGAAAAGCCAGTTCCACAAAAAATGGTATACCAGTTTGAATACATCGATTTATTTTACTTTGATACGTCTGCAGCAGACAATTCTAGAAACAATTTTGATAAAACGAGAACTTGGTCCATAATAGTCATGTACCATAACTTTAACACTATCGTTTCTACCAAATTCCATAGAAAATATTAATTCAGGGATCTTTCTGTTTGGACAAGTAACTAATTCCGATATGGGGGAAATGGTTACAACTAATTTCTCGTGCATCACGTTTCAGCATGGTATCGCTGGCATCTAGTACCAGGTATCTGACTGCGCGTGGTTGTTAGAATTTAATCACCTAATATGTATGCAACAAGACCCGCATTGAATCACGGCGAAACAAAAAAAACACCGCGGTTGATAATTCGATGAATATTCACGTAAATTAAGGCAGAAGCAGAAGCTAATCACTGTCCCACTTAGCTAATTAAAGATCAAATTGTATTTAGCATTGCCGCATGACAGGTGCCAAGTGGTTCCACTAAAAGCAAGGTTCATGTTGGAGTGAGAGGAGTCAAATACGATCCAATGATGTATGCGGTCACCATTATTGTTTTCTAGATTCCGTTTCAGATCTAAGATAATAATAATATTATTATAGAAATCGTCTTTTGTTAAAGAAAAGTTCAAAACAGCCAATTATTTTTAAGCAACAATGGTAAAAGGTGACAAAAACGTAGTGTTGAAGACAACTAACGGGTAAATACGGATGCTAGTCATTCAGAAAGCTTGAAAGCCTCAATTTGAGGTTTTAGGATGACTTGCATCCTGTAATAAGATGATCTCAGACTAAATAAGCTTTCATGCACTGAGTACGAGTTGTCTCTTAACACATGATTAAGTGAATATCTCTTTAGATATTTCACAATACCATAGACATTCTTGTTTTTAGATCCGCGGTGAAGCTATGTAAGTCTCATATTGATTAACATACAATTCCAGACTTTCACATCAGAGATAAATCAGATTTCCTACCTATTGGAAGCCATAAAATGGCCAAAAGCCGGAAAACGCTCACCATAAATGTTTAACGCTTAGAGAACTAATTAAACTGATAGCCATTTTAGTGTTATTAGACCGAGAGTTGTGAGAGAGAATTTAAAAACACTCGGAATGGAAATTGCTCCCTGTGGAAGCATCAATTCTTAACCGTTTAGTTCGCATAGCGCCCGCTAGTTTGTTCGGTGTACCTTGAATAGTCTACTATGTGTTATACAACAAAAAGACATCGGTATCGTTTATATAAAAATAAATGGTATCATTTAGTTGATTTTTATATTGCTAATGAAGCTCGTAGCTTTTTGTATATAATATATTCTATTTCATCAAGTCATTCTAGGGTAAACTCAGGTGAAAGATAAAAGGCAGGAAATGGCGGCAAAGGTCGGCGAATCTTAAATGCGTCATGAAAAGGGGGTTGTCCCTTGTGGTGTTTACGATGTTTTAGACAAACCACCAATTTGGTGCGTATGCAAACCTTTGGACATAGACGTGTAAGTCATCGTCAGGGTTTACATGTGAAAATCATACACTGTTGCTCTGGTAGGACCAATTTATTCGTCTGAAGGCGTTGATGCATGGGCACTGTCAACCTCTAATGTCCTTTATTTCTTGAAATTCTTGAAAAATAGACTCGACATGTTTCTTTCTTTTTTTAAAAGCTTTTAAGCTTACCCCTCTATATGGGTAATGAATTAAAACAGACAAAGGACGTGACGTCTTAGGATAATTTTACGTTACTTGACAAGGTAAATGCGTTATGGTAAATAAGTATCAATATGCAGCACTGATTACTTCAGTTAAGGAAACATAGTACTATTCGGATATAAGATACACTCATCTGCTACAGCACTACATAATACATAAACAAAAGTCGCAATGCTATTTGCCCTATCAGAAGATTATTTTCCAATTTCATCACATTTTGAAATGTCGTCTGCAAACTCTTTCAATTTGGGACAGTCCATAATTTGGCGTTTGGTAAAGGGTTAAAGCGGGTGGATTTACGATACGACGAGACCAAGTCCACTTTAGACCACGCCTCTTTCCGGGAATTTAATTTCGTTATTCATTTTTACGGCGTGATATCTTTATGATGATCATAAAACTTCCTACAATGTTTGCTTATATATTATGTTACACCGGAGTGCCTTCTCCTTGGGGACACTAAGGATGAAATGAGCTTGCTCGTACAAAAACGTAGAATGTTTCATTTTCTACGAAAGAGGATTTGGATGCGCCAAGGTGCTTTGATAATCCGGATCTTCACTCCACAGCAAATGAAGAAAAATCATGGTACACGGAAGCTTGATGATCGATGAGCATTCAGTCAAGGGCCAGATCAGACGCTTATAAAGGTTTGAAGGCTGATCTGTATCCAGAAAGTTGACAAAACCGACGCGTTGTCCATTTTTCCCGCGGCCGAACGAGGGACTAAATGGCAATTACTCTACAGGTAATTCCGAGATTGTTTTCCCAATCAAAGCCCAGCAAACTAATTAACTAAATACATCCGACAAACAGGCATCGAATTCCACCAACCGATAAAAGCTTCCATAAAGGAAGTGACTTCATGGATACAATGTCACAGCAATCGATCGCATCAAACGCTTTTCCCGCGCTCATGATTGGTGGATTTCCGCATTCGGAAATGGGTGATCGATACAAATTAGAAGATCTTTGATAATGAATTTTGTTCATAAGAGTGTTTTGTTCGAAAGAAACATACGCATTTGCTAACCACAATTAAGTTCCATATTAACGGGGTTGTTTTAAGTTTTAAGTCGTCAGCATAGTAGTTAAAGGTTTTGTTTAGAAGTTAACGGATTACTGACGAATTATATTAACCTGAAATGTACATTAATCCCAATTCATTCTTCATTTCGTTCAACTGTTTCATATCAAAAGTCGAAAGTATAGAATATTGTTCACTGATCAGAGTATCTAAGCAATCTTTGCATGGGAAAGCTTTTCCAGTTTTGTTTAAAAGATAAACGAAACAATGAACGGCAATTTTGGTCAGTGCATTTTGGCAAGACCTGTTTGATTTACGTCCACAATCTCTTGAAATCTGATAAGAGAGAGTAGACCATCTCTCAGAAAAGGGATGTTCATCGGTCCTGTACAACGAATTTGATATCTATCTAATCGCACCTGTAGTATACATGAAAAACATGTGCCAAAAGGAAACATTGAGCACTGGGGACATGTTGCACTTTATTCCTGTTCACGATAGTTTCTACTCAATATCTCAGAGAAAATCATGAGAAACTGTTGTTGTCAAGGAATGCTGTTATCAATAATTCCATTTATCGCATTGCTTCAATCAAACAAGTATGATGCTCTTTTGGATTTTAAATTGTCACCTATAATTGCTTTAGTTTTATTTCATTTTAGGAATTGTATTAAGTTCTTCTAAGCCGTCACTCTCATCGTGTTTGTCTATTTAATTTGTCTTTTTATGTATATGTATAAATCATAAATGAACATGTCATTTTATAGCATACATGTAATTATATAGAATTGTAATAACTATGAGCCTGTATGCTCAATGTTTAAAATAGAATTATGCTATGGTATGTTTATTCAGGTATGTTTATTCACACACTTTTTAGACACCTTTGCAAACTTTTTGTGCGATTCTAGGTCCGAACTGTGGCCGGAAGCAATACATAGTTTTACCTTTAAAAGGAACCATCGGCCTTCTGTATACCTGGTGGGAAAAGCATTTATAGTGTGTCTTCTATCTAATGTCTGGCAAGCATGGATTGTAAAAGATCGTAGACTTTCAGGGTAGATACTCATTTTTGTGTAATTCTGTTGAGTTTTTACTTTGCATCAATAAATAACGATGGTATTGAGATACCCGACGAACAAGCGATAAAGGAAAACCCCAACCTTCATTGACCAGAAAGGTCTAGAAAATGAAGCCGGACGCATCTGATTTCCGCTAGTCATCAGGACATATCTATACCATTACCAGGGTTTGATTTTACACGGAGAGGATAACAAGATCTCCAGTTCTATTCTAACCACTAGACCTCAGAGGCCCCTTTATACACACTAGAACTAGGTAATCATCCGAGACAAGCGAATGTTCGGTGTTGCAACTTTCAGGAAAATCCGAATCCACCGTGGTCGCGATTCGAAATACTCTATCACAGATGTGCGGATAACATTACACTCTGTAATGTTCCAGTCGAACTTTTATCATCGCCTCCAATATTTTGGAAGTAAAACTTTTAGCATGTAAAAGTACTGGTAAATGGGCATGCATAGAGACTGCCTATGAAGAATGTAGAAAACTATAGCGTTAATGGATTTGAACCAACTCGGAGAGGTGCTTTGTGGTCTCAAAGGTACTATTTTTATAGGCACGTAACTATAGAGTCCACTTGATATATACACGTAGTAGGGTATGATTGCTGAACTTCTAGTTACCAACTAAACCGCTCAAGCGCTTATCACAAATAGTTTTACCCGAGAACAATACGTGAACAATACTGCATACCAGCATCACTGAAATCTTTGCAGGCAAAGCTTTCTCAGCCGATCTGAGTTGAGGTGGTTCGGAGGTGGTTCCTTCATCTTCCAAGCTTAATCCACAAACACACTGTATATGATTTTGAACTTGATGGTGGTTATTAATTTTACTTGGAGAAACAGACGTCTCCCTCTGTTTCAACAGGTCGAATTTAAAGTCGGACAAACACTCCTGACCATTTATTATCTACTTCTTCCACTATTGTGCATGACCACAAGCAGGTAAATTTGCACAGTTTGTCCGAGCCGGGACTCCAACTTGTTCAGTCACGAGGGTGGCAGTATTCCTTGGGTAGCGTGTAAGGTTTGATACCAGTCAGGAATCACTTCCGGAGGTCGTTGAACAGTAAAAGTAGTTCATGAAAATCTAGAATGTTTCTTTAGGTGTTGCTTATATGCTTTTAGGATACAAGAGGGGGCTTATCTTTGACTGTTTTTTTTATCTTTTGTGGGTGTTGGCTATGTTTTAGACTTTTGATTTTTTTTCCCCAGAAGTACATCTTGCGGAAGGCGAAACGATAAGGCAGACGCCATTCGCTGACCCCATCGTTTTAGATGAGATTCTAGAGGGTGTTATAAAGAGATGGGTGATAGAGAAAAAAGTAATGATCTTCGGCATGTTTGTTCGTGAAAATCTGAGGGGGTACGGAGTGTGGAATTGTGAAACAACAAGGGTTAAATCTGAATCTTGTCATGGAATGATGGAGGGTACTCTGAAAGGGCCAAGATGGCTGTTTTATATAGGATAAAGACGAGGCTAAAAGATACCTTGACTCACACGCTGGTTAACGAGGATACATGTATATACATGCGTACAGCTTATCCGCTGCAAAATGGTTAGTATTCTGGTCGAAATGCCTTGAGGTAACTCGGTTAAATTAACAGGGAACAAATCGTTAACCATTTTGCGATATAAATACAATCTTCACACCGCCGACGGGGGTGATAGAAATTGAATTAAGCACGCTTTGGTTTAACCCTTCCCGCCATATGTAGTACTTACTCTGTTAACCCTTTACCAAACGCCAAATTTTCGACTGTCCCAAATAGAAGAGTTTGCAGACGACATTTCAAAGCGTTATGAAATTGGAAAATAATATTCTAATATGGTAGAAATAATAGAAATTGCTCATCACGAAATTTCTTCCATTCCCATAATGTTTTCCAGTGTCGTCTGCAACAAAGCGGTAAAATGTCGTTATTGTTTGGTAATGGGTTAAACCCTCAAGTTGTTGAAGGTTTGAGAAATATTGTGGAACAAACAGAAATTAGAGATTGATTTCTCTAATGCTACAATTGTTTTCGCAAATTGTATTTGATTTGGACATGATTTAAAAACCCATAAGGGAACACGTTTTTATTTTAACCACATTTTGAAATGATCAAAATGATATGTGTTGTATGTTAAGCAGGTAGACTGTGGTGGTACATTTAAATGGTTTTATTTTCAAGAAATCATCAGCGTGTCTTTTCGATTATTCTGTCTGACAATCGCTGCCCAGCAGATGCACGCCTTTCGTAAGTTTCGTATGTGGTGAATAACGTAAACTGGTTCCATGCTTTCCGCTGCCTCCACTACGTTCAACTATTCGACAACATTAGATTAATCGGCATGAAGAGTCTTCTTTATCCAATGGCAAAACAATTCTATACTACAGATGTATATACATATTGAAAATAAATGTCCCAGATCGTTTTACTCTCTTCTCGTTGTGGTAAATAACTCTGGATAACCGTCTAAGGGAAATAAGTCTTATATACATGATAGGACGATATTTACAAGTTACTTCCCTTTATATTTGGGTTATATTTGGCGAGGAAATTGGTATTTCCGTAGAAGTGTCTTAACTTCCTTTTCTAAGTAAAATGTTCATGAACCGTTGTACTTTGCCTGCTTAAATCTTGATCATGTTTGGTAGGTTTATGACTTTATCGTCTCACAATAAAAGATACTTTTATTTTAAACTGCTAGCCAAACTTTATTTATGGATACACAGACAAGTCGAGCTCTTATTTGATATGATAATACAATAACAAATGTTTTCTCTAATCAATTAGTTGACTTCTCTATAGGTTGCATGGGTACCTTGCCTTTACAAATCGTCCATACGTCGAACACAGCGACAACTCAATTAAATCAAAACAGTTTGTTGGAACAAAAGTGTCTTATTGTAAAAGTACAACGGCAAAATTACCAAACAAAGCTACCAGTATCAGGACGATCAGCCAATCAAATCTCTCCACCTCTTAGTCCCTTGTTGTTAACCGGTACCGGCAAGTGACACATCAAGATTCCGAACTTTTCTTCCTCAGTATTTAGGCGTAACAAGATCAAGTTTGTCATTGCAATGGCAACACTAACTCTTCTAGCCCTCCTTGTTCTACCCGGGGTAATCTTGGGGGCTGACAAACCGAAAGGACCAAAAGTAACCGACAAAGTAAGTGCGTTAGACTATTTTACACGTGTCGGATTTCGCTTGTTTTGGCATTGTTTATTCTGTAATATTCTACATGGGTAATGACAAGGGGCGTAACGATGATTTGTGACATGTCAACAACTATTTATTGATTTCTATATTGTGGGTACTCAAATTAACCGTCAGTGGTGATATTTTGAGCGATGTTTTTTTAGGAACTTGTGATGATATCAACTTTTAAGATTTTGTAAACCTCTTTCCTTATCAACTTTTCTTAGCAAACATTTTGACACAATAAGAAATGTTGTTTGACCATCTCTCTTTTTCACAGTGGTTTTGAAGATGCAGGTAGAGGCTGGATTAAAAGCGTTGAATCTTAAATGTTTCTTCTTTTTGACAGGTTTTCTTTGATATAGAGATTGGTGGAGAAAAGGCAGGCAGAATAGAAATTGGTTTGTTTGGTAAAACAGTTCCAAAGACAGCAAAGAACTTCAAAGAACTTGCCACAGGCGAAAATGAGGTGAAGCAAATTTTGGATTTTAGTTTAATTTAATTATAGAGTAAGGTGAATAGTAGACAAACTAATTTGACCTGAATGTTAAATATTGACAAATTTTTATCTAGTAGCAGACAGTGTATCGTAAATTTTGTCACAACGTTTGAAGACCAATATTTCCGTTGTTATTGTGAATTTAACTTTTTTATTCATTCGTGAATAAGTCCTTTTTTTATAATCAATCAATGCACTTAAGATGTCTGTATTCTGCATATTAACTTTGTAAAAACGGTTGAATTATCACTAGGTGATGATTTTTTGCTCCCGATCAACTTTCTCTGTGCATGCGTACTGGAATTTGAAAAACTTAAGCGTTTTTTAATTGATTAATGGCAATTGATGCCATTATTTGGTGGTATATAAGTTAATTTACATATCTTGTCTTATCAATTAACTTTGAATGTTGAATGGCCGTTTTGTTCTTTAAATCCGAAAATCAGAATTCGAAAAGTCCAACATTATTTTGCTCCTTCGAAATTTCGACCTTAGATTGCACCATTAGACCATAAAGAGCAATCTCCACATCAAATTATTTTGACTAGATGAAAAGTGAATCGCAATTGCCTAGAAATCAGTTTCCTTTTTAATTTTGAGTGCATGATCTAATGAGAATTCATTAAATTAATACATGTATTATGAAAAGTTGGTCAAACTTGTTGAGATAAGGAATTATTGAGATATTTTTACTTGGGCAATGTTACTTTTGCAAAGACATGTAGTTAAGGATGATTTTAAATGGGATATAAGGAACGACCAATATTGGGGTTTGAAACTATATGTTGGGCTTTGGGAACCCTACCTTTAAACATCAGGGCACTATCCTTATTTTCAGGAATCCCTCTCAATGATGAAAATAAGGGGGAAAATGTGTTCAATAGATTGTACTCTTCAGCTAAATGGATATGTCTTTGAAAGAAATTGTGTTCATCAGATATTGAAATCTTTTCCAAGTACAGCCAACTCAAAAAGACTTTGTTCTAGATGGACTTTTAAGTTATTGTGGCACAAATTGAATTTGTGAATTATGAGCCAATTACCATTTTGATACAATGGCTGCCATTATGATTGACCAAGAAAACCTGTAATTTCCTGATCCAACCTATCCAAATGTCTGTGCAGTGACTTAAACATGCTTATTGACCATACTTTTTAATGACTTTCAGGGATTAACTTTCAAAGGCAGTAAATTCCATCGTGTGATTAAAGACTTCATGATCCAGGGAGGTGACTTTACCAGAGGCGATGGAACTGGAGGTAACTTGGGTTATTCATTTATACCTTCCCTCATGAGGAATAACATTTCATCCAAATTGATAGCAGTTAAAGGTTATGATTAATACGGCTGAAAATGGCATTTACCTATCAATATATAACTATTATGAAAAATGGATGAATTGTTCATCTTGCATCGACAAGGAATTTGGCAATCTTCATTATTGACATCAAGATACCAATTATGAATAGGGTCGTCAATGTATTGGAGGAAAAAAGCTGATTGGTTTAATACGACCACTGTTTGGGTCCCTAAGCTGGGTACTGGTGAATCCAAGGTTATGCTATAATATTAGTGGTAAATAGCTTACACTGCCTTTAATCCTATAAAAAGACAATAACTCTACCATCATTAAACTTGGATGATTCATCTATCTATGAACTTTTGTTGCTCCTCTTGTCATAAAACAATGAGATAATATGGTATCTTATTGCCTAAAATGGTTTCTTTATATTTACTTTGGAAATTGGTATAGGTGCTAAAGAGCTGGGTTATTAAGCAAGGTTATATTACTTGCATACAATTTAAGAAAATACTAATTAGTTAATTAATTTCAGGTAAAAGTATCTATGGTGAGAAATTCCCTGATGAGAACTTCAAGCTGAAGCATTATGGTGCTGGTTGGATGAGTATGGCAAATGCTGGTAAAGATACAAATGGATCTCAATTCTTCATTACCACCGTGAAAACACCCTGGTTGGACGGCAAACATGTTGTGTTTGGCAAGATTCTCAAAGGAATGGTAAGCATGGTCAATATATTGCACTAATTGTTCAATACATTTTGGGTTACAAGTTTTATGAAATGTTTGCCATTTTGGTGAAGAAAAATTACAATTGTTTGTACTCCAAGGACTTGCTTTTGACCACAACCTCAAGACCTTAGAGTCGAAACATGATGCATAGGTTTGGCTTCACTTCAGAGCCCTAGCCTAGTACTGATGGATCCAGTAAAGCAGTTACATAACATAAAAATTGTTGAAACTGTATTACACTCTATAACAAATATGTTTGGCTTGGGGGAGGGGTCATATTAGTCTTGTACACACTATTTCAATGGTGATAAGGCATGGAGTTTGTTGAACAGATACATAGATATTTTGATTATTGAACATGTTTCTTTGTGAGCAGTCATATATTGAAGATGTTTGGTAAATGTTTCACATACACACATACTTTCTGAATGGCTAATGGCTTACTGGTATACAAAGCAGTTAATACATTATTTTGTATGTATTTTTCAGGATGTTGTTAGGAAAATAGAAAGCACTAAGACGAAACCAGGTGACAAACCAGAAAAGGATGTCGTTATTGCTGATTGTGGGGCATTGGAAGTTAAGGAACCTTTCGCAGTTTCTAAGGAACCTGCAGAAGAATAAATATCATCTAATAAACTATCATACTAATGTTCTTATCACTTAAGCCCTTTATACATCATCAGTTATGAATCTTAAGTAACATTCAATTTATTAATAGAAAATGAACCCTATACTAACACAAAATTCTGGTTAACAAAAGTGATAAATTAGAAATTACGCCATTAATGAGATTTACTCTAATAAGATGATTGAAGTAAAAATGATAACCCCTAATTAAAGAAAAAATTGAAACCTTTGTGTTTGGATAGAAATATTTATCAGGGCAACCATCCAAATGATGGCCTATCTAAATGCTTCAGCAAATTCAAACTCTCATACTTCGACAAAGAGAGACCAAAGAAAATTATCACTTGTTCATTTACATTCAATAAATCATGTGTATCATTAGCTTAATTGTTCTTTTGTAAGATGTAAATTACTGATTAGATATAAAAATATGTTAAGACCTGGTTTAAGCGTTGGTTTCTTCGATTGGATTTAAATTGTTTAATTTTTTGCATGATTGTCAAAAGATAGTGTGTAATCGACAAAGTTCTTTAAAGTAAATTTTCATTTTCACAGTCATTTTTAGTTTTTATTTAGCACAATACAATAAATGGTAGTAGCATCACATCATCTATTTACCCTTTTCTTCTTGTGTATGCCTAGAATATGCATACAGTGGGTGGTAACAGAAACCATCATGATAAAAAAGGAATTGCTCTTAATGAACTTTTTTGTCATTGGTTTCTGAACATCATTAAATGAAAGAGTCATTCATGTTTTGTCATATAAATCTTGTATGAAGTCAAGGGTTAAAACTGTTAGCCTATCATTGTGTATACATGGAATATATGAATCTTTCTAGGTTTGATTTATCTATGCAGTTAATAGTTTTTACTAATACATGTATCAATAAACTGTGAAACCTATTTTTCTTTTTCTCTCTCCATGTTTTCCTTAGCTTTTTTTGTATTAATGTTTTTGAAACAAGAACAAAAATATGTTTGTTATATAGGTCTTGATTTTAAACCCTTGTTCTTTTCCAATACTAGAACAATCTGTGAAATACTACACTATTGATTTATAGATTTGATTTCAAATACTTAAATTGAATCTAGTCATCTAGATTGACAAGGCCCTGTCCTTAATGTTTTTAATGTGCATTTTCAATAAAGGAAGCTTTTGAAAGCAATATCTATCTGCAGGGACCTCCATTCTCTAGTGGTTTGAGTACTTTACTTAAAATAATAAAGCCCATGTGTTTTGATTTATGATGTAAAAGATTTAGATTTCCAAGATAGTATATTATCCTGGTTTTCTAACAGAGTGCTGATAGTTATAGCTTTCTGAAATGGTTGTTGGCAATTAATCGTCCTTCCTTTTTCCATTATGGATTAGTCTTTGTAATATAACTAAAAAATAACTAATGCAATTAAGACACCGCTTTTCTGAATTCACGAGGACTCTCAAGTGTCTTGCAAACACACAAACTAAACAGAGGTACCAATTGGGCTTAAATTTGGACATGAGTCGTAAGAAACCCCATTACCCCTGACAGACCTATTCTTATTTCAAATAGGATTGTCCCAAAACCTATACAACTCCTTGGAGCCTCCTTGGCCAATGGTTAGAGAGGATAACTTGCAATCACATGATGGCATTTGGATTTTCATTAAAGGCAGTCTCCCGACTGACTGAGTGCCGAATGTTCTAACCAGCTTTACCAGCTCTTATAGGTATTTGAGTATGGGGTCTTCCTCCGGCATTGAGTCAGCCATCGCAAGATAATTGAATCATGTTGATGCGATGAAAAACCCCATACAAAAAATAATTGTCCACTCCTTAATCCAGTGGGCGACAGTGGTAGAGCCTGTACTTCTGGTCCCAAAAGTTAATAGTAAAATACCTGTTACAAGCTTGGTCAGAACTTACCCACAAATCTGTGGGAGTACTGATCATGTATCCAGGAATCGGTCATCGAGAGTGAATTGATAAGTTTTAAGCTTCAATAACCATTAATGTAAAATTAATTGTAATGGAAGCTAAAGTAACATCTTAATATTGTTGATCCATCATTTTGTACACAGATTTTTTAATTCTGAAGTATGTGTTGTCCTAAAGTGGACAAAGATTTCAAACACACCCTTCAATCTAGACTATAGATCATATCCGTTTTAAAATGCTAAAACAGTATGTATGAATCTATGCACTGAACCATTCTTGGAGATGTATGAATTCATCCATCAGCCTTTTTTTTTACATTAATACTTTTTGGGGGACAATGTAGAAAAAGAAAAAATAGCTTATATTAAAATGAGAAAATTACATTTCCTGTCAAACAATGTTGAATTTTATTCAAGGTGACGGATGTGTCATGTAGACATTAGAGCTGGGATGTGTACCAATTTACTACCAGTATACCGAAGGCAATGTTATCAATGGGTACACAAACCAGATATTTTCTCCATTAGATTCAAGTCTGATATGCCTAGGAACTCCTCATATTTTCAAACTATAGAGAGATGATATCCAGTTGCGGTTATCTAAATTCTTCACGTTGATCTCAGAAGTGCGACGTTTGATAGAAGGTGGGTTATGCAAATTAACGGGGTTTTTTTTATATGGGTTTTACCGGTACATCACATCAACATTATTTCAGTTATGTAGCAATGCCCGACTCTTAATGATGGAGGAAGACCCCATACTCAACTGCCCATAAGGGCTGGTCAAGGCTGGTAGAACCATCAGCATTCCGTAGGTCAGTCGGGAGACTGCCTCTCATGAAAATCCATATCCCTATTAGGACTTGAACCCACACAGAGAGGGGCCATGTGATTTCAAGTTCTGTACCCTAACCACTAGGCCACAGAGGCCCCCTAATGGGGTCGTTAATCGAAACACAAGATCTGATTATTGGCACTCATTGACAAGTGGATCAGACGTTACTAGATTATCCCAAAACATGTAAAAATCTGTCACAAGTACTATATACTCTCCAATGCTGCTCCACAGCCATCAATATCAATGATCCTTTAGGAAAGCCTCGATCAATTGCCTACATCAATATTCCACATTGAAAAGGCGAGATTGATACCCTTTCCACAAGCGCCTGTACAGAATTACTTGAAATAGTTCCAGGCGCTTTACGACCTACTGCTGATCAAAATAAAAAAGTATTGATAGTTTCCATAGGTGACGAGCAGCCTTCAATTTGAGAGTATATAAAATGTGTGTGATGTATTTGTAGATGTGTTGAGAAATTATTTGGGGAATAATTGATTGCTAGTTTGGGATTGAGAAAGATTTGATTCACCCATCAACGAGTGCCTATTTACACATGCATGTGGATTTATAACCCAGGTAAAAATAACATCGGATAACAGGTAGTAGTAATTAGCTACCTGGGTAGTGGCCTGTACTCGGGTACCGACCCTGCCCTAGAAGACATACATGTTTTGTGAACTGCAGTACTGCATAGTTGGTTTTCCCTTTTAGTATTTATTTTTATTATATTCCTATCAGTGAAATACAGGGATTTCTTAGTGTATTAATTTTCAATTTTGTCACAGTGAATATCTTCACTAGTGATGATATCAAAAAGTCATATCATTACTAGTGATGATATCAGTTTTGACGGAACTACTTTCTTTTCCCATTCCCTTGCATTAAAGTCATTGCTGCACTTTTGCACACAGCACTAAAATGTTTGTATTCTAAGATGTATCCATTCGCTTGAGTGACATCATAGGACAACAAAAATGACGTCATGGGCGTTGTTAACTTCTTTGCTCCTCTCATTTTATGCTTTGCTTTTCCCATTTTATATTCCATTTGGCGTTTATGGGGGTATTTTGACAAATATGTGTACTATAGAGGAATAAAATAAATAGAATAATCAACTCCATTCAATGGATATCAAAAATATGTCACTTGAATGGGTTGTTATCATGTAGAAAAAACTTGTTCTTCGAACTCGTTTTTTCAACCTGATAACAACCCATTCTCGTGACATATAAATTGAGTTGATTATCCTCTACTTAACACATTAAAGGAACGAAAAAAACATTTAGAAAAAAAAAACATAATACAACTTGTTACAGGTCTTTTTTTCAAATACTTTACTAAGGAAAAAATATAAATACTAAACTTTAAAGGAAACACAAACAGTCTTCAATAAGTTAAAAAGAAAATACTCATTTGGGTTTAATACCTAATTTGATACCATGTACCATGTTGATAAACATTCAATGATGATTTGAAAGGAGATGAATCAATATTTGTTTGGGAGTAGGTTGAAATTGTGTCATGTGAAACACCTGCATGCTTTTTGATAAACCAAAACCATAGAAAAAAAACATCTAGCTTTTGACAGATTACAGGAAAAAAATCATAATGAAACAAGTCAACTTAAAAAACCTTATTTCCATCAATTCTCTAACATAAAGATATCTTTATCATGATGTCTAAGATAAATCTTGGATACATGGTTATAAGCTATGAATTTATTTTCTTTAAGCAAGATACTTAATGAAAGGTAAACAATGATGTCCTGAAAATTATGAAGAAAGAAAATAAAATCAAATTTGTATAAATCAGATCAATAAGGGGAAAAAATTAATGAACCCTTAACCCTTTCCCAAACAATAACGACATTTGACTATTTTGTTGCAGCAACTTTAGAAAACATTTTGGGAAAAGAAGAAATTGCTCGTAACAAGCAACTTCTCCTTTTCCCACAAGGTTTTCTGCTCTATCTGAAGAATGTTTTTCAATTTCATCACATTTTAAAATGTCGTTTGCAAACTCTTTCAAGTTGGGACAGTCAAAAAATTTGTTGTTTGGGAAAGGTTTAATGCATGTATATGGAAAGTAAATAAAAATAAAGTAAATAAAAACACTAATGGTGGCAGTTTTACTGCAATCATTTGAGTAAAATCAAATATTATTGATTATGAATACAACGGAACATACACTCAGACAATAAAATAGTAGTCTTAATTATGTAATCAACATGGCATATGCATTTACAGAATTATGACGTTTGTTTTGAGCAATTTGCTATGTCGACTCTTTATCATGAAGACTATAATTACATACTTATTGTGTGAGTATTGAACTAAAGTTTGAAATTACGTTAATTTTTATACTATTGTATAAAAAAAAGAAAAAGAAGACATATGCACATATTTCATTGCAATCAGTTTGCAGACATACATAAGGATACTGAAATTGCTGGTCAAAGGACACATCGAAATTTTTTATATCTTTTTATAATAATCAGATAAAAAATGCAAACACTCTTTTCAAACAAAATACTGCTGTATCATGATAATTATGTCAAAGATAAATGTTTATGAGCAATGATCATACAAAACAATTTATTGCTCAGTTTCATATTGCATTCTAGCAAATGGGATGGAAGTATGCCATTTCTTTTCATTTTGTATACTTTTAGAGTTAAAAATACTTTATGGTTTTTAAAATTTACTGTTTATTTTTATTGTTGTCTGAATTGAAAGAAACATTATAGACCACTTAACTTCTAAAGTAAAGATATTGAAAATAATCTCTCAGTGCACAAAACTCTGAATTAGTCCATTTTAGATAGCCTTAGAATAATTAACCTTTCACACCCTATTTTTAGAATGGTGGTATAAAACTAGATTGACTGTAACTCTTCATTAACTCTTTACCACCTACAGATGACATCTTTTAACTTGAAGAAGATGACTTTAGAAAAACTTTGTTAACATGTGAAAAATCTTTCAGTTGTGCTGTTGTGATATGGGAATAGATTGAAAAAACATTGTGGCAAAAGGAGAAATTGCTCGCAACAAGCAATTTCTCCTTTTACCACAATACTTTTTAAAGTTGTCTGCTGCAAGACGCAAAAATATGACATTAGGTTGTAATGTTCAAAAATATTTTTTCTGTTGCTTAGTTACTGGCCCTCTCCTTTCAGAGACTGGTTGTCGTTTTTGACCTGACTGGTTCTCAGCAAGTCCTTTACCCGATAACACCTTTTGAATGAATGCTGCGATATCTTCCCTGTTACAATACCATGCAAAAAGGTGCGGTACAATGAGTAAGCTCAAGTTTACACTCCAGAATACAGACTTGGCCAGTGCTGTATCAGGAACCACATGTTCAGCAGCTGTTCTCCACTGTAGAGATGATGTAATGTACGCAAACTGGGCTTGCATGGAGGCACCGGCATGGAGTATAGACCAATCTCTCACCCAGAACTGACCTGGATATACCAAACTGCAGATGGCGCCCACGTAGAATGGAATAAAGAAGTAAAAGTAGCATAGTGCCTGAAACGATGAAATAATTCATTTTCATTACATGTGACCATAGATAAGGACAATGCATTTTTGCTGCTATTGGAGCAATTTCAGCAAAAACAGATTAAAGGCCTTTTAGGATTAAAAGTCAATTGGAAGAGGTTATATGGGATGGGTGCTATTGCCCAAGTCTACAATTGGTAATTCTTCGCACAATCAACAAAAAACGTGAAACCATTATGGAAAAATCACTCATTTCAATGTATACATTTCTAAAAAGTTTTAGACAATATCATTTAGAAATATTGCTACCTTTCGATTGTTATATGTTATAATAATTCAATCTGGTCAAAATTACTATATAGATTAAAAGTATACTGATAGTATGATTTTGATCATGTTAAACCTCCCTTATACACATTGTTTAAAAGAAAAACGATTTTATCCATGTTATTAAAAAAAATTAAATACATACTATCAACATGAGAAAAAGAATTAACCTCCGCCTGCTTTTACGGATCTAAAATCTTGGCAGAAAGAAAGAGTTGGAAATACCGCCATTCAGGTTTGAAATTTATACATGACAAAGACATCTGTTTATATGTGATGACTATGATAAATGGGTTTTTCTACAAACCTGGGTGCGCCCATACTGTGTTGGGTCCATTAGATACGGCTCTATTTTGGTCACATAAAACTGGGCAATAAAATCATGGCAGCCCATACAAGACTGAAAAATATAGTACATTGGTTGATATTTAGTTAAATTGCTATCTTTAGCAAATCTTTCAGCTATTTAGCAATATTTCCTGAAACCAAATGAATGATTTACTTGTTGTAAATGAAACAAACTTTACCCTAACAAAGACACCTTTATAGCAGGAAGAATTGAAAAACATTATCCTGAAGGATTATTTGCTCATGATGAGCACATTTTACTTTTACACCATGTTTTTTACTCAACAGTGTAGTTTTCAGTGGCTGATTAATTAATTTTGCCTGCTGTTATATAAAAAAAATCTTCTGTCTTTTGCAAACACTTTAGAAAGCTGAACAATTTTAAGAAAAGGCATGGAGAGCTTAACAAACATATCCCAGACACTGGGTGTTTGGGTATTTAAGATAGTATAAATGCATTGATTTAAGACTTCTGAAGCATATCTATCAATGTGAGGCATTATGGAGTATAGGGTATTAACAGACCCTTGCTCATTACTTTTAAATGAATTGATGAGATCAAGGCAAAATAATATCCTGTCAAATGAGAACTCAAATCTGGAATCTCTGTAACATTTTTGTGCACTTCTGAGATTTCCGGAGCATGGTTTCTCCGACGTTCATTTTGTATATATTGAGGATACAATGCCAGACTATATATAATTGGTGCTTTACATTAATTTTGATATTATTCCCAGCTACATTCACCTTTACACAAATCATATTTTCTTGAGTTAAAAACATATATTTAAATAATGCACCAAATCTTGCATCACACTTTATCCTTGGCTACTTTGATAGAAAATCAAAATATGCAATATTAAACATGCCAAGCCACCTTTCTTAATTTCAATAGAGAATGAATACTTACAATCATTCTAAATCCAGCTACAACAATGGCTAAAACAAACCAAGTTCCAAACATCCACTTTGCAAACACATGCCATTCCTTTTTCTCAGTAGGCTAAAAGATACAAAAAGACATTCCTATGTTTCATAAAAATATACTCGTAAATCTCTCCTTTCTTTCAAGGGTCCTTTAGTTGACTTCATAACAATTTCCTCCTTCTGGTAATTTGCAACAGAAAGCTATTGAAACTAATCAAATTGACAAAAAATCCAGTCTATTCATTTCACTGTACAGGTATTTCCCAAATGCTGAATGAGTTAGGAATGGATTTAGAGCTAAATTTATCATGTACACACTGAACAGGTGAATAAACACCTTCTCCATGCATAAAAAGTAAAGGACATCAATAACTGTTCAAATGTTAGTTTTATTGTGTGTTATGGCCTAAATCTGGGGACAAGCAGCTTCAAAGCTTCACAAGGGACAAAGTCATTGCTGTATTCTGTAAGTCAGATAATAAAAAAAGAGCTGTAATCGTTGAACAAGCTATAACAAACAGACTTTGCCTTGATTTCAATTGCCAACCACACATTAATTCTTTTAAAAAACTAACATTAGTATAAAACTGGAAGAGGCTTGATGTAATTAGGACATACCTCCTTGTATTTGATCTTCATTCCTTCCCTTATAAACCGTACCCCAGCATAGATAGGATAGTAAACATATGGTACATTCAGTAGATAGGACCATCTTATACCCTTATTACCTGAAATAATGTACAAGCTAAATTTTGAATATGATTAATCCATCTGGTTTAATGCTTTGTCAATGATATTTCATTATATCATTGCTTTACTGGATTCACATGTACTAGGCTAGGGCTCTGAACTGTCTTGACAAATCACACTGTCACAAAACAAGAGATACCCGTGGGGCTCAAACCTGGGACCCTTAAGTTCTAAGACCATCACCTTAACCACACATGAGTGCTCAGTGCAGAACTATTGAAAGTGCTTCACATTTGTTGGAATATGTGACTGATCCAGATTTGGAGCAACAACATATGGAAGAAATGAATAGCAAAACGAAATATTTTCTTAAATGTATATGGTAGAATAAGGTTTAACTAAACAATAGAATTGCTAATTGAGCACAATTTATCTTTTGCAAAGATTGATGTATTGCGACAATATCATTTTATCTATCAACACTAACCAATTGCACTTTTTGTAGCAAAAAAGGAGATTGCAATGAAGTTTGTCAGGAATGTTTGAGGGTTGGATGCATGACTAGGTTTTTTTTTAATGGCTGCAATATTGTAATTGATTATAATTAAAATTGTGTAAAACTACATTCCAACCAATCTTTCAAAACAATGATTTCAAAGTAAATTATTCAATATGCGATTTTTGTGTGAACATTCTTAATAAAATCTTCATGGACTAAAGAAAGAAATGTTTGTACATGTACATTATATAGATCTGAGTCTTTCATTTGACTTACAGAATGACGATGGTTCTACCTGCCTTGACCACCCCTTATCAATAGTCTAGCTTGGGGTTTTCCTCTATTCAATATTTTTGTAATTTCTGTATGAGCCTGGCACTTCAAACATAATTGAAATACTGTTGATGTGATGCAAATCCCTAACAAGTAAATTACCAATTTGATAGACCAATGCAATAATGCATGCAATATGCCAGGATTTCCTTGATGTTTATTCTATGCAAATTTTGTGGACTTTTGACCCATTATATATGAAACTGTGAATGAAAAATAATGACCCACAGAGGTCATATTGAAAAATTGGGGGGTAATTTACAACATAAGTTTGAGGTCAAAGAATCCTGATATGCTTATAAATGTATCATAAAAACATCAAACAAATTCAGTGAGTGCCAGAATTTGTTATCATTTTTTTAATCCATTTCCAAACAATAATGGCATTTGACCAGTTTGTTGCAGAAGTCTAGCTCTAATCCATACAAGAATGATACTCAATTAAAATATCCTTACCCGTTAAGTTTCCCGGCATGAACACTATCATACTGTTCATGATTGATCCAACCCAGTAGAGTCCAACTTGGCGGTAATCCATACTGTTATAGAGAGAAGTTATACCTGTATTCACATACACAATGCTCCTTAACCCATTACCCAATATGAAGTTTATGAATGGTCCAAATTAAGGCAACAGCAGGTTGCAGTCATAAAGTATTAACTTTTATTATTTATTGGTGTTATTGGGAAAAAGCGTTGTGACAAAAGAAAACAATGCTCAAATTGAGCTATTTTCTCTTTTGTCACAATTGTTTCTAAAGTTGCCAATAACAAGTTGTTGGAGACACAAATGTGGTTAGACACAACCTTAACTTTTTCAAAACTTTTTAGAACAATTTTTATTCAAGAATTAGATCTATTCAAATGTACACAAAATAGAATGGCATTTTTAAAAAAATGGTATATTGTAGCTTGTACACTGATTCTGCCCTTTATTATAAGTCAAAAGAGTAACTCATAAACACAACTTGTAATAAATCAAGCAAATTAACCTCTGAAAAGACACAAACACATCCAATCAGTGAAAAACACTGATCAGTTGTCTTGTCTTTTTACATACACACATGCTTTCCATAACAATGCATTAGGTTCCCTAATATTTTCATTCATAAAGATTCAATAAATGTTACATAACTCCTAGCTTAGAGAAGACTCATCCTGAGTTTTTTTTGCCCTTCGAAGATAAGTGGGAAAAGCAACTCCCTTATATGCAAAATTCTTAATCCTGCTGCTGCCACCAATGTAACGAACCAAGCATATTAACCTCTCTAAAGACACAATCACATCCTGTCAGTGTAAAACACAGTTATCTACAGATGGGTTGTGCTGTCTTTTGTTTCTGTTGTACTGTCTTTTTATTTACATGCATGTTTTCTATAACAATGCATTAGGTTCCCTGATTTGCATAAACGTTCCATATTCATATCTTGAATATAACAGTTTAAATCAACTTACAGTCTACTGTTAAATCAACTTAAAGTCTTGCCTTATCTGACAATCAACTGCTAGATTCAACTGTCTATAACACTTATAAATGTACATACCCTGAACATAAGAGCCCAATCAGTAAGATATACATGGCAAAGTGGGCGGTTCCATCATACCAGTTGATCATTGTTCCGTAAGCACTCCTCAAATATGGTTCTCCCTCCCTTAGGTAAAACTCCATGAATCCCTTCACATAACCATCCAACTCTAACCCGATAAACAGATCTACAACAGCAGTGAACGCGAAAATACTCCAAACTGAAATGAACAAAAAACACTCTTGACTCTTCCCTGTTGATATTCCACATGGACGAACTTTCCTGTAGTCTTTAAGCATGTTGATGTATATGTACATATTTTAATGCAGCTTTCACTAACAATTATATGTGCAGTGATTTTTTTTCTAAATCAAATCAATGGGCTTTTTCGACCAAAACATAAAAAATCAATGGGTTTTTCTATAGAAAAAAAATTAAAATGAATGAAAGTAATGACATTTGGGGAAATTTTATGAGATTTTTTGGGCCAAAGATTATAACTGTATCAATTTGGATTCATCACAACATCAAATATCCAAACAGACATAGCTATGGAATCAATTTCTTCAACCCTTTCCCAATCACCAAATTTTCGACTGTCCCAAATTGAAAGAGTTTGCAGACGACATATCAAAATGTAATGAAATTGGAAAAAAGGGAAAATTCTGATAGAGCAAGAAACATTGTGGGATAAGGAAAAACTGCTCATTAAGATTTCTTCTTTTCCCACAATGTTTTCTAAAGACGTCTGCAACAAAGTGGTCAAATGTCATTATTGTTTGGGAAAGGGTTGAGGTATAGCAACTTTTAATTGCTTGTGGCTAAGACCAGCCATTTGATTAACTACATTCTTGTATTAAAGTGGTTCGGAGATTGAGCCCCACATTCAAATTTGCATTTTCATCTTACGTTTCTTAAACCTAGGGTTGTTTTTTTCTTTGCATTGTGAATAGGGCGACAGTGGTACAGTGGTAGAGCGTCGGACTACTGTACCGAGGGTCCGGGTTCGAATCCCCGTTAGGCGAGGTGAGAATTGGCGGGGCTAGCCCTCAAACCGGCGCGATTACTGGTGTATTCTCCAGGAAGCAGTCATCGAGAGTGACTCGATGGGCTATAAAGCCTCCTTCACAATCAATGTCTGGATCTGGATCTGGATTGTTACACTGCAGGACCTTTCGGTATACACGCAGCGGGAGAGAGAGATGGGATAAGTTAGTTAGTCCCGATATTGGAGGGCTGCTCTAAAACCCTGTACTGTCTCTGCACGCACAACTTCGCTACTAAGGTTATTCCAGTCAATAATAGTTCTGGGGAAAAAGGAGTTTCTATAGAGGTCACTGCTACAGACTATTTGTTTAAAGCACTTGTTATGGTTAAGGCCTTGCCTTTTAATGATATTGTCACTAACACAGTCACTAAACTTTTTGGGTCTGATAAGTCTCTTACCACTAATGGGGGTCAGATAGGCATGACATGGCATTGCTGGGACCAGCCCCTCGACCACCTTGAAGAAGTATGTTAGTCTGGCGTTCTTCCTTCGATCTTGTAGGGGAGGCAGTTGAAGGTTCCGCAGCATTCGGCTTACACATCCTTGATCTCGTGAGGAATAGTCGCCCGAGATGAACCTGGCTGAGCGTCGTTGGACTCTTTCCAGCTTGTCTATGTCCTTCTGGAGATAGGGGTCCCAGACAGCTGCACTATATTCCAGTGTGGAGCGGATCAAGGATAGGTATGCGGTCTTTCTGCATGATAGTGGGCAGTGCTTCAGGTTGCGCCTCAGAAATCCAAGTGTAGAGTTGGCCTTGTTGGTGATCTTATTTATATGGCTATCAAATTTCAAGTTATCAGCAAATGTTACGCCAAGATATGGGTTTTCGTCTACCTGTTGGAGAATGTGGCTATTAAGCTCGTAGAAATGGTTGAGCTTGCTGTTGATACTCATGACATAGCATTTCTTTGCATTAAAGCGCATACCCCATGTTGTTGCCCAGTTTTCAAGTGCTTTCAGGTCCTCCTGTAGTTGAATTTGATCTTGTATGGTCTTGATATTTCTGTAAAGCAGGCAATCATCGGCGAAAAGGCGGACTGTGGATTTCACACAATCAGGAAGGTCGTTGATGTGGCAGAGAAAGGCAAGTGGCCCAAGGACTGTGCCCTGAGGGACGCCCGAGTCGACGGTCACAGGTTCTGAAGTTTCGCCATCCACAACAACCCTCATGGTTCTGTTTGTCAGGAAGTCCCGAAGCCAGTTGTTTATATTTCCGTCTATGCCATATAGTTTCATCTTGTGGAGAAGGCTATCATGTGGTACGGTGTCGAAGGCTTTAGAGAAATCAAGTATTATCACGTCAATTTGGGATCGAGAGTCATTGTGTTGAAGTAGGTCGTGGGTGGTGCTTAGCAGCTGTGATTCACATGAGTAGCCACGTCTAAATCCATGGTTTAGGGAGGTAAGGATGGAGTTTTTCTCAAGATGGTCTAGAATATGTTTACAAATGATATGCTCCAGAAGTTTGCCTGAAACGCAAGTAAGGGATACAGGGCGATAATTTTCTGCCAAGTGTGAGTCGCCTTTCTTGTATACTGGAGTTACATTCGCACTGCGCCAGTCAGATGGAAGTTTACCAGTGTTTATCGATGCTTGGAATATGTGTCGCAGTCCAGGTGCTATTTGCTTCGGGCAGGTCTTCAGTATGATGTTTGGTATATCATCTGGTCCACGGGCTTTGCTGATGTTGATGTTGTTAAGAAGTTTTTCTACTCCCTTTGTAGTGATTTTCAGTGTCGGTATAGGTTCCTTGGGTCTTTTAGATGTGTCTAGGAGTGATGTTGAGGTTCCATGTTTGGTGAAAACTGATTTGAATTGGTCCACAAGTATTTGAGCTTTGTCTTTACCGCTGTTGAAGAGATGTCCCATCTTTTTTAATGGTTGAACGCCGATATTATCTTGCCTTCTTGATTTCACATATCGCCAAAATGGTTTGCTGTTGTTTTCTTCTAGGCCTTTCTGGATTGTGTTGTTAATGTGTTCTATTTCAGCTTTTTTGAACGATACCTTGCATTCCCGCTGGAAGGTTTTGAACGGTGCCCAGTTTCCTGACTGTTTAGCATGGTTGTACAGACGTGACTTCCGCTTTATCATTCTTTTGAGGTTTTTGTTAAACCAGGGTAGTGATTTCCTCTTCTTGCTCATCTTAGACGGTACATTCCTTTTTACTGATTCTGTTATCTTACTTTTGAAGAAGTTCCACATTGACTCGATGTCGGTTTCAGGGAGGGTAGATACTTCACTTGACAGTTTGTTCATATCTGAATTGATGTTGTCCCATTCTGCTTTAGGGAACTGATAATACTTTCTTGGTATCTGGCGGACATAGTGTGGTATGATGTCAATGTCTGTGACGACCATTGCATGATCACTGATACCTGGTATAGATGTGGATGATTTTACTAGGGAGGGGTTGGTAGCAAATACAAGATCTAGGAGGTTATTGTCTCTTGTTGGTTGCCGGTGCACTTGGGTTAGGCCGTGTTCTGTTGCAAAATCCACTAGCGCTTGCTGAACTTCTCGGTCTGGTGCTCCCCTCTCTACTGTAATGGTGTCCCAATCGATGTTTGGGCAGTTGAAATCACCTGCAATGATCATGTGTTTCTCTTTGGGGGACTCTGTCAGTTGTTGTACAGATTCTTTGAGTTTTGCAATGCAGTCGAGTTTTCGGTGGGGCATGTAGTAGGAGCAAAGGTAGGTATCTACTTTGTTTCGTGTGCGTATCTTGGACCAGACGATTTCGCAGTCGGTGGTGAGATGAGGTTGGGCATCCGAGGCCAAGTTATCACTTGCTGCGACGAAAACACCTCCACCCATCCCAACAGACCGGTCATTTCGGTGAACTGTGAGTGTGTCAGGGAAGACTTCGCTGGTCTTTATCGCGTTCTTCTCTGGGTCCTTACCAGGTTTCATTCCTTTAAGCCATGACTCTGTTCCGCAGATAATATCCGGTTTAATGTAATCGAGGGCTGAATGTAGTTCTGCTCGGTTGGTACGGATACCGCAACAGTTGACAGTTAGGAGGCGGAGGTTAGCCGTCTTGGTTGGGCAGGTGGGCACACTTTTGTTGTGAGATCTAAGGTGGGAGGGCGGTGTGTTGGATACTAGTGACCTACTTCTGGACCGGCCGGTCGATGTACTGGGGCTGCTTGTATGTATCGGGCTAAAACAGGAAGATGTTATCGATTCGAGAGTGCTATCTAGGTCTGCGATTGGCATGTAGAAATTTGATGTGAGTAGTTCGTAGCTATTGAATGTAAAACTGTCAATGTTTATGCTCTCACACTTACAACAATGCCAAACGACGCTGGATCTGTTTAGGTAGGACATATTCTTGCTAATATCTTCGCAGCTCTTGTGGTACCATACACTGCAGTTGTTACAACACACTCCTTCCTGGGACCAAGTCACTGGCACATCACAGCAGCCGCATGGGAAGATTGATGCATTCCTAGGGCCGGGATTCAGTTGTATGTCCCCCGAGAGGAGAATGATGAGCAAGGCAATGCCTGGTTTTGCTTTAGTTGAGCAGGGAGTGGGTATGTAGATCCCGAAGCTAGCAGATTTCGTGGAGTGAAGTCTCTTGGGAACGGATGACCTGAAGATAACTGAAAACAGGGTGGAGTAGTTCTGGTGTTGGCCGTATGAGTAGATTATCAGGCAAACAATGGTGCAAGTTAACAATGTCTGTAGTAGGACGGGGGATCGCTGTTGTTGTTTCTTTAATGTTTTGGTAGCCATCTTGGATCAGGGGGAGCAACTCGTGGGCAGACTAGGTGGTCGAGGGCGTTTACCAGCTACTTGTGCCAATTACAAAGCCATACTGACAGTGGTGGTAGGGACAGATAACATTTATATACACTTACAACCTTTTTACACTGTAGAAAACGATCTGAAAATGATGGAATAAATTTATTTTCCTTTTGGAAATTTAGCACTAGAATTTTCACGACTTTCCTGTTGCGCGCGCATCTCTCAATGTAAAACAAATTGGAAAACAAAACAACAAAAAACAGGTCTAGGCCTGTTGATTTGGACAAATTGTATTGCTGAAATTACTAAATTGTGAAACAAAAAAGGCTGATGTGAATAAACTTTTGATTTGAAGAAGTTTCCAATTGGGATGGTGCCTTTTATTGGCCCCTAATAAATAATGAGAAGCCCTGAACTTGTCTTTCCATCGATGCCATATAACTTATGGTACACACTTACCATAGAAAAGGGGTTCTTTCTTTGCTGGTGATTTTCTAACAACAATCGCGGAGAGCAAACCAAACAGAGGCAGTGTGATTATACCGCTCGCGAAAACCCATTTCGGATCCTCCATAACAGCTAATTTGTCTAAAGAATAGATTAGCGGTGCAGCCAAAAATGATGTTATAAACACCAGTAAAACAATCGGTGGATTTTTGATATCCATTTTGTATGTTTATTACGAAAGCTGCAACCGTTTGGGCAGTGAAATAGTACCGGTTGCGAAGTGTTTGTTTACAAACAAGTTACAGCCTGACTGCGAAACACTCCGAGACACAACTGGAAAACTGTATATTTAAAGAGGCAACCGAATCGGACCAAAGTTGTTTTTAAATATATTAAATAACGCCAGATTTATGGTAAGAAGTTCAAGATAGATTGCATTATTTAAGATTTCTTTAAAAAAAAATTTCAATTCGACTGGAAGAATATAGATCCTCCAATTATCACATTGTAAGGTATTTCGTGGCTCAGATGTTTATGCATGGAACTCGATCAGGGTTCAATTCCATGCTGTTGGTATTGTAGCGGTGTCCTTTGGCAAGACACTTCTTAGCCCTCGATATGTAATAGTCAATCTCAGCCGACATATAACTGAAAATTGTTGACACGGTGTTCAACTACAATGAGATACTCTTGAGTGGTACTGGTGCACCTATCGAAGAGGACTTAAACTGAGTTAGATAATGTAGAGTGTATGGCGTTTTTTGGGGTTTTTTTTTTTAAGTTTTAATGTATCATGCGCCTATGTATACATGTTAACGCTGTACAACTGGTCCATGAACAAGATACACCGACAGTGACCACACAGCAGCTAGGCCAGAATGAGCTTTTAGGGACGTAGTAAGCGATACGCCCGTAGCCTACGTACGCCCCCAGCGAAACATAAATTTCAAACGTGAAAAAATAAAAAGAAAGTGAAGAGGGTAGGCCTACACCCATTACAACAGCCTACCCCGTCGGTGCGTAACATTGATTCGAGGCTGGCTACGACCTTGACTGTGGTAGATGACGACTTCAAAATAATTAATATTATTATATGATATGATGTATGTGGCACAGTAACAGAACCGTAGAGAACCCTGTTAAGCGAAGATAAGTTAAAGCAAGACTCTATATGCCCCATATACGTGGTTGCATGGTCTGTCATTTGGATCAGAAACATAGATACATAATAATGTCTCTGACTTGGGTTGAAACTTCCAAAGGCTCTGTCACCACAGATATGACAGCTTTACATTGCACTTGTTCTATTTTGTTTCAATTGAGGTGTATGCCTACTCTAAGACTGATATAACCTTGCAGAGCTACCAAAGTTCTGTGTGTCATTTATATGGCCTACAACCGGTCATCAATAGCGGCGCATAATTTATTGAGATCATTCTTTGCTTGAAACACCCCACCAATAACAAGATGCAGTATTCAACAAGCTTCCAGATTCATACACAATTGATATAAAAAAAATAAGGTATAAGATAGAAAAAAAAACTATCTTCTAATATGTCTCAAATGAGAGACATGCATGTATATCGCTTGTGCGGAAAGTAATCTCTTTTAGCGAAGCAAAATGCAATAATTAAAGAATCCAAGGGATTGATGTTCAGAAAGGCCATGGTCAGGTTAAAAAAAAATGATAGCAGAGGCCCTAATATGGATGCAAATGCTTAAAATGGAATACATGTACGTATGTCGCCGTTTTTTTGTTAGTTTGAATGGTTGAAAATGACGTATTCTGGTAAAATATTCAAATTAATTTAACGTGATCAGAAAATATAGAGAAAAAACTGTATGCAATATCCCCCATGCAGAAAGACTGTTATAACGTCTTGTGGCTAATATTTATGTGGTTAATATTTAGAAGGCCATGTGTCTGATGTCACAGGGGTCCAGGGTATCGTTTTACTAAATGTAACGAACCGGGCAAAGGAACCTCTCAAAGACACAAACACGGCCGATCAGTAAAAAACACTGTCGTTCACTGAGCGGTTGTGTTGTCTATAATATATATACCAGCATGTTCTTTCAAACATTGCATTAGGTCCCTAATTTACATAAACGTTCAACGAACGGTACATAACTCCACACGAAGATTCATTCCGAGTCTTGGCCCTTGGGAAACACGTGGGGAAGGCAACTCCGATAGAAGGAGAAGTCTTAATCCCACCGTTGCCACCAATGTAACAAAACGAGCAAATGCACCTCACAAAAACACAAACACTTCCGATCAGTGAAAAACACTGTCTCAAAGCAGAAACAAGGATCGAGAACATGCGACGATCAAATAAGGGTACGGGAATGATGGTGATATCAAACCAAATCCCACCGCTGCCACCAAGTTTGTAACGTGTATCGGGTCCCTCTCGGATAAAGCAATCGTGGTTCACCCATCCAGGTACTAACACATTAGTACGTTGCTCAAGTTCGAGAGAAAGCCAATCAATCACTCGACCGAATCGCCCATAGAAGCCGACTTCTACAGCGAGACCGTAGAAGTAGTATTTATACATAAACCCTATTACCGTCACACTAAATAACTCCAATGAAAGTACGAGTATTGCATTGTGACACGTCATTGGAAGCGTCTCGGAGAGACGATTTCATTGATGTGTTACTTTTCAATATTGCTTAGCCCAATGATGAAATAAAAGGAACTGTTGTTTTGGACTTGGGCAATTCTTATGCGTAAAGTGTTTAGTAAATCGGTACCCTGCCCCTTGTTATCCTAGGATCGAAACTGTGTAATAGTTTTAATTCAGTGCCCTCTTGTTGATCGCCCGCCAGAAGGCGGCGATCATAGTTGTAGAAGCTTTTGGTAAGTGCACATGGGGAAAAGGAGGCTATATTTATTTTTGTTATCATTTATTTGAAAAAAACTCATAACAAAGGCTTTTCTTTTTTAAGTCGTTGACCTTTTCTCCTTTATTCATTGTTTTAAAAAATGTTTTCTGTTTGGTTTTGTGTTCTTAAAAGGTTTTTATTTGGAGAAATAGTTTAAAATAAGATCCATCTCAAACAATAACAAGTCCATTTTTCAGTCTGTATCTCTTTTGGTTAGTCTTAAAATCGGTTTTCTTTATCAAAAAGATGGTACCGAGTGCCAGTCCAATGTGTAAAGTCGTCTGACGAGGTCCATTAGACTGTCTCTCTGATAAATATTCTAAAACCCTATATATTATAACGTAATCTACGAGATGACAGTCAATTAATTCAATTAATTTGACCAATGAAATACGTCTGCACATACCCTATCATCTCAACTGTCGAATCGCCTTTGTTAAAATACCTCTCAATTTATTACCTTTAACATTTATTTTAAACCGCTTGAGGATTGATTGTATATAATTGTCTACGATGTAATAATAAGTTATATATGCAGTGATTAAGTCTTTTGTCCAGCGCCTACAAATTCCTTTTTGATCGACGAAAAAAGCAAAATAAAACTGTAGCTGTTACGGTCTTCGTGCTGATAAAAATGCGGTTTTCAGCCTTTAAGCAGAATTATCGTCAATCTTTCCTTTAAACCACTCAATTGCTTTCGGTAAAGAAAGCACCAATAATCAGAAAGTATATACACAGATGAGTTTTAGGTTTTATTGATAAAAATAAAAAGGTAATTACCAAAAACACTTCGATCTTTTTCCATTCGTCCCATATTACGTTCGTACCATACATTTAATTATAAGTCACTTAGCTCGATAGTATCAACAACAAGCCTAAATGTGATGCGAAGTCTGCGTTTCAAAAATGAGTGTAGTAAGACATCTGTAAAATGTGAACATGTGAAGATGTGGTCTTTGTGTAGTTCTGATTAGGTCAACATAGAATGTTCCACGTCCTGTTCTTTCTTAAAGTTGTTATATGTAATAGTTTGTTTTGGCATAAGACAAATGTGTCTTCTGTACGAAGTTGATGCACATCACTTTACTTTATGACACATTCTTAAAGGCTTAGATTGATAAGTGCTAATACTTATTAAAAGTTGTAGTGTGCTATCAATGCTGTCTCAAAGAAATGAAGTTATATAAGTAATAAGTAGACAGTTTGTTCATTGCTTTTCTTTTGCTATGGTTTCAACCAGAGACATAGATAACTGTTATCTATGTCTCTGTTTCAACTAACCTGTTATGCAATTAGAATATTGTCTTCATATCTAATTATTGCTGCATGCATTTATTTTCGTCGTTCTTTAGAATTATCGCTAAGAGCAATTTTTCCTTTTCCCACAAGGTTTTCTGCTCTATCTGAAGACTATTTTACAATTTCATCACTTTTTGAAATGTCGTCTGCAAACTCTTTCAATTTGGGACAGTCGAAAAGTTGCCGTTTGGGAAAGGGTTAAAAGACATATTTAATTAGTTATCTTTAGTAATTTGCCATACATTTTATACATTTTCCTTAGTACTATATCAATATTGAAAACAAAACTCATCATAAGGTACATCTAAGGTTATGATTAAATTGATTGTATAATTAAAAAAAAAGAAAAGGGTATAAAGTGTAAATAATAATGGGAGAAATGTGCTTCATTGTAAGGAATTTCTTCTTCCATAACAATGATTTCCCAAACTGTCATATAAATGACAGGTTTCAGGTTTATCTGTTTAATCATTGTTGGTAGACATTTTAACATAATGAACACTGGTCAGTTTCCATGACCATTTACATTGTGTATGCCTTTTTGTATATGAGATTATAAGAATAATCAGATTTGTAACTTAAACTGACGACAATTACAATGTATTACAAATGAGACACAGAAATTGTTTGTATTGAACAATTTTTTCTTCTTCCTCCTTAATAGATTCTAGCTTCTGCTGCAAGAGTATTATCATGTGTTTGTTTGACATCGGTTTCCAAATTCAATATCATTAAACAAGCAATTTTCAATACATACTTTGTGTTGGCAAAAATGGAAACAATTACAGACAACTTTCATAAAAGTTAAGAAATGCTCAATTTCTACATATGGGTTTGCAGGTTGAATTCTTCTGTTGCATATTTCTTAACCCATTTGAGCCTATTTGAATAAGATAATTCTCCAAATTGAAAACACCTGCACAAAATTAATATTGTGAAATTTGGAAGAAGTCAAAGTGATAAACGGTAAAGATAAGTATCAAAAGTCAAGAAATATATCTTGGTTTGTTACAATGTCTTAAAAGTTTCTGGTTTCAATAGCTTTAAAACAATTAAAAGAACGAAATTTATTAAAGCATGAAAGCAAGATTATAAGAAATAGTCTCTTCAAAAACAGCGTCTGTCTATAGCTCCTCCAACATATGTTGACTAGATCTGATTGTCCTTCATCACGAGTCGTTTCAGATTAATTTCTTCTACTTTTGGTGAAACAGTCAGCCACAAATCTATGTTTAAACTTTGTGACAGCTATTCCCTCGGCAATTGCCTTCATTAGCCGAGTAACAGGCTCTTTCTAATGAGTTTGAATGACGAGATACGTTTGTACGTTTTATAAAACATTTCTATTCTATTCTTTTTATGTTATGTTGGAGGTTTTGTTTAGGAAGACAAATCAAATTTTTTGTGGGTGACTTTGAGGCTTGCATCAATTTTCTCTTGTTGCATTTGGAATGACAAAACTATCGAAATCATGGGCTACGGATAAGCCAAACCTGGTCCAACATTCTTGACAACCTTTAGTCACGTCATTGTTTTTGCAGGCCGTGCATGTGCGGATACCCTACTCAAGGCGCGCGGGTCAGACCCCCCGAATGTCGAACCGATTTGACGCGATCGGGAAATATTGAAAACATTTTTGGATCGTGCAATATATCCCGTCAGCAAATTTAAGATTATTTTCACTTCGAATTAGTTAAATTGACTAGCCAGACCCCCAGACTCGAGTGAGCATCGTATCTAGAAACGAATTAAACATGTCGTCTGCTTGCGGATTTGACAGATACAGTCACCGGTTCCACAATTATTGTACTTCCTGTTTCACTTTCGCAAATACGAAAGGAAGATTGATTCACCGAGAAATAAGTCATACTAGGACACTTATTGTTTATGTAAGTTTTCTAGTCAAAATGTCTGATTTCATTCATGTACACTGTGTTATAAAATCATGATTTAATCGACTAGCCTGAATAAATATTCCCTCAATTAACGATATTCCAATGTCCACACGGTGCGGACTTGAGTAATGTCCAATGTGTTTTGCCCGTCTCTGTATCATTCATTGTTGCTGACCGTTAGACATTGCATGTGAAACAATCTCTGTGTAATAAGAGAAAGAAACTAAAGTGACAAAAGACGAAAGCACTAAGTTTGGTCACGACTTCATTACGTTGGAGATCGTAGATCAAAATCGTTCATAATGATTTGAAACACTTAAGTAAGACCTTTGATCATCAATATTTGATTGATTACTTCATATTGGATACACTTCAAAGGTGTTTGTTCATAGATGTGAGGCAACTTGGAAGTTGAAAAGTAATTTCTTTAAAACCGACAAGAACTGTACTCTATTGTAAATGATGCGCTCTGAAGAATGCTAATTGGAAGCAAAATTAGAGTGTCTTTGATTCTTTATAGTACATGTATGTATACACACAGGGGTATAGATCATAATACCTGTATTAACACTAATATATATAGTGTTAATACAGGTATTATGATTTATACCCTTGTGTGTATACATAGCGAATAGACATTTACTATCTAGTCTATGTGCATTCAAAAGTGTGACATCTCTTTTGAGATCTTCTACAATTTTAAACTGTGCACATACTTAGATAAGTTGATGCTTTCAAATGAATTGTGCTTTCAATAGCTACTTTAATTTGTATATATTCTTTCAGATTTTCTGTTCTGTGAACAAGCACCTTTTTATGCGTCAGGTTCAAAACTCACCAGGGGCACTGAAATTTTATGTAGGAATGTCCTTGGGCAAGACACTACAGACACCTGCCAATTACTGGTGATGTCCAGGAAAGCTGTAAAATGACTGAAATATTGTTGACATGACATTAACCCATATAAACCAAAACAACAATTTGAATTAAATGCATGCACAAAATCAAATATATGTCTAAACATATGTTTAATCTACATACATGTGTTTTTGGAAGCCTTTTCTTAACTTTATTGCAGACTGCAAGAAAACAAATATATTAGATAATCTTCATCCAGCTTAGCCTGATAGTGTGATTGTATTTTACCTCCTGACCCATTGAAGAACATCTCATATTGTACATCAAACCATGAAGCAAACAGTTGTAGTGACAGGTAATGTATGTTTTGAAGATTCAAATCAAGACTGGTAGCAAGTCTTCAGTTTTGTAATTAAATTAACTATAGTCTTGCATTGATTGATTCGGTTATAGAATGGACAGTATGTTGTTCTGGGGTAGAACTGCAGCCTTGTGTTCTGGGGTAGAACGCCAGCCTTGTGTTCTGGGGTAGAACGCCAGCCTTGTGTTCTGGGGTAGAACGCCAGCCTTGTGTTCTGGGTAGAACGCCAGCCTTGTGTTCTGGGGTAAAACGCCAGCCTGGTGTTCTGGGGTAGAACGCCAGCCTTGTGTTCTGGGGTAGAACGCCAGCCTTGTGTTCTTTGGTAGAACGCCAGCCTTGTGTTCTGGGTTAGAACGCCAGCCTTGTGTTCTGGGTTAGAACGCCAGCCTTGTGACTGGAGGGTTTTGCCTCTGATTCATCTGAGTAGTGCAGTCCTTCTTGCACATTTGAAGTAATTTACATTTAACAATAGTATGGTTAATGTATCAAGGAAGCAAAATAAAGAATGATTTTTTAAAGTGGTAGGAATTTTTATTCCAATCCATTTTCAAACAATTGCCTTTAACTTGAGAATTACAGATGCATGCATTTGGCTTATCTATTGGTTACCCTTGACCCATCTATTTCTGCATAGATTAGAGGCTTTAACTGTGAAAAGAAACATATTTAAAGCATACTGGGGCTAGGAAAACTGCAAAACTGGGTAAAATGATTTATAAATTATGATAGAACATGTTGAAACATAGCAAAAAACCACAGGATCATGACAATATAACGCCTGCACTATTCATTATCTATTTTTCAAAGTTCTATTTTCACAAATTTGGTGCAATTTAACTTCATTGTTTACATTTGAGTAACATCTGAAAAAGCAAGGAGCCCTCATGTTAGTCTCAATTCCTCTGTAAAAGGGAATTCCAAGTACTTTTAAGTTAATTTTTAATTGTTCTAGAACTTAAACAATTTAAGTGTAAATGAGCGTTAGTATGGCTTTAACTCCTTTGCTGTCACTCTCGCCATTCGTCGAGCACTTGGAAGATTGCCAATCTCAGAACCTCGTCATGAACTGCTAAGATAAGATAAAAGATAAGGAAAGATCCACTCAGATTAGTAAAGCACAGGGTGTTGTATGTGAACTTTCAGATACTACTGATGGATATATGAGACAATAATGTGACAATGTTCAAACTTACAAGTTTCCAGATGGGGTTTTCTTTACAAAAAATCACCCAATATAAGTGAAGCTATGAGAAGTACATTCTGTGAGTAAATGGGCAGCAAAAAAGTAAATGACTATTACAGGATTTGGACCTTTTGGGAATCATGCTGTGAATGCCAGCTGGGAGTGTGTGAAGGAACTGAAGAAGACTGGACTTGGAGAAGATATTGAGTTGATTGTGGATGAAATCCCTGTAGAATATGATACAGTCAAGAAATGTGTCCCTTTACTGTGGGAAAATCATAAACCTGATGTAAGTACAGCCAATCTTGTATTGAGGGACCATGTTTAAACATGCAGATTTAGCTGTGAGCTTTGAGGTTGTACTTTTTTAGCCCATTACCCAATAAAAAAAATGACCAGTTTGTTGAAGAGGACTATTGAAAACATTGTGGATAAAGGAGAAATTGCTCTTAAAAAACAATTTTTCCTTTTCCCACAATGTTTTCTGCCCTATCAGAAGATTTTTTTCAATTTCATCACATTTTGAAAATGTTGTCTGCAAACCCTTTGAATTTAGGACACTCTAAAAGTTGGTGATTGGTTAATGGGTTGAGCATGTCTTACAGAGAGCTTAGAAAGGAGCTATCAATATGAAATGCATTCCTCATCAAATTATTCTTTGCCTTGCACACCAGATTCTTGTCTACTTTTAGGTGTTCATTTGAAACAAATTTGACAGAACCGGAGCTGAACGTTTAAAATGTTCCCATGATTGACTTGTATTTCTGCAAATGTTAACAACCCTATTATACATAGAAACCGTGCTTTATGAATCTGCTACAAAGCATTGTGCTAGAAACTATTGTGACAATAGATAGAAAGGAGCAATTTATACTTTTGCCAGAGTGGTTTGTTATGTCTATTGTAGCATATTGGTCTATATCTATCCAGGGGTCAGGGGTCCGTTTTACTAAACAACTTACGGAGAATGTTTGTGTAAGTCATAACTGATACACATGGATAGTATCTTCAATGAAGGTACAATATTGCAATGTGACACATCATTGGAAGCGTCTCGGAGAGACGATTCCAATGATGTGTTACTTTGCAATATTGCTTCCCCCAATATTGAAATAAGAGGACTTGTTGTTTTAGGCTTACGCAAATCTTAAGTGTAAACTGTTTAGTAAAACGGTACCCAGTACTATTTTACATAGAGTACTGCATGACCCCTGGATATGTATAGACCACTTTGCTACAATAAACATAATTAACTACTCTGGCAAAGGTATAAATTGCTCATTATCATCTATTGTCACAATTGCTTTTACTAAATGATAATTTTTGTCTGATGCTGTTGCTTCAGTTTGGACCAAAACATTCAATAAAGAGGAATGGGTCAGCAGAATGTAATAGAATGATACTATATATAATTCATCATACCTTACCAATGAGCCATACAGTAGGTATGATGATTTTCCATGTTTGACTTGTGTGTATTTACAGTTAATGGTTCATGTGGGTGTGTCGGGTATCGCCAAGGAGATTACTGTTGAAAAGCAAGCTCACAATGATGGCTATGACAAAAATGATATCAAGGGGTGTAAAGCAGATGAATTATGTTGTATTAGTGGAGCAGAAAACGTGATCATGTCAGAATTGGACGTTGATTGTGTCTGTGAAGCAGTCAACAAGTCTGGAATCAAACCTAAAGCTGTCATATCACATGATCCTGGAAGGTAGGTAAGGGGGGAAAAAGTTGTTAAGTATAACATTATGGCTGTTTTATAGTATGTTTTAAATTATTTAAAAGTTCAATGTGTTGTTGACATATAAGAATCTATAAGTTCTCTACAAATAAGAAATTTTTGCACTGTTCTCAAAGAGAAGAACCTCAAATCAATAAGTTTTATAAGACTTATAATTGTTTTGTCCTGATATAAGATTGCTATCAACAAATTTCTATGTACACTCTGTGAAGAAAACTTTGTTTTGGGTTTTATGTGGTGATCCTTCCATGTTTTATTGTATTGTTAACGACGGAAGCCTTTTATCAATTAAGTAAAAGTATCTTGAAGACCTGTCCAATGATATTACAATATTGTACTGTAGTAATAGATACTATTCATTCATATTTGTTTTAACTTGTGCAACTATTTTTTCCTCAAGTCGTCTATCGAGATGCTACCCTGATATCTTATAGAAGAGTTTGTAAATTTCGTTTTCTTTGTTCAAAAAGGGTGAAATTACAAATTACTTTTCCAACATAAAAATCATAAGACTTATTAGTAAATGTAAGAGAATTGTTCAGTTATTTATTATATGTACGGTATTTCCAAGATATGTAAAAGTTATATTCTTTTTCAGGTTTCTCTGTGACTATACCTACTTCACCTCCCTACACAGAGACAGAAAACGATCTGTTTTTGTCCACGTACCTCAGCTAGATAAACCATACTCACTCCAAGAGTTAACGGAAGGACTTCGCATTGCCATTCTTGCAATGTTGGGTCAAGTTTCAGGGTAAAAGAATGAAGATTTACTTGCCATGTAAAGGAGTCTTTGCATAAACTGGTTTAACCCTTTACCAAATGCCAAGTTTTCGACTGTCCTAGATTGAAAAGGTTTGCAGACAACATTTCAAAATGTGATGAAATTTAAAAGAAATATTGTGATTGGGCAGAAAACTGAGGAAAAGGAGAAATTGCTCGCTATGAGCAATATCTCCCTTTACCACAATGTTTTCCAGAGTTGTCTGCAACAAACTGATCAAATGCCATTATTGTTTGGTAATGGGTTAAAAAATGTCTTCACGGAGACTATCTACAATCAATATTCAGGTGCAGTACCTAACCCTTCATTCCATAATTCCCTATTTTAATCCATTTATATGTACTGCAAAAGTCTAGAGACCACAGGGACAGCAGAGAGAATGATCTGAATGAGCATTTTTCTTTCTTTGTCTGAATGGTTTCTACCCATTATGTTAAACAGAATGTTTTTATTTTGGGGAGGTGTTTCTTTTTTTCTTCACTAAATTATCCTTACGGACATGTCATATACCACTCGGGAACAGGTCAGTTTGTTTTGAGGAAATTTGCTGTGTTCCTCCTTCTTTTCTTTTTTACTTAAGAGAGTGATTTCCTGATTTTGATAACTGTGGAATATTTGATTCAGTTGGATAAATATAAACTCTTGTTTCCCCTAAGATCGAATTTGTTTGTATATATTAAACCTAATTCAAAATAATGTGGTTGAATCAAGGACAGTATTAAGAAATCAGTTTTTGTGTCATTCTAGATTCCTACAAAGATCTCAGTTTTATGAAGGCTTTAAGATGCCAATTTACTATTATTTACTTTCCTTTCTTTCCAAACAAAAACTTTCTGAAGTTAATTTTTCCAATAAACCCCTACTTCATAGTGATTTAGGATTTTTGATATTTCACAATTCTTAGATTACTCAATATTTTGTCATAACTCTTTACCACCTGCAGACAACATTTTGTTTATAAGTTTGAAAAACTTTGTAAACATTGGGACGTTTTTCAAATCTGTTGCTGTGATATGTGAATTGGTTAAAAATCATTCTGACAAAATGAGAAATTTCCCCCTTTTCCACAATGCTTTTTGGAAGTTGTCTACTGAAAGATGCAAAAAGTGGCGTTATGTGTTAAAGAAATAAATGGGAATATGTGCTAAGACATATAATGGACATGTCACAGCAGTTACAAAGTCTGGGAAATATCTGAACAGTAAAGATGCAGTATATCAGAACAGATGGACCAATAATCTTTACTAGGATTGGTGAAAGTCGCTATGTTCATATGAATATTTCAAGCTGTTCATATGAATATTTCAAGCTGTAGTTTTATATAATTGATGACTTATGCTGTTAAACCATAAAATATTAAAGTTACATGATAACCAGTTACTGTTAAAGAGACCAACTTTTAATTGATTAGCTTTAAGATTTTAAGATGTATAGATTTTAATTTAATTTAAAACCTTAAAAAAAATCTTCTTGTCACAAACCACTGGTCAGATTTCAAAATAATTTCACTGGAATGTTCTTTTGGGGACCTTCTATAAAGGTTGTTAAAATTTATTAGATATCTCGAAAAACATGGCTGCAAGGGTGCGTTGAACTTTGAACGTGGTTTTTTTTCACTATATACATGTATGGTAAAATTCATAACTTAACAAACATCTCTTTTTCCCGAACCTCTGGGCCAATTTCAATGAGATATCACATGAAGCATCCCTAGCTGGAGGGAATAAAGATTTGTCAAAAAAAAAATCAGTCATGTGACCAGAATGTTTGCCATGCCCATATTTTGTAAAAACCATGAAAAAATCTTCTTGTCACATACCACTGGTCAGATTTCAAAATAATTTCACAGGAATGTTCTTTGGGGGCCCTTCTATAAAGATTGTTAAAAAGAATTAGATGTCTTGAAAATTTCTTGAAAAAACGAAGTACATCAATATATCAATATCAATTTGGATGTCCAAATATGCCAAAATGACAACCATAAAATGGCAACAATAGATCGTCCTAAATAATAAGTTAAATATTTTTCCGCATTGTAAGAATTATGTACCATTTTATTGTTCCACATCAAGCATAAAGTGTCAAACTCGTAAAATGGGAATAAAAAAACGGTCAATGCATTGAAGCACAAGAAACTCTGTGTAAAAGTTAAAAGCAATGTTTCTAACTATTCTTCAAATAGGTGGTAATCTCAGGTGAGCCATTATGGCCCTGTTGTGTACTTTTCTGTTGTTATTGAAAAGCCTTTATTCTGATGTTACACAACACTTCCTTGTTTTTGTCTTAAAGTTATTCTCTTTTAACCCCTATTAATCCCTTTACCAAACACCAAATTTTCGACTGTCTCAAATTGAAAGAGTTTGCAGATGACATTTCAAAATGTGATGAAATTGAGAATCATCTGACAGTGCAGAAACATTGTAGGAAAAGGAACAATTTCTCCTTTTCCCACAATGATTTCCAGAGTCGTCTGCAACAAACTGTCAAATGTCGTTATTGTTTGGTAATGGGTTGAGACTGAATGTAATAGATAGACATTGTAATAAATAATTTGTACCAAAGAAAAGGTTTGCTTCACTGCATAGCATATCTTTACAATCCTTATCTTCATCTTCTTCATGGACTTATATAAATCTATTCATTTTTCACTGTGCTTTGTTAAGATTTCAAATAGAGCATATTCATGTTTCCTATATGAGCTAAAATCTTATATTTTAATTTATATGATTCCATGTTTGTTAAGTAAATGCACTATGCTCTTGTTATTATATCCAGATTAAACTGGTTTAACCAGGATTTTTTTCTTTTTTATCCAACCCCCTAAAATGATTGCTCCAGATCTATGGTGGTCTCGTGGTTAGCATCAGATATTGGATAATGGTCATCTTGGGTCCAATTTCTGCTCACAGTCAATTATTCAATGGTTGGCTATGCTTCGGAAATACATTAACACTTATAAGTGAATTATCCTTGAAGCATGAATTAGTGAACTGCATTTGTGATGTATCAAACACCTACGGTACTTTAACTCTTTCTCACTAGTCAAGGAGACAATTCCGACATTGACCACTGCCCTCATATTTGTCATGTGATGCTGTAAAATACTTTGCAAAATTGTCATGTGGAAACAGTGGAATGCAAAAGTAGCAAGATACTCCAAGTAGCAAGTTGGATCATAGGCCAGTTGCTAATTTACTTGAGGGCAGACCTGGATCTAACCTGTATGCATAAGAATGAAGTCAGTTCCAGTACTATAAGGGTTAAGGAAGCAAACTTGTAACTAGGGGTTTGTGGCCCTTTTTAACATCACTGTTGCGTTATATGTGAAGGTTGCCTTTGGCAGGACACTTCTGGGTTCTAGTACTGGTAAATCAAAAGAAAGCTGTTACATTACTGAACTTGTTCACTAAAATTGTAAGCACAGCATTAAGATACTTACAGCAGAAAAAAATGGGGAAAGAAAAAACGTTAGCAGTAGAAACTCCCTTCATTAATCATTATAGAAAACATATCAGTTAAAGAAGTTGGTCCTGGGAAGGATTTCAGACATGAGAGGTTTGAGTTTGAATCCTATGAGTAGTAAGGTAATCAAATCCTTATTAATCGTAAGTAGGAAGAATTCAAGAATGATTGATAAACGCTTTAAGAATATATTTCATACTTCACTAAGTATGGACATGTGAAAGCTTGACTAAAAAATTTTAGTGCTTTTTGTAGTTTGCTACATTCCTGTAATGGTTTCTTTATGAACAATATCGAAAGAATCTAATTTTGGATCAGTAAGAAAGAGTTAAATGAATCATTGGGTTGTGCCCATTCAAATCTGTTGTCTTGGGGTCTTTTTTTCCAATAAGAAGTGACAGTTATGAAAATGCACATCAAGTGTAAAATGCTTCATTTTTTTCTTAATCAAGTCATCAAGAAAAGGACATGATAAAAAGGTGATAAATAAACAATTATAAGTCCTTTTATCAGTTAATTGATATGAATTACATGTAGTATGGTTTCAAAGCTGGTTTCCATCACACATGTATTTGCCATAACTGAATGGTATATGTATTATCTGATAAAGAAATAAAACTCTAAGGTAGATTGAATTTGAATATCTATTCTTTATTTAAACAAAAACAACATACTTGCAGAGAATAAACACAAAACTTATTATATTCAACTGATTACCCAATGATCCCCAATGAAATGCATAGCAGCATATCATTACGAAGCAATGTAGAAAAAATGAAAAACCACTCATATGGTACGTGTATTTAAGTACACAGGTCCCCAACATCCCTCTACTAGTGGTTTCCAAGTGTCTTAAAAGTAAAAAGAATACATACTATGTGAATGTTTAATTTTCCTGAAATACTGAGAGACAGGAATGTGAGTACTTTGTGAATTTGTGATGCATTCAATTCAGACAAATAGTAGTGTAGACTCATTATGATAGAGTGATAGGGAGTATATGTGAACTTGTTCATTTCCGAAGAAAAATTATGAAACTTCTTTTTATAATTGTCTTGAAAACATTGTGACAAAAGCATCTGTCAAAAAATCATCTTTTTTTCAACATATTTTCTCAAGTTATGACATAAATGACATCTATTTGGAAATCATAGAATAGATAGTATACAGGAAATTTGAAAAACAGCATTATTATGGTAATCTTTCGATAAAAAATAAAAACAGATTGCTTCCTTAACTTTTTAACTTAATGAATCATCTTTCAAATAAAACTTGACCTTTTTTTTAAGAAAATAAAAACATCATTGGCACAAGTTGATTTTTTTTAAGCATTTAAAGCATAAAATTAATGCACCCTTCAATTTTCTAAGGAATACTGGTTTTTATAAAAAAAAACCTGTGTATAGTGAAGGGAAGATGAACCCACAAACCTAACAAGATGTTGATGAAAGAAATTTATGAGAATATCCTAAAAAGCACTAATTAACTACAATATCTATTGTATTTACAGTAAAACTTTTTTAAATCAGATCATTATAAACATCCTTACTCCTATAGACATCTCCTTTTAGCAGCTACTATTCCATTAGAAAACAAATCTACAAGTTTATAACAGAAGTGAAGTTTTTTGTCATAGTTTGTTAGCCTTATGGGTAAATATAAATTTGAGTAACACTTGGACATGACTTTTTGCAAAAAACACCATTCATATGTGGGCAGTAAAAAACCTACAAACAAATAAAAAGTAAATGGATCATATTTTGGTTTGTCAAAGTCCTTAAAAAAGAAATTCAAATTTTTTTGTTGATAACTTGTTCACATTTTCAAAATTTTTGTTATGTTTTCAGCAGCTGAACTTTACTCTTTGAATGATTGTATATTAAAATCTTTAGAGCAGTCATTTGCAATAAGCAAGAGATATATATTTTTTAAAGGTACACTTTCAACTTACAGGTATTCATTAAAAAATCCTTTTCTTTTGATAATTGATTACATTTTTGTGAAACTGTAAATGAAAAAATCATGCCATTTGTACCTCAAAGCATCAAGTATTCATAATTCACAAATATATTTTTCTAAGTTGGTGAAAAGTTTACAAAGAAAAAACATTCCTTAGTTCACGCAAGTGTTGTCTTGAATAAGCCTGAACAGTCCCTGCAGACTCAGTCAACAAAACACTGTCAGATTAATTCATATGACTGGGTTATGTAGACATTATCAGAGTGAGCCTTTCCATCAAATAATTTAATAAGGGCTATTCTGATATTGTCTCCATAACCCATTTTAATATACACATTCAAACTTACTTGTAGCAAACAATGACAAGACAAGAAACAAATGAGACCTTTAGAAAGTTAAAAAATTCCTGCAGCTAAATAGGAAGTTATTATTTAGTCACAATAGTTTCAACCCTATGTGATGAACATCACACAGAAAACACATTTTTTCAGACTCTATAATTATGGATTGTCATGATTGACTGCAGTTGCTTGTTTACATTTATAAAACCTTGTCATATTTTTTTGTTAAATTCTCATTAAAACCACTCTTTCCAGTACAATAAAATTTGTGTCTCAAGACTTTGCTTGAACAATATGTAACCAGAGGAAATACTCATAAAAACCCCTCATAAAACCATTAACCTGGCACATTTCAGTTTAGATGTCTCTGAGCAAGTAACTTTAAAAAACATTATGACAAAAGAAGAACAGTCATTAATGATTTGCTAATGAACAAATATACTAATGTTATAAGTCACATTCAAAGAGTTCTTTCATGAAGTTTTATGAAGATGTTATAATTAAAACAAAATATGTTTAATATCATGGGATTTTTGCTCAAAACATTTCTATACTTTATTAGTCCAAACTGGCCAACAGCAGACATCTCAGTGGAAAGAGATAACAACTACATCAATGCTTGAGTAGAAGATAATTAAGAATGAAGTGCAATACTATAGTAAATGCTTCATATATGTGAAGGGCTTCCTACAGAAGGACTTACTATAACGGCTTGCATTTAACCCTCAAAGTGAAGAGTTAGTCATACATTGTTTTAAGTTTACATATTGCCCACCTTCTATGGCACATAAAGAACTTCCCATTAATTTGTATACATATGAATAAGTTTTGTAAGTTTTTTATCAAGAAAAAACAATTAGTGAAAAGCTTTTGGTTTGGGCTGTGAATCATCACTTTTAAAACTGAGTTTTGTGCCCTTTAGTATGTTTAAACCTTTGCCATCCCAATTTTTGACCGCCCCAATCTCAAAGAGTTTGCAGACAACATTCCAAAATGTGATGAAATTGGAAAATCATCCTCTGATAGGGCAAAAAACATTATGGGAAAAGGAGAAATTGCTTGTCACAAGCAATTTCTCCTTTTCCCACAATGTTGTACCACAATGACTTCCAGAGTTGTCTGCAACAAAGTTGTTAATGTCATTATTGTTTGGTAATGGGTTAATAAAAAACCTTACAAGTTCCAAAGTAATGAGCATTAGAAGAACTATTGCAGATAGAGAAAAATTGTTTTAATCATCCTAGCTATTCTTTATGAAGATTATTTATCTGGCCATGACAGCCGCCAGAGCGCCAAGTCCTCCTAATGTTGCTGTAAAGAGAAGTCCTTTCCATACTTTGTCCTCAACAGCATTTTCATCGGAGAAGAAATCACCAAATGCATCCTGGAAATAGAATAATCATACAATATATTAATATAAGCACTATGGCTCTGTAAATCTCAAGATATTCAATGTTTGAGGGAATATATTTCATCAAACATGAATTCAAAAGAAAAAGAAAAACATTATTAATTATAAATGCTTCAACAAAGCTTTCAAGTCTAAACTTTACCTCCAAAAAATCTTCAAACTAGTAATGTAGTCACTAAAGGTTCCAGCAGACAACTGTTTAAAACAACGATGATGAGAAAATGTGAAAATGGATCTAAAAGTGACACCTTGAAAAGTTGCTCAACATAGGGAATTTGTACTTAGTCTATATCACATTGGGTTCTTATTAGATGTGTTGTCTACTGCAAGTGAAGCTAAGACATAGCCAATATTTTCTTAGGGACCATTTTTGTTACCCTTGCTTGAAAGAAATGTTAAAGTTTGACAAAATAATACATAGACTTTAAAGTTTATATTAACACAGTTCTATTCTTCACAAAGTTAATTGAGTAATATATTTAATAAAAAGTGTATCTTGTTTTCGTCATTATTTGGTATCTGATGTTGCTTTCGATTTGGATAAAATAAAATTCCATAATGAGTTTTGCAATTTATTTAATTCTATTGATTGATAAACAAGTCCTTACAACTTAGTTAAGTTGATTTTGATCCTGCTTCCTGAATACATAACCAGTACTTGGCTGAATGTGGATCATTCAAAGGCTACAATGCAGACTCCGCAACTCAATAGATTCAAACCCATGACTTTTTCTGGCCTTGTGTCGAAAGGCTGACCATCTTCTCCTGGACAACTTTCCCTCATTATTAGTAAATTGGTTTACTTATCAAATAATCTATAATGAACCTACCCAGCCTCCATTATCAACGATCCATCTACCAAGTTTATTGCCTACATATTTCCCAACATAGAGAGCTATTTTTTCTTCGTACTCGGCACGGCTTTTCCTAAAATTTTGAGTTAACCGAGCTGCAAAAGCATAAACAACAATTACACGTCCCCAATTTACTTGTCCATCTTCAAAGATCTCGTCAGCAACATTTATGAAAGTCTGGAATGTATTCGCTTCACTGAGACAGAGTTTGTTCACCATTGATTTCAGAGGTATGTCATGTCTTTCTGACACTTCTTGGACCATTTTTCTCATGGTTTTACAGTATCTGTCTGGGCATTTTTTCTCGATCTCACTACCAAAGTTCACTACGACATCAGAGGCGATGACTTCGGCCTCTTTTCTGACATTTTCTAGAGGAGACGTAGGTACGCCGATCGTTTGAGTCGATTGATCCAAGTTGTTAAGACCCTGTCCAACAGGAAGCATCCCCCATTGTTTATGAATTTCCGCGAAGAGATTTCGTGAGTTGGATCGCGCCGGGTTTCCTCCAATGATGGTCTTCATGCCTCCGAACGTTGGACTGATTGAAGTCATTCTAAATCCATCAGATATCTAAAAGCATGGGCCAAAATGCCGTCAAAGGCTGAACTTCAGTTGCCTGTTTTCGTTTCCGACCAAGTTAAAGATGGCGTCGACCTCTCACGATACGTCATTTGTACCATGGGAGTTGCCTTTTCCTGTTTTCTAAAAATAGCCAACAATGCAGGGATAATCTCAAATTGAACTAAATCTTCTTGTATTTTAGATGATTTTAGCATGAATACATATCCAAATTATGAATCAGAGATCTTATGTTAAATAAAGAAAGTCATCAAAACATTTTGATTATAAGTATTTGGGGTTATCAATCAGAATAGAATGCCATGAACAGATTTTAATGCTTCCTAGATATCCCCGCTGTACTATTTATAATTTCATACGTCATTCTTAATCAATCTGAACTACTCGGGTATTTCCGTGAGCTGTGATTTGATAAACCCGATCAATCGAAACTACGCGGGTGTTTTCTATTGGATAAAGTGTTCAGATTGATTCTAAATTTGGCCTTTTTCCCCATTCATAAATTTATCCAATGAAAACACAGATCTCAAATCACGTAAATACCCGAGTAGTTACGGATGAACATTACCGACTTGTTACGGGGATTGCCGAGTTGATACGATTGATTTTATAGGTTAAACCATTGGGATGCAAGGTTTATCCAAAACGTCACAAGTGAAATTCCCATTTTACTTTCTTATGATCATTTAATGTGCACAAACTTACAAATACTGGACACCTGACGGCCAGCATCGGTTAAGGGGCGTAACGAAACCAATAGAATATCCTTCTAATCAGGTATTATGCCATATTTAAAACTTATTATCATGCGATTATGTGGGGAATACTCGTCTGGTGGAATCTGTGGCCAGACTTCCTGTTTCAGTATTGGATGGACTAGAAAAAACAGTGAATTACCCAAAGGTAGCGAGTTACTGAACGGCTTCGTGACGCTATTTGCCCAATTCGAAACTGACGTGCATTAATATGTTGTTGAAAGTGTTCATGATTATTCCCGACTTTTAGGAATTTTCGAACTAAAGTGCACTAACAAGCAAGTTTTCCTTTTGGGATTATATTTCCCATCAAATGCCACTAAACCAAATTTATTTGATTTTCATTCATTATTTCTGATTGAAGACAGAGACATAGATAACAGAGATTGGCAACTCCTTCTTTACCTATAGCCGGTTTCTGCGATATCTCGCATGACGCGTTATTTAGCGAGACCTTTCGAGATCTGTCTATCGACGCCGTTTTCAACTAAACGGGAAATAGGCAACACACATATAAGCATGTTTTAAGTCATAATTAAATGATTTTCTTGCCGAATTCACTATATTGTTATTGTTAGAAAGTTTCTCCATCCAACAAGACCGACCAGCAAGCGATTATCAAAGAAATAAACATGGCAAACTGCGACAAACTTGATTGAATTGTTTGCAATTTCGTGGTTGGGTGCGATAAACGTGATACTTGAGTACTTTTAGATTCAAACTGTTCTATAGGAGGGTTTTTCAAACATTTCCAATTCAAGTCCATTTTAAAGAAAGGGTTTTTTTTCTACATTTCCAAATTTTCAGTTTGATATTCCTTGTCATTTAGAAGTTATTCCGTACTGAATATGTCCATTTTACGACCCTAATGAGTTTAACCATCTTGATTTACAAGCAAAAATTAACAAAGTTGTGCACAGTAAAACTAAAATACTATGCACTGGATCATATCATACTTGACATTTTCCTGAAGTGTAATTTTTGTTTTATAGTTGCCCGCATTTTTATAGTAATCTTCGCTTCCATAACGAAGTTATGCCAGGTTAACTTAACCACACAAGCATGATCATGATTTCGGCCATTTTATTTTCAACCAAAATATTTCATACTTGTACAAAGTAAAATGTTTTAATGGAGGTTTATTCAAACATTTCTAATTTATGTCCATTTTAATGGGATAATATGATTTTGTCGATTTCCAAATTTTCAGTTTGATATTCTTTGTCATTTAGAAGTTATTGCGTACTAAATATATCCCATTTACTACCTTAATGAGTTCAGCCTTCTTGATTTCCAACCAAAAATTAACAAAGTTGTGCACAGTAAAACTTAAAAACAATGCACTGGATCATATCATACTTGATATTTTCCTGAAGTGTTATTTTTGTTTTATGGTTGCCCGCATTTTTAAAGTAATCTTCGCTTCCATAACGAAGTTATATCAGGTTTACTGAACCACACACGCATGATCATGATTTCGGCCATTTTATTTTCAACCAAAATATTTCATACTTCTACAAAGTAAAATGTTTTAACAGAGGACAATTCAAACATTTCTGATTTATGTCCACTTTAATGGGATAATATGGTTTTGTTGATTTCAAAATTTTCAGTCCGATATTCTTTGTCATTTAGAAGTTATTGCGTACTTAATATGTCCCATTTACTACCTTAATGAGTTCAGCCATCTTGATTTCCAACCAAAAATTAACAAAGTTGTGCACAGTAAAACTAGAAAACTATGCACTGGATCATATTATACTTGACATTTTCCTGAAGTGTTATTTTTGTTTTATGGTTGCCCAAATTTTTAAAGTAATCTTCGCTTCCATAACGAAGTTATATCAGGTTTACTGAACCACACAAGCATAATCATGATTTCAGCCATTTTATTTTCAATTAAAATCTTTCATTTTTGCATCAATTAAAACTTTAATTGTGTGACTTGGGTTTTATCAAATGTGTTATTACTAAAAACGTCTGAATGAGTTTGAATTGATCCCGCATTAAATGCTGACTAAGTTCTATAGTTTCCCGTATTTTCAAAGTGATATTCCTATATAAGAAGAAGAAAATCCATTCAATAAATAGACAAAAGAATGGATAGATCTTCTTAATCAGAAACACCACGATATATCCTTTTTTTCGCCATACTTCTTCTTAATTCCGATCGCTTGCAAATATGTCAAGTGAAATGTGTCATTTGAAGAACGAAGGGTGATAGAGTCAATCACGGTAGTGGACAATACAGGCTATGATTGTAAATTGCCACCCAATAAAATATGTAGTTTGATGTCATAAAACCTTTTGATGCTAGGGCGATTACACAAGAAGTGTGTGGCGCTAACCCTGTGTCCACTCTCTGACACCTCATTCAAAGTTGATGACCTAAAGCTCCCGAAAACAAAATAGGGAGGATTTTATCTGTTTTAAGCGTCTGTCTGGGTTTAAAGTATTGTGCCTTGACTTAATTTCTCGTGCAGAAATGATAATAAAAACGAAGGTGCAAGACACACTATTTGCTTTAGATTAACATTCAAAAAGCTCACATTTCTTTTTTCTAAAATCATTTCGGTCAGCAGCATGATAAGACCAGACCGTTACATGTTTGAGAATAATTATGTACTTATTGATTTGCAATCAATATTAGAGGAATCTGTGGTAAAAGGTGTATTCGAAACTTTGCACGTCAGTTTTTTCTTACGTGTCCTTTCGTTTACTAAAACCGCTTTTACAAAAATTCTCATCACGTGCATTTTAACATCATAAAATACTTTTAATTTTCTTAAATTGAAACATTTGGCTTGAAATAATGTCATGATGAAAAACGTGTTTTGTTTTGACAAAATTAGCACTGTAAACATTTTAGGACACAAAATAAATGAAATGAAGTTAGAAAGCAATTTTTTAATATAAACGAAAGCTATCATGTCTTAGTGGAAAGTTCATGCTTTGGTTATTAGCTGCAACTAAATAGAGTCACTTGATTTATTACAAAATATTATTTAAACCTTTGCTTGAAAGACATTGTCGTTATGAGTACAATTGCATGGTAATCAAGCCATTGAAAAAGAAGGCCTACTGGAACTTTTTGTTTTGTTTTTAACGTAAAATCAATTTTGTTAATCAAAGGGTCTGCTGTCGCTGATCAGCTATGGTAGCCCTTTTATTGACCCTCCCAACCCTAACTCGGATGATCCAAGCTGTAACTGCGTGACAGCTTGGAGGCGCCCTGCGATAAAAACACGTCAGCATTCCCCCTCTGTGTGTGAGGGGTCCAATCGGCGACAAGAAAAAATATGGGCACCAATCAGAAAGAAGATAGGATTGACCAATGAGATTGCTTATTGCTTCCATTTCCGGTAATTTACAGAAAAAACAAAAACATTAACAATTGTTAACATATGATTGAAGGGAAAAAATGAATTCATTTTAAACCAAAGCAGAGTCATTTGATGAAGTTCATTGTGGAAGGGAAAGACACTAAAGTTTCAATTTTAATAAAACATCACTTACATAAAATAGGGTCATCAGTACCCTATTATGTCAAAACTTAATATTCATTCGGACTGTTTGTCAAATCTCTATCACGATGCTAAAAATGAAACAACATCAACGCCTCCCTGATAAAACTGATTAACCCTTTCCGAAACAATAACGACATTTGACCACTTTGTTGCAGACGACTCTGGAAAACATTGTGGGAAAAGGAGAAATTGCTCATAATGATCAATTTCTCCTTTTCCCGCAATGTTTTCTGCCCTATTAGAAGATTGTTTTTTCAATTTCATCACTTTTTAAAATGTTGTCTACGAACTCTTTCAATTTGGGACAGTCGAAATTTGGTGTTTGGGAAAGGGTTTAAACAATGTCGTTGGTGTTGAAGCGATTTGCTTCGCCACACTTATTTCGAAATCAATCCTTTGTGGTTATTTGTGTTGGTAAAAAGATAGTCAAGTCTTTTTATATGTGTGCTATATAACTGTGGATTTTGATGCACCATTAAAAAACAATAGCCCATTAACCAATCTAGTGATAATCAAAATCGGTCTGTCCGACTCATTCTATGCATGAAAGCATTGGGCAATACCTTTTCCCGTAGGCCTACCATTTTAGTTTTCAAAAAATATTGAATCCAAAGGTAATCAGTTTTGTTAAGATTTCAACATTTAGTTACCCTTCTGTTCCCCAGTCAAGGTCGTTACCATTCTAAAATTCAAACTGCAATAAAACACACAAACTATTTGATGAGGTAAAATACTTTTACTTTATCAAGAAAGTAATCGATATTGTATACGCAAAAAGAAATCAATTCATTAAGTTTCATGGTTGGATGAGCATGATTGGCTAAGTGCCATCAGTGTGTATTTGATTCATCGTCTCGATTTTAACACCTATAGGGGATTAGGAGGGAAGAGCTAATAGAGTAAAATTGATGAAAATATTATTTTCGTTTTGATTTCTATTTAAATACAACGTAAAATGATCAGGTCAAGCAAATTGAAAAAAGAAATAATATGATGGGCAAATGTCCGCCTTCTACATTACGGCGAGGGGGCAAATGTCCGCCCTATACCAAAAAGAGGGGAAATGTCGGGGGGGGGGCAAATGTCTGTATACCATATAAATTGTATACGTGTAAGATGTAACGATATGTTTTTTCTTGGGAACGTCCGGGATTCAATTTATATACAATAAGAGAGTACTAAGAATAAATTCAAATTTTAAAAAACCAAGAACAGTTAAGAGAATTTAAATGCCTCTCAACATTACAAAAATGTATAAAAGTCCTTGATCTTCCCTTGGTCGATAAAGATACGTGTAATGAATCAAAGTTTGTCTAAATCAACCCATATTTTGTTTTTGTTTCCGAGGAGTTAGACAAAAACTATTGCTCTACTACTAAAACATGCAACCATATGAATTCAAAAAACCAAGACCAGATAAGAGAATTTAAATGCCTCGCAACATCACAAAAATGTATAAAAGTCCTTGATCTTCCCTTGGACGATATGTGTAATGAATCAAAGTTTGTCCAAATCAACCCATATTTTGTTTTTGTTTCCGAGGAGTTAGACAAAAACTATTGCTCTACTACTAAAACATGCAACCATACGATTTAAAAAAATCAAGACCACATAAGAGAACTTAAATGCCTCTCAACACATCACAAAAATGTGAAAAAGTTCTTGATCTTGCCTTGGTCGATAAAAATATGTGTAATGAATCGAAGCTTGTCTAAATCAACAAATATTTTGTTTTTGTTTCCGAGGAGTTAGACAAAAACTATTGCTCTACTACTAAAACACGCAACCATACGATTTAAAAAAATCAAGACCACATAAGAGAATTTAAATGCCTCTCAACATTACAAAAATGTGAAAAAGTTTTTGATCTTGCCTTGGTCAATAAAAATATGTGTAATGAATCAAAGTTTGTCTAAATCAACCCATATTTTGTTTTTGTTTCCGAGGAGTTATACAAATACTCTACCATCCCATTCAATTCCAGACATATAGCACTTTCGGTTCTATTGATGATACACATTTTAAAACACGTGTTTCACCAGTAGTCAAAGGATATCAATTGTCTCATATGCCATTATTAATAAAAAAACAACACACTTATATAGGAATGTTAACACTATTGAAAAATTAACAAAATAAACGTTAGTTTTCACACTTTATTCAACCTTCGTTTACATCGTCTAGCTGGCAGACACACTTCAGTGCCGACGAGATTAGGAAGTCTCGCATAGTCTCCCGAAATCTCATCCTCCACGAGATGATAAGGGAGTTCGGTCTTTACCTATGGGGAGATGCTTATCTGTGTTTATTAGGTCTTTGATTTTTCTAGCTATGTTTTCTTGTGGATGGACATTGTTAGTAAGAATTATTATATGTCAGCAAAAGTTAGACAATACATAAAGTCTATTGATTTTAATTCATGAGTACCAAAAAAGTGTAAATTATGAGTCTTGGCAATTATAGAATAAAACCAGACATATATTATTCTGACTTATCATTAATTTTTGTTGACTTCGTTTTTAAATTCCTCCTGAAAATTATTATGAAAAGCAATTAAGGTTGAAATTAAAGGTTATATTTCTTTTTTTAACTTCAAAGTACATGAATAATCTTTGCAAAGCTCATTTAACTCATCAGAACTTTTTTTTCTGCAGTCTAAGAAAGTTCATTTTGTTTTGTTTTTCAGTGGAAGAAAGTAAAGAAGATGCAGAGTGAAGATGTGAAAACCAGCATGGAAGCCAGACAAGAACTCAGTCAAACTGAAGTCAACTATCAAGAGTTATTGAGAGAAAATGTCAGCAATGCTGGCTTCAAATCCCAAAGGTCTGGTGATAACTCGTGTTTGAACTCAGCAAATACCCAGAATGAATCTTCCACACATACTTCCAATGAAATTGATGTCACTCCTGTAACAAACATTAACATAGAAACACATGGCATTGTGGAAACAAGTTCACAGCATTCACATTCAGAGCCAAATGGAGAGTCTGGACAAACAGATATGCCTGGTCCCCAGGCCCGGTGCATATCATTGATTGGTGCGATCTTACGAATAATGGGGGATGAACAGTTCTCGAGAACCTGTGGAAAACATCTGCGTGTAATGGGAGATGAAATATACTGTGTCTATGCTGCGCGTAAGCTGATACCACCAATGCTGAGGGAATTGAGCACTGAGGAGACAGTTTATTATTAGAGAACTTGCTTGTGACTGTATAATGACTATAATCCCTGTATCCAGTTATAGATGTTAACCCTTTACCAAACGCGAAATTTTCGACCGCCCCAAACTGAAAGAGTTTACAGAAGAAATTTCAAAATGTGATGAAATTGGAAATATATTCTGATAGAGTAGAAAACATTGTTGGAAAAAGAGAAATTGCTTATTACAAGCAATTTCTCCTTTTCCCATAGTGTTTTCAAGAGTCGTCTGCAACAAAGTGGTAAAATATTGTTATTTTTTGGTAATGGGTTGACAATTGTTTTATGACAAAATGTTTCCCTTGTTTACTTTTAAAGTTTATTCTTTAACTCCTTTATGGTGGTTACGAGGGTTTACCTGACTGGAGGCTGATTTGACCGCCTCAAATCCTTTTCTGGCCGGCTCAAATTTGCCAATTGGTAAAAAATAAATCATTGTTACATGAAAAGAGGTTAAATTGTTGTTCGGTCCACTGGCGCTGCAGATTGCCTAGCCTCCTAAACAGTTCTACTGACCCTCTACTCCAATCCTTAAGGAAAACCCTTGGTTACTCATTACAAGTGTCACATAGAACATCAAAATGCCTGTAAAAGAGTATTTTTGATGGTTTTACTAATGGAATTGGGTCTAAAACTCAGACAAATAAATGCATGTGTCCACAGAAGGATATTCAATAGCTCTCATTTCATAGTCAAAAGTCTGAGCAACATAATGGTAGTTGAAACCTTGCAGCCTGCATAAGTCTGCAATATGCTTCCCTGTTTGATCTATGTCAGATTCTCACATTGCTGTAGAAAACATCATTGTGAAAACAAATCTTTATGGAATTTGTCATGTATGATAAAGTACATGGTCTGATCGATAACAGTTCACAGAATTCCTTATCCGGGTTCAATTTAAGACCTTTGTAAGTAATTTGCTATTGTTGTTATGTTTCATTTCGGTAATGAGATATAGGGCCAGTGCTTGAATTTGCTTGAATTTTGTTTCACTATATATCATACCTGCAAGCAGGTGGGAATTTGAAATTAGAAATGCCAATGAGATGAGAAAAAAGATAATGCGCAAGTTGTTGTTTTTTTGTTACAATGATTCCTTCTCATGAGATTGTCATGCATGAAATTTATCTCCTGTTATATTTCTATTACCTTACCTTATCAGATTCTGTGACTGTTGTATTGAACGCAACAGTAAGACATAATAAAATACAGCAAATTTAAAACTCATTTTTTCTACAATTTTGGGCTGGAATCATTATAGCAAAAGGATAAATTGCTAACATAGCTTTGGAAAGGGGTTTCTAAACATTTCTGCAGCAGGGTACCGTTTTACTAAACAACTTACGGAAAATACTTGCGTAAGTCATAATTGATAAACATGGATAGTATCTTCAAAGAAAGCACAATATTGCAATGTGACACATCATTGGAAGCGTCTCAGAGAGACAATTCCAATGATGTGTTACTTTGCAATATTGCTTAGCCAAATAGTGATTAAAGAGGAATTGTTCTTTTAGACTTACAGAAATCTTAAGCGTAAACTGTTTAGTAAAACGGTACCCTGATGTATTTTGAATATTGAAAGAATTTTGTAGTAAAATGAGATTTGGTTTTATGAAGAAGGGCATTACAATCGGTGAGTCAGCACCAGTAAATATTGCTTGATCACAACAACAATTAAGTTTCTTACAATGGTTGTTGTTTGTTCTTGGTAAAAATGCTTAAAGACCTCAGTTTAGATGTGAAACAATGATTAGACAATAACTAAGAGGAAATATCTGTATTTTCTAAAGAAAATGATTATATATGAAAATATGATTTAGATAACAGACACCATATTGTTTATATGTTAAAACTAGTATTATCTGCCAAAGAGTTATTGGTTTATGGGTAAATATTATGTAGCATTACATTGTTGTTGTGAGTACTATTACCAGTGCTTGTTTATTAATTACATTGTTACAAGTATAAAGTTTGTAGTTTATTTTATCATTTCAATCAATTTTTCATTGATTCTTGGATTGGTCCACATTATAAAGGAATGCAGAAGACTTAAGAAACCAATGAATCCATTAGCACCTACTGACACATTTTTTCGTCTTGCAGCAGACAACTTTCAAAAAGCACTGCGGCAAAAGGAGAAGTTTCTTGTCACTAGCAATTTCTCCTTTTGCCACAATGCCTTTTCAATCTATTCACATCATGTTAACAAAGGTTTCCAAATGTTTACAAAGCTTTTCTAAAGTTGTCTGCTTCAAGAAAATAAATCGTTTGCAGGTGGAAAAGAGTTAAATAGTATGTTGTATTAGGTTTGAAATATGTTTTTTTTTTCCTGTTTACTTTTGCCTCAGATTTGAATTTGTTTCAAATTGCCATATTTTGGAGCAGGTAAAACAATACAAAAACGAGCTTTCAGAATAACTGATACATGTATAAGTTAATGTACACATTATGCTCAATTTTATATCTAAGTTTGTAAGATAGAAGCCATTAGCTAGAAGATGGCCAATCTTGTTTGAATTCATCCCTTATGTCATTATATCTGTTTCATGTAGTACATGTTATATGGCAAAGCCTTAAAGAAGCCTAAGCCTGTAAGTTTTGGGGAAATGTAATTCTGAAATTTTTGAATTTGGAAAACCAAAAGCTGTTTTGACTTTACATTTTGTGATAAAATGAGAGTAGATGGTTGGTGTCGTGAATCGGAAATGTTATCGGACAAGGCTTAGGAATATTATCCGGTGAGCCGAAGGCGAAACGGATAATAATCCGAAGCCGAGCCCAATGACTTTTCCCATTCAAAGACACCAACCATCTATTCTTTTTAGCCTGTTACCTTTATGTATTCTTTCAAACAAACAAGATGTAAAAAAACACGAGAAAAAAGGAAAAAGTATGAAGAGAATGATGTAAACATGATGTCATGATTTGTCGCATGGATGTGTTATATGGTTAGTGCCGGATATCACAAATGTTATACGGCACCTAGTTATCGGTCCCAAAATGACAGTAGTGACAGGATAAACTGCATGATTTACAACACAACTTGCACAGGGAAGTTGCATTTTATTGGCCCTTGTCATGTAACAGAAAAGGGCCCATATCGACATGTGCTGTTCACAGTTGCTGTCAACTGTCTCAACTTATTATAGATTAGGTAATTAAGATGTTCCATTTCAAGGTTTTGGTATTTCTTAGTTATTGTACATGTACAATTTTTCAGGAAGTTCAATGCAAGACTTTTCTAAATCCATCACTTTTGTTACTATAGAATTGCACTGAACCTCATTACCACAGGTGTATGATTTGCACAAGTAAGGTGATGGATTAAGATGTTCCATTTTCAAGGTTTTGGTAACCTTTCATTTATGACAGTGATGCCAAAATAGTATACATTCCATTTGCACTATACTAATTGTACATTATACAATATTACATGGAGGAGTGAAATGCAAAACTATACTTAGACCTGCACTTTTGTTACAATAGACCCAAACTGAAACCTCATTGTATGATACTCAGTTATCAATGAATCCGTTTTTTTTTGTGTCTGCTGCTGACCACATTTGGATATATTTAGTGAAATGGAGAAATTAACCATTTAACAAGCTCAATATTCATCTGCACAAGACAACTTTGGAAAAATGCTCAGAAAAGAATAACACTTACAGTGCTGGAACTGACTTCATGCCTTATATAAACAGGTAAAATCCAGGCCATCCGCCAAGTATATTGGTAGCTGGCCTGTGATCTAACCTGTTTGCTACCCTGAGTGCCTTTCCTCATCAAAATTAAGCAAACCTTTAAGGTTTTGGAAAGCAGGTGACACAAAAATCTATTTTTAGAAAATAACCATGCATTCTAAGGGTTAAGATTATACGAAGTGGCATTTCCATCTTCTTTCAATAGCTTCAATAATGCTTAACTGGCACATTTGTATTGCATTAATATGTTATCACGGTGCATCTAGATGTTTGCACTGTGCATTATTTGTACACTATATGTTTATTATTTTATTGTTAAACTTGCCTGAAGCTGTTACTGTTAATTATCAAATACTCAAAATATACTATTATCCAAAACCATTGTAATGCCTTATTTGTTTTTACTATCTTTGTTTTCAGTGGTCATTTATTTCATACCTGTCAATGTAAAGTTAGGTGTCCTGACTGTATCATTTTCAGGTTATGTCAGACCTTTGCTTCAAGACAAGTGTGATATTTTCTATTTATATAGGGGAATACTAAATGTGAGTTAAAGCGGTGAGTACTGGTTGGTGTCTGTAAATAGTTGGGTTAAAGTTTTAGTTTTGATAAATACTTGCCTAATTTACCTTCAGCTAGACATGTTGCAGACGACTCTCGAAAATATTTTGGAAAAAGGAGAAATTGTTCTTTAGGAGCAACGTCTCCCTTTTCCCCGATATTTTTCTGCCCTACCAGAAGATTAATTTTCAATTTAATTTTATAACATGAAACATCTTCTGCAAACTCTTTCAATTTGGTACAGTCATATAAAGTTTGGCGTTCGGTAAAGGGTTAAGCACTTGATCAGTTTTCAGTCCACAAAGCGTGCCTTTTCATAACGTGTTGCAGCAGCTGCAGACGATACATCATTGAGCACATACCAGATTTGTTAATTGGCTTAAACCCTTTACCAAGCGCCAAATGTTCGACTGTCCCAAATTGAAAGAGTTTGCAGAGTATAGATGTGATGAAATTGAAAGGTAATCTTCTGAAAGGGCAGATAACATTGTGGGGAAATGAGAAATTGCTCGTTGTGAGCATTTTATCCTTTTCCCACAATGTTTTCAAGCGTCGTCTGCAACAGACTGGTTAAATGTTATTGTTGGTAATGGGTTTACCTTAACCTATTTGACGCTGAACACTATTGGTTCATAATTAAAGGCATATTTAATATACCTTCAGCAGAAGACAATTCACTTCAATACACATTCAGCAGACAATTAAAGTAACCATTGTGACAATAAAGAGATCGATTGGTACTAATTGAATCTCTATTTGTCACAACGACGTCTTCCAATCAGAACTTTTTTCATTTTCTACGAACGCGTTTACTCTATTGGTTATTCTTTCCATGTCCATAATCAAACAGCTAGGTTCACTAGCCAACAAACATGGAGCAACATAAAATATGGATGAATTTACCACAAACACTTGTCTTAGGAAAGGGTTACCTGAAACAATTTTATTTTTGTAATGTCTACATAATAGTTATCATGGAAACGGAATGTAACTTATGGTAGCTGAAAAAATCTTTCCAGGTAAAAATCCGCTTCAGTCTTTCCTTTTCCTTTCATTATAGAAATATCTTCTTCCAAAAAATCGACCATTGGTTTAATAGACCGATAACCATGATAATACTACTTTTTAATTAAAAGTAAAGTTTGTTCAAAATCTAAACTATAAATGTTACTTTTACTTGTGCTAGCTAACCTATCAAGAACCGTAAACCTAATTGTATATGCAAAAAAATCAGACTTCGCATAATTGGTCCACTTATGGATGAAATTTATGTTTTGTATTCCATCTTCATTGTTTGATGAAAGAAGGCTTTAAAATCCACAATATTGAAAAGAAAAATATGAGAAAAATACTATATAAAAACTTAACTACTTCCTATTTACGATGAAACTTATGACCTGGAAGTCTTTCGTAGTTGTATCAATCAAACGCAACCAAAGAATTACTTCCGCTATTTAATGAAATCGATACTTAGTAGGGTATAGGACCCCAGGCTACTCAATTGATTGAATTGACTACCTACGTGCTTGTAGTTAGATCAAACATGTATATTCATTTTTACTGTTTAACAAACGCCAGATTTTCGACTGTCCCAAATTGAAAGAGATTGTGAATGACATTTCAAAATGTGATGAAATTGATTAAATAACCATCTGATAGGACAGAAAACTTTGTGGTAAAAAGAATAAATTGCTCTTCAAGAGAAATTTCTCCTTTTTCCACAATGTTTTCAGAGTCGCAGACTGGTCAATGTCGTTATTGTTTGGTAATGGGTAATGCATTTATACCAGATGACGTAGGAAATAATTGTGACAATAGCAGACATTGTTTACTTTACGTTCTGTTTTTGATACGAATGTTCTACTATAAAAGCAAATCTATAAGTTGCTGTCTGTCGTTGCTTTCGAACTGGACCAGTTATGAATAATTCAAGCGATAAAAATGAATGACATAAACAGTATTTTCCAAGAAACCAGACACTGTGTTTAACTCATTGGTCATTTCAAATTGGACCAGTTATAAATAATTTAAGACAATAAAAAGGAATGTCATAAACTGTATTTTCCAAGAAACCAGACACTGTGTTTAACCCATTGGTCATTTCAAATTGGACCAGTTATAAATAATTTAAGAAAATAAAAAGGAATTGAATAAACAGTATTTTCCAAGAAAGCAGACGCTGTATTAAACCCATTGGTGATTTCAAATTGGACCAATCATAAATAATTCAAGACAATAAAGGAATGGCATGAACAGTATTTTTCTGAGAAATCAGACGATGTGTTTAACCCATTGGTCATTTCAAATTGGACAAGTTATAAATAATTTAAGATAATAAAAAAGGAATGGCAAAAAACAGTACGTATTAACCCTTTTCCAAACACCAAATTTTCGACTGTCCCAAATTCTAAGGGTTTGCAGACGACATTTCAGAATGAGATGAAATTAAAAAATAATCATTTAATAGGGCAGAAAACATTGACGGAAAAAGGGAAATTAGTCGTTATGAGCAGTTTCTCCTTTTTTCCACAATGTTTTCCAGAGTCGTCTGCAACAAAGTGGTTAAATGTCGTTATTGTTTGGTAATGGGTTAACCAGTCGTGTGTTCAACCCACTGGTCATTTCACTTGGTATACGAACACCATGCCGTCTTTCTGGAATGAGTAGTTTTTGACCTGTTTCCGGGTTACTTGTTTCCACTTCCCGGACTCCTCCAGACTCCGCATAGCCGACTCTAGTTTCCCGTCGTTATAATCAGCAACAACTTGCAGGTATTCCTGTCTCATGACTATGCACACATACCCCCCTGCAACAAGAAAGTGATGTGTTTGTCCCGTTTTACTGAACAAGATATGTGAAGTCAATATGTTTATATGTTTATATTTCGACTGTCGCAAATTGAAAGATTTTGCAGACGTTTTGTTTTCTTAGCAACGTGAACTGATTCTGTTATTCTAAAGGGATACCAAAGTATAGAAACCATTCTAATCAAGTCAAAATTAAAAATATTTTGTGATTTCCTCAAAGCTTTTAGAGTATAAAAAGTTAAGAGAACTTATAAAATTATAAACAGGCAAAGAAAAAGAAAAGGAATTGTCACATGCTGCCGTTTCGCATTTTCATAATCTGTTTGGTTTCTAACCTTTATGAAAACGAAACGTTTATTTCATTTAAAAGTCTTCCCCACAAAAAGTGTTCCGAAAGAAGGAGACATTTAAAAAATGATTTGAATATTCCTCATTCGAAACAATGACTAATTTCAAGCTCTTTAATTCTAGGTCACTAAGCACCTCTTTTGTCATAAACATGAAGTGGAACAAACTTCGTGTTTTCAGTGATCCGATGCAAAAACTGTGTCTATGAATCCTTTAACCCATTACCAAACAATAACGGACATTTGACCAGTTTGTTCCAGACGACTCTGGAAAATATTGTTGGGAAAACTCTTAACGAGCAATTTCTCATTTTCCCACCACGTTTTCCGCCCTACCAAAATATCATTTTCCAATTTCATCACATTTTAAAATGCCGTCTTCAAACTCTTTCAATTTTGGAAGGCAAAAAATTGGCGTTTGGTAAAGGGTTATTTATGCATCAGGAAACAGGAATATTCTTGTGACGTGTGGAAGACCCGAACAGAATAAAGTTCAATAAACAAACTAGGCTACTAATGTTTACGCACCTGGTTTGACTATTCGGACCATCTCGGACAATGCCGCCCTCGGTAAGTGACTTTCTCCCATACCGCCACTCACAGCAATACAGTCATAAGAATCTGGAAGTATTAACGTTAATGTTTGTTTTTTTTCTGTTCAATGTATGCTAATAAACCAATATCTAATAACTAGATGCTTTGACGCGGTTTAACGGGGTTTTTTTTTGGGGGGTGTCTGTTTCCAGCCCCACTGACACATTTGGTTTCTTGGAAGTGGCCTTAGTTAAGTCACTTCAGAGCCATAGCCTAGTACTGGTGCATCCACGAAAGCCGTAGGAATCACAGGCTTCAACCTTGATCATGTACGAAACGGTGAACGGTTTATGTTTGTGATGAGGAAAAGCTTCTTCACTGAATAAAAAAACGTTGTATTGAGAACATTGTATTGTTATCTAAACGAAGGTATTATGTGCAAATTCTTGTGATACATGACTTTATCAGTTATTCGGGTTTTTTTTTTTACAGGGACCAGTCAAATCTCGGCTCCCAGTTTTAATTACGAGAGTCTAGCCAAAGGGTTACACGAATAAAAAGTAGAGACCAAAATCTGATGTTTCCTGTCAAGAAACCGAATAACGCATTTACGAAACGAATTCGAGAATTGGGAATGTGTAAATTGGTTCCCTTTTGCACATAATCCCAATGTTTCCGTCGTCATCGGTCCAAAGCCCCGATTTTTTAAGTTATTGTTCGTTTATTGTTTTTCTGAATAACATTCAACAGCTTCAATGCAATAACTGATCATGTAACGTTCGGTTAAGCGTTATTCTGTTTTATTTTTGCAGCCCTGATAATTCCGTTATAATTTGTTCTTGCGGTCTTGAATATTTCGTTTGGCAGATTGCGACGTGGTTCTTTTATATTTTGTAAGACATGCTGTGGCTCTGTTTTGTTTTACACATACTTCACACAAGTGGCGTAATAAGTTAGAAACCCCCTTACCGTCTGGAATTGGTACCCGGTACCCGGTCATAAACTCGCAGATAAACTCCCGGTATATCCCTTTACCCCTGCATACGTCGAGCATACCTTGTGCAGGGTCCAGGGCTGATAACTCTCTGAATCCAAGCTCGTAAAGCTTCGAAAAGAACAAAGTTGTTGATTAGCAATACCAAAATCCTCTATTTCTTTTTCAAAAGAAGTAATACATGTTAACTTTAAGGTTGTTTTGTCAACCATGACGTTAACTTGCCTTTTTCCCCCTTTTCACAAATTGAATTACTTTACAGATTTAAGATTGAATTTTATTTGTCCAGCGGCAGGCTGTTGAAACATATTAATTCAAATATAACTTATTGATTATCCACATTCTCCACGGGTTTTGTTCAGTATGTCTTTGTATCAAATATGACAGAATGGGTTACCATAGTGACAAACCTACCTTCTTTCCCAGAAGCCCCGTTCCGGCAGCCACATCCAGTATCCTCACGTGTTCCTTATGTTGTGGGTATAAGTGGGCTAGTTCGTTTGCTGCTATAATTGGTCCATTATACACGCCTTCACACAAGTCCTGTAGTTTAAAGGGATTATAACACAGATTGTGCTATTTAGATAAACTTAATACATTTTACTTACTTAAATATTTTGTTTAGTTACGAGGATTTATCTTATCCCGATTTTAACGTAAAATCGTGATTTCATAACCCATAGTCACGAAACAAAATACTATTTTTCAATAACCCCATTGTCAAGATGCTGTACATCTGTGTTTTCATTTAAGACGCAAGCAAACAAGCATCCATGCCTTTCAGAGCTTTCATGGCAAATTCTTCTACTATGATTTTTCATGACATAAAATGAGGTAAACGCACGTACAGTTAAATATTCGTAAGATTGTAAGATTTTCATGGAGATGATATACCTAAAGAAATGCTGCTCACCTGCGGGTAATTTAAATCTTAATATAGAGCATAGTTTACGAAATAAACTGTTTTCTAATGTCCAAAATTGAAAGAGTTTTCAGACGACATTTCAAAATGTGATGAAGTTGAAAAATAATCTTCTGATAGATTAGAAATCATCGTGGGGAAATGAGAAATTGCTCCTTACGAGCAATTTCTCCTTTCCCCACAATGTTTTCCAGAGTCGAATGCAACAAAGGGGTAATTGTTTGATAATGGGTTAAAGTAATCTAATCGTACCGTTTCATAGTTATTCGCCCAGTCCGAATAATACGTTGCAACTTGCACTGGGTCCATGCCAGCCCTATGGACGCTAGCATTTCTATCGTATACCTCGTCACCATTTATATTGGTCTCTGTGATTGTATGACTGTCGCCCATTATATGGCTTATTTATAGCCCTGAAATGCCAAAACAAATGACACATGTTAAAAAGTTCTTTCTTCACAAATGAAAGTCAAACTGATAATTATGATAAAAAAAACGATGAAGACTACGAGGAAACGTATTTGATAATTCAATCTGACAATCTCCATAAGATCCTCAACAATTGACATGTGAAGAAGATAAAAAAAACACAATCGAAGTAACACTATGGTATTTTGACCCATATGACAAAATGAAATGATGTTAAAACAATCTCGCTGTTGTAATGTTTGTATCAAGAAAGTGTCAAGAAATCTAAGAATGTACAGTCTATATGCGGTAGATCCTCGAAGAGTTATAACGCTTTTTGATTGAGATATATTTATCAATTCACTGTATACACGGAGCATCTGGAAACTTAAGTACATACTAATTCTGCGTCCAAATGCCTTTTATACAGTCTGTATCATAAAATAACACAGCTGTTGTATCGTGAATTTAAGGCAAACAAGGATTCATATTTCAAGCCTCCTCACGTCCGTGAACGAATGGCTTTGAATCGTGTTAGCGAGAAGGAATGATTTTAGTAGAACTCCTACTTTATTCGCAACATTTCACAATGATATTATTATAATGTATGACGAGTAATATTACGTTTTTCTACACTACAAGTGAGTCCTGGAACTCACGGAGGTGTTCTCGAATAAATCTAAAAGTCAAGCAATTCGAAAGATCTGCTAAGTCAGGTGAAGGCAAATAAGGCTATCTGTAGTACTGGGTAGAAATGTACGCTACAGCGCCTAGCGCCAGAATGAGAATTCACCTGAAGGTTTATGTACTACTATAATAGAAAAAGAAACCATTGTGACAAAAGGAAATATTACTCTGTCATTGGGACATAAAATCGTCTGCTGCGCGTACATTTGCACGAACGCATATATTAGTTAACCCTTAGAATGCTGGGTAATTTTTGTGAAATAGATTTCTTTAGATACTCAGAGTAGCAAACAGGTTAGATCACAGGCCAGCCGCCAATTTACTTGGCGGCTGACCTGGATCTTACCTGTTGGCAAAAGAATGACGTCGGTTCCAGCACTTTAAGGGTTATTGAGCGGGTATGAACAAAGGTATCATTCTTAAAACACGGCTAATCTGTTTTACAGTAATTCTAAGAAACCACATTGGCGATAGAAAAAATGCTCGCTGCGAGAATTTCCCTATTTTTGTCACAATGGTTTCTACCCGATGTCATAAAACAAAAGTCTACCTTTCTAACTAATTGATTGATATATTAATTCATTTATTTCAATTTAGACCAGTGATGTAATTTTACACTGTGAGTGATGTAATCAACTTAGTCATATAATAGAAATCTAACAACATACCTCCACCCGTTACTTGTCCAGCAAAGAAGCACGTCGTTGGTGCTTTTATCATAATTGAATACAAAATAGATTTCCCGTACATTATATGCTTGCTTCACGAGTATTCCACAGCAGGCATGCCTCTTCGTCTTTAGACTACACATTGACTAGAGTTGCTTATCAGCCAAGCATATGCTGGTGGTTTGCAATACAGTGTAAGGAATATTCAAAGTATCAAAACACGCATAGCAGTTGCCCTTACACATCAACGCCTAACGCCACATGTTCGTGTCTTGCAGTAGACGACGTTCAAAGCGCAACGGGACAAAAGGAAAGATTGCTTGTCACAAGCATTTTTTTCCTTTTGGTCACAATGCTTTTTCAATCTTTTCACGTGTCACAACAGCAATATAGTAAGGCATTTCCACATGTTTACAAAGCTTTTCTACAATATTACGAAGTAAAGAAAGAGAGGAGCGGGACAGCATTGGTTATGTATTTTAGATTATATTACATTAGAGTCATTGACTGACACATCCTAATAGAAGTCGTCTGCTTCAAGTAAAAAGTCGTATGCAGGTGGTTAAGATTAAAAAAAGATATGCGTGGCTCTTTGGTAGATCTAAAAGCAGTATTCTATATAATCTGGATGCAATTATAGATGTAGATCTAGCCAGCGTGGTATCATCTCACACCCCTAGAAATCGTTTATCCCCGTCATATTTACCAAACAGCAAATTATCGAATGTCCCAAATTGAAAAAGTTTACAAACGACATTTCAAAATGTGATGAAACTGAAAAAATAATCTTATATGGCAGAAAACATTATGGGAAAAGGAAAAAATGCTCGTTACGAGCAATTTGTCCTTTCTCCACAATGTTTTCTAATGTCGTCTGCAACAAAATCGGCAAATGTCGTTATTGTTTGATAATGGGCGATTGTGCAAGAAAAACAGACGACAATTAGTCCAAATCATCCAGACGTAGATTTTCCATTCTACATAGTTAGAGATAGGATCATCCGTATGTTGAAAAGTAGAAACTGACTGTGAGGCGCATGTTCTGATTTTGTCTCATATTTCCCTTACCTATTACCAATCAATAACGAGATTTGACCTGTTTAAAGCAGACAACTCTGGGGAAAACGAGATATTACCAAGGAAGATTTCTTCCTTTTCTCACATAATGTTTTGTGACCTATTATAACATTCTTTTTCAATTTCATCACATTTTGAAATGTCGTCTGCAAACTCTTTCAATTCGGGACAGTCGAAAACCTGGCGTTTGGCAAAGGGTTATATCTTCTATTGAAGATATTAAACACGTACGTCTGGATCCCAAATGTTTGTTTTGAACCGTCTGTAGAAGTTGGTATCACATTAACAAAATCATTGACTATGTAGTTATATTACAGCTTTCTTGGGATTTACCAGCAATCTACAAGGGTTCTGAAGTTTCTCACCAAATGACACTTCCAAGAAATCAGCGGCACCGATGAGGCTTAAACTCGTGCCGCCCGAGTTCCAAGTCCACCACCTTTACACCTTGGAAAAGCAGGGCCTTTCACCCATTACCAAACAATAACGACATTTGACCAGTTTGTTGCAGACGACTCTGGAAAACATTGTGAGAAAAGGAGAAATTGCTCTTAACGAGCAATTTCTCCTTTTCCCACAATGTTTTCTACTCTGTAAGAAAAATTCTTTTCAATTTCATCACATTTTGAAACGTCGTCTGCTAACTCTTTCAATTTGGAACAGTCAAATTTGGCGTTTGGTAGAGGGTTTAGGGTGGATATGTGTGCTTTATGAAGAAGTGGTACGAGTATTGAATGAAAACCCATAGAATAAACAAATTTGGAATCTCAATTCCCTTTAGGCGGGTCTCTGGCCCTGGAAAATATTTTTTTTCTTTTACCCCGAAAGGTAGAAAATTTCTATTTGTGCCAGGGTGTAGTAGAGGTATATAGATGTCCATTTAGGGGGGATGCCAAAAATGAAAGTGGTGCAGATTTTTTCTACGGCCCATTGTGTTACCCCACCCACCCGCAAACAAAGATATTTTTGAAAAATCAAAAAATCTATTTGTTTTTTCCAATGAACCATTACAAACAGACTTTACATTGTGTCTAAAGATATTTTACTTTATTTTCGGGTAAAAATAAGTAGTTTTGATGAAAAAAATGGATATGAGTCCTATGTACGTGAAACACTTAAAAGAAAGCGTGAAGCATACTCATTCATAATTTACCAAAATGATACCTATGAGCCTATTAGAAATCCATCCAGTCAAGGAGCAGAAAGCTTTTTAGATAAACTACAGAGCTGAAATGAAGCCAGTGATAGTGATTCAAAAAGATACTTTGACAACATTGTTGAAAAATTAAGTTGTGGCCTGAAAATGAGTGACCCAAATAAGGAAATCATTTTGCACAAAATCTGCTACAGTAGCCTTCATTTACAAGTACCATATATCGAGTCTGAAAAAACAAAACCATAATAACGATTCCCATTGTCCATAATCTTATACAAAGGTGTTCATTCATGTTTGTGAAAAAAATCGAACAAGAAAAGCAAGCCGTTGATCGGTGTTGCAACATTCGAATGCAAGATGCTAGAGAGCAGAACAAGAGAACGGTGTGATACACATTTCGACTGGAAAGTGCCGAAAGTGGGTGATTATAGCAAACGTATTGCCAATGAAGCTTAGAATCACAGGGAATGTCACAGCAGGTACTTTAAGCAAGGTGGAGGAGGGCAGTGGTCAAGGTGTAGAGCCTCAGCTTCGGGACATGAGGGTCGTGGGTTTGAATCCCGTTAGTAGTGGGATCTACCTTACGACCTTTCATAAATCCACATTCAGCATAAGTACTGGTTATGTATCCAGGAAGCAAAATCGAGAATAATTTATTAAAGTTGTAAAAACTTGTTTCACAATCGATGTAAAATAAATAAGTTTAAACTAAGCAAGTTGGCACATAGTGCAGCAACATTGACCATGAAAATGTGTACAATACAGCACTGGAGAGACTTATCAGTGATGTACATCCAGATCTTAAAGCAGGAAAGGCTTTTTTATTAAATTATTACTGATTTGCTGCATAAGTACCACACACTGTTGATTAAAGCAATGCCAATAGAGGAAGGTAAAAGTCGGGTACAATAATCCCAAAGCCAAACTTGAGTCAATTTTTGCTCACAGCTTGCAATTTCTTATATTACAACTTAAAGAGAATCCTTACATAATTGTTGATAATGATCTTAGACTTGAAGACGTTATCAACCATGCAACAAACCTTAAAGAGGCCAAAACTTTACAAAGCTAAATGCTGATCTGCTAGGAGAGAATGAACCAATACCTTAGGGGATTTTGTTTTACGCTGCACTGTTACTGCGATCAAAGAAATGTGACTTAAATTGAATTGTATTCTTGACCCTTCTATGATAACCATTGAACAAGAAGAGAAAATAGTCCCACATGAGCTGTTTGTTTTTCTTGCTTGAATACTTTTGGCAGAGGAAAATGAGAAGCCAGAAAAAAAACAGACAAGTCCTACAAAAGGAGAAGTGTCCCTCACTGCATCAAAACGTGTTGTTGATATGTCAAGATATTATTTATAAAAGTTCAGGTGGCAAATGCAAGATATCAAAGCATATACATGTGTAGGGCTTGGTTTCGCAATCCACAAGCTTACACAGTCCAAAGAAGCGATCGTATTGATGAATTAAAATGGGCATAGCATCAGCTATGATGAATTGGAACGCATAGACACTTCATCATTATCATCACCATCATCATCATTATATACAGTGCTCCATCATGATTGACGATTTTGAGCCGGCGCCTAAAATATTTACGGAAAGATAGAGTGAATTTATACAATTGTGCTCAGTAAAGATGGTAACCATTTTAAAATTATGTGCAAAACAAGTGTCTAATGTTGGATAAGGGGGATGGGGGGGGGGGCGATGCCATCACTTGTTGGGCTATTACTGTGGAGAAAAAATAGCAGTCCCCGTAGCTGCAAACATAACATCATGTGTTACAATTTGGGCAGCTGGAGATAACTTCAACAGAGCTACAGAGTCACTTGATGGTAAACACCTGAACATCGTGGACATGGTTATGTATCAAGTTGAAAACAACAATAACACACCTGGGCACATTGAACCAATAACCCAATGGATGACAACATCAGGCCACCCGAGAAGACCTCTTAGATACTGGAATATCCAAATATGGTATGAAAATTACCTGGGTCATTGCATTTGTTGGGAAAGGCCAACATACAGTGGTTCTTTTTCTGCTTATAGGAGTACAGAGATGAAAGAGCCTTAGACAACATATTTACTGAATTGCTAATGACGCCTACCATACTGTTTAAAATGGACATTGATTGCCTTGAAAATCAACTGCCAGGATGGACAGTGTTTTATGCAAAAGTGAGTCACAAGTCAAGCAATCGTAAAATCCCAAACTGGTTATTATCCATTGATCCCAGCCTCTGCCACAAAATACAATACCATCTTTACCATGATAGAAACTTTGAAGAGAATGCTCCTAGCCCTTGATCCAAACTGTCCCTATGTCACATATGATAAAGCCATACAGCAAAGCTTGGTTGATCAAATGGAAGAATATGGATGAGTTCCAAAATGATGAGTTGGAAATCAGGGGAATGCACATGGCCATGAACTCCATGGGTGATAAAGGAAAGATTATGGATGAGAGTGGATTGGAAGATGTATTTGTGGAATCAAATGTGTATGACCCTAATGTTGGACAGGTCATCCTAAAAAGAAAATCAAACATCAGAGGAACAAGAGCTCAGAGATTCTTAAATAAATCCGTGAACCGATAGAAATGAAAGGCATATGACAAATGGTGCTCATGCAAAACAGACTGCCTGTCGCGACGATGCAGTTGCTGAAAGCAAAATATCTGGTGTTCTGGTTTTCCAATGCATGTCTGTGTGACGATGAAACCTGTAATAATAGACTAGAAAATGACTTGTATTCAGAGAGTGATGAAGATGATTAAGCATCAAACATGAAGTGAAATCAACACAAAAACACAAAAGGAAACCTTATGACAGAATGATATATATATAAAGTAACCAGGTTTGAAATGGCTTACAATGACAAAACCAACGACTGCAATTGATAATTCATTTGGAAATGAATGTAAGCTTTGCAAATAATGTGTATATAAAGTGTGCGTTTTGTAAGATACTCATATAATTGCAAATATGATGCTATATTTGATAGGGAAATACATGCAGTACACAATGCGGAAGCATTTTTAATGCCTATTATTGTCTCCTCTGCTGACTTGACATGATCTCTAATTAATTTTAGGCGAAGTGTTGCTTTATACATTGTAAAAACAAACCACAAAGCTTCACCATGAGCATTTTACATCAATTTAGCACTATATTATGAGACCATGAATTTCATCAACCTTATGTGACCATTCATGGAGGCCGCTGGTTTTAATTAACATACGTTCTGGTTCATAAATGGTTTCAAACAAAATCTAATGTTGTGACCACTTTTTTTTAACAATATCTGTCAGAAAACAAATAAAGATTGTCACAAATAGAATGTGTTGATTTTATACAGTGACATTAGTGCAAATGCAAACAACAAGTTCCCGTCCTCTTGCTATACATTTGAGTTCAAGTGAGTCAAAAAGTAGGCCTTTATGCATAACATTGGCAAGCATATAACGTTGACCCTAGCAAACTAAATAAAATTAAACTGTCTTAAGGTAATTACCATAAATCTAGATCAGAAGCTACATGACTTAGTCTTTTTCTCAATATATTACTCAATATATTGTAAATATATAGTGCTCATGTAAAATTGTTGAATAACGTTTTACAAATAGACGCAACAAAAGTAGCACGAAATGTCAAAATTGATATTTAAATATCTTTTTTTGATTGGCAATGCCTCAAAATGCCAATATATCTTATAACCCATGCTAACTAATTTGTTTCAATGATGTTAATGGATGATAAGTATGGTAGAACGAGCAATTTGTATATATAAGTGATGTTAAGAAAAAAAACAAAAGCAAATGACGGTCATGTTACAAAACTTCATTTTTTAAAAATCTGCACCACTTTCAGAACTGGCATCCTCTATAAGACTTTCAAGGATACTTCAGGCTATTTAAAAACACCAAGGAAAATTTTCTACCCTTTGGGGTAAAAGAACTTCTTTTTTAAGCCTCTTTTCGGGCCTCAGATTCCCGCCTACTTCGCAAAGTAGATTCGAATCTCACCAGTATCATTTTGTCTTTGTTAGCTTAAATATATTTTATTCGTCGAAATATACTCCATATACATAAACATAAAGTTATACAATACTGATAAAATGGATAAGAACAAAAGCAAAGGCTTATAATTTTAAGGCTGTGTTTTTTTTGTTTTTGTTTTTTCAGAACGCTTAAGTACGATACAGACGTTTTGTGTATTCATGGTGAAAAAAGAAGATACTATAAAGGAAATTAACAAAAGTTAAGCATTGATTGAAAAAGATATGAACAAAATTAAGATTTTTTTTGTCATGCAATGTCGGAATGTCGTTATGTGTATGGACTGTTTAAGGCTCGGCATGAGATATAGACCATGTTACAAGTTAAAAATCCAGCTCTACTATACAAATAAATGGACAGAATGCACATAAATTGAAAAAATGTTTGAAGTCTTTGTTGATATCAATAATTGTCTTCCGCCGTCATCTATGAGCCTGACATCACAATATAAATGCAATAATACCATCGCGATTTGATAAACAAAGAAGTAGATTAGAATCGAGAAAATAAAGTACAACAGCATGAGGTATTAAACATTCCATTTGTTACCTCATGTAACGGGCCCGAAAGTAGAGCGAGACATGCTTTACCTTTCACCAAACTAAGATTTCCGACTATTCCAAATTGAGAGAGTTTGCGGACGACACTTCAAAATGTGATGAATTTGAAAAATATTCTCCTGATAGGACAGAACACATTGTTTTCCAGAGTCGTCTGCAACAAAATGATTAAATGTCGTAATGGTAGGAAATGGGTTAAAACGGGGGTATATGCACCATGGCGAGTGGTGCCTTATGCGCCTGCTTAATGTCCAGGGTGAAGGTTAAACGCTGTCATTGTTCGAGTATAGAGCATCTCAAATTGCGAACAAACAGTAAGGTAATATACGTTAAATGAACTGGAATTGGTGATCAGTTACATATCATAAATGTTGCAAAATGTACCAAACGATGCAGCTGTTGCTGAATGAGATCTAAATCAGCACAATCAGTTACGTAGATCGTTCATTATGAATATGTTAATTAATTTATAGCAAACCCAAACCGTCAAATTCATAACGGTATAAGAAGATCAAGTACTTCTCCACTATGCTATTTTATCCTTTCAGCTACCTTCTAGCACTCCTTTACCTGACCTTTATATAAGGTCCTCCTCATTTAACTGTATGTCACGACCATGCATTAGTACGAAAATCTGTTAAAAAGACAAAACCTTATTATCTTATCCATGCATTATGTGCTTCACCCGGATACAGTCGTTTTTCTTTTGGTTTTGTTCTACACAAACGTTTATTAAAAAGAAAAAAACTTATAATGCCAATACATAAACACATTGTACTAGTGTTTTTTTCTATGTATATTTGTTTTTACTTTGTTGTACATATTAGCTGAATTAAGAAAGGAAAAAAAGCAGATAAAGTATTGTCAGCATTTACATCTTGAGACTGGGGACCAGTATATAGTTGAAATTTTGGGTATATATGGGCTTACTTTGATTTACAATGTCTTTCACACTTCACAAGACATGATCAAGTTCTTGAAAAATGTTATCAGGGGAGCCTTACATTTATACGGTGCCTCCAAATAGGACTGCAACAATGCATATCTTTTAAATTCATATATCCATTTCTCATCAGAGTTTCAATAATTAAGTTTGATAATAAATTGTATTCGGGTGCACTGTTGCAGCTTTATTCACAAATTTTGGATTGACAAAGTTTATCATGTATACTTGTTTTTATTAAAGTGGAATTGTAAAAAGGTCTATGTAAGATACTGTGTTAGGAAATAAATATCTAAAAAATAGTGAAAGCATGTGAAATGACTTTGTTTATTAACACACCAAAGACCGTCGAATCTATAATGGTTTAAAGACAAGTACGTTTATAATCGTGTGAATGCAGTAGATGAGTACCAAAGATTTCAAAATAAAACAGATATATATCAACATAAAAATAAAGCCGTGAAACACATACATGTACATATTAAGTATGGACACGGGCTTTTGAAAACATGGTACTTTGTAAGGAAATGTTTCTTGTGCTGATGATTCGAAAGACGTGATAGTATGACATCAGCGTTAAGAGGGATGTCATTTGTTGAGTATCATTGTTTGTGGATATGCTTAGCCTTGATGTTAGGTTGCTTCCGAAAACAGACCATGAATAATCAGCTGCGACCTTTAATCGGAATACCTAACAGATGTTCTGTGTTACAAAGTCTAATTAAACATCCTTGTCACAAAATAAATTACCTTTTTTCAGAAGGTGAGGCAAATCTGCAATTAACAAATAAAAACGAGTTTAAGCCCATTTAAGCTCATTGAAGCAAGAAAACTTCATAAATATTGTTTTAAGTTATATTCACGACTGACTGAGCAGCCCAGACTTCATACATGTGAATCGTCAAAAAGGAAATAGGGAGCTTATATAAAACAATATGCAATTGAATAAATTATAATACTTCATTTAATTCAAATTTTATTAACATAGAACAAGAATACGAAAACGTAATCAAATCATTTTCCAAAAAGGCTTTACTATAGCTTTTTGTGTAGGTGGTTATAGTATTTCCACCAAAAACAATGAACTTTGTCTTTACTTTGTTTCTTTTATCTGCAGACAACCTTTAACAACGTACTTTCGCTTAACTCTTTGATAAACCATCCTCCTTCATCATACTTTTCCAGATTGAAAACATTTCCAAAACATGAAATAAAATATAACTTTTACATTTTATTTTGAGATAAAAATGAACAAAAACCAAAAACCCCTCATTTTGACAAGAGAAATTGCAAATTACAAACAGTTTTCCCCCCTTTTTTGTAATCTATCTGATGTAGTTGCGTTAAAAACAACTCTCATATGAAGGAATGGGGTTAGGAATTCACTCTAAATTGGACTCAACTTGTATTAACAGTTTAAAGGTTTTTGTTTTAAGTATGCAATTTACCCAGTCTCACATAAGGGATTTTAGAAAAATAAAACCAAAAAAAAAAGCATTGCGACAAAAGGAGAAAATTGCATTTTACAAGCAAGTTTCTCCTTTTATCACAATGATTTTTACCCATTATCACTAAAAAGCTGTTATCATATATAATTATTGACCGTCATCTGTTCTTGCTTTCAATTTTGACCATTTCCTTACTTGGAGAGTGGTTTATTCCTATGTTATGATCAGGAGCAACTGTTGCAAGAAAAGAGGAAGTTCTTTTTAAGATTTTTTTTCTTTAATGACATGTGATTTATTTATTGATTGGTACAGTTGCCATATGAAGTGAGTATATACATGAGGAAGGGTGAAAAAGATATCCATAAACCAGGGGAATAAGTTAACCCATTACTAAACAATAACGGCATTTGACCAGTTTGTTGCAGACGACTCTAGAAAACACTGTGGGGAAAAGAGAAATTGCTCTTGACGAGCAATGTCTCCTTTTCCAACTATGCTTTCTGTCCTAAAAGAATATTGTCTTTTTAATTTCATTACATTTTGAAATGTCCTGTCTGCAAGCTTATTCAATTTGGGACAGTCGAAATTTGTTTTTTGCTAAGGGTTAAAACACAACCATATCTAGGTTTTGGAATACAATTTACACTAAAATTCTTGTTCAACATGGTTTTAAAATCAAATTTGCACCAAGTAAACCATTATTTACAAAGAAATAGCCTATGTGAAAGGACTAACCAATTCATTTACATATACTTATATAAAGCTGCTTGTTCACAGATGTGAGGAAATATGGAAGATGAATTTTAATTTCATAACAAGAGCTGTCCATAAGACAGCATGCTCAACTATTTGATGATATTGGAGAGGGGGAAAGGTCATTGAAAAATTATTCATTTCTAAAATATGAGGGTGCACATGATGCTCCCTTACAATATGCCTAAATACAAAACTAGAGATATGAAACTTGGTCCGGGACCTTAAATTAATACCCTGTAAAGTATCAACCTATTTCATACAGTAGTAAATGAAATACAAACTTGCACATAAAAACTTAACCAAGATTTTTTGTAGTACAAAAGGCAATATAATTAGCTTTTAGTTTTTAATTCAAAACAAAAGATTTAACCTTGGTCAGGGACCTTAGATTATGACTCTAAACATCTAAACACATATGTTAACTATCAACCCATTTCATATAGTAGTTCATGAGATACAAACTTGTACATAAAAACTTAACCAAGATTTTTCTAAGAACAAAAGACTGCATAATTTGCTTAACTTCAATACAAGAGGTTTGAAACTTGGTCAGGAACCTTAAATTATTAACCTGAACACATATGTGAAGTATCAACCAATTCAATCCACAGTTTATGAGATACAAACTTAGTCAAACTGAAAAAGTAGCCAGGGTTTCTGTTTAAAGTAGCCGGGGAAAATCCCCCATCCCGCCTCTTAATGAAAACTCTGGATTTATGACTGTGACTGTCATTTTGATGTTAGATTTATTATGTTTGTGACAGCAATCATTTCAAAACAGGACAATGGATAACATTACTATCTGTGTAATAAAACATATCATTTATATTTAAATCATTAAGACAAAAAAGACTAGCAATACAAAATTATATTTATTTCATTCACTCAAAATAAACTTTTGACCTTTACTCCTACACTTGAAGCACCAACAAAGGTCATCTTTACCTTTACTTTACACATTCCACTTTGACACACCTGTCCATATCTCTGCTTTAACCCATTACCAAACAATAAGGACATTTAACCACTTTATTGCAAGCAACTCTGGAAAATATTGTGGGAAAAGGAGAAATTGCTCGTAATTTTTACTTATCCCACAATGTGTTCTGCTCTAACATAAGATTATTGCCAATTTCATCACATTTTGAAATGTCTTCTGCAAACTCTGTCAATTTGAAACAGTCGGAATTTGGCATTTGGTTTAGGGTTAAAAAAAAAAGTCTATCGAGAACAATTCATCTTATAATCTGAGTGGTTTCTTTTACCACAAATTGGTCAGATGAAGATATTACAGAGAAAATGGTCAATGTGGTACCAAGACAAAATGAACCCAAAGTTTCCTTTATTGCATACCTGGACGAGAACCCTTTCCTGTGGGTGAAAAAAAAGTGAAGTAAATTCCCTAATATGTACAAACCAAATGACATCTTCAATAAATAATAACAGTAAAATCAATAATAATTTACAAATTTACAGATTTTTACAACAAAGGCAACTAATCCCTTTTGGAAAAAAAATTGAACATATAGAAAATTTCAGACAATTGTTTTGAAGCAGGTGAAATTATTTGTAAAATAACTTCAAAGATAATTCAATTACTTAATCCAAGTTCTGTTATATTGCATTAAAAAATAATCAACACATTTCACATAAAGTGAACTAATTGTTTATAAGCAATATTTGCGTAGGTCTAAACAGATAAACATGGAAAGTAGATTAAAAGAAAGAACAACACTGGAACGTGACGCATCATTGGAAGCATCTCAGAGAGACAGTTTCAATGATGTGTTAATTTCCAATATTGCTTAGCCCAATTAATATTGAAATAAGAGGGAATAATGTTATGAACTTGCGCAAACTATTAGCATAAAATGTTACGTGAAACAGTGCCCAGCTCTCTAACCACTATCAATGAGGCTCCTTCTTTCTGAGACATAACATTACATAACACATGACGCTGGCTCAGGCAACATCAACAAAGCTCAAGTGATGATAACAGCTCATTCACCTACTACCAAACAATAACGACATTTGACCAGCTAGTTGCAAACGATTCTGGAAAACATTGTCAGAAAAGAAGAAATTGCTCTTATCAAGCAATTTCTCCTTTTCCCACAATGTTTCTGCCCTATCAAAAAATTATTTTTCAATTTCATCAAATTTTGAAATGTCCTCTACAAACTCTTTCAATTTGGGCTAGTCCAAACTTTGGCATTTGGTAAAGGATTAAGTAAAAAAAAAAAAATGTACTGAAATTGAAATATGATCTCCTGATAGGCAGAAAAAATTGTAGGAAAAGGCAAAATTGCTTCTTAAGGGTAATTTCTCCTTTCCCCTCAATGTTTTATAAAGTTGTCTGCAACAAACTGGTCAAATTTTGTGAATAATTGGTAATGGGTTATCCGAGAATCGAATAATGTCAAGAACATGGCCTATGTATGCATCTTACTCAGCGAAGTACAACAACCATTCTTTAGTATAAGTATGGGTTTAACCCTTTTCCAAACAATAAACTTTCGACTGTCCCAAATTGAAAGAGTTTGTATTTCAAAATGTGATGAAATCGGAAAATATCCTTCTGATAGGGCAGAAAACATTGTGGGAAAAGGTAAACTTGCTCATTACAAGTAATTTCTCCTTTTCCCACAATGTTTTCTTAAGTTGCCAGCAACAAAGTGGTCAAATGTCGTTATTGTTTGGGAAAGGGTTAACCATTACCAAACAATAATGGCATTTGACCACTTTGTTGCAAATGACTTTGGAAATCATCTCGGGAAAAGGAGAAATTGATCTTTCCAAGCAATTTCTCCTTTTCTCACAATGTCATCTGCCACATCAGAAGACTGTTTTTCAATTTCATCACATGTTGAAATGCTGTCTGCAAACTCTTACAATTTGGAAGTTGAAAATTTGGTGTTTGGTAAAGGATTAGTACAAAATCATACATTTTCGAGAACAAAGGCCCAGGGTACCGTTTTACTAAACAGTTTACGCTTAAGATTTGCGTAAGTCTAAAACAACAATTCCGCTTTTATCCATATTGGGCAAAGCAATATTGCAAAGTAACACCATTGGAATCGTATCTCCGAGACACTTTCAATGACGTGTCACATTACAATATTGTTCTTTCATTGAAGATACTATCCATGTTTATCAATTATGACTTACGCAAATGTTTTCCGTAACTTGTTTAGTAAAACGGACCCCAGAACTTATTTACAAGCATTAATCCCTCCCTCCCTATATCAACTTGTTTTAACAGACCTTGGTACAAAAGTACAAAATTGTTATTGGACATGTTATTGCAAGTTTCTCAAAGAGACCACTTCAATTATGTATCACCTTGCAATATTGCTTAGCCTAATATTGAAAAAGGAGGGAATGATGTTTTGAAGTTTTACAGTTTTAAGCATAAAATGTTAAGTATAACAGTACCATGTAGCAGAAGGGTCAAGAAACCAATGCAACAAAAGAATAAATTGCTTGATACAAGCAATATATCTTTGTCACAGTGGTTTCTAACATCACTTATTTCATTAATATATTAATAATTCAAAATTTGCATTTGCTCTCAATTTCATGGTTAATTAATACTAGTCTATTTCATAACCCTTACAGTGCTGGAACCTTCTTCATTCTTATGTAAACAGGTAAGATCCAGGCCAGCTGCCAATTAAATTGGCTGCTGGCCTGTGACATAACCTGTTTGCTACTCTGAGTATCTTTCCTAATTAAAATTAAGCAGATTTCTAAGGTTTTGGAAAGCAGACAACACATAAATATATTTTTAGAAAATTACCCAGCATTCTAAGGGTTAATGTAGGAATGGCCTAGAAGAGTCGATTCAGTGTAAACAGTGGAATAAATGAAACAGGATGTATGGTGATCTTTCACACTTGGTCCCTACTCAGCAGCTGTTTTTTCTACAACCCTTAACCTCATAAAGAAAATCTTTGAACAATGTTAGTTGAAGGCTACAGAAGTTCAAAAGTAAGTTTAACAAGTAACATATTTCATGTCACAATTGAAAAAAAATATTCTGAGAAATGGGAGTAAATGCTTTTGATAAACAATTTTGCTTCTTGTCACTTATGATTATCCAATACATGTACCGCTACACAAACCACATGTTTCATACTTTGTGGTTGTCAGATAATTTATTGAATTTGAATGCAATCAGCAAATTGTTTTCTTTAAAGTATTTGAATAGTTTGGTTTGTTAGCCAATTAACCACAAATGTTTTGCTTTCACTTTGACCAGTCACAAAAGCCAATTTGAGGGTATGGTTAATTTGCTAACAAACCAAACTATTCAAATACTTTATAGAAAACAATTTGCTGATTGCATTCAAATTCAATAAATGATCAAAAGCCATACTTATGTAGGTTAAATAATGACTTCTAGGAAAGAAGAGAATGTGCTCATAGGAGCAATTTCTCCTTATAATGTATTTTTTTTTTCAATCTTACAAAATATCATAAAATTGTTTCAGAGATATAATTATAGCCTGAAATGTATAATAATGTTGACCAACATAAAATTGTTATTTTTGTAAAATACTAAGTGTGTTGCTGCAAATGTCCAAAAACAAGATGGGGGAAAAGACAATGCTTATCATGATGAATATCGTCTGTAGCAAAACTGTTCCATAAAAGATTTTCATATATCAGACAGTCTATTTCAAACAAAGACTATACAGGTAATTATTAACATTTTCATAAACCATTCCTTTCAGTGGACTTTTTGAGACTCAAATAAAGCTACATTCAAACATTTGTTGCCATCGTAAATCAATATTAAACCATGCCGTTATGACGAAACACTCTTTTTTTCACAATACTCTTCAAGCCAAGGGTTCAATGCAATACTATAGTAAGTGCTTCATAAACATGTATTGAAGCTATAGTATTGCACTGAACCCTTGAAGTCTTGTCTAACAGTAAGTCATCTGTAGTAAGGTAAGGGTTATATTGAGTGTCTATGAAGTGAAGTATATACCTAGTCCATGACAATGATGTCTGATGGGGAACCGGTTAGATCCAGGCTGTCACAATACTTTCAAGTGTTGTCTAACAGTAAGGTTTTCAAGGCATCTGTAGTAAGGGAAGGGTTATATTGAGCGTCTATGAAGTGACGTATATTCCTAGTCCAGGACAATGATGTCTGATGGGGAACCAGTTAGATCTGTGGTCAGGTAAGGGTTGAGTGTCTATGAAGTGAAGTATATTCCTAGTCGAGGGCATTGATGTCTGATAGGAAACAAGTTAGATCCAGGTACCTCCATCCCTAGTCCAGGGCAATGATGTCTGATGGGGAACCAGTTAGATCTGTAGTAAGGTAAGGGTTGCATTGAGTGTCGATGAAGTGTATCCCTAGTCCAGGGCAATGATGTCTGATGGGGAACCAGTTAGATCTGTAGTAAGGTAAGGGTTGCATTGAGTGTCGATGAAGTGAAGCGTATCCCTAGTCCAGGGCAATGATGTCTGATGGGAAACAGGTTAGATCCAGGTACCTCCATCCCTAGTCCAGGGCAATGATGTCTGATGGGGAACCAGTTAGATCCAGACTGTAGCCAAATGGAATTGAGATCTGAAAAAAAAAAGCAAAGCAAAAACGTTTTTATCATGGACCTGTTTCATAAATGCTCTTAAGAGTGTTTTCACTGTTAAGTCAGGTTTTTTCTTTTAAGCCTGTTTCAGCACTGTTTGCTCTTAGACACATCTTAAGTGTAAGATAGGTTCGGGGATCTCCTAAGTTTAAGTTATGCCAGTCATTTCGGTAAATATGAGATAGTCGCAAGCGTTCTAATTTCGCTCCTAACTTATGATCACTTTTGACTCTTGCAATTATTTGATGAAAAGCACAAAGGAAATATCGTAAGTGTGATTTTAATCACTCTTAGCTAAGTGCATTTAAGACATTTGATGAAACGGACCCCCGTCCCCTGGGTACCGTTTTACTAAACAACTTAAGGAAAATATTTGTGTAAGTCATAACAGATAGACATGGATAGTATCTTCAATGAAAGTACAATTGGTTCACCCAATATTGAAATAAGAGAAATTGTTGTTTTAGACTTATGCAAATCTCAAGTTTAAACTGTTCTGTAAAACGGTACCCTGATGTTTTACACTGTCTCAGCGATACTTCAGGCATTCAGCAGCACAAGACTAGGACTCTGCAGTGCCTTGCCAAAGGACACTTCCATAAAACCAGTGGTGCTGATAGAGATCAAACCCAGATACACCAAGTAACAAGTCCAGTCCCTTAACACTTCAATAAACAAATGATATTTGACCAGGTTGTTGCAGACCACTCTGGAAAACATTGTGGGCAAAGGAGAAATTGTTCTTAATGAGCAATTTTTCTTTTTCCCCACAAGGTTTTCTGCCCTATCAGAAGATTCTTATTCAATTTCATCACATTTTGAAATGCCTTCTGCAAACTCTTTCAACTTGGGACAGTAAAAAATTTGGTGTTTGGTAAACCACTGAGCCATGTAGGATACCAAAGAGAAACAGTTCATTGAATTGTCCTTTCCCTCATATCATATGCGATTTTTGAATCTGGTCCAAATTCGCAACAGCAACAGATGATAACTGTTATGTATAAAAAGTAACAGCTTCTTCTGTGTTACGGAGTAGAAACCATTGAAAACGAGAGGGCCATGATGGCCTTAGAACTCGTCACATGAGATTCATTGGACTTATTTCATCATATTTGAAGAATAAGATAATAAACATGAGAAGAGATGTTTAAAGAAATTGTTGACAACGCATGGCAGACGATGCAGGACAGACAACAGGCAATCACATAAGCTCACCATGAGAACTTTGTGCTCAGGTAAGCTAAAAAGGGATGAAAATCATGGTTTTTATACATTATAGGTTCAATACAAGACTATAGAAACTTTTTCAAAAGAGAATTTTTGTGAAGGACTTCCTAGTTTTGTATTTAACCCTGGATATGAGTGTATGGGCTACTTAGAAGAGTTAGTATAAAACAGTCAAGGGTTTAGGGCATGAAAAACTCTTACCTCTTCATTGTTCTTTTCTCTATCAGAGTCTAAAATACTACACAGCTGATTCAAATCTGAAATATAACATAGACAATTATTGCATGAACAAATTGAGCAAGTTTGTTGTTCGTATGGAGTTTAACGCCATGTCAGCAATTTTTCTGTTATGTTACAGGTTTCCTGGTTGGACCAGTACTTGGCCAAAAATCGGAGGTGACATGCAAACAGAGACTCCCACGACACCAGAGGTGTGGGTGGGGCTAGAACATGTCAAAAGTCCTTCAACTTAACAACTAAGTGAGGCAGGATCTCCAGAATTGAACAAATGGAAACATGAATAAGTAAGACAAATCAAGGGTGGCCAAATCAAATAGAAAAGTGAATTTCTACTGAAATTTACTATATAACCATTTTACCAACAAATGCAGAAACAGATTTGGCATTTACCGACAAGTAAATCAAAATCAGATTTCCCCATCCTGCATATAAGGAGTGCTAATGTATGAGTTCCCACGGTTTACATACAGTACACAATCAAAATATGAACCATTTACAAACAGCGATGTTTGATTCACTATATTCGATAGGGTGGCAGTCTTACTTTTTCTGATTTGATAAGTTACGATACAACACCTTCTTCATCTGATTTACGATATCTGATATGCTATACATGTTATGTGATTTACAATACATGTCCTATGATACGACACTATTTGGGGTCTGTATCGTTATGTTACGATACGATATGAACATTATACACTGTTTTCTGGAACTTATAAGAAAGTACTCCTGTTTATCTGTGCCATGAATCAGAATGAAAAGCTCCTTATAATACAACAATGACCATGGTCAAAGTGATAGAAGAATACATTACATTAGTAAGATGAATCTTTTTTCATTTGTTTTCAATTTGTAACTTCTTTTTTTATCCTCTAGCACAAACTACAAGTGCCTGACTTAATCACTAATTACAAATTCCGTTTGTATGTATATATAATGCAATTGAGGTATGAAAATTTTGTTCAGTTTCCCAATTTGAACTCCTTGTCGTTTGCAAAAAAACCCGTCAAACGTCATTATTGTTTGGTAATGGGTTAAAACAAAATCTCTTAACTCATTTATTATTTACATGTACAGTGTATTGTTTCAAAATCAAATTCCATTCAATCTTTAATACTATTTGGGGGTTAAATGCAACCCTATAGTTAAGTAATTCACCTTTTAGCACTTACTTTAGCGTTGCAAGAATGTTCCCATACTGAATCCTTGTGGTACTTTCAAATTAGTTCAAATTGAAGAAAAACCCTTAACCCATTACCAAACTAAATTGACATTTGACCACTTTGATGCAAACAACTCTGGAAAACATTGTGGGAAAAGGAGAGAATTTGCTCTCCTTTTCCCACAATGTTTTCTGCCCTATCAGAAGATTGATTTTCAATTTCATCACATTTTGAAATGTCGTCTGCAAGCTCTTTCAAACTGTGACAGTAGGAAATTTGGTAAAGGGTTTAATGTATGAACTGAGAAAACAGAACTGGAAGTATTAATGTAACTGAAGCTAACAAGATTGCAACTTGTATAACAAACAGGTAACTGTTAGTTCAACATCATACCTGTATCTCCCGGCCGGTCCTAGATAAACACCGTTTATCAAGAAGATTATTGCTCAGCAACTTCAAATAAGCCATGTTTATAATATACAACGAAAATACGACTTAACCTGGGAGAGAATCTTATTGCAGTTACCTTTTGTATGGGTATCGTCTTTTGATGAAAATCAGTTTGCTATTCATTGAATAGCAGTTGTAAAAGCGTGTTTCTGTATAACAAAAGGCCAAGGGGATAACATGCAGGCTTTGAAACCTTGAGGTTGTGGAATCACCGGAAAAGACTTGTGAAAGTTAATTAGTCTTAAGAAAAATTTCTTCAACAATATACATTACTACTGAAATACCCACTTGCATACCGGTATGTTTATAGTTTATATCTATTTTTAGAAACATGGAAACATGGCCAATATGAAGTTGCTCAGCTATAAGAGTAAAAATTTGGTTTATGTTATGTTATGTTATGAACTAATGAATACAGAAACGATAACAGTAACAGCATTCAAGAACAAAGTGTTATTATTCAAGTTGTTTCTTACTTTGAAGTGATGTGTCTAATGAGTCATCTGTAACAAGGTGCCAAAAGTGTTAATGGAAAAATGGTGACAATACCTTAACCCTTTACCAAACGCCAAATTTTCAACTGTCCAAAATTGAAAGAGTTTGCAGACGACATTTCAAAAAGTGATGAAATTGGCAAATAATCTTCTGATAAGGTAGAAAACATTGTGGGAAAAGGAGAAATTGCTCGTCACAAGCAATTTCTTCCTTTTCCCACAATGTTTTCCAGAGTCGTCTGCCACACAGTGGTAAAATGTCTTATTGTTTGGTAATGGGTTAACTGTATAGGACTACAAACCTGGCTCTCAATAATAACTCACTTTGAAAACTAGTAACAAAGAACTATCAATAACTAGAGACGGGTACAAATAATCAAATATTGAGCTTTAGGTTTGAACATTCAAATTGTGAGTTTCTATTCAAATATTTGTTTTTATTGAGCCATTATTGAAAATAAGCTTGATTTCATTTCTCTGCACCCTCTAAACTGATCAAATATCGAATATCTGTCTCTAGGTTACATGCATCCAGGTGCAGTTTGCTTGTCTTGGTAAGTAGCATACATGTCAGCCCATAAAAGACCTTTGAAAAAGAGACACATTTGCTAGTTGTGTTTTTTAAGCAGTTAGATTTAACACTTGAATATCGACAATCATCGCCTGTTCTTTATAACCAATCATTCCAGCTAATTGACAATTTCAATTGTTTAACCCATAACCGAACAATAACAACATTTAACCACTTTGTTCCAAACGAAACTGGAAAACATTGTGGGAAAATGAGAAATTGCTTGTAACAAGCAATTTTCCTCTTTCCCACAATGTTTTCTGCAGTATCAGAAGATTATTTTCCAATTTCCCCACATTTTGAAATGGTGTCTGCAAACTCTTTCAATTTGGGACAGTCGAAAATTAAGCATTTGGTAAAGGGTTAAAAAGCCAATCACATGTTGTAAAATAAAACAATTATCCTCCATCAATAACTAATCACAATAATGATAACAATGTATGAGAGCCAATAAAATAATCCATAGAAGGCGTCTTGATGAAGTTAATGATAAAAAAGTCGTCTTGAAGTACCCCTATGTCAAGGGTTCAATGAAAGACTATAGTAAGTGCCTCATAAACATGAAGCACTAACTTTAGGATTGCATCAAACCCTTGATTTGATCTTTTTGATGAATATCACATTGTCCCAAACACATGTTTGGATTTATTTTACTGCTGATAAGACAAGGCTACCTTGGCCTACTTAGGAAGGGGCTGGAACTAATCGCATTGAACCAAATAGTTCCGGCCCTGTCAGAACAATGTATACCAAGACTGACCTAAGTACTCTGATGAAAGTAAGAAACTGAAAACGGCAGATTATGGGTATTCCACCTTATTGCTTAAGGAATTTCCACACATGGGTTTTCATGATTGTTTAGAATTGAAAGCAACAGGTTACAATCATAATGCATTAATAAATCCATTTGTGAATACATTTAATCAAAGCACTTCTTTTTTCTACTGAAGGTAATTCAAAACGAAGATATTCATTAACAATATTATTGAATTATTGATTAAAAGACAAAGATAGTTTTGGACCTACAAACATATTAATCCTTAGATAACTTGGTAATTTTCTGAAAGAAAATTTTCAAGTGGTCTGCATTCCAAAAACTTAAATGTCTGTTTAAATTTGACAAGGAAAGGTACTCAGAGTAGCAAACAGTTTAGATTACAGGCCAGCCGACCTAGATCCAATCTGTTTGTATAAGCATGAAGTCGGTTCCAGCACTTTAAGGATTAATGATAAAATGGTCTAGAGCTTCTTTACTTGACTTTATTTAAAGGTTCATTACAAGTTCCCTACAAGGGGGTATAATGGTCCCCCTACCTGCCCCCACCACACAAACCCATCCCCTTCCAATTATTCTTGAAAACGATGTACAGAAGGAAGCCCCTCCAGAAGAATGCTCCTTCCTTACCTTCCTTAAACATGACAGGGCATAAGAAAGCACTTTCATTATTTCACAAGTGTGGAATAAAGCCCCTTTACTATTTTACAAATGCAGAATAAATTCCACACCTGTATAATGATTTGTTTGGTATTTAATGACATATCAACAATTTTAAATATGTAACAGCTTTCCTGGATCCACCAGTAGTGGGCTTGTAAAATGGTAAAAGGCGTTATTTTGCACATGAACAGGGACAAAAGGGGCTCTATTCCTCACTTGTACAATGACGAAGAGGCTTTATTCCCCCTTGTTAAGTTTAAAGAACAGACTGTCTTGTTAAGGGGCTTTATCAGCCACATTTAAACATGAATGCCATCCAAACATACTTATCATATGAATTTAACTGTATTCATTTCTCTATCATTTCGGTCTATTCTTGGAAGAGTTCATTGAGAAATGGCAAAGAAATTCTCTCGTATATGGAGCAGGGTAGTGTTTTGTTAGTTGGCAGTTTGTAACTTCTTCATATTATATAGTCATAATCTATCGGCATCTGGCAATGTTAGGGTTTTTTTTTCATAAATGGTGTTAACATGTTTTTCAAGAAGAATTATAAATAAATCATCCAAAGGGTTGAGCAGGGCAGATGAGGGACCATCATATGCCCTTTAGATGTGCAAGCTGACTGACTGTACATATTACACCCCTGATTGATAAAGGGTATAATAGAAAAGTATGCAGTATACCTACTGTAATGAAGACATTGTTATAGATGATAAATGAACATTATCATTTAATAAAATCTTCCTCAATATTATCTAAGAAAGATGAATTAAACTTTGCTGAAGGTGCCTCCGCTATATTTGTGGCAAGCATGGTTAAGACTATTCTTTATGTACTTATTAACTAAAGTAAAGATGTGGCAAGTGAAAATATTCTATAATATAATAATGGCAAAGTTACAGAATATGAATGAATCAATATCAAATAATGAGCCTTTTTACCACATTTTGCCAGAAAATTACATTCAATATGTGCGACTTATTTGCTACATACAATCATGTGCAATCAATCTTCTTTTATGTAACTATAGGAAAGGAGAAAGACTTGTGAATGAAAGAATTAACAGTTGGGTAAATTCCAAAAATAGTTTACATGTCATATGCTTTCCAAAACCTTAAATATCTGCTTAATTTGAAGAGGAAAGATACTCTGAGAAAATGACTTGGGGGCTGGCCTTGATCTAACCTGTTTGCATAAGTATTAATTGATTCTAATTCATTGAGCCAATTCCTTTTGCTATACACAATAAGTGAAAATGTGGCAAAAGTAAATAGTCTAAATTCACCATCATACTTGCTATAATCACAAGTAAATTAAACACATAAAGTAACTTGTTACTTTTGTCTGCAGCTTGACAATATCTAAAATGCATTAGCAGAATTAATTCTCACTACTCAATACTGTTATATGGTATTATGTGACTGATCCAAATTGAAAGATACAGCAAAGAGCTATTTAAAAAGTATGAAAAATAAAATAAAGGGAAGAAACCTTTGACAAAAATAGAAATTGCTAATTACTAGAAATTTCTCCTTTCGTCAAATAAGTTTCTTTAATCTTTACTGCAAATGGTTCAAAAAGTGCACTTAACACTTACACTGCTGGGTAATTTTCTAAGAATAGATTGTTCTGTTGTCTGATTTCCAAAACCTTAAATATCTGCTTAATTTGATGAGGAATGATACTCAGAGAAGCAAGCAGGTTAGATCACAGGCTAGCCGCCAAATCATTTGGCAGCTGGCCTGTGATCTTACCTGTTTGCATTGACATGAAGTTCCAGCACTGTAAGGGTTAAATAAGTCAGGAGTGTTTATCAAAATAAGAAGATTAATACTTACCCACAAGTGGAGACATATTTGAATTTGAGGATGTCGGTGAATCACTGTTTAATTTATCCAACACTTGTCGCTTGAGTGGCTGATTGTTAGTGTGCGCGGGTAATGGGCGCTTTTGTCCATGCGTCTGACTGCTGAGGGCGTTAAGCCACGAGGGCGAGGTAAGACCACCAGCACTCATAGCACTTCCTCCATTAGTTGCTGAAGTTGCGGAAACAGCCCTTGCTTCTACAGAACTCCTAGACGACCTACTAGAAGCGTCTGCAGAACTTCTCGTTGTACGACCTGGATTCACTAAATTCAACACTGCATTCTCTACCCTAGCTGCACCGTTCTGATTGATCATGTGTTTATAGTTTAAGAGTGGTGGGGGTGGCGGCAGTGCGCTCCCTGATGCCCCTGAGGACGTTGAGACAAAGATGCCCGAAGGTCTGGTAGATGTTATAACCTTGGATGGGGATGATATGGTAGGACTAGGAGAGCGTACAGGAGACTGTATCGCGTGTGATGGTGTTGAGGACCTGCAAACAAAACAACATATATCATTTCTCTCATCTGTTTAACCTGTTACCAAACATTTAAATATTCGACTGTCCCAAATTGAAAAAGTTTGCAGACAACATTTCAAAATTTGATGAAATTGAGAAATAATCTTCTGATAAAGTAGAAAACATTGGGGAAAAGGACAAATTACTTGTTTAGAGCTATTTATCTATTTCCCACAATGTTTTCCAGTCACCTGCAACAAACTGGTCAAATGTCGTTTTTGTTTGGTCATGGATTAAACACTTACAATTCCCGCTTGTCAGGATTTTGAAAGAGTATCAATATAGTAAATGCTAACTTTATAAGGATAATTCGTTTTTGAAAAATTCTCCCTCAGAAAAAAATGCTTAATTGGTCATTACCTACAGGAGATAAGGTTTAAAAACTAGATAGAGATGGTCCTTAAAAATAAGGTGGCAGAATGATAACTAATCCTATCAATCACAAGTAATAACGTGTATATGATTGCTTTTAATCTCTTTGTCTACGTTAGTGAAATTTGTTTGTGGGTGTTTGCACAGTAAAAAATGTTTTCATTCTGTCAGCCCAACTGCAGAAAATGGTGTCTATTGGTATTGTGACAGAGCAGTTTCTCCCAAGATCTGTTGTTGGTCATTCACTCTTGACAATCACTGTGTTGAAAATATTTCTGATATACAGCAATACCTTAAAAAAGATAGGCCAGGGAAAGGTTAAAATCTAAGAAAAGATTTCCATTTTCTGCATACTTCCTCAGAAAAAATAAAGGAACACAATTTTGTTAAAGGCCTATCCATGTTGTGGAATTTGTGTCCATCAGTTTAGATATATATTCAAAAGGAACCAAAAAAAAACTGTTGAAATGCCTTCAGTGCTACCAGTTAAAAAGAATAACACTTAATATGGGCCACTGACTAGTACAAATCAGTGTATACACAAACTATCTATTCTTCAAAATAGTCAAATTAAAAAGAGAATATTTTGGCAATGGTTTAGTAAACCAGATATGCCTCAATTAGGCAAATATGGAACCAAATCTATATGCAACATACATATGAAAGCAGTATCACATTTTCATCAGGAAATATAACAAGTCTTCAAACACAATTGCCAATATTTAAACTGCTTATGATAACTGTCAGCTTTTTTATATTGGTTTTTCAAATAGTTACGCTTGGGTCCGGGAGAGCGGTTATCTAAGGTTCATTTTATTGAATTTTGATGCATTTTATTTTGGACATAGGATTTCTCATGAAAACAGTGCAACCAAACAACTTATTGCACAGAGCATTTAGCTCCATAATACACCATTCTTTCGCATTGGCTACAAGAACATGCATTGAGCATTTCATCCTTTACACACTTGTTTCAATCCAATATAATATGTTGTGCTTTACCCTCTACCGATGCTTTCAATTTGGACCAGTCACAAATTCCCATGTAGATAAATAGGCTAATGGTTTAGTACCTTTTGTATAAGTATAAAAACTTTTACCCTATCTCTAAATGAAACAAGTTCCAAGTCTTTCTTCACCTATAGAGAATCTCAGTCCCATGGACTAGTGCAAAATTATTATGGATTAAAATGGAACAGGGGCAAAGTTATTAAGAAGCTGTATGGAATAGATGAAGCTCAAAAAAATTAACTAGGGAGCTTATGTTTTAAGCAACTTTATAGCTCTGTTGTGAGCTTTCTGTCAGAATACCTCATATTATCTAAAAAATCTTTTAGTCATATACAGCTTCCGAGGCAAACAGCCAGTAAAGGGCTTGCCCCAAGACAATTTACAGTCCATTTACATTTCAAGATGCCATGTTCTAGTTGTATGAACCAAAACCAGAATATCAGAATTTTGTCCACTGAAACTTGGGAACTAATTTAGAGTCTTAAGATGGCAGAAAGGAATGTATTACTACTTTATGTTCAAGATGGAAGTCAACCCGTTTTGACAAATTATTTCCTATCAGCATTTTCTTCAAAATGGCTTCTCAGACAAATAAGTTTCCTAACAATGTACTATTTTGCATCTTGCTTCAGTTTTGATGATATATTCAGCTATCTGAGTACAAGGAAGGGTCATCTTTAGTGCATAGCAAGAGTTCAGTGCAATACTATAGTAAGTGCTTCATGTTTATGAAGCACTTTCTATATTCTTGAATTGAACCCTTGATAGTCTCTAGAAACTACTCAAAAATTTCAAGCTGAGACAATTCATACATGGACCAAAAGAAAAGAGCCTATGGGAAAAGTAAGGTAGTAAACAACAGCACAGCATTTCATATCTCCATCCCTATGGAGGAATTATAAGGAAAGTCTAGAGGAATAACCTCATCACAGTCAAGGGTCAGTAAACATCATCAATGTGAATGGGCAACTCGTAAACTGTGAAATGGGTCTTGCTGATGGGATCAATTGGGATAGATAAACATTTTCTTGGCAAGACATACAGCATTCCACAATATACAATCCGTAACAAAAAATTACAGATCAAAAAATTAAAAAAGAAAATTGCAAGAAACAAAAATGTATCGGAAAATATCCATCATTAAAATCTGGTTGCATTTGTGCTCTTCTGTATATAATGCAGTCTAACAATTTTGATTTCGGAAATTAATATATCTTGCCATTTATAAAATGTTTGTCTTAAAGACAACAGAAAACAATTCTTGTCATTCTATTTTAATGACAAAATATATCAACATCATCATTTTTCTTTTTAATGTTTAACAATTGTTATTATAATTTCTAAAATTACTCTTTCATAAGTCATGATTCCCAACCAACCCAACTCAAAATGTTCAGGATCATAATACTACATGAAGGCATTATAAAAGCAGCTAACCTAAAAATTAAGCTTAATGAACTGATCTTAATCCCCTTCATTTTTTGTAAGTTTCTTCTCACGTGAATTCAGAAAATCTGTGTTTCTATGTAGAACACACTCTTCTATACCCACATTTAACAATTAAAAAAAAAGCCTGCTGTTTTCCATATTAAAGCAAGAGGTTGACATGCCATTAAGAATTAAAACTTCAAAAGTGAAGGGTAATATTTCCTTTTGTCTCAACAGTTTCTATGCAAATCTAGACAAAAATGCCTTTTCTTTTTACCTGAAGCTGACACCAAATACTGAGTATCAAAATGGAACTTACAACAATTTGTGACAAAAAAGGAAAAAGTCATGTTTGTTTTAAACATTTTGAAATGCCCTCTATATCACAGGGTTTAAGACCGCCTTTGTTAGAAGGAAAGTTAACAGTCATTAACTGTTATATGAAAACATTTAAAGATGCTTGTTCACAGATTTGACAATCAAAATTTTATTTGAGACTATATAGCTGAAAACTGTTGTACAAGACATATTGGAGACTAGCCATTGAATGTAAATTAACCTTAGAATGCTGGGTAATTTTCTGAAAATAAAATTTTGTGTTGTCTGCTTTCCAAAACCTTGTAAAGCTACTTAATTTTGATGCTCAGAGTAACAAACAGATTAGATCACAGACAAAATGCCAATTTACTTGGCAGCTGGCCTGGATCTAACCTGTTTGCTTAAGCATGAATTCTGTTTCAGCACACATAAGGATTAAGTTCATATTTAAGTATCAAGAGCCCGTTTTACTAAACAGTTTACGCTTAAGATTTGCGTAAGTCTAAAACAATAAGTCCTTTTATTTCAATATTTGGCAAAGCAATATTGCAAAGTAACACATCATTGGAATCGTCTCTCCGAGACGCTTCCAATGACGTGTCACATTGCAATATTGTACTTTCATTGAAGATATTATCCATGTTAATCAATTATGACTTACGCAAACATTTTCCGTAAAGTGTTTAGTAAAACGGGCCCCAAGAGCCTGTGTACAATGAATAATTATGTATTCAAACCAAACGTGTTGCAACGGTTTGGAAATCAGTCTCATGCCCCCTGTGCATATTAAGATATTTCGACAAATGCTAAATCACTTTTGCATTCATATGGTATCCTAATTAAACATTATACTACAATGCAAAATAAATTATCTCATGTGTCAACAAGCACCTCTAATCACACCTGAAAAATGTTTAAAATAATTTGAAAAAAAAAAAGCGCAGAAATTGCAACAACTTAACTATTTCTCCTTTCGTCAGAATGATTCCTACCAAGCGTCAAATTGAAATTGTTTTTATTTCATATTTCATATCAGCTTATGCTTTCTGCTATTGATTTCAATCTAAAGCACTCATAACATTTCTAGATGCAGGGGTTCATGTAAAATGAAAAAGGAAGCAAATCTTTTCTAACAAACTTTGTTTTACACTGATCTCTTCATTAAAGAAAATTGTCTCCTTATAAATCATCTTAATTTAAAAAAAATTCTCATACTCAGAGTTACTTAAACAAATTTAAAACAAAATCACTTTGACCAAAAGAAAACTCCTTTTGTCACAATGTTTTTTGTATCAATTCACATTATGTGAGTGTTATTTTTCCAGAGAGGCAATAATTGTTTGGCGATAGCTTCAATTTTGCATTTAGCAACAACACTTAGGAAAGTTGTTCTTTGGCAAATAACTTGTTTTCTTGGTTTAAAAATTCAAATGCAGATTAAAACAATTGGAAATAACAAATCACTAAGATGTGCTTACATCAATGGAAATTACCTTAAATATAACTAAAAATTATTATTTACGATAAACTAATACTACAAGTCAAGCATACTTGAATGTTATTGTTTCACCTATTAACAAATATTTCAACAAAAATTGGGAGCAATTTGGTGAATATAGCCTTTTCAGCTTTTTGGTAAAATGACATCTTGAAGCTATAGCATTTAAGTACTCCTCTGATAATCTAAAAAAAAAATATATATAGAAAATAATGCAAGATGAATTGTATTGAATAAAAATAATATAGAAAACAATTTACGTGAAAATGGATAAAAGAAACTTTGGAAATAAAACCTGTAAAAAAACGCTCCCTATCTGCCTGTTCCATTCACTTGTCATAACATTCAAAATAAATGATATTGTCAAATCATATCAGATTTGAGAGTGATTTCTTAATTCAAATGCTATGAAACACATTTTTTTTTACTTGGCAGAAACTGTGACAGAAAGAGTCTGCTCTATTGAGCATTATTTCCCTCTGTTACAATGGGTTTCTTTCAGTTATCTTTCAATGAAGTCGCATTGTTACAAGGTAATCTGATTAAATGGAATACTTTCAATTCCATCTTCTCAAATTCCACAACTTCATACAAGGTAAACCTAACCCAATTCAAGGTACGTACTTATCAACCTCTAACCTCAACAAAACCCTCAGAGGCATTTGGTTCCTATTGAGTGATTAAGGTTCTTTTAACAGTACAGACTAAAACCATCTTTGCAGTGTAAACCGCCCCTTTTAGGTACTTCTTTTACATTTTTTCTAACAAAATAAATGATTTTGCATCAAATGAATTTTTCTAAAATACTGCAAAGAAAAGGTGAGTTGTAGGCAATTCCTCCTATATAATTTAAATTCCCATTTAATATTGCATTTGACAAGCAACAAAAAAGAAGTATCTTTTAACTCTTATAGTGTTGGAACTGACTTCATGCTAATGCAAACAGGTTAGATCACAGGCCAGCTGCCATTTATATTGGCAGCTGGCCTGTGATCTAATCTTTTTGATATTCTGAGTATCTTTCCTCTTTAAAATTAAGCAGATACTTAAGGTTTTGGAAAGCAGATGATACAAAAATCATCTTTTAGAAAATTACCCAGCATTCTAAGGGTTAAAGGGTATGGTAATGATATCAAGTCTCATTGTAACAGGTCTAGATATGAAAGGCGTACTTTTAGCCATCTTCAGACAGTTTTTCAAAAGTTGTACAATCAACCCTATTCAGTTGGTACTCAAAGGTTGAGGAAATAAAATAATTGGTTTTGAAAAAAATCATCTCTTAGAATGACAATTTGTTGTCAAAAAATTAAAAAAAATCCAAACTTAAATTCTTAAACATACATTCAATAAAGAACTATTATCTAGTATGATTAGAGCATACATAATTATACAGAAGAGCACAAATGCAAGTTGTTCTGATAAAAAATAATGATAGGATATTTTCTCTAAGATCACAACAAGAAATTAATTCAAAGTAACAATATGTACAATGTATGGACCAACTTTTGTTCAAATGATAACAATCACAAACATACAGTAATTGAATATAACGTCATACAAACACATTTTCTCTTCTTACAGAGTACAAGATAGTGACTATTAGACACAAAACTTCAGTTTGGTTGATAAAACATGGTTTTCTAATGAAAACAGAAATCAGCTGTTTGCCTTGTTGCCCTTATACACATACATCTCACCACCCTACACTGCCTGCAGTTTGATCTGGTAGATGACCCTCGAAGTCTTGTTTTCTCCAAAAACCATGACAAACAATTATGGATCAGATGGTACATGCGAAATATCTGACGGAGGCAAAACCCCTAAATATATACTCTACACATATTGAGACCTGAATGCAATACTGTTGTAAAAGAACTTCACAATGTGAGGGATTCATTAAAGGACTACATTCAATCCTCATTATGGGCTTTATGATCATCAAATTGTCTAGATAAAGACGGACTTAAAGCTTTAAACAGATCATTCTTCATAAAACCTTTCTTAAATTTTACATCAATGTTTAAGCCATAACAAGTTTTCATATTTTAATGCAGCCATCTCATTTTTTGTTTCCTTCAGTCACATTACCCAATATCCATGGACTGCTCTTGATCAAAAGATAGTCATTCATTTCTTTAATTGTTTTTATGACAATCATGTGATCCATGAGATATCCACTAAAAACTGAGACAGAGAGAGGATGCATGTTATAGGTATTTTTTTGTACTGGCATGAAGGGATCTTAACATGTGTTCTTGAAGGTGTGTAAGAACTAGTATCTATCTATTTGTATATCAAGTAGGGTCACAATGATCCATCATCTAAAATTATCATTATATAAACCTTGTAAAAAATCTTCAATTTCCTTATCTACCTCCCCTCGGGTCATAGGAAGTGACCGTGACGTGGCTGGATAAAGGTTAGACATTGAAAGACCAGGGGGTAGAGTGGGAAGGGGTGGGAAGAACATGGGAGGGGCTGACATAGGAGATGCTGTGTGTGGACTAGGGTTGGAGGATTGCGGGGATCTCATTGGTGATCGTCCTGGTGACAGATGGGCCTGCGGAGACCTGGGTGGTGACCTCAAGGTCGGCGACTGTGACCTTGATGACCCCTGTATCTGATAGCCTACGGTGCTATGAGAGGAGTTTGAGGAGGTAGAGGAAGGGGAGAGAGATGAACTAGAGCTGGATAAAGACGAACTAGAGCTCTTTGACGAATCCATTGAGGACACTGACGAGATAGACTGAGCTCCCGACGGTGAATCAATACTGATAACAGGCGGAGTAACGCACCCTGAACTGATTGCTTGCGTTGATTCTGGCCGAGGAGCCACCTCGTCCTCCTCCTCAGAGTCTGATATCGTTATCACCTCTATCACCTCCATCTTAGTCTTCTTTAAGGGGGAAGATGAGGTAGGTTCATCTCCATCTGAAATAAGAAATTCAATTTGGATATGAACAGGGGAATCATGTAAGTTTTATAAGCATGGAAGTAGATCATTAGTTCTATCCAAACCTTTATCAAACAATAAAACATCATTTTCCCAAACCAATCAACTTTGCATAAAACTATTCAAAACTAGAACGAATGGTGTTTAATGGCACATTGACAACGATGGTCATTGAGGGCATATTCAAAGTAGAGTTGATCCTGTTTTAAGGCAACGTTATCAAACAGAGCATGGAAAGTAATTTAGTATAAGATTTTTGTACTACAGAATGCAAGCCATACAGAAAGCTCCTACTTCAGCTACTTATTGACTGGCCTCGGTTTCAAACAAGCTTTACCATATGTTGGTTCAATTGTTTATATTGGGTATTAATGCCATGACAACAGCATTTCAGTTATCGTAAGGCTTTCCTTGATTTACCAGTACTAGGCAAGGCTCTGCAGTGTCTTGCAGAAGGACACTCCCCAAAAAAAAAATTCCAGTGCTGCTGGTGAAGCCTGAACACTATAGTCATCAACCTTATTCACTGGGCCATGTAGGACCCTGCAGTATGTTTGAACTTGAAACTACTCCATATGAAAATAAGTTTTTAAAAGATAACTATTTGTAGTATAGTGTTCACTTCTGTTAATTTTACACCAAATTAAAAAAATGTATGTAGAAGACAAATAATGACCAGAGAGATGAATGCATATGGTTTTTTCAATTACCAAACAACCTCGACATTTGACAAGTGTGTTGCAGACGACTCTGGAAAACATTGAAATTGGAAAATAATCTTCTGATAGCGGAGAAAGCATTGTAGGAAAGGCAAAATTGCTCATTAGCGAGAAATTTCTAATTTCCCCACAATGTTTTCTCCCCTATCAGAAGATTAATTTCCAATTTCATCACATTTTGATAAGTCATCTGCAAGCTCTTTTATTTTGGAACAGTTGAAAATTTGGCATTTGGTAAAGGGTTAATAGCAAGTTTATTTGATGGATTTCTTTTGTGCAGTAATTGTTAGAAATTAAAATACAATCAACATAACAGGGAACATTACCTCCACACAAATTCACTGTTTTCGCTGAGGATCCTGTAAAAAGGGGAAGGAAATGTATTACAAATCTGTATTACAAATCTACAATAGCGTTACTATATCAATGCCAATTAAAAGGAATATGAAGACAAAGGACCACATTTGAGGACTTTGCAAGCATTATTTCAACAAGTATATGATCCATCCTTGACTGTCTAAACTTTTTAAAAATTTCTTGAATAATATCAATAAAGAAGTGTAATCTATATGCCTGTGATCTATAGGAAATTGACTTTGTATTGGAAACTTTGTGTGCATTAGGTGAATTGCAATTATGGTCTGAAAAAGCAAAAAGTAAGAATCTTGTTGATAAACTCTTCATTTTAAATCCAAAATGAAAAAGTTCGCATCTTTCAGTTGGAAAAGAATTGGGAAAAGATTACTTTTCGAGAAATGAAACCATTGAAACATTTTATCAAAGCACATTTTGTACAACATAATAATGTTGTAACCTTGTATTAAAAACAGAAACACATCTTAAAATATCAAAGTTGTGAACAATTTTCTTTTTTATCAAATGGAGATCCTAGATCCATTTCATTAATATTGAGTTTTACATTGATTAAACAAGTCATAAGAGCTGGTCAAGCCAGGTAGAGCCATCAGCACTCCATAAGTCGGTCAGGGGACTGCCTTCTTGAAAATCTAAATGCTTTCACCGAGATTTGAACCCATGTACAAAGGGACCATGCAAATTCAAGACATGTACTCTAACATCTTGGCCTCATAGGCCCCGGGAGTCCTAGAAACTTGGATGAACACTTGATATGACGAAACGACTAAGGCAATATAGAGTCATGGTAACCACAAATAAAGTTATATACAACATGCTGCATTTACAGTTAATTTATTTCAACCATCATAACATTATAAATCTACAACACAATAGCTTTTCCACTCAATACCACAAATATTAATGTTACAATATTCAAAATAAAAGATCTCCTTTGTTAGAAATATCAACACATAGTAACCAACATTCAATTATTAATTCTTTTCTATTTCTGTCTGTATTGAACCATTTACTAGGTTTGATTCAACAAAGAAAAATATGTGAAGAAAGTCCTGGTATTAAATGAAGACATCAATAAGAAGAAAAGATTACCATTATTTGAATGACTGGCCGACCTTGAGACTGCTGGACTGTTAATGAGATGAGTTTCTCGAGAGTTACTCTCTATTGGACTCCAAGACCCATCCTCAATGAATTGGATTTCATTCAAGTCGGTGACTTTTTTCAAAATTTCAACAAACAACCTGTATGAGAGATAAAGGAATTCTAGTATGAACATATGTCTTTCCCCAAACGAATCAGAAAATAAGAAAAATATTTTTATTAAAATAGGCATCACTCAGCAAACAAGAGATGGTGAAAATAAACAAATATTTCCAGGATCTTGAGGTGAGAGCCTTTGGTGCAATGTGGGAGTGTTTCAACTCAACAGATGAATTTTACCTATTGGGAATGTGAAATTATGCAAGGAAAGAGAACACCCTAGATATAAACAAAGAGTATAACACATCTTTATTGGGGATAAAATCAATTTCTTATATTAATATGAACATTTCATCTAATGGTATGTCAAGCCTTAAATAAAAATTTGCTTCAGTCTACTAATTACGTAGAAAAGCTTTCTACTACGATGTTAACTGAATTGAAGCACAGATCACAAGCAGCATTCAATAAGAGATGAATACATAAGTTTATAAAGCATCAACTAGGCAACATGGGTCCTTACCCGTCTATTATCAATTTATGGAATGGCGCAGGTTTATCACACACAGGACAATTCCATGTTGCTTTTTTCTCATTCATCATTAAAAATGTGGTTGCATCAAAGCACTGTAGATGCGAACATGTTCCTGCTCGACACGGAATCTGCAATCGCATCTTCCCAAGCTGTCAAAGATAGGTGTGTGAGAATAAAGAATAGTTAGATGGTTATACAAGTTAATATAAAAAAGATTTCAATTAATTCAATAAGCAAATAGTTCATCTTCATGGATCAGAGTATACAAATATCTTATACTGTTCAAGGACACAAGTTGGATTATTTACAAAAACTATTGAGTCATCAATCTGTTGATTTAATTTGTTATTGAAAACATTTACAGAAAAAAGGGACCTGCTAAATGTTTGACTGTGACAATGGTATTTTAATACATGTTTGGATCTTGCACCATTCCTCAGTAATATGTTTATTGCTTGACAAAGCCATATACAGACATCCGCCCACACATAGGCAAACATTCAAGTAAGGGAGATCAATTGAAGAACACCTTCAGTTTCATCTGAATAGGAGACACACCCTTCTTATGTCTACCAGTATTGATTCATTTATTAACCCATTACCAAACAATAACGACATTTGACCAGTTTGTTGCAGACGACTAAAAAACATTGTTGGAAAAGGAGAAATTGCTGTTAATAAGCAATTTCTCCTTTTCCAACAATATTTTCTGCCCTATCTGAAGATTATTTTTCAATTTCATAACATTTTGCAATGTCGTCTGCAAGCTTTTTCGATTTAGGACAGTCAAAAACTTGGCGTTTGGTAAAGGGTTTACATAGTAGCATTTTTCACGGAATATATAGCCCGAGTAAGAGAAACTCTTCCTTTGATCATGTTTTCTTATATGGTCTTATGATGAAGTTTTCACCTAAAGTAATCAAACAGACTTACCGGGCATATTAAAGATATTCTAAGACTAGTAGTTGCTATTTCACTATCAGCATCATGCGCAAGTTTTTCTTTTACTGAAACATACAATCAACACCATATTTTTACTTGCATGTTTGTATTGGTAATGAAGAGTCATCTGTTTCTCAAGAGTTTTTTATCTCAATAACTTATTCTCAAAAATGGAAAGTTCCCTATTATTTGTGGCCGTCCAAATTAAATGCACTTATAGACTTCAATATATAAGAAAGCTATATGGCTATATTAAACATAACAAATTTCTTATTGAGAGCCATTTTATTATTTCATAACAATCCTTGGAACCTTTTGTTTCATATTCAGTAAAGTGAATAACTGTAGTATAATGTGTTTAACTGGAAACCTTACACAAGGTTGTGTCAAAATAGGGTTCTATCTTTAAAGTAACTGATTAAACAATTAAGTCTATGTGATCTAGTACCAACTCCACTATCAGTTTTTGGCAAACAGTTTATTTTGTCACTGTGGGGTTTCATAAGGTCAACACCATTTCAGTTATGTTGCTATGCCCAACTCAAACTGATAGACCCCAAACTTACCTTCCCATAAGGGCTGATCAAGTTGGGTAGAACCATTGGCATTCTTAAGGCAGTCAGAGAAGACCTTATCGCTTAACTCAAAAACAAATGATCTGTTGTTTTTTCCCCATTTATTAGTGTTAATTGCTGTTGCTTTCACTTATACCAGTCAAAAAATCTCAAATAGGGAAAGAGGTTTATAGATTCATTAAAAAGTGTAGGTACATGTATACAGATGGTGAGGCCGTATTTTTCCCCCTTTGTTTATTTACATATACTTACTTAATGCTCGTGTATGATCTGCATGTCTGTTCCCAAACTGTTTTAACCGTGATAATAATGTGTCAGATGTCAGTCTTCGTACCAAATTTATACAACAGCAAAACCCCTGGAAACAGAATTATTAAAACCTCAATAAATCACATTTCACACAATTAAAAGCATGAGTACTATATCTATAATAGATTGAACTGAGAAAGAAAGTAGAGATTTGCAACAGCTTACCAATGTATAGACTAAAACACAAGGAGAGAAAAAGTTCTTAACTCTTGCTTTTTTTTTATGGGTTTTACATCACATCAACATTATTTCAGTTATGTAGCGATGCCCGACTATTAATGATGGAGGAAGACCCCTTACTCAACTGCCCATAAGGGCTTGTCAAGGCGGGTAGAACCATCGGCATTCCGTAATTCAGTCGGGAGATTGCCTCTCATGAAAATCCATATCCCTCTCAGGATTTGAACCCAAACTCTTGCTTTAGATGTTATCAAAAATTGCAAAGAATTATCATTAACATGTAGTTTCATATATTGATCAACACCAATCATGTTGGAAAGAAATCAATTGTTTGAAGAGAATGTTGTGTGGAGAAAGGCCATGATAAATTCAAAGTTTGATCTGAATAAAGTCAAAATTCCTCTTTATATAAAGTTATCTGAACCATGAGTATTTTCTGATAATGCATGGATTCAGATGATCCCAAACTTAAAGAAAAGAAGAAAGAGCCATCTATAATCATCCTTATGTTATTCATGAAAAGATGTAATAAGAAACACATGCAATAACCCACCAATTTCAGACAAACTAGCCACAACTAAAAACCTCCAAAGAGTTCAAGATCATGTGATTGGCGGCCTTTATCTCATAACAAATATCATAACCTCTAAAATATGCATAACTTGGCATCTTTTCCCACATAAATTATCATTTCCATTACTTGGTCCCTTACAAAGTCAATTAGCACAAAGTAATGCAGCAAACATGTTATCTTCAATCTGCTTTAACACAATCCCATCTAGCTAGTTCTTAATATGTAAAGTAATCTTTGAAAACCATCTTTAAGCTATCAAACTTCTTGACAAACCAACCCATGATAATCGAGGATGATTTAGTTCAAGCCCTCAAGGTCAAATACAAATTCTCATTCTGCTGCTTATGATAATATGATGCACTAATTTATGGTTTAAACTTCTTTCTATAGCTAGTCCTTTAATAATGTCATATTGCATTTTAAAAACTTAAGGATTTGATATTGATTCTTACCCGCCCATATTCTGATGCCCAAGAAATTTCTACATGATTTGGCATGGTTGGTGAGATTCTGCACAACGATGTTATATCCACTGGTCTCCCAGGCCTTTTGGGCTCAACACCAGGCTTTGTGGTTGGAATGGGATTCTGGAAAATTAAAGCCAAACTAAATTCAATAAATATAACTAATTCATTACTTCATACATTTTGATCTCAGCATTCATGAAGTAAGAAGACTCACTAACATGTCAAGGGTCCAATGCAATGCTATAGTATGTAGTTTTTAAGTGACTTATTGAAGGCATATATTGAACCCTCTTAGTTGCAACAAGAGGGAATGTTCTACCAAATTATATAAAGAAATTTCCAATCATCATACTTCATAATTTTCCTTTGTTGATGCTTTCAATTTGTACCAGAATCTCATGTGGAGACAATGTTTAAATAACATGATGAAATTTTATGGAATAAAAAAAAAAATGTTTGTGAACATACTTACAGGCAGTTGTGCCATTTTGCTATTGACTCGAACACAGATACTTGGGGGAAAATTGTCATCTTGCTCACAACTCGTCTCTAGGAAACAAAATCTGTGGAAACAAATAAATTCATTTAAGATATAAGACCAGATAAAAAGCATAAAAATATAATGTTCATGTGGTATTTTGAAATCTGTTTTAAATCTATTTTTGTGTGTACACATTAGATTCAATTTGAATGTGTACCCACAATACTGGGTTAAGAGAAGAAAATAAAGAAGTTAATGTTCTAGATATCCTGCATATATCCTCCTCTATTACATAAAGCAATATGCACTTATGAATAAAAATCTACAAGTCAAAATCGAGTTAATGTTTTCTGCCAAATGCTTTTTTCCCAATATCTGAATTAAAATGTTATCTTAAATTACGTTTGATCAGAAACTTTATTTCCTAATGATTTCAATTCAATCCAAACCAGTTATCATCTTACCATACAGCTTTGCGATAACCCCCGTCCTCAATATGAAGTGATAGGTTCAAAATATGCTACAAACAAATATTCATTTATGGTATTTGGTAATACACTGCAGACTCATTATACCGCGACTCGTTATACCGCGATACTCATTATAACGCGGGTCTCCTATGGCTCCCAAAATTTCAAGCACATTAGGGCTAAAACAATAGCCTAAATCTCCCCCTTTCTGCAAAATGACGTGGTCGGCATCCTCAATAGAAAGTCTACCTACAAATTGCACTCCGAAGGCGTGAAAATCAATAACTCCCTGGGTAATCCCCATTGTTTGTCACGGTCTTTTAAACAAAGCGCATGGCCTTTATACGTACACAATCCGTGACCCGAGGGAAGATTTAAATCTATGTGTACATAGTGTTGATAAATTACATAATATCATTAGTTTGTACACGCTTATTCAGGGGAGTGTTTTACACCTAGTTTAAATGGTAAAGCATTAGGTACACATGCTGGGAGAACTGTCGATAAAATTTACTCACTCCTTACTTGGAGTTTAAATCTATAAATAGAACATGGGTTAACTGAATCCACCCTCCTTTTTCTGTAGTGTGTATTTAAACTGCACGTGCCTCTATCAATGATCCTTAACTTGAATCGTAATGAAACAAATAAAAAGGAATATATAGTTAAACATGTAAGTTTTGATTATGTTTTTTATTTGCTTTTCTTTTATTCACAATAAATTCAATGATAAGTCCGTAATTCAACACAATCTTGAAATATGAATAGACTACTTCTTGAATCTTATTGTTTCTTAAGTGGTTATGGTCTGGCATATAGCGCGTAAGGGACCCCGCGTTATATTTGTCAACCCCACTATTAACGCGGATCTAGCATCATGGCTCCCGACGACCGCGTTATAATGAGTCTGCAGTGTACATTGCAACAAAATGAAAATGTTCCTCTTTTTACCAATGTTGTTAGGTGAATTCTGTGTTACAGCTGCATGAAAGTGATTATTACAATACAATGTATCTAAAGCTTGGACCTACCGTAGTTGTGCCTGTACAGTGTATTCACATTTAGCTGTAGGTCTGAAGTCCCGTGACATGGCAATATCCTGAGCTTGTTGTGGAGTTAAATGGAATACAAAGTATGTCTCTTGATAACGAGATGGTCCTTTTGGGACTGTAAAAATATAATTCACTCATTTAACTCACATAGGTTTACTAAAACATTTCATTATATAAAGAGTTAAAACATATTCAAATTGAGCTAAATAGTAGACAACAATAATCAGGTATGTGTCTATTGCAATGTTAACTGGTATTGACATTGCCTGCAAGATCCTTAACCCTTTACCAAATGCCAAATTTTTGACTGTCTAAAATTCAAAGTTTGCAGACGACATTTAAAAATTGTGATGAAAATTGGAAAATAATCTTCTGATAGGGAATAAAAAATTGCTTGTCATGACCAATTTCTCCTTTTCCCACAATGTTTTCCAGAGTCATCTGCAACAAACTGGTCAAATGTCGTTATTGTTTGGCAATGGGTTAAAGTGAGATGGAAAGGCAGCTCATTCTTATCTCTTAAATTTGTTTTCATTTTAAACCTTTTCTATAGCACATATTTTTATTTCTATTTTTTATCTTTAACAAATACAGAGAAAATGAATCAAATGCTTGATACAAGTAATCCTGTTTGAACATGGACAATTTTTCCAAAAAAAGGATGTGACTGTGAAAAAAGTATCTTTAATAAGTTATTTCATAAATATCTACCTGAGATGAATGAGAAAGATAGATAGACCGTCTTATCAACAATTGTTCAGTTATGTTGGTGCTTTCCTGGATCGACCATTTCTATGATAGGGCTCTAAAACGACTTGCCAAAGGTCACTCTCATGAAACCAGAGCTGTCAGTGGGTCACAAACCCAGGAGGACAGTGGTCTGAACACAAGGGTTGTGGGTTGGAATCCTGTGAGTACCATAACCACTTGGCCGCCCAGGAACCTGAATGAATGATAAGACAATCTTACCTAGACTAGTTGGTTTTAAAAGCTCTCCAATTGTATCATAGAAGGGTAATCTTTTAAATGTGACATCAGGGTGGACTGGAATCTGAGATGAAGACGCAGATAAACTCTCTGCTGCTCTTTTACTGTAGTCGACTGCTGCTGCTCAAATGAAAAAAAAAAATCCCACAATTACAAGCAATCAAGGTCACAGTGCAGACTTCTAGAGAAGGGATGTTTTAACATATTACCACATAACACCATGTTTTTAGCGTCTTGCAGCAGACAACTTTCAAAAATCATTGTAACAAAAGGAGAAATAGCTTGCTGGTATGGGACTGAAATCATTGTAATAAAAGAGAAAAATGCTAAAGATTGGAAATTTGTCCCTTTCTCACATAGGTTTCAAGTGTTTTAACTGGATATGTTTCCAAATGTGTTAATGATGAAATGTTACATATTTATATGATTAATGCTTCTTTGAGACTATAAAAGAGCAGTTTAGAACCTTTTATTTTCATATCCTTGTTAAAAAAAAAAGTATTTTGGCCTTACAATCCAATCCAACTTAGTTCAAAATCAAATTCAGTATAGATGACAGTATAGTATACTTACAGTTTATTGATTGTGAATGACCACTTGGGATCATTGGAGGGTTTACAGTTTTTCCTGAAGCATACCGTCTGGACCTGAAAGACGTGGAAAATATGTTACCATAAGGGAATTGATAGATTTTTGAAATAAAAAAATGGCAATAAACAAAATATTTCAAGTAAGAATAATCATATTTTGGTTTTGGTTTTAAAATTGTGACAAAATGAGAAATTGCTCAATGTGAGAAAAGTTTAATTTTGTCACAATGGTATTTAAGTCTTCAGCTGCTGATGGGTTAAAACAATAAAAATTACGCTCAAGTTAAAGCATGTCTTAACTAATGGTTTAAACTGAAGCATGCAAATTGCTTAAATCAAAGTTTACTAACACAAGACAGTAAAAGCAGCTTCACTTTCATTTTGAACTTAATTAGAATGGATATTATCAAAACAGAGACATGTGTAAGTAGTCCATCTTTATGACTTTTCAGTGACTCAAGTTCTTATCATAATTTTAACCTGCTACAGGAAGTGTTCATTAATACCATAATCCAATACATTGACCCTGACACCAAAACTTACATTTCTGAATTCCTTATAAAACAAAGTTTATATAAATTTAGGAATTTCATGTTTAACCCATTACCAAATAATATCGATCTTTAACCACTTTGATGCAGAAGACTCTGGAAAACATTGTGAAAAAGTGAGAAATTGTTTGTACTGAGTATTTCTTCCTTTTCCCATAATGTTTTATGCCATTACAGAAGATTGTTTTCCAATTTCATCCCATTTTGAAACCTAGTCTGCAAACTCTTTCAATTTGCCAAAAATTTGGTAAAGGGTTAAAAGCTGTAGGAAAGGGGAACCACAACACCTGAACCAACATCCATGCAACAACAATGGACAAAGGAAGTTAGAAAATAAATAATTTATCTCCTCCTAAAGTGGCGATGAATTTTTATCCATGACTTCACACTTAGCCCGTTTGATAAAATTCTGTAATTTTCTCATAATCTATCCAAGAAAGGATTTAACACAATATCAATAAGGTCTGATCAAAAGTTTCACAAAATGGATGTAGAACTGATGGACTGAAAGTTGACATCTATTTTCATCTCATTCTCATCATGAAATTTCCCTTTGAAGCCTTGTACGTCCTTAACATTCAATAGCCCAACAGTCACAAGGACATCAAATACAGAAACTTGACCTAGATCAAAATGTTTTTGTTTGGTTATGTGGGGTTATCTAAAATTGGTTAAACAACCTTTTAACAGTTGTGCTACAACTATCCTGGATTTACTAGTACTAGGGGAAGACTTTAAAGAGTCTTGCCAAAGGTTATTCCCTTACAAACCATGGATAACCATGGGAGTCTTACCCGGGCCTCCAAGTTCTAAGGCCATCACCTTAACTATTGTGCCAGGCAGAACTCAGCCCCTCCCCCTCCATTTCTAATATGCATAGTGACCATATAACTAAGCCAGTCGTCACTGATAGTGTAATTAGTTGATATTTACCCGCGAGGATCTTGAACTTGACTTCTCAACATTGATCGTGTAGGGGCTTCTGTATCATAGGGATTGTGGATCTGTCTATAGAAATTAGAACGAATAATATGGCAAACTTGGTCAATTATAGCAAAGACCAAGTCAATTTTTCATAATAATCAAAGCTTAATTATTGTCAACTTTGTTTTCAAATAACTGATACTCATTACATGAAAATGTTTAAAACAAAATCCAAAATATAGGATCTTTTCCAATTAAGCCAAAATCCTTTCAATGATATCTCAAAATACAGAGAGATAGGAAAGGTTGATAGCATCAGGAGGGTCCCAAGCCATTACAACAACTTGTGTACCATGTGGAATATGAAAAGCAATGGTAAAAGGCATCTCATGATAAAGGGTTCAGACATACGACACAAAGTATCAAATGGAAGCTTATCTCTAGAAGGTCTATTGCTAACAAGTCTGGGAAAAACACCGTAACCTGGTTTCTATACCATTTCAACATGGCATAAGTCATTTCTATAATTCATATTGTGTAGTCTGTTCAATTCCTTTAAGTTAAACATGACTTAAAAAAGAACAAAAGATGAAAATTAGAATACAATATGCCATCAACAAAGCTTGTTCAACATAGAAAAATTCTTTCACCAGGATAATCACTACTCAATGGTAAATCATAGCTTTCTAATTGGGCAAACGAAATTTAATGGAGTGTTACAGATGAAAATGAAAATTTTAATCAAAAAAAAACAACCATGCAAATATGATGATGTATTGATTTTGTAAAGTTCTGCCTACATCACTTTTGTCTACACACAATTTTAAACTGTTGTCTTCGTATCAATTTCCTTCAATAACTTTTCTACAGGACACCATCTTCAGTCTTTCCATAGTGGTTCTCTTATCCTATGGTTACCTTTTCTTTGGGCAAAACCAAGCACTAGTATATTCAGGGATTAGCGCTAAAAGACCTATGCAATGGTGATGAGCATATGCTTCAGTCAAGGTTTGTTTTGCGATTAACCACTATTGCTATGATCAGTAAGAAGTACCAGGTCCAACATTGCCTTAGAATGCTTTATTTCTTTATGCTTTCAGACCTCATGGTTCACAAGACTTACCAGCACGATATTTTGTATTTGATTGAAAGCAATAGTGTTTAAGTTTCTGAAAGACGGTGGTGGGTATGGAACTTAAGTGGGAAGTATTACAACATGTATAAAGAGTTTTTTTGAAAATGAATTATAAATTAATCTAAATGTTGAGACATGCATTGACAGAATAATAAAACTTGCATGTTATATCGTCCAATTTAAACAATATCTTACAAGGTATGTCAACATCTGAGACAAATGTTGAGTCGAACAACTCTTGTATCAAATAACCTTACTCTTGTTGAACCTCAAGCATTTCCTTTATCAAATTAATTTTTCAACAAGTCAAAAAAGAGTAACAATTTGTCTCAAATGATGTAGATTACTAAGAGTCCCAAACAATTGCTGTGTAAAAAAGACAATTCAATGGCTGCCTAATTAAGTACCTTCGTAAAAACCATCACCACTCCATTTATTTCTCGAGGAAAATGGTACCTACAATAGTTATGACCATACTCAATGTTTTTGAAGACAATTTTACAGAAATAAATCCCTTATTCCCTTTGAAACTTATTTATTTTGAGTATAAGCATCACTTTAATTGGTTAATCTGCAGCAAAATGAGGTAAAATACCACTGTAACATAGGTAGAAATTGCTTTGGACAAAAACGCTTCCTTTTGTCACATTGGTTTCTATCAAAAGACCCCCAGATTCATATAACTTCATACTGCAATAATTGCAATCTGCTTGTACTTTTAAATTCTTTAAAATTTTGGGAAAAGGTCAACACAAATCAAAGCAGCCACAATAATTTAGAAATAAGTAGGACTATACTGATATATTTACCGAGAAAGTTCTCGAATTTTATGATGTATTCGGGAGGAACAACCCCGGTCTATATGGTATAAGGCACGCTGTATGAGTTCATTTTTTCTTCCATTTTTATTCCACCCAGCATATCCTAAAAGAACTTGGAGCTCAGAAACTCTGAAGTTCAAGACCATGTTCTGAAAAGCATAGAAGAACTTTCTCTCATATCTTAACATGCTATAAATATAGAGGTGTAATATTTACCTATAAAGGTCCCTGATTTTGATTTGTACAGGCACTGAACATCCTCGTGAAGAGTTTACAAGTGAAATTGCACGTTGAAGCAGAGTTGCCTTGACACCAACTTTATTCATTCCCACAAAACCTAACAGGTCAATAAGTTCCGCTCTCCGGAAACTTAAAACCATTTGCTTGAAATTAAAGAGAGAGAAAAACAAAACCTTTACTCATCTATTCATAAAATTTCTCTTATTATAATCATATCTATAGACATATCAGGATATCTTCAAGTCGAGAATACTGAGACATGTTCAATTGTCTTAAAAATAGAAAAATCCTTCAACAGCAACAATACATGACCTAATACTGTTAATTATACATAAAAAATTCTCTTAATTCATATAAACAATCATGACTGGAGACAAAATCCAAGCAATTGGTTCAAAAGATTTTTTAGTTTTACTGTTTTGTCCTTCACAACATGGATAAAAAATAACCCTTAGTTGACTGCCCATAAGGACTTAGTCAAAAGATCTGAAATCGAAATGATCAAAATATTGGTCGAAAAATTTCAAGTTAACCACTTCTCAGTTCTGTAATCATGACACACATGGGGAAAACATTGTGTTATCAGGTCCAATACTCTTACCAAAAATGTATACCGTTATTTAAAATTGTGTTTGAAAACCTTAGGGAACTTGTTAACTATTCATTATTATAAGCTTTCGCTTAAATTTCATTTAGCATATTTAATAAAATATGTAGCTAATCATAAGGATGTTTAGTAGAAGTATAATGTGGTATCATCAGCAAACTTTAAGGATCTAACATCAAATTGGTGTGAACTATTAAGATTGAAAAACAAGGAAACCTCAGCGCGAAATCTGATTACATAAAAAATCAATCCCATATTGGGGAAAATATATCTTTCTCGAATGAATCCGTGCAGCTAAGCGAAGACAGAAAGTCGAACAAGATTTCTATGTGGAACTCGAGCAACGATTTATTAAAATAAGGATATTTGAGTAATTTTTGATGTTCACATTATTTGATTTACAACGCGTAAGAAATATTTACGACACGGCATAAATAAGTTCACGCGACGTAAATGAAAATCAATTTTCTGGTGGGTACTTTTGTCTATTTATCCACTAATTGGATTCATTAAATCTGCCAAATGTCATGTGAGATATTTTTCTTTGGTAGTTTCAATTCATAGAGTGATATATCCCAATCAATAACATTTGAATACATACCTTCAACTCCTCCGTTTCCGCCATTTCGTTTTCTGACCAGACGCATGCGCGATGACCTATTTAGAACCTCATGTATAGGTCAGCCTCATTTTCAAAATATCTGCCATATTCAATCAACGCAATTGAAAAAAAACTATAAGAATGGAAATTAAATGACCGACAGTAACAAACAGCCAAATCGTCAAGTGAAAGTTTTGTACATAAAGAAGTTGTTTTTATGTGATAATAAATATACCATTTGCTGATAGATTGGTCTATAGCTTTTGATACAGTCAAAAGAAACATACATAAAAGATATGATACACAATATAAACGTTTGGTAACAAAGGTGGACTAGAGTCCGGTCATCCCGGGTTCGATCCCCGAAGGCGGCCAATTATTTCACCGTGGAGTGTCCTTGGGCAAGACACATTTCCAACCCTAGTACTGGTAGTCATCCAGGGAACATGTACAATAACACTCAAGACTGAGTCCTGTACATTAGTGGAAAACAAACAAAACAAAGGTACACTGTGACAGTTCAGACTTTCTAAAAAAAAAGAGTGTTGCATCATAGTCAATTTAAATTCATCAAAGTTATTCATGGCTAACTTGATGTCCTTTAAGCCACAGTTCCTGGCCCCATGTGATTTTTGTGACACAAGAACGAATTGTCCGTCTCAGTGAAAGCATCTGTTCGCCTCTTAGCAGACAATTTTCTTTTTCTTCAGAAGCTATTCTAACTATTTCTGACGTCATTGGACACGGGCTGCGGAGTCGGTTAGCATCTTTAAAAAAAAAAATCTGCATGAGGCATATACTCTGTAGTTCAATTTCTCCTAATTCTCAGGAAGTAGACGTAAGGTCGCATATACATGAGACCGATGTGTACCCAAAGACAGACACATGTACTCTTATGCTCTTGTACTTTATCATTAATACAACAAACGCAAGGCATATGATTTAAACTTCCAAATTCGAACAGCTGGAAACTGCACGGAATGAACAATACATTATGTTTCTGCCAACACTTTTAAGACAATAAATTCACACAAAAAATGACCCTGCAGATCCATACCAGTAATTTCTTCAAAGGTAGACCACACGTTTGGAACACGCACAAACAAGAGAGCAAAGAAAGTCAGCTTTATCATAAGCTTACTAATCTAAAAAGAAAATTAAACCTACCAAGAATAATAAAGACATAGTAAATTTCTTTAAACAAAGTGATGATATTAGTCCTTCGTGTCTCAGTCGTTGAGGTGGTGAACTCAGAACCCGGAGGTCCTGGGTTCAAACCATTTCGCGACCATTGGTTTCATGGGAGTGGCCTTTGGCAAGTCACTTCAGAGCCCTAGCTTAGTACTGGTGCATCCAAGAAAGTCGTTACAAAACTGTAACATATTGATACGGCACTGACGAAGAGTACCCAAATGGGACCTGTGGAAGAAACTTACGATCACTATAAAATTAACACACTTTGCAAAATGTTACTGGATATGTATTCCGTAAACCTTGTATGTTATAAACAGCTAGCCTCTGAAGAAACCGAAGATGCCGTTTTTAACCCCCCTACCTTGTTCGTATGGATGTCATGTTTGTTTGGGTTTTATTTTTGTATAATTTGTTTTACATTGATTGTAATTTGTGAAGGAGGCTTGATAAAGCCCATATTGTCACTTTCGATGACTGCTTCCTGAACAATACACCAGAAATCGCGCCGGTTTGTGGGTTAGTCCAGGCAGTTTTCACCTCGCATAACGGGGATTTGGACCTTGGACCCTCGGTACATTAGTCCGACGCTCTAACACTGCACCACTGTCGCCCATATGTATGAGGATTTTGTAGAAAAAAAACGGTCGAAAACGTGTCAATATTGTAGTTGACTTTTTGTGTTGCCCAGAAAGGAGCACAATTAAGGGGCCCTACAGATGCCTGAATGCTAGCATCAAGGTCATCATGTCTTAGTGGCAAACAAGATGGCCAACGTCACCCGTGTCCTCCTCATATGCTTTTGCTGATGATGTAGCTCTTGGAAGACACATAGAAGATGATCTACAGCGGGTATTAAATATGTTTTTCCAAAGCATGTGATGGACTCTGCCTCTCGATCAGCATAAAAAAGGCAGAGGTCATGGACCAAGATGTTCCTATACCACCGTCCGTCTCACTAAACGACACAACATTTGCTTTTGTGCACAAGTTCAAGAATCTGGGGTTCCTCATCTCAGATGATGTCTCACTGGATGCTGAAATGCTGCACAGCTCGCATCGGAAAAGCTGCTGTCGTCGTGTCAGAGCTCTCAATGAGGATGTGGGAAAACAGGAACTTGACATTGAACACCTAACTCACATTCTTCAAAGCATGTTGCCGCAGAACACTATTAGAAGTGAAACTTGGACTGCATATGCTAGACAAGAGATAAAGCTGAATGTGTATCGCATGTGGTATTTGAGGTTAACGCTATGTTTGACATGGAAAGACAAAGGTCACCAACTCTGATGTTCTTAGCAGAGGAAACTCTACTTTCATATGTGCAATGCTTTTTAAGCGACACATACGTTAGCTTTGGCTCATCAGACGTATGGGGAAAGGTCGCCTACCCAAAGACCTTCTATATGGACAGGTAGAGCTTGGAATACGCCAACAAGGTCAAACTCACCTTAGATTAAATGACTCCTACAAAAGATACCTATGCATTCATGCTAACTCATGGGAGGAAACCGCAAGCAAACGTTCATCATTGAGGCCTACTGACCACAAAGGGGTGAATGAGGCAGAAGAACGTCGTTGCATAGAAATCCTTTGCAACAGTCAACCAGGAATGCTCTATCTTCATCTGCGGTGACTGCAGAAAGGACTGTCACACAGGAGTTGGCCTTCACAGTCACCATAGACATTGCAGAACCTTGACACGACACAAACCATCGTCTTCCTAGACGAACGGAGGCCAACAACTTGAGATTTAAGATCCAGTCAAGATTGTAAACCTTCTGATCTATTTCGGCTATTTTTGCTTTTGGCCGCCGCCAGTCCATAGAAACTGGAATTGTATTTTATAAGCTGATGCAGGACGGTATTTTTTTTTTTCAATCCTTTCCAGGAAGTATCTGTTTCATTAAGGCTTTCTTAAAAAAATACTTTAAAACATGATTGGTGGTGGGAAACATCATTCGACAGTGTGAACTGAAATATTTCAGGTGTACTTTCAACTCGTTCCATATCCTACACAATTCGAATGACAAGCTTTATAGGAAGCAGCATACTATCTATCAATTCATATGGGTTTTGGCATCACGTTAATTCATATTATTCGAGTTATGTCCCCTTGCCCTGGAAGAAAACTCCATAGTCATCTTCCCACTAAGGCTTGTCAACCATTTGCGTTTCGTAAGTCAGGCAGGAGACTTTATCTCGTGAAAATCCAAATGCTGTCACATGGAAAATGTCTACAGTGGATATTATCAAATTTAAATGTTACATTCAGGTACAGAGTGTAAGGAATTTCATATGTAAAACTGATTATTTTGAATCTTAGGATGCAACACACTGTGACCGCTTGAGCTTGTTTTGGATATCTTAATTTTGCTTTCGTCAAACGCAAACAAATGGTAAAGACATTTGACAATAGTATTCTAAACAGTGTTTCTGTTATACTAAGATGGAGTTTGCTGCGTATGTGACGATTTTACTTGCAGGGGCATAATTCAATGGTCACAGCGTTTTGTCCCAGTAGCCTCCAGGCTACGTTTGGTCCTGGCCGAAGAGTTATAGTAAATGTCTAAATGAATAGGGAATCGAGACCCATCATCCAATGGTATTAATTTCTTTGACCCGACACTGAGTGTGTATGATATCCGATATCAATCTCATTTCTAATACAGATCAGGGACTGAGCAAATCGACGATGCATTGGTTACTTCTATCTTAAAAGATAATGAATAACATTATACAAGTATATGTTTTATATACTGTAAGAGTTCCATTTTGAATTAATCAAAATAATTTCTGATAATCGACTTATTTTGTTATTCATCTTAACAGAGACCTAGATAACACACATCTTAGAACAACAAAAACAGATTAAAGTAAAGTCTATCTACGATTACTGTCCGTCTTATGTAGTCTCAATAAAGATCCGTGAATGAAGCTTTTTTCATCATTTGGACATTTATCGTACTTCGCGTCAGACAAAATAGCAAAAGCCTTCGAGACCAGTTATCTGGACTACGTCTTATGCAGATAATTTCAATGTGGACGAGAGCGATACAATTATAGTACCAATATCATAGACCATATCACATATTGACAGATGTAGTACTTCCGGGTTAAAATAGGAAAAAAATCAATTTTATTTTGATTAGAAAGCTTGAATGGAAGTAACACTTCGCTTATGGTATGTTTAAAGCTGTATTTTATTGAACGAAATGTGAATTTGATAATGGTTCTAAGCAAAATTAAAACTAAGTCGGTACTTGTTTCATGTACACAATAAAATGTAAACATCTGGTGGAGTGGTGAGCTGTTTTCGTTGACATGGTGGGTTACCAATTGTGCTAAGGTAACAACATACTCACTGCTTACGATTTGGTTTCAACCAGTGATAACTCACTTTGCTTAAGAAGACCTTAGACGCCACTACAGCTAGAATATATAGCCGTTCGTTATTGTCACATTGGTTTGCAATCAATGTTTTTTTCTTATAAGAAAAGTGTATCCACGCTTTTTGTTGTTTTCTACTGTTGCTTTCAGTTTTGACAAGTGGCAACTTCTCCACATAGGGGGATATGTGAATCGTTTACTTCATGCTGGGACTGTCAAGCTTTAAGGTTGCATCTTCTGTAGTCAAAGTAATTTGATGTGATCGGAAAATATTGAGACATTTTTGTATAGGGCAATATCACCCATCACATCAAACTTGTGAACCATTCACATAATGGAGGATGGTGCGTCTGACGACCGATATTTCCATTGTTATTAAAAATTATCAAATTATTCTACTCACAATTGTAAACTTAGTTGTAACTAACACTAGGTGACATTGTTTTGATCCCAATGAATTTTCTCTGCACATGTGTACTGGAATGGGAAAACCCTATTTAGCGGTGTTTTTTGTTTTTTTTTTTTAAAACAATTGATGCCATTATTTGGTGGTAAATAAGATTATTTTACACATCTTGTCTTATCAGTTGACTTTGAATGGCCTTTTTATGGTTTAAATCCAAAAATCAGAATTTGAGAAGTCTGACACTATTTCGATTCTCGGAATTTCGATGTTAGATTGCCCCATCAGAAAATAAAAAGCAATCTTTGTTTACAATACAGCAAAACTATTTATTTATTTATGAAAAGCAAAGGCTGCTGTCATGATGAAAGAATGAATTACTTTCTACTGATATGGGATTATAAGCTCTGTTAAAGACAAAGTAAACCATACAATGCTGAATTTGTTCAAGCTTTCTCACCTGGGTTGTTCATGTTTGAAGATGTAAGCTACAGTAGTGCTTTCATATGAGTCCCTGAAAACAGCATACTTGGTTGGTGTTGTATCATAGCATATCAGATCACAATGATCAGATCAGATGTAGAACGTATTGTATCGAATCACATTGAATCATACAGGTAAAAGGCCGCCCTATCGAACATCGTAAATCCCACATCGCAATTTACTTGATCATGGTTCCTATTTTGGTTGTCGATTGTGTGTTTACCATGGGAACTGATATGTTAGGACTACTGTACATATAAAGATACAGATTCACTTTTAACAGATGCTTTAGGTCCTGCTCTAAGTTCATGACCCAGTAGTGGGAGCACTAAACTAGAAATTATAAGATCCCTCTAAACATAGTTTCAATTTAACCCTTAGAATGCTGGGTAATTTTCTAAAAATAGATGTTTGTGTAGTCTGCTTTCTCAAACCTTGACTATCTGCTTAACTGTGATTTGGAAGGACATTCAGAGTAGAAAACAGCTTAAATCATACACCAATCGCCGTTTTTTTTTATGGCTGGCCTGGATCTAACCTATTTGCATAAGCAGATAGTTGGTTTCAGCACTGTATATTTTATTTTCCTTTCTACCCATCTTTTTGTGCAGTATATTTTGGGTTCTTCCTCCAAACAGACTCAAAGGTCTTGCTGAAGATGAAAATGCTGCTTTAAGGTCCTTAAAAAAAGAAGTCATCATTTAAAGATTTTAAAGTTGCAAGTTCACTAGAAATTCCATTTATAAAAGGAATTTTGTCTTCGCATCAAAGCATTCATTTAAGAGAATTCATCCATGGCTTAGTAATGAATAAATGTGTAAATCTGTAGAGTGAATACTTAAGGGAAATGTATGATCCTATACTAGGGCAAACCCTATCCAAGGAAAATAGCTGGTTTTATTTTCTTGTCTAAACTGCTTACAGTATCCCTTATTATAGTGCTGGAACTGACTTCATGCCTATGCAAACAGCTTAAATCCAGGTCAGCTGCTTAGTAAATTGGCGGGTGACCTTGTTATCTAACCTGTTTGTTTGACTATCTTTCCTCAACAAAATTAAGCAGATATTTAAGGTTTTGGAAAGCATACAACCCAAAAATCTTTTTTTAATTCTAAGGGTTAACCCTTTAAGGTATAGAGATAAGGCTTATCAGTGACACCATAGGTACAAACCATCTGATTATTGGAGACCATAAACGCATCCATAATCAGTCACTCTAGGTACCTATTTGTACAGAATTATCTCCGATACTTGTTATTGATTGGGGTACTGTTAATCAAACCAAAATTAATGCAATTTTCGTTCATCTAATAGATTTTCTCAAAGAATAAAAGACGACGAGAACAAAATTTCCTTTAAGTTGGTGTTTTTTTCTTTATTTAGTGATACATTCATATCAGGATTGAGGTGTAGAAAATTAAACAAACAATGAAACTGTATATTGCGGTGTGAATTATACAAAATCAAAAGTAATAAAATGACTTATGTGTTCTTCCTGCGAGATCCCTATTTTTTTTCTTCTGTTTTGTCATCAATTGCAGGGAATTTTGTTGATGAAAATACCATTCATGACTTGAAATACATACTTTGTCCTTGCATATTTCTCAACAAAGCTGAATTGTTTTACTTCAATTTTCTATTAAAACCGTTTCCAATGAAAACAAGAATGTTTTTCAACGCAATATTGCTTCCTAAAGTAGTTAAACCTAGTCCTTCTAATACATGTAGAACGGTTAATAGCAATTCATAATGACGACACATGCTAATATTTCCGTAAAATATGTGTCCATGGGTGATGAGTTTACCAGAAGCTTTTTGTTGTAGTCAAAGTCGGAGGAATGATCTAACTTGCTTGTCCGTGAATTGATAAGATTTATCAGCATTTTATCATCTTCAGGCTTGAAAAAACAATCAAATGACTGCTTTGAATCTACATTGATGTCTGTCCTGCGATTGGAAACACCAAAATTGTTTAAAGATTTTAAAATAGCCTTCTTTATAACGTCCATTATTCGACAGCTTTATTTTTAATTGCCTTTAAACTTTGAACAATAGCTCCGTGTCATAAACATCCTTTACAGGTCACGTGCCGTATGCTCTCGTTTAAATTGGATAGTATTTTTAGAAATGTGTTTCTAAAGAATTGCATGAAATCCTTATCGAGTCTTTACAAATCGGCATTGTTTTGATCCTTTTTTATTTTGAATGGATATTGAAGGCCTCTCATTAATTGGGTTGGTAATTTGAATTCCCTTCATCTCAATTTGAAAGAGTTATTTTTATAAAGGTGTCGTGAGACCATTATCAAAAGATTCTCTCTAGAACAAAAGTTTAAACTTTGAGCTTATGATTTTATCATCGGAAATGAAAGAAAACATATTCATTTAAAAGGAAAAGGAATTTGGAGAAAGTGACATATGTGCAAAGGTGTGTAATTAATGGTTAAAGTTGAATCAATTTCTCAGCTTTCAACAAGCGTTCTATATGCGGTCAGCGATAGAACGTCAAAATAGGTTATATACGGTAATAGGTATAACGGCGAAAAGGGTTTTATAAGGTAATCGATAAGGCGGCAAACGGCACTATATACAGTAAAGGGTTAAGTTAGATGATTAAACCCGTTCCCTCTGGCAGCCCTTATGGTAATGGTGGTTTATCTGACTATGACGCTCATAGAGATAAGATATAAGGTTTATCTATCAGAGAATACTTTGATTATAAGGTCAATAAGGTCGGAATGATTTTAACTGGTTTCTTCATTTGATACCTTTTATTTTAGGTTTCTTTATATTTTGTTTTTTCCAGGTGCTAAATTGATTCCAAGTTTCTATGAGATTATTTTCTCCTATGCTTCCATTTACTTTAAAACATTTTCATGCTGAAATATTTTGAATTTTCAAGCTGATTGTAAAATAAGAAACAAAGTAATTCATCCTGTGTGTTTGGTAGTAACTAATATTATAAGTTTCTGAAACAGGTCCCACATAGGTCCTCTTCTTCAGCGTCACATGTTTAAGTTTTGTAACAGCTTTATTAAAATACATTTTGTTCTTTTGTCTCAATGAATTTACTAATTGTAAGCCTCGGTAGAAAATATTGCAGGGGGCTTGGTTAACACATTGTCCTGACATTATTTCATAACAGAAGATCTTCCTTATCTTCTCAGCCATTTTGAAAGATATGTTGATAAAGAGTAAGATTATTTTCCGTGTTTGTTATTGTTATTGATCTAGTGATAATAGGTGGAATGAATACATCTGCCTAACAGCTTTTAAATTGTCATTTTGAAAGAGGTAATATAAACATAGCTTTACCTTTAGTTGGTTAAAAACGGATATTTCAATCCTCGTATAAACAATGTATTAAAGAAATAATGTGACAAAAAACTTTCTCATACAGCATAAAATGTCATCATAAATTGTTTTTAAACAATTTTTCATCTGAAGAAGAAAAACAGTTACTTTCACAGGATGTGTAATGTGTAAGTAAAGTGTTACGGTTTATGCATGTTGTATACATGTTCATTTTGAAGTAATATAATTAAGACTGGTCTGCTGGAGGCAGGATATCTGATAAATGAGCTATAACATCCAATTTATCTTTCATCTAATTCCCTTATTTTTTATAAAATCCTTTTACATATAAAATTTCAATTGACTTACAGAATTACATTGGGAAAATAAGAATTACTTCTATGAGCAGTTCTCTTTTATCCACATCAAATCCTAGATACATGTAGCATTACTAATTTGATTTTTTTGTTATGAATACTTATTTGAATTTAATCCTTTTGACAAAAATATATCAATTTGACCACACATCTGCTGCAAAAGGCTTTAGAAACCAATGTGACTGAAGCATGATTATGAGCAATTCATCCATTTGAGACCTTGTTTCCTTGCCTACCATAAAGAATTTTTTATGTCTATTTTGGTCAACGTCTGTTGCTTTTATTTTGGACCTGTCACAAATCTCAAATGGGGGAATGTTTTAACCTATAGAATGCTGGGTAATTTTCTAAAAATAACATTTGGTGTCACTTTCTATCCAAAACCTTAAATATCTTCATGATAATGATGAAGAAAGATACTCAGAGTAGCAAACAGGTTAGATCACAGACCAGCCTCCAATTTACTTGGCGGTTGGCCTGGATCCAACCTGGTTGCATTTGCATGAATCTGTTCCTGAATTTAAGGGATGGAGGCAACTAAAAGATTTGTTAGAGACTAGACAAATTGTCACACAATTTTGAAAACTGTGATGTGCCAGTTATAAAAAGAACTTTGCCTTTTTTAAACTAAAATCTTCAATGCCAAATCACTCAGATTGGACTATGCAACTGCTACTGTTGAAAGCAATTTTAGGTTTTTCTATGAGGAAGGGAGAAATGATTAATTGTTATATACATTCTTCTTTTTGCAACTTGTATTTCCTTTTTTCTATCACAGTTGATTTTGAACAACTTTGGTGAAACTGTTAATTTTGTAACAAAAGTAAAATTTCCCCATTATCTCACTAGGATTCATATGTTTTTTATATCTTCTTTACAGTCTTAATGCAATTTTATAGACTTTTCAAATTGTTCCATTTGTCCATTTGTAAGCATCAGCCGTCCTGTCTCAACTTTATTCTCCATAATAACTAGACACATTTGCTGCGGGAGTCCTTAAAATCCTTGTTTGACAAAAAGATAGTGCTCCTTATGGTCTCTCATTTGTGATGCTTGTACTGTATTATATGTGTGAAGGGTCCTGTGTGACTGTGATGCTTGTACTGTATTATATATGTGAAGGGTCCTATGTGACCGTGATGCTTGTACTGTATTAAATGTGTGAAGGGTCCTGTGTGACCGTGATGCTTGTACTGTATTATATATGTGAAGGGTCCTATGTGACCGTGATGCTTGTACTGTATTATATGTGTGAAGGGTCCTGTGTGACCGTGATGCTTGTACTGTATTATATATGTGAAGGGTCCTATGTGACCGTGATGCTTGTACTGTATTATATGTGTGAAGGGTCTTGTGTGACCGTGATGCTTGTACTGTATAACATGTGTGAAGGGTCCTGTCAATCGGAACTACTCGGGTATTTCCGTGAGCTTTGAAATACACCTCGGATATAAGTGTAGGGTTACAATTTTTCAGGTAAATCGGCATCCGCCAATGGACACCTTTTCTAAGCGTGCATGTTAAGTAGTTCAATGTGTATGGAAGTGTTGGACATCCTTTTTAATCACTTTTGATCAGTAACTCATACCAAATGGCGAACTTGTTGTTGTGACATGTATACTTGTTTCCTCAATCAAATTTAACGACTTTTTGGATTTTACATTCAAGATCTATTTTTAGAAACGAAAGAAAGTGACGTCATTCTCGCGGGAAAACATTATGGCGTCATCCCTATTATTTCAGAGGTGTTTTCTATTGGATAAACCCGATGTGTTCAGATTGGGGTCCTGTGTGACTGTGATGCTTGTACTGTATTATATGTGTGAAGGGTCCTGTGTGACTGTGATGCTTGTACTGTATTATATGTGTGAAGGGTCCTGTATGACCGTGATGCTTGTACTGTATTATATGTGTGAAGGGTCCTGTATGACCGTGATGCTTGTACTGTATTATATGTGTGAAGGGTCCTGTGTGACTGTGATGCTTGTACTGTTTTATATGTGTGAAGGGTCCTGTGTGACCGTGATGCTTGTACTGTATTATATGTGTGAAGGGTCCTGTGTGGCTGTGATGCTTGTACTGTATTATATGTGTGAAGGGTCCTGTGTGACTGTGATGCTTGTACTGTATTATATGTTTGAAGGGTCCTGTGTGACCGTGATGCTTGTACTGTATTGTATGTGTGAAGGGTCCTGTATGACCATGATGCTTGTACTGTATCATATGTGTGACGGGTCTTGTGTGACCGTGATGCTTGTACTATATTATATGTGTGAAGGGTCCTGTGTGACCGTGATGCTTGGACTGTATTATATGTGTGAAGGGTCCTGTGTGACCGTGATGTTTGTACTGTATTATATGTGTGAAGGGTCCTGTGTGGCCCAGTGGTTATGGTGGCTGACACAGAACTTCGGGGTCCTGGGTTTGAGTTCCATTGACACCTCTGGTTTGGTTGGAATGGCCTTTGGCAAGGCACTTCAAAGCCCTTGCCTAGTACTGGTGGATCCAGGAAAGCTGTTACATAACTGGAAATTGTTGAAAGGGCATTTAAATGAAAATCATATGTGTGAGCTTACTTATGTTCATAAGGCCAGGCTGTTTGTCAAGAGGATAAATACTGCTTGTATTTATCTGATTTGTCCATTTAGACTAGTTATGATTTATTTCCAGTAACATAAAGGTGAGAGATCCAAGACCATTATGGCCCTCTTTTGTTATGGCCCTCAGTTAGGAGTTCAAGGGAAGTCTGATTTCTTTTCCATGGTCTGTTGCCTAAGTGATGAAGTCAAGCATGTTAATGCTCGATAAACCAGTGAACTGTTTACAATTTTTATCAGTTTTCTAGATTGTAAAACATCTTGAGGTTTCAGGATATACTTGCTTTACTTTGTGTGGCTTTATAGGTAAAATTGTTATCAAGTTTATTTGTTCTCGATAACTGTTCAGAATTTATGGAGAATAAGGATGTTACAAGGTTTTCTCCTTGCGTTTTGTGTTTTTTTATTCATAACCTAATGTTATTTTCATTAAAACTTATGTTGCCTGTTGTTGAATTAAAGTCAGATGACTTCAGATAATATGATCTCTAGCAAACAATATTGAGATAGATAATCAATGTAACAAAATTTCTTTGATTAAAAAAACCATAATTGATTAACATTGTCAATTTACTTATCCTGTTGCCCATATTAAGGTTTTCATGAAGGGCAGTTTGCTGGTTGACTTACTGAATGCATATGGTTCTATACCCATCTTTGGGTCCTGCGTGGCCCAGTGGTTATGGGTGTAAGACTTGTTGTAGAGGTCCCATGTTCAATCCTCACTAATTAGTAAGTTTAAGCAAGACACATTAGCACTCTGCCTAGTACTGGTACTGTAATTATAAAAACATTTACAATGTGGTATTGAACAGGAACCTACTCATTTTGAGCAATTTCTTCTTCTGTCATATTTCTTATCTTTGAATCTCTACAGTTATGTTTGATGGATGTATATGGAGTAATGTGTTAACCCTTTCCCATACGCCAAGTTTTCGACTGTTCCAAATTGAAGGATTTTGCAGACTACATTTCAACATGTGATGAAATTGAAAAATAACCTTCTTACAGGGCAGAAATTATTAAGAGCAATTTCTCCTTTGCCTACAATGTTTTCCAAACTGGTTAAATGTCGTTATTGTTTGGTAAAGAGTTAAGGGACGTTTTCGATATATTAGTGTATTTCCTTGCCCTGTATTGACACACATTGCCTGAGGCTAAACCTATCCATCAAGGTGATATTTGTTAATTTAATTGTTATTTGTTATGTTTTTTGTGTGTTTGCTTGTACCATGGTACAAGGATAAATGTACAAGGATAAACGTTTTCCATATAATTTGATTCAAGGTCTTAAAATTAATGATATTTTTACATGGCTGGATATATATTTTTGTAATCAACAGGTAAAATATAGTTTTATTTTCATACTTTATATGATTTATCAATATTTCTTTCTTCACTACTGTACTTAAAAGTGTTGGCTTTTTAGCTATGAGTCTAAGTAGGGATGCATTTTGTGTCCTTTACATGCGGCATTTCGAATTTGTAAATATTTTACAACTCAACAAAATGCCTCGACTCGAAAAACCAAATTTCAAAGTGGTTTATTTAATGATAGATTTTTTAAATCTCCAATTGTTTTTATTGTGAGACACCATTGACAATGATTTGGGGTTGGGATTTGTCGGCTGGTCAATTCCAATGAGTGTCCACTATATCGCGTATTAGTGATGAAATGATGATGAAAGAGGGGAAACCTCTGATATTTGAATATGTTATTTTTGGCTCTTTTCAGTCTTGGAAGGAATAGAAACCAAGTACATCAAATCCCTAGCCTACACAACTATCCATTGATGTGAAGTTTGAGCTGACAGTACTATATGCTAAAGTAATTTTATGGACACAATAATGGGTATTTTAACAACAATGGTGCCTGTATTAACGCTCCTGCTGTTAGTTTGTGGAACATGTGTTTACTGTGCACCAGATTGTGCCATTGATAGAACTGGTCTCCCTGCTGATGCTTGTGCCTTTGACCTCAAAATGAAAGGAGCACAACCTAACCGGGTAAGATAACATGAACCCATTAGATTCTACAGTATTTGTTTGAAAACTTTTCTTTTAGATACCTGTCTCACTTTGATGCATCTACTGCAAAAGAGATTGTCCATTTATCATTTTTTGTCTCAATTATGTTTACACACTATCAAAAAGAAAAATGTTTTGATATCATGCAAGTTTCTATTGTCTGACGTTACCATGTATTTACAGTCAGTAATTCCTGTATGGGGCAATAAGTGAACTGCTTATCTTATCATTGTTGAATCATGAGTACCTTCAGCTAAAGACTTAATACAGTGGTGAGAATTGAATGTGAAAAAATGAGACAAGCAACCCTTTTGTCACAATAGTTCTTTGGTTGTCTGGTATAGATGTTTTAGAGGTTCTTGTTCACAGGTGACTGATGTACTAAATACTGATACAATATCGCTATGTCATATATTGCAGCCTGATCAATACTTGTGTTCTGGTTACGATGTGAAACAAGAAATTACCGGGGCTGCCCAATCGCCAGGAACCAATAACTTCATAGGTATGGTTTTAACTCTCTTCCACCTGCAGACGACATTTTTTTTACTTGAAGCAGACAACTTTAGAAAAGCCTGTGAGAAACCTTTCAGTTCTGCTGTTTTGAAAAGTAAATAGTTTGAAAAAGCATTGTGGTAAAAGGAGAAATTGCTTGTGACAAGTAATTTCTCCTTTTGCCACAATGCTTTTTGAAAGTTGTCTGGTGCAAGTCACAAACATGTGGGCTGCCCAGGCACCAATTACCTCATAGGTAAGATTTTAGTTCTATACCACCTGCAGATGACATTTTTTTTATGTGAAGCAGACGGCTTTAGAGCTTTGTAAACATGTGAAAAAACCTTCTAGTTCTGCTGTTGTGATATGTGAAAAGATTGAAATAGTATTGTGGCAAAAGGAGAAATTGCTTGTGGCAAGCAATTTCTCTTTTTGCCACAAAGTTTTTGAGAAAGTTGTCTGCTAATAGACACAAACTTGCAGGGTTAGATGGTAATGTGTTAATTGTGGTATTGGAACCGGGGAAACAATTATACACCCTCACAACCTTTTGATCCATTCTCCGTTATTGGCATTTGTGAGTAGTCCTTAATGAAAGCAATACCAAATTACAAAGAAAAGCATCAAATAATGAAATTTTTCTTATGTGGTTTGGTGAAAACCCTTTGTTACCAAAAGATGGATTACTTATTTAGGAATTTTCTGTTTTGCCATAGTAGATTCTAAAGTCTTCCTCAGCAGACGCAATACAGTAATTTATTATTAAGTGAAAGATTAACCATTTGCTCCATATTTAGTAGTTTCAAAATGCAACTGTAGCTGTCCAAATCATGGAGGCTAGTACTATTTGTTTCATGTTTTATCAATTGTTGTCCACAGACATTAGAAGGAGTCTCGGATAACAGAAACAGTCAGTCTGCGTGGGTTCAAATCCTGAGAGGGATATGGATTTTCATGAGAGGCAGTCTTATGGGCAGTTGAGTATGGGGTCTTCCTCCATCATTAAAAGTTGGGCATCGCTACATAACTGAAATAATGTTGATGTGATGTAAAACCCATAAAAAAAAAAAAAAAAAAAGAAACAGTCAGTCTTAATAGAATCTGCAGTATGTTTGGCTAATACATGGGATTAGTGCTGAAAGTTGTCTGTCTCACTTATTCAAAAAAAATAAAATTCTAGATCATTTTCTTGTTTGGGTAAAAAGTCTTCATTCCTTGGAGTTTTAATTTGGATAAAAAGTCTTTATTCCAAAATATTTTGGTAAAGGGATAATTTCTTTTAAAGGTTTGATAAAGATAAAAATTTGCTAAGCAAATAATACATCATCATGTTTGCATGTTTTTCTGCGCTAACCCTTTCTTTCATGTATTTAATCGCATCCAGAGGAGTTCAGAAATAATTGTCACTGAGGTAGAAATTGTTAGAAAAAGAGCAACTTCTTCTTTTATTACAATGGTTTCAACCATTTTCAAGAAATGTAACTGTTCATGTTTTGATAAAAGCATTCAAATTATGCTATTCTTTTGAATTTGGACCCATTACAAACCCAATATGGGGGTCGTGGTTTAATGTCCATGATCAGAAAACAGTATTGAAATATCACTAGTGCACCTATGATTTAATGGTAAATGAGTTATCCCTTTACTTGATATACCTGTTATAACCCCTTAACAAACACCAAATTTTCGACTGTCCCAAATTGAAAGAGTTTGCAGATGACATTTCAAAATGTGATGAAATTCAAAAATGATCTTCTGATAGGACAGAAAACATTGTGGGAAAAGGAGAAATTGCTTGTGAAGAGCAATTTTTCCTTTTCCCACAATGTATTTCAGAGTTGTCTGCAACAAACTGGTCAAATGTCATTATTGTTTGGTAATTGGTTGAAGGATTTGTAGCACATTTCTCTTATTATTGTTAGAAAAAAAAAAAGAACTGTTCAAAAAGCATTGTGAGAATGATAACTACATAATAGCATGTAGGGAAAGACAATATAGTCCTCGTACAACACAATAGCTTTGAATTTGGATCAGTTTCAGTCTCAAATTTCCCATTAGGGAAAGGTTTATGGATCCCAAATATTGAGATGATGAATAGCAAATCAAATAAGAGATGTAAAAGGGATATAATTGATCATATAACAGGGCTTATCTGTTACAAATGCATCATAAATGTCAGACAATAGCTCTCTGTACATGTATTGTTTTGTTATGAACTCATCCATAGCGATACACCTATAACTCATTAAAGGGGCTTGTTCACAGAAAAGAAAATTTTAAAGTCAAAATAAAATGTTGTTGAAGCAATAGAGATTTTGTATTGTTAGTTGTTTTACAATGAAAATTAGGTATTGGAAGAATGATTAATTCAGGAAGCGTCAAATTGTATAAGCATGTACAGTTTAAATGCGGTAGACCTCAAAATCAATGTTAGGCTTTTGAATTAAAATACATGTTAATTCACTGTGTACACACTTTTAAAAATTCAAAACAATCATATTAAGCTTCCAATGCCTATTCTTCACTGTGTATCATACAAAAGTACAGCTGTTGTGCAGTTTTAAAGAAATTAATATTTAACATCTCTAAGTTTTGCCCATTTTACTTCTCCAAAGGCTAAGCCCCAGCAGTCAACAACAGTAAAGTATGAAATGCTGCATTTTCTTTATGACAAAACATGGTTAACAAATTACCAAACTATAACAACATTTGACCAGTTAGTTGCAGAAGACTCTGGAAAACATTGTGAGAAAAGAAGAAATTGCTCTTATTGAGCAATTACTCCTATTCCCACAAAGTTTTCTGCCTGATTAGGAGATTGTCTTTCAATTTCATCACAATTTGAAATGTCTTCTGTAAACTCTTTCAATTTGGGACAGTAAAAAATTTGGTTAAAACCATCATAAGTCCTTCACATTTGTGATGATTACAGTGCAGTCTAGTGGTGAGCCCTTGATGTGGAAAAAAAAACAACCAGTTTTGGATGAAGGATATGGTTTGCTAACAAAGGACTAAGTGAATGAATGTCAGTTGTCTTGTCAATTATTGATGTCCATAACCTAGGAAAAACATATGTCCTAATAAACAAGTCATGCACCTTTATTGATTTACACTTGACCAATTATCTCCATATTTATACATGTCTATGGTAAATGGTTTGAGTTGGACCATGTTTTGTGAAGCAGATGACACAAACATCTATATTTAGAGAATTACCCAGCATTCTAAGGGTTAAGTCTGTACCAAACAGTTAATTATTGATCATGTGTGTTAAATGTTGGTGTCACTTGAATGAAATTGCATATGAAAGTTGATGTTTCCCTGGAATTATTTGAAAGGTTGTTAGACAAGAAGAAATTAATGTTGATTATAACTTTCATATTATCAGATATATAGAGAATAGAACAAAGACTATTATCCTTATAAACAATAAGTCCATTTGTTAGCTCACACAAGTAAACTAAGAGCCAGGGTGAACTATTCGGGTTGTCCTCTGTCTGTCCGTCAATTGTCATGTTTGCGTCCGTCTGTCATTAACAATCTCTTCAAACAACTTTTTCACTGAAACTACTTGTAGCAAAATAAGCAAAGTGCCCAAACTTGGCCTGAATCATACTTGGAGGTCCTTTAACAAGATTGTTCAAAGGGTTCTGCTCCATTGCCTAAGTAGGTCACAGGGCCCTCAGGGACTTCTTGTTTGTAGTGTTATTAAATGTTTTTCATGGCTTGGCCAATTACATCCTGTTTAATAGTATTAATGCATCTGCAGCAATGTCTCCTTTTCTCTTGACAAAATTGTTGTCTGATCATGCTGTTAAATTGTACTGGTAACAGATAACAAAATGAGAATTTTTGTTAGACAACAGGTTATTTGTTGTAAATATATTCAAGATGCATTTAGTTAATGAGTTTATTTGATGTAATCCTAATGTCAAACAATGCTTTCTGTAAACAGACCTCCTAAATGAGTTGATTCAATTAAGTAACCATAGCAATGGCTTTACAGCTTACTTCATAATAACTCATTTTGACACACTTGCAGCAAAACAGAAAGGAAACTGCAGTAACAACAAGAGAAATTGCTTATCACAACCAATCTTTCCTGTGTCTACTGAGGGTTTTATTTATTACTTCAAAGAAATGCCAACTTTAAGTCTCTTTAGAAGTCTTGTTGATGGTCGTCTGCTGTTGGTTTGAATTTTGAACAACAAGAAGTTTTTGCATGGGGGAGTTGGTTTAGAAGATAAAATGATAAGCATGGTAACCCTATAGGTTTAGCCTACTTACTCTTGCTGAACTTTTTCCTCATGGGACTTTAGGACTGGTCCAAGCTTAACCCTTTACCAAACGCCAAATTGCCAAAATAATCTTTTGAAAGGGCAGAAAACATTGTGGGGAAAAGAGAAATTGCTCGTCAGAGCAATTTGTCTTTTTCCCACAATGTTTTTCAGAGTCGTCTGCAACAAACTGGTCAAATGTTGTTATTGTTTGGTAATGGGTTAAAGCAAGATGAGAGTTGGTGCCTGGAGAACATTTTGCAGTTTTAGTCATGCAGTCTATAATTGATATTTTGAGTTGAGTTTTTACAGAATATATTCTATGTAATTGCAGTTCGTTTTGAGGCCATTGCTAATGCAGATAAAGCTCATCACATACTGGTTTATGGGTGCAGCAATGTACAGCAAAGGTCAAAACCATGGTAAGTCATTTCTCTTCATGTTGTCTGTCGTCCTCTTATTCTATCTCCACTAGTGAACGCCTTCTTATATCCTGGAATTAATCTGACTGACTGACATAGAGTTGATGGTTCTATCTACCAGTTAGAGCTGGGCATTGTGAAACCAAAGAAAAGACTTGAATGTAATGCTTCCTGAAATTAAGAACCTTGGTTTTCTTTTGATGAAAAACTTATTAAAATTATATTATCACAGGGTTGGTGTGATGATAAAAAGGGTTTTTAAGATTTGAAAAACCCATATTTCTATTGATACTATAATGTGCTGTAATGTTGAAAAACTATGGCAACAGGCAACAGTGAAGCATACTGGTAGTTGATCTTCTTATTGTTGTCATTAAAAAGATTTTTACTTAATGCCTTTTACCTGTTGGTCACTGAAGCAAAAACTACGCTTCGTATGATTTTATTCTCCCTTTCTTCCTTTTTTTACTGATAACAAATATATTTGTTTTTTGACATATGATGCTTGATATTGAAAAAAGGAAAGTATCAATACAGATTCAAAGTTTCTTAATACTTTTTTGTCACAAGATATTAAAGTGACGTTTGATATCTGATAAAATTCTGTTGATGTTATTACAGGGCATGTGGTTCGGTTTGTGGGGGAGGAAAAGAACAGATTTTGTTTGCCTGGGCAAAGAACGCCCCTGCACTGTCTCTTCCGAAAGGTAGGTTAACCCATTCTTACCTAGACATGCTAGCTGAACTCTTTCACTGCTAATTTTCTTGGAAAACAAACTTCTCAATGCTAATTGAATTCCTGGAAATCATAGAAAAAAGGCTGTATCTGTTTAAGGTACTTTTACGTTTAAACATGGATTGCGCTTAACCTGTTTTGAATAATAATATAATTAACATTGTACAGCCTGATCAGATCAATTTGACCTTTGATGATATTGACCTTGACGCCATGTTGCAGAATACAGTAAAAAACAATGTAGAAACAAACTGCATGTTTCAGTAACCAATCAGCAACATAAGCCCTCCACAGCATGTCGCTGATTGACCAAATTGGCAGAAAAAAAGTGAATTGAACCATGTTTACCCATTACTTCACATAGTTGTATTTGGGTTACTTGATGTCCTCTTTTCTTTTTAACCCTTTACCAAATGCCAAATTTTCATCTGTCCAAATTTGAAAGAGTTTGCAAACGACATTTCAAAATGTGATGAAATTGGCAAATAATCTTCTGAAAGGGCGGAAAACATTGTGGGAAAAACAAAAAATTGCTTGTTACGATCTTTCTCCTTTTCTCACAATGTTTTCCAGAGTCGTCTTTGACAATCGTCAAATGTCGCTATTGTTTGGTAAAGGGTTAAAGTAATGTGTGGTTACATATGATCCAAAAAGGAAACAGGTCACAAAGACTTTCCACGAATTTCTTTTCATGCCACCCATGGATATTCATGGCCTGTTGGTTATTTCCCAAAAATCACTTTTCATTAAAAAGCCCCAAAATTGTAAATAATGTCGATTCTAGTTATAACACTACTGATAAATGTTGATGTGAACAACATTTTGATCACCCATATCAAAAGCCTTTATGTTATAATGGCCTTCAAAGATTTATTTCTCCTTGTCTTTATTGAGCACTAAATGACCTAAGCTGTCGATGCGCCATAACCCTTTCCCAAACAACAACGACATTTTACCACTTTGTTGCAGACAACTTTAGAAAACATTGTGGGAAAAGGAGAAATTGCTCGTAACGAGCAATTTTTCCTTTTCCCACAATGTTTTCTGCTCTATCAGAAGGTTATTTTCAATTTCATCACGTTTAGAAATGTTGTCTTCAAACTCTTTTTATTTGCGACAGTTGAAAGTTTGTCATTCATTGTCTTTATTGTGTCTACCTTCAATTGCAGATGTTGGAAGGATGATCGGTGCCAATGCTGAGATCAACTACATTGTTTTACAAGTACACTATGTGCATGCTTTAACAGGTTGGTTTACAATACTCTTGCATAAGTGACATTGCCTTATTTTTCACAATGGTTAAGGATTTTGTTTCAATTGGATTGAACTGTTACTTTGCCTCCTATAATACTAATGGGAAGATATATTTATCTACTATTGTCTGTCTGTAAGCCTGTCCGTATTTTCATCTGTATATAACAATTTTTTATAAGCTATCTCATATGGAAATATCTCATCCAGTCTGTATCTCATCCAATCTGTACATAACTTGATGAAAATGTTTGTTGCCATGAGTCTTGGTCAAGTTCAACTCCTGTCAAGATGTCAGAGGAATTCAGGATTATGGCCCTTGGATGCTTAAAATTTAGTTTGTCGACTCTCATATCGGAAAAGTTCTATCAAGTATCATTCAAATGTCTTAAGTCACATATTGCTTGGATTCGATATGCAGCAAAAGCACCCCAAAGACTACAGGCTATGGCCCATAAATGGTGTAAATTAGACTTTTTGGCGTGTCAACTCACTCATTTAAAAAGTTACATTTATTCTTAATAAACCTTTTTAATTTTGTGCTTGTCCACTCCCTATTTTAAAAAGATCGGATATTATCTTTTCCAAACATACCCCATAAAGTTATGCCTTTTGAAAGATGAATAATGGACTTTTAAAAGGCCTACATGCCTTCTTATTCAACAACTTTTCATCAAATTTTAGAACAAGATTATAACAATAATTTCTACTAAATACTACAAAAGAAATAATGTTTTGCATAAGATATAATTCAAGTATTCAGTTTAAAGCTACAGTAATTGCTTTACAAAGTGGGGCAGCTTACTATAGGACTGCACCAAATCCTCAAATGTTTGTCTTCTTTTGCTTGTCTGTCTGACCTGTGACAAAATCTTACATATTTGAATAGGTTAAAGAGTTTACTCCTTGTATTTCCAGCTCCTGATACATCTGGTATCCGTCTTTATTTTACTCAACAAAGGTGAGTGGACTTAATTAATCCAATCGTAAAACTGCATGCATTCAAAATGTAAATTTGAAGTGCTTTTAAAGAGCTTGCTCCAAGGATGGGCTGTTGGCAGTATTTCCTTTTTGTAAAATGTCAAATTTGTCTGATTGAACCAAATAAAGTGTTTGCATACATATTCAAGAATGAAAATGAGTAAAACTCTTGTTAAAAAAAGACAAAAAACTGAAAAAGGAGAAAAGGTATCTTTGTGTAACTATTAGATAAAGTGAAAGAACAAAGAAGGATTGATGTGATGATTTTTACATTCTTTTAGCAACTTAACCATATGTCGCTTCAACCTAGACACTATATTATGTTCACAAACAGGAAAAAACATAAAAGATATTGTTTTGACAAAACATCTAATTGGTGATATTCAGTTACATTATTATTTCAATGACTTCCACTGTTTTTTAATATAGAATCATATTATCTGAACTAACATTGAATTTGAATATTCAACTTCTTTAAATTTGGAATTATTCAGGGTTCAATGCAAGACTAAAGTAAGTGCTTCACAAACATGAAGCACTTACTATAATCTTGCATTGAACCCTCATTGTATGCAAACTTATTAAGAATTGTCAGCAAAATGAAAAGCATAACATTAGATGTTTTCGTCATTTGAGAAAGTGAGTCTCATTGACAGCCATATTTTAATGTCTATCTTTGTTTATTTCAGACAGCCATTTATAGCTGGAATATATCTGATGCTTGCATATGATGTAAGAATACCACCTAATACAGATAGTAAGTTATTGGTATCATGTTTTGTGAACATATTGAAGTGAGACTTTATCCATAAAGTGATATGTGTGATATTAGACATAAGTGATAAAGACATGATGTGAGATTGTTTAATCACACCAAAACATAAATCAGTGGACTAGATAAGAGGGCGTATTTTGGTCTTTAACCTGTTACCAAACAATAAAGACATTTGACCAGTTTGTTGCAGATGACTTGAAAACATTGAGGGAAAAGAAGATATGGCTCTTAACAAGCAATGTCTCCTTTTCCCACAATATTTTCCTCCGATCAGAAGACTATTTTAGAATTTCATCTCATTTTGAAATGTCATCTGCAAACTCTTATAATTTTGGACAGTCAAAATTTGATGTTTTGTAAAGGGTTAACACTCCTTATTTCTAAAACAGATTAAAGGGGAGTGGCCTCTGTTGCCTAGTGCTTAGAGTACAGCGTTTCAATTTTATTCCTTTTCATACCAAACAACTTCATCCAGATTAAACTTTCATGCTCTTTTTATCCACACTTTCGCTCTACATCCAATACTGTTATTCTGTTTCTCTATTTTCAGAGACCCATGCTGACATATCTTGTAGATTTAATTGGCAAACCAGTATTGTGCCATTTGGATTCAGAACCCATGCTCATAGCCTGGGTAAGTGTCTCAATGTTCATTACATACAGTCAATAACAACAACTGTTTGTCAACTCTAGATGACAGATATAGCTTATGAAAGATATAATATTCATGCTGAAATTAAGTAAAAGCATGGTAACAAAAAAATGTTTTGCTTTTATCATTTTCTTCATATAAACAATTTGATATTCATATTTTAGAATATTATATAAACAAATTGAATGGCACTTTATAGGTCAATCGCGCTCTTGTATGATGTTTATGTTTCATTGATAGGTACCATACCTGACACTAGGGGTGATAGGAATATCTGATCAGAGTTAGTTATCGTTACATTTGGCCTATTTCACCTGTTTACATTTTTTGAACTCAGCCATAGAATGTGTTGGACCTATGTCATACATGTGAAAAGGGATGATTGGAATATCTGATCAGAGTTGCCTACTATTGCATTAAGTCATTTTCACCTGTTTACATTTTAATTCGGCCATATACCGTGTTTGACCTATAGACAATGATGGATGAAAATTAATGTTTCCTTTGTGAAATTGCGTTCTAACAATTTTAACACACTGCGGAATTGCTTTTCCCCCAAAAAGGCTGGGTTTAGGCATATGGTTTCCCCCAGAACAAGCTCTTTTTCACTCCATCATGTTGTTTCAGGCCAAGTAATCTCAGGCTATAAAGAAAAGAATGGAGAATTTACGCAGATAGGAAAAGGCAACCCACAGTGGCCTCAGGTAAGCTTAATTGCTATCAATTAGCTGATTCCCTTATGAGGTGATATTGTGATTAGTTCAGGGCAGAAAGAGGCAGCAGGGCACCAGCATTCCCATCATTCTGATTTGGGGGCGGAGCTAAATGGGAATGAGTCTGTGGATCCAAAGGCAGAAAACTGAAGGCAATATCAGATGAAAAAATAAGTTAACACATTTCCACCTAATTCACATTTTGTGTTTTGCAGCACACAATTTTTAAAAGGCATTGTGGCAAAAGGATAAATTGCTTGTCACAAGCAATTTCTCCTTTTGCCACAATGCTTTTCAAATCTATTCAATCTATTATTGAAATTATCACAGCAGCAAAACTGAAACGTTTTCCACATGTTTACCAAGCTTTTCTAAAGTCGTCTGCTTCAAGTAAAAAATTACATCTTCAGGTGAAAAAGAGTAAAAGGAAAAAATATTTTTCGATATTGCATAGAAACCATTATGACCAAATGGATAAATTTCCCATAAAGTCTGATATATTCTTAGAGGAAATTTATTTTTTGTTCAGAGTGGTTTCTAACTCCTTCGCAGGGAGATGGGGAAACTGAGGTGTATTGGAGCACAACTGATATTTCATTTTGAATAAGAAGTTGGAAATTGATAGACAAAGAGCAAGTTCATGTTCACTTTGATATTTGTTTTAGTTTTAATTATTATAAAATGAGTAAGTATTTAATCAATATTAAAGGTGCTTGCTCACTGAAATCTAGGTGTCTCTCGTTGCTCTTCAAAGTTTTTTCATCAAAGACCATAATAGATTGCCTAAAAATCGTTATTTTGGTAGAAATTTGTGGAAAATGACATACAAATTCTTTATATAAAAATGATTGGCGAGCAATTTCTCCTTTTCCCATAAGGTTTTCTACTCTATCAGAAGATTATTTTTCAAATTCATCACATTTTGAAATGTCGTGTGCAAAATCTTTCAGTTTGGGACAGTTGAAAATTTGTTGTTTGAGAAAAGGTTAAATGGATTATAATTATCCTATTTCAGGCTTTCTATCCAGTACAGACGGAAGTTGTTATAAATCCCGGGGATAATCTGGTAAGCAATATGTTTTAACTCAACTACCACAGTTTCTTTTAGCAGAAATTGAATTTAGTTGTAAATTTCCTTCAAACAGCGATCTATATGGTTTCATTTATGTATTTACTAGGTTTACTTTGATTCCAATTTCATATTCATTATCATTTTGTTTATGATACGTCTTCACAAAATATTAGTTGATATTAAGAATCATAAAACATGAAGGGTAATTTCCGATTGAGTGTTCAGTGTAAGCTTGTATATGGCTTGAAAAGAGGTTAAGGACTGATGTTGAATAGGGGAGTGTAACAACTCAAAGGATATAACTGGAATACTCTTAAGCACTGCAACTATTTGCAGCTATAAACTATGATATATGAGAAAGAAAAAAATATATATTGTATATTTACTTACTGTCTGTATGGTTTTCAGCTGGCCAGATGTACCTATAACTCAACTGGAAGAAACAGAGTCACAAACATTGGGTAAGCTTCAATTTCAAAATGATATCATCAATTGCTATCATTTTCAAAATGGTTACTATTAGCTGAAAGTAATTTGTCATTAAGGAAATCTTAGAGCGTACACATTTATCATTTTTATTGTTGTTTGGTTGCTTTCTAGTACTTTTCATGTGAAGTTTGATCATTCAAATTTTTAATGCATCTCTAGCAGTCAACGAACATTACATCTGTCACAAAAGGACAAATTGATTGCATAAGCAACATTATTCTGTCATGTCACAATTGCTTTTACCCAGTATCACAAAAACCGAGTTTTTCATATTTTATAAGTCCATCTGCATCTTCTCTCAATTTGGACTTGTTCATCTGCATCTTCTCTCAATTTGGACGTGTTCATCTGCATCTTCCCTCAAATTGGAAGTGTCCAAATATCCCATATTGGGAATGGGTTGATAGAAAGATGTTTATTTTGCAGGGCCACATCGGAGGATGAGATGTGTAATTTCTACATCATGTACTACATGAACGCCAACGAAACAAACAAGAAAGGAAAGTTTGAAACATGCGCTGGGAATAACCAATTGTACCTCTTCTCACACATTCCTGCGGACTCTGACACACCGTTGCCTAGAAACGAAGCTCTAGAAGAGGCAGCCGGGCACCAGCATTCCCATCATTCTGATGTGGGGGCGGAGCTAAATGGGAATGAGGCTGGGGAACCAAAGGTGGACACTGAGCTGCCAGTAAATGGTGTCATTCAGGAACCACAACATAAACCTGGTAATGCAATTGATAAAATGGCAGGAAGTTTGAAAGGGCGTGTTGATGGTGATGGTTTATTAGGGAAGGATAAGTTTGATTATACTTATGATGATGGTGTTGATTTAGGTGAGAAGTTTGGTAACAGCCGGCGTGTTAATGATTTAAATGCCTATAACTACCCTAGAAAGGATCAGCAGTATTTGTATGATTATGAATCTGACTATCAGGACCCTGATTACTATACGGGTGGCAGACAGAGAACATCTAGCAAGGCAAAGAAGCCATATTATGACATTGAGAACCTGAGAAAGGGTTACATGACAGATTTTTCTAAAGACAAATTCTTAGATAACCAAAAACAATCACTCAGTCGTAATCGTAATAAGATATTTGATATCAAGTATGACGATTATGCTTCTGAAGCTTTAAAGGATTCCTCAAAGTCTACCTCAGGAAAAAAGGGAGCCCACTCTGATGGAAATTTAGATAAGGGAGGTAATTCTGATACTCCTGTGGCCAAGGCAACAGTTCCAGGTACTCATATCAATGTTGTCTGGTTCCCCCTTTCTGCTCTATGTTCCCCCTTTGGTACTTTATTTTGCTAGTATTTTATACATTTATCAACCTTTAAGCTACCTAAGGACCTGACCCTGTCTTATTTCTGCTATATATATAGCTCTTTTTGAGAAGTCCTTTAGCAAATGTGCAACAAGATTTGCGATTTTTGGTATCCAAAATGTATGTTTCTTCATGATCTGTTTAAATGGTCAAAGGTGCCTCAAGACTGACCCATTTGATCAGATATTGTGTTCATTCAATAGACAGAGGTAACAACTAACCTTGATACACAGGTTTTTCTGTCCATTTACTTTGAAATATTGTCCTAGAGACTATTGACATACAGTTTTGGATACGACAGAAGGTAGAAAAAGAATCACACCAAATCAATGCCTACTGTGTAAACTGATATATCAATTGCTCGTAGTTTGCTCTTCAGACATTCAATATTGTTAACCCTTATAGCGCTGTAAACGAATTCATGCTTATGCAAACAGGTAAGATCCAGGCTAGTGGCCAAATGAATTGGCGGCTGGCCTTTGATCTGACCTGTTTGCTACTCTGAGTATCTTTCCTCATCAGACACAAAAATCTATTCTATTTTTTAAATTACCCAGCATTCTATGGGTTAAGAATTATAAAGACCGCAAAGTGTTATGATGTCTGATGAACAACATACGCTTTCTTGAAGAACAAGGTGGATGTGGGACATAATTGTAATCTTTGTATTCAAGTGCAGGTTTTCAAAGATACCTTTTCCCTGCCCTTCCGCTCTCTGGTTATCAAGAGCTATAATAAACCAGAATGAAGAAGTTGTATTGTTGTGTAAAGAATTTCGTATACAGTTGTATTAAAAGACAATGGTCTAATAGTTTAATGCCATTACATGTTTAGAGTACAGTTTTGTAGAAAATCTAGAAAATGTAAACCTCTTCTAGTTTAATCATTCCCTTTGTTTTCTTTATTACATTGTCTTTTGCTCTGGAAAGTCACTTTTAGTGTATTAATAAATAAATTCAGATTCATATGGCTAATTTTTTGATAGATCTTGCATAAAGCATTTTTTAACTGTTCTTTGTCAAGGATAAATTTGGAAGTTGTCACAGTTCCAGCACATACAACTTTGTTGGTCAGTTCATTCCAATTCTTAATACCTCTGTGTGACAAGGAGCAATGTCAAATAGATTTGTTCTGGGTTTGGCTCTTGGTTTGATAATTTAAAAGTCATTCCTTCTAGGGTCATGAGGACTTGTAGATAACGTTTACATTTTGAGAAGTCATACTTATCTTTATTATGCAGCATTTGGTACACTTAACTCTCTATCAAACACCAAATTTTTTACAACATTTCAAAATGTGATGAAATTGATAAACAATCTTCTGATAGGGCAGAAAACATTGTGGGAAAAGGAGAAATTGCTTGTTAAGAGTAATTTCTCTTTTTCCTCCAATGTTTTCCAGAGTCGTCTGCAAAAAACTGGTCAAATGTCGTTATTGTTTGGCGATGGGTTAAATCATATCTTCCCTGTTACGAGGGCATTTTAATGTCTGTAAGTCAATTCTCAAAGATTAGTTTTACATGACAATTATTGTTAGTATTTTCTAAGCAAGGTAAAATGAGTATTCACCGTACAATAGGGAGATTTAATAAGATACATTCAAATCAAAAGGTACTGGTAATGCCCTCTTCCCTTTACATTCTTTTTTATTTCGATTATTGTGATTTCTGCAATGTTAAGTAACTGAAATGCATGCTTGCTTAAGTCTTGTCTTTTAGAAAAGATTTATTATACTAAGTGCATGTTTCAAACCTTTGTCAATTAAAACCTTTTCCAGGTCGGAGTTATTTGGTGCAACCGCCTTCATGCTTATGCAAAAAGGTTAGATCCAGGCCAACCGCCAAGTAAAATGGCAGGTGGCCTGTGATCAAATCTGTTAGCATCTGAGTATCTTTCCTTGAAAGAATAAACAGATTTCTAAGGTTTTGGAAAGCAGACGACACAAAAATCTATTTTTAGATTATTATTTTTTCAATTGTCATTTAACAATTCTTTTAAATAAAATTAAATAAATTCAAACATAACATGTAGGGAAGTAACATAAGGCATTACAACATAGTAAATGAGAAATATTTCTGTCAGGTAATTTTAATCCGAGAAAAGAAAATAGACTTCAATAGAGTTTGAAATGCTTTCTTTACAGGCCAATATTGTTTGTTATAGCATTGATAAATTGATGTGCTTGTTTTTTTGCCGCAAATTTTCATGGATGAAATTGTATAGAAAAGTCATGCTTTCTGAAAATAGTAACAAGTTTTTTAAAACAACTATTTCAAGTTCATATTCTGTCAAAAGCTATTACATAACTAAAATAGTTTAGATACAGTGTTAAACACTATACAAAAATGGTAAGAGACCATTGTTTAGACCAATTTCTCCTTTTGTCAATGTGGTTTCTCAAACCTTCTGTAGCTACAATGCTATAAAGTGTATTAATGAAGAAGTTCATTTTCTTGCTTTATTGGCGCCTCAGACTAGAGTGTGAGTTTAAATATTTTTATTTTCAAGAGAGGTAGTCTTTCTTACTTTTGGTATGATGATGGGTTTTACTAACCTGATTCAGCTCCTATTGGCAGACCAGTCTTCTCCCATCATAATAAGCTCGGAATCGCAACATAATTGTAATAATGTAGAGGCGATGTAAAACCAATATAACATAAACTAATCATGCTGTACTACGATACTGTTTACAGAGGTTGTTACCGAGGTTGCTACTGACCACAAGCTAGACCTGAAGTTTATATCGGAGATGGGACAGTTCCAGATCGGGCAGGTCGGTGGATTGGCTGTAAATGATGCGGGAGAACTACATATTTTCCATCGAGGCTCTCGCGTCTGGAATTCAGTGTAAGTCAATCTTATTGTATCCATAACCCTTAGAATGCTGGGTAATTTTCTGAAAATAGATTTTTGTGTTGTCTGCTTTCCAAAACCTTGAATATCTACTTAATTTTGTTGAGGAAAGTTATTTCGGGTAACAAACAGGTGCGATCACAGGCCAGCTGCCAATTTACTTGGCAGTTGGCCTGTATCTAACCTGTTTGCATAAGCATGAAGTCGGTTCCTTCAATTTTAGGGTTAACTCAGTCATTTATCCAAATGGCCCACATTGTGTGATGGTTTAAGTGCTGAACTTAAAATCACATGACACTTCTTTGCATAGGTTCAATTCCCTGTTCCTGTAGAATTAGATTTTCATGAGAGATAGCCTCATTGTGGACTAACTTCAGCTTTTCATAAATCTCGTAGGCAGTTAAGCCTGGGTTCTTAATTCTTTGTTAAGGAGACAGAGTTAAAGGTAATACTGTTGACACAATGTAAATAACCAATGAAAAACAAAATGAAAGTCTATAATTTAATAAAATTTTGTTAGAGTCTAATATTTTCTTGCACAAAATTGGAAATGAAAGTTTTTCATTGTAATTTCACAAAGGCTTATTCCTCTAAATGTATGATTTAAAACTATTCATTACCCTAAATTATTTTAAGAGATCATGCATTGCTCAGTGGTTTAATGACCTTAGCTGTCGATGGGCCTTAAAACACCATTCATTCATTCAGTGGTTTAGGTGTTAGACTTCCCTGGTTCGTTCCTAACAAGATTTCCTGGTGTTAACGGGTCATCTTTTGGTAAGACACTACAAAGCACTAGCCTTATGCTGGATAATCAATGGTAAGCTGTATATGATATATATGACAAAATGGATAAACTAGATAAACAAATGACTATTTCAGGTCTTTTGATATGCGCAACAACTATCAGCTGAAGACATTTCCAGTAGAATCAGATGCTGTGATAATACTCAATCCGGATGGAACAATAAAGAGGCAGTTTGGCAAGAATAGGTAGGTGACATGAAAAACCTTGTGAGAATTATCCCTAAGAATTTTGCCTTGTTAGTATTGACTTTGTATAATGGTATTTTCATGAAAATATTCAAGAAGTACCTTCATAAGTAATTAATATCAATCTTTAATTCTTTCCATCAAATAGGACTTAATTACTTTATCAAATCACAAGAATAGGCATATGGCAATAGCAACTTAACCCTTATAGTACTGGAACCGACTTCATGCTTATGCAAACAGGTTAGATTCAGGCTAGTCTCCAAGTAAATTGGCAGCTGGCCTGTGATCTAACCTGTTTGCTACTCGAGGATCATTCCTCATCAAAATTAAGCAGATGTTTAAGGCTTTGGATAGCAGACGACACAAAAAACTTTTCTTTAGAAAATTACCAAGCATTATAAGGGTTAAAAAAACCAGTGGTGCAGTGGTATAGTGTCATCCTCTTTAACCGAGATCTCAATTTCAATCCTCTTTGGGACTAGCAAACTCTTTTGATAGTGCAGAAAACATTGGGGGAAAAGGAAAAATTGCTCGTTACGAGCAATTTCTCCTTTTCCCACAATGTTTTCTAAAGTGAGTTTGGTTTAGTATCCAGGAAGTAGTCATTGGGAGTAAATTTAATAAGCTTCAAGCTTCCATCTCAATCAATGTAAAATGAAGAAGTTTAAACTCACTTAATAAAAGCTATGTTTTTATATTGTTAGAAATGTAGAAGCTATTGTGATAATAGCAGCAGCTATTGTGTCAGTAGAAGCAATTTCTTCTTTTGTGATATTCATTTCTTGATTTATTTGCTGTATGCAAGTCAAAACAAGATGTCACATGATGTCACATGCTGTTGATTAGTTAAATGAGAATGATTTCATAAAGAATTTATTGTTTCCTTGCTCCAGATATTTTCTACCTCACGGACTAAGTCTGGATAAAGCTGGGAACATGTGGTTGACGGATGTTGCCCTGCATCAAGTCTTCAGGATTCCTGTTGGAAAGGAGGAACCAGACATGGAACTGGGTATCAAGTTTGAGCCGGGGGTCGACGATGAACATTTCTGTAAACCGTCAGATGTAGCTGTTATGCCCAATGGGGATTTCTTTGTGTCTGATGGGTAGGTATTAAATAATACTTGTACCCATAGCATCATATGGGATTTTGTGAGTGTTCCAAATTGAAAGGAATAGCAGATGATGTTAAGGTATCAAAGACACTTTTTTCTCTTGTGACATTGGGAGAAATAACCTTAATAAAAAGTAGAAATTGTCAAATGTTTTCTCCTCTTGATAAAATGATTTGTCAAGTATTTGATAAAGATATGATGAAATGTGTATGCTAAGGAAAGAGCTAATGAATTTTGTTAATTTGCATTGCATATTTAAGAAGTGCAGGCATAAGCCAATACTTTATCTTGATATATGATACTTTTGATCATATATTCAGAAGAGAACAAGAGAGATAAGAAGAATTGAGACGTAAAAGAGAAAGTGTGCAAATAAAAATTCTTTGTTCCTAAATTCACACTCATTTTAGCTCAAATTTTTAACAAAATAGATCAATATCAATTTGGATGTTCAATTATGCCATAATGACAAATAGTGTCAAACTGGTAAAATTGGAATCAAAACAAAAAACATATGTCACTAGATAAAAGCATAAGAATCCTTTTGTAAAAGTTAAAAACAATGCTTCTTTTCTTATTCTTCAAATTTGTTGTAATAAGTTCAATGAATCTCAGGTGAGCGATTCTAGGGCACTCATGGCCCTTTTGTTTCAATTGATTTGGGGCTTAATGTTTTTACACTGTTTCTCTGTGAGTTCATGCTTATTAATATGAACTGTTTTTGTTTCAGATACTGTAATTCTAGGATCATGAAGTTTGACAAGTTTGGTTACTTTGTGAAGAAGTGGGGAACACCAGGCAGGAAACAAGGTGACACTTATTTTTTATTTATAATGGCAAATTTCCAATGCTCAGTTGTTTTCATTCCTTAGTTCTTATCCAATCCATTAACTTAAAGTATCTCACAGTTCTTTTTTCAATGTAGGCAAAAACAGATTTATCATGAGAAGAGCCTAACAGCAGACAACATCTACTTCTTTAAATACCATGATTACAAAGTTAATGTATTGATTATTCAGTTTCTTATTAATTTGTTGCATTATTATTGATTATCTAAAGGAATGTGCACTGAAGATAACAATTTTAGAATGGTGGTTTAAACAATCCTTGCCGATAAACAAAATACCATTTTTAGCTCGATTAATCGAAGAATAAGGAGAACTATATCATTCACACTGCCACTAGCATCACTCTATGGTAAAATTTTTACATGAAAGTTTGTATCTCATTAACTACTGTTTGAAATGAATACAATCAATTTGTCTGTTTGTCACAAAGATTCCTATCAATTATGACACTACATGTATTAAGTTAACCCTTTTCCCAAACACCAAAGTTTCGATGTCCCAAATTGAAAGAGTTTGCAGACGTCATTTCAAAATGTGATAGAATTGAAAAACAATCTTCTGATATGGCAGAAAACGTTGTGGGAAAAGGAGAAATTGCCCATTTAGAGCAATTTCTCCTTTTCCCACAATGTTTTCCAGAGCCGTCTGCAACAACCTGGTCAAATGTGGTTATTGTTTGGTAATGGGTTAATTCAACTAGATGATATTACCTTTCAGGTGGTCTCCACCCCCCGCCAGGTACATTCAACCTTCCCCATGGACTGGCCCTGGCCGAGGATAAGAAGCTGGTGTGTGTAGCAGACAGGGAGAATGGACGGATACAGTGCTTCGACTATGATGGGAACTTTGTTATACAGATGCACCCAGAAGCCTTTGGAAACGCTCTCTATGCTCTGGAATATTGCCCCAAACATGGTGAGTTACATTGCCATGTGTGTCCTGCATGGCCCAGTGGTGAAACTGGTGGATTTATAGAAGTTGGGGGTCCTTGGTTCAAGTCCTACCAATGCCTCTGGTTACATGAAAGTGTCTATTGGCAAGACACCGAAGAGACCTTGCCTAGTACATGTACTGGTGAACCCAAGAAAGTCATTACATAACTGCAAAATTATTGACACAGGGTTAAAATCAATATGATCAAAGACATTGTCATAATAAAACCATTCCTCTTATGTCTGTGGCCATGGCTTTTGCAATAGGAGCTGTCATGTGTGTTGTTTGCATTTTAAGCCATACTGTAAACAAACAAACAATGTAAAAGCAATGATAGTAATGTCTAATTGTGGGAGGGAGACTCCTGGTTGACTTACGGTATTCCTTTGGTTCTACCTGACTTGACAGGACTTATATGCAGGCAAATTGGGGGTCTTCCTTCATCATTGTGGGCTTGGCATCGCAACATAACTGAAATAATGTTGATGTGATGAAAAGCCCTTATAAAAATAATAAATAATGTCTTATCAGGTCATAAGGACTTTTGGCATCTGTTCATCCAAGGTGCCACTTTGTACCTTTTTGCACCCTAAATGAAAATTGACTATCCTCCATTTTCCCCAGGTGGTGTACTGTTTGCTGTGAATGGCCCGGTGAATGGACCAAATGACAAAGAAACTCGAGGGTTTACTATTGATATCAACAATGGGAACCTTCTGTCTTCATGGAACATACCAAAAACGGTGCGTGAATGAAAATATCCCATGGTCTCTACTTCTTATTTCATATTTGCTTGTTTGGATAAAGCTGTGTAGCAAATTTTGAGAAAGAGCTTTGACAAAAAGAGAAAAATGTTCTGATTTTTATGAGTGGGTTCTCTTTTTCTCACAATTGTTTCTAAACAATATCACTAAATAATTTGTTTGTACTTAAACTCATTCAAAGGTTCAATGCAATACTATAGTAAGTGCTTCAAGTTTGTGAAGCAATTACTTTAGTCTTGTATTGAACCCTTGAATTGTAGCATGCTATTACTTTGAAATATCCCAGTCACAAAAGCTGAAATGAGGAAATTGGTTAAAAGGTTCAAATTGGTTCATTACGCTGTTTATCTATGAATCAGCTTGTTTTAACTGTTGTTTAAAGTTTTGTGTCAAAAGTACTTCTTTTGCATTTATAAGTATTCATTGTTTAATAAATGTCAACAAGAAAAGTGGGTAAATCATGTTGGATGGATGCCTGAAGGATTGCCAATGGCTCTTTTAGCGGGATGAGGTCAAATTGACATTAAAGTTTCAGGTTCTTCTTTTATTGATATGCTGTATATTTCAGCATATCCGAAAATGTGTTGATATGAAGTAAAATAAAATAAAAACATGAAATGAAATGTGTACTCTTATTTTCCAGGGATTCACACATCCGCACGATTTGACTGTAGACACAAACCGTCATTTGGTGTATGTTGGAGAATTGAACCCAAGTAAAGTGTGGAAGTTTGAAATGTCAAAATATTTACTATTAGGTATTTATTTAACTTTTTCTTGTTTAGATAATACCGTTTTATTCTACATTGATTGTTGAAATGTTTTATTACTTATTCCTATCACTTTTGATTCTCTTCTTGATGAAAAAAACAGTAAGTGCTGTGAACTTTTTTAAAGCAATTATGTACTTTTCAGAAAGAATTGTAACATAACAACATTGTTTTATTGATTTCTTGTGACATTGTAGGCAAACCTATTGGCGAAAGGAAAATTTGAGCTAATCTTCCTTTTTGCTAAGCGTTTCCTTTCTTTTACACATTTTAGTTTCATATAAAATACATTTTTTATGGCTTTTGCGCTGTTTTTAAGTTTGGTACATAGGGATGGCATTAGATATTTATACATTAACCTATTTGCAAGATTAAACTATCAAAAAATATATTTTGTCAACGCGTAAATGAAAGTGAGCACAGCAATCTTCACTCAAAAATTAATCTCTGTGAAATTTATTTTGCTAATGTAAAAATTGAACTTTGACCTTGTTAATTTACATGGAAACAGATGCACTAAGTGTAAATACATTGAGAACGTTGCCCATTTTGATAGACATTTTTTAATGCTTGATGATATTGTCAACCTTGTCAATAAACTTTTTCTTTGAAGGCCCATGAAAGGAGATTAATGCTTTAGCAAACTTTATTATTTGGTAAACTTTTGGTCAGATTAAAAAAGTTATCACCAAAGAAAACCACCAACACAATTTAATTGTAAAAGCCAACAAGAAATAACCAAGATCAGCCAGTTTGATAAATCAGATTGCCAGATTCTTGACCTCACATGTTACACAAATATTTGAACCGACCAATCAGAATTCGTTATTTTAAATATGTAAACAAACAGGCTGTTGATAAACATGATTGAATAGGAGACAACTATATTTCAAGCACAAAATAACATTTGTAAAGGAGTTTATCTATTAGGGTCTCATGGCATTCATAATGTAATTTTCATGACTTTTGGAAACATCAAAACCAAAAAACTCCATATACTTTTTCAGTAATTTATTTGTACTCAAACCCTTTCATGTGCCTTTAATGTTTTTGAAGCTGTTAAGATTTGACCAAGTTGATATACATGTCATTGATTTTTGACCTTTTGAATACAGATGACCTTAATCTAGATTCAATTTAACTGTTGATGTTATTAACCCTTTACCAAACACCAAATATTTGACTGTCCCAAATTGAAAGAGTTTGCAGATGACATTTCATAATGTGATGAAATTGAAAAATAATCTTCTGATAGGTCAGAAAACATTGTGGGAAGAGGAAAAATTGCTTGTTAAGAGCAATTTCTTCTTTTCCCACAATGTTTTCCAGAGTTGATGGAACAAACAGGTCAAATGTCGTTATTCTTTGGTAATGGGTTAATATAATTTGAACTTTGACTTTAACAGTCAATGCAACCAAAGGAGCAGGTACGTCAGATCAGTCTATACCAATGGACAATGACAATTCTGGGAGCCAGCCGGTTTCCATGGAAACAATAAGTATGACTCCGGGGATGGGTAGTGTTGTTACAAACGCCGCTGTTGTCTCTAGCACAATCAGTCAGTCTGTGACGACTAAAACAGTCACTGACCCTCCCCCCATTGATGTTGTACCAGACACACATGATATGGATGTTGTGATTAAGGAGGCCAAGAACATATTAGAATGTACGGCAAAGTATTGTATCGTAGCCTAGACCACCATAGCCTGTAGTGTTGTGTACTTTTCTATAGCTGGCTGTTTTGTTGCTTTACCTCCATTAAATGTGCTTTACCGCCATCGAACATGCTTTACCTCCATTGAATGTGGTACTAATGTGTGGTTTTTCTGCAGATTCTGACACCTTTGTTGTAGTCCCTTTCTCCATGATAACTTAACCCTTTACCAAACGCCACATTTTCGACTGTCCTGATTTGAGAGAGGATGCAGATGACATTTCAAAATGTGTTGGAATTGAAAAATAATCCTCTGATAGGGCAGGAAATATTGTTGGAAAAGGAGAAATTGCTCGTTAAAAGGAATTTCTCCATTTCCCACAATGTTTTCCAGAGTCGTCTGCAATAAACTGGTAAAATGTTGTAATTGTTTGATAATGTGTTAAATGGGGTATCTAAAGTGTGCCTACTTTATAGCTTGTAACTTGTATCCATATCTTTCTTTCTTTGTTTTGGTCTTTAAGCTTTTCCTGTGTACTGTTGATGGGGTTCTATGCTTGTAATGTGTCTCATGATCAAATATTATTTGTGTGATTCAAGGGTCTCTGTTGCTTAATGCAACAATGTTGTAGAAATGCCATTTCTAATTTGATTTAAATCCCTGAATTGGTTGTGTTATATTTTAAGCTTGACTTTTCAAAGAATGAGGAGAGCTATACAACTCACCTGGGCTTTGCGGCGAAACACCTTGGTTAGGTTTTTACATGCAAATTTGTATTTCATAAACTTCTTTATGGAATGGCTTGATACATCACACATGTGTTCAGTGTCATTATGTAAGGTCCTTGACCAAGTTTCATATCTCGTTTTGAATTTAAGCAAATTATGCATCTTTTGTACTTAGTTAATCTTGGTTATGTTTTTACATGCAAGTTTGTATCTCAACAACTATTGTAAGAAATCAATGTGTGAATCCTCATAGTTTAGAAACAAATAATATTTCACTGACCTATACCCCTCTCTGATATTATCGAATAGTCAAGCATACTATCTTATGGACAGCTCTTGTTTATGATAGCCCCGATATTGACCTACATGATGCCAAACATTCTGCCATCTGGCCAGCCCTTATGGACAGCTCTTGTTTATGATAGCCCCGATATTGACCTACATGATGCCAAACATTCTGCCATCTGGCCAGCCCTTATGGACAGCTCTTGTTTATGATAGCCCCGATATTGACCTACATGATGCCAAACATTCTGCCATCTGGCCAGCCCTTATGGACAGCTCTTGTTTATGATAGCCCCGATATTGACCTACATGATGCCAAACATTCTGCCATCTGGCCAGCCCTTATGGACAGCTCTTGTTTATGATAGCCCCGATATTGACCTACATGATGCCAAACATTCTGCCATCTGGCCAGCCCTTATGGACAGCTCTTGTTTATGATAGCCCCGATATTGACCTACATGATGCCAAACATTCTGCCATCTGGCCAGCCCTTATGGACAGCTCTTGTTTATGATAGCCCCGATATTGACCTACATGATGCCAAACATTCTGCCATCTGGCCAGCCCTTATGGACAGCTCTTGTTTATGATAGCCCCGATATTGACCTACATGATGCCAAACATTCTGCCATCTGGCCAGCCCTTATGGACAGCTCTTGTTTATGATAGCCCCGATATTGACCTACATGATGCCAAACATTCTGCCATCTGGCCAGCCCTTATGGACAGCTCTTGTTTATGATAGCCCCGATATTGACCTACATGATGCCAAACATTCTGCCATCTGGCCAGCCCTTATGGACAGCTCTTGTTTATGATAGCCCCGATATTGACCTACATGATGCCAAACATTCTGCCATCTGGCCAGCCCTTATGGACAGCTCTTGTTTATGATAGCCCCGATATTGACCTACATGATGCCGAACATTCTGCCATCTGGCCAGCCCTTATGGGCAGCTCATTTTTGGCTCTTTCTCCCTCCTTTGATTTTTTAGCTTACCTTAGCAATAACATTGAAATACACAACTTTAAGCCCTGCATGATAGTTACTGATTGGTACTGATCAATAGACAGACATGGCTTGGATGCACTTGGTTCTGATTGGAAATCTCATCGAGTAGACAAAATTAACACATACATGTACAATGTACCTTAAAGGTTTGTAGAGAATGGCACTTACAGGGTATTTAAGATGAAGGTGACTACATTATACAAGGTTCTTTATATACTAAAAAATATATATATCTTTTGGGCCGTGGGGTATTTATCTCTTAGGATTTAATGTGATTATTTTTTTTATTTTTTTTTTTTCATTATTTAGATCTCACAGTTTGAATCAAATTTGCTGAAATTTGCAAGAGATATTGTGCCCGAGAATTAATTCATATGTTATAGTTGAGCTGACTGATATTGGATCATGTGGGTTTTCATTGCCCATTATGGACATTTATGACTGTTCCAAAGTTAAGGAATTTGTAGTGATGCACATTTCTGACAAACCAATATGTAATCTTGTGTAATTATGTAAACCATTGACAACATGACAAATGGGCAGACAGAAATGTGTATTCCTCATAAATGGCAATGCACCCTTGTTTCACTACCGAGTAGGAATTGTGTCAAAGTGTCTTCTGAAGACTTTTCCATCAAATGCCTTAAAGTAAAGATTTATAGAGTAAGATGTGAATTGATAAAGTGAATTTCTGGAAAGAGATCTCAACTCAAGATCCTAGTGAACATTTACATGACACTTTAATTCTTGTTTTGAGAATAAATGTCTGCTTAACCCTTATAGCTCTGGAACCGACTCCATGCTTATGAAAACAGGTTAGATCCAGGCCAGCCACCAAATAAATTGGCAGTTGGCCTGTGATCTAACCTGATTTCTACCCTGAGTATCTTTCCTCAACAAAATTAAGCAGATATTGAAGGTTTTGGAAAGCAGATGATACAAAAATCTATTATTAGAAAATTATCCAGCATTCTAAGGGTTAATTTCTAGAATGTATATCGTTCAATCCTCTTTCTTTTGTGATAGCCACTCATGCTTTTACTTTTTGTCTGTATGTAGGCTTGGTATGTTCATGCATAGAAGCATAAATTAACTTTTAGGAACTTAAATCCTATTCTTTATTTATATGTTTGCTTTCTATTAAAAGTAGTACTTAAGAAGGCAGAGTATTAATGGTGTTAAACCCCCTTTTTGTAAGCTTATAACATCTTACATCTTACAAAGTGCAGTTGATTTTGTTTAAAGCAAGTGATTCAAAACAAACGCTCTCAGACAGTTTTCTGAATGAGGAAATCAGCAATTCAGTTATTCAATTTTGAAAGTATTTAAATTTCATTTCTTAGAGGATCAGTTTTGGCAGATAGGGGTTGGGGTTGCATATACAATGTATGAGTAAATGCTTTTCGAGATTCGGAGTAAAAACTTGGATGATTCCAGGTAGAAGAACAAAGTATTGATGATTTTACGTTTCATTAACTGACTTTGAGGTTATTAGGTAAATAGGGCAAACATAGATTTAAATTTGTGATTTTTCTGTATTTTACCAATTACATTATTTTTCCCCATCAAGACAATAATTCACAATCTCTTGTCTGGAGTTGTGCTAGATGTGATAAATGTAGTAGCTTTTTGGTTTGTGATGCTCACTATTAGAATCAATTATTAGATTTAGTCTAGTATGTAGATTTGCATGATTTACCTCTCTATTTATTATTTACTCATTTGAAACCACCTGTGGTAATTGACTCAAGAAACAACTGTGAGAAAATATAATGCTCTATATATGAAGTTACTTTAATCATCACAACAGTCTCTTCCCTTTTTCATACACTATGATTCTACTGTTTTGATGCTTTCAACTTTGAGCGGTAATAAATTCCAGGATTGAACAGTATCAATACTTCTGAAAACAGAATTTATACATAAGCAAAGTATCTTATAAACTATTTTCTCATTATGGTTTATTTGCTTATGACAAAAATGCCCAATGTTTCATATAGGATGGGTTTAGGCATGAACATACATATCAAAGATTATTAACAGCTGTGAAAGATATACTTGTTTCTATGTTTAGCTCTGTTTTTCAAGGGCATTTTGCTACTGATGATATGTATATTTTCTATTCCCCTTTTTTCCTCAAATTTCAGATGCTGACGAGAGTGACAGTTTTGCGCCATCTTTAATTATTGGTACCCTGCTGGTGGTCCCTGTTGTCCTGCTTATTGTGATAACTATCCTTATCCGGCTGTACAATACAGGTAACCAGCTTATTTTTATTCTAAACATAGCTTTTAACCCCTTACTCCACAATATGTTTGATGCATCCTCAGCAGATGTCTTAACTCTTTACCAAACGCCAAATTTTCGACTGCCCCAAATTGAAAAAGTTTGCAGACGACATTATAAAATGTCATAAAATTGAAAAATAATCTTCTGGTAGGCCTGTAAATGTCGGAAAAGGAGAATTTGCTTGTTAAGGGCAATTTCTCCTTTTCCCACAATGTTTTCCAGAGTCGTCTGCAACAAACTGGTCAAACATCGTTATTGTTTGGAAATGGGTTAAGAAATCACTGTGACTTTTCATACCACCGGTACATGTATATAATGTTTGTCTGTTGTTGTTTTCAGTTTGAAGTACTCTTAAAATCCCATATGGAAGAATATGTTATTAGGTCTGCACTAACGTATTGTTCTAGTACATCTTATTTTGCATATCTGTTTGTTTGAGCTTCACACCTTAACCTTAGTGAATTGTGTTGCTTGGTTACCACTTTCAATTATTTGACTTTTTGAAATAATCTCCTAATGACGTTGTTAGCTGTCTCACCTAAAGTTATCCTTTCACTTTTTTTTAAGAAATTTGCAGTAAATTATATTAAAACTATATATTTGTATGGGAATATCTCTCCATGAAACACAATGCTAAATGACCTTAGCTGTTGATGTGACTTAAAACACCATTCATTCATTCATTCATTCTCTCCATGGACCTCATGTCATTAAGTAAAGTTACACTTGAAACCGTTGTGTTTGAATGAGTACAATTCTGATAATGTCATGTCCTGTTGTATGTGCACTGTGGGTTCAATACAACCAGTGTAGGTTCCTAAGCAAGTCAGTCACCAAACAACAACATTATTTAAAAGTTGTAAGACATTTATTTAAGATTTGAACCAGGTTGATTCTGTCTAAGTGAAATTGGAGATACCCTTTCTAAGGATATTTAAGATTGGTTATAATATGTGTCTTTTACAGATTTAAATATTCACAACAATGTGAAAATGAAACATGGAATGACTTGTAAATGGTTATAATTATACAAAAAAGTCAATGTTCAAACTTCGGAAGATTTAAAACTTTGGGATCAATGCAGTAAAGGAATAGATGCTTGCTTCATCCTTAATGGCCAAAGCAGTTTACCTATTTTCACAAATGTACCTTCCATTTTGTTTTTTAAAAAGCCTGGTACTGATAAAATATTCGTTTAAGCACATTTGGGTGTTTTATTTTCTAATTTTAATTGCTTATTGATAAGAGATTGTTTATTAATAAGGGAATTCAACTTAATTAGTAGAGCTTTGAACTGGGTAGTTCGTATTTTCAATTCACCGTTTTCTTCATATGTGCAGGAAGTATGTCTGCTTCAAGAGAGGTCATCAGGCCAGAGGGCATTGCATATTTCGATTTTCTACACTTTTTTATTCCTTTTATATTATGATCTATATTTAGTTTGACCTTCCCTTGGTATACCCCTTCATATAATGATTGGTCTAATGTACAACTTCGCTATTTCTCTATACACTTCAGTGAAACTTAAGAAACTTAACATGCTAAATAACCATAGTGTCCGATGCCCCTCATAATCCCATTCATTCTGTGAAACTTGATGTTTTCTTCATTTATTGTTCTCACTCTAGAGGCAATCTTCTTCTATTTATCTTTTGGCATTAACATTTGTTTGGTTGAAGCACAAGGCATTCCTAATCCTATTTCATGTATATTTGTTGAACTTTCCAAAAGCAATCAGCAAGAGAAAAAAAATGGTCTCAAGATAAATTTGGATATCTTAATTTAGGCAGAGACTACAGTAATTAGGTAGTTTATGTTGTCAAGAAGTTTGATTTTGCTAATTGTAAACACTTTCTTTCCAAACACAACTTGTTATATTATCATTTGAATGTGCATACACAGAAGATATTAGAAAACGATTTTGCATATGGAGATTAAGCTGTTGATGATTCTCTCCTACTTAGTACTAATACTACTTTTTGCCATTAACCCAAAGATATCTCATGTCTCCTACTTTATAATGACAACCTCCCTTTGTAACTACCGTAATTTCCTGTAAGGATGGTTTAGTTAATGACTAAAGTAAGTACTTCAAGAGTATGACTAAAGTAAGTACTTCAAGAGTATGACTAAAGTAAGTACTTCAAGAGTATGACTAAAGTAAGTGCTTCAAGAGTATGACTAAAGTAAGTACTTCAAGAGTATGACTAAAGTAAGTACTTTAATAGTATGACTCAAGTAAGTGCTTCAAGAGTATGACTAAAGTAAGTACTTCAATAGTATGACTAAAGTAAGTGCTTCAAGAGTATGACTAAAGTAAGTACTTCAAGAGTATGACTAAAGTAAGTACTTCAAGAGTATGACTAAAGTAAGTGCTTCAAGATTATGACTAAAGTAAGTGCTTCAAGATTATGACTAAAGTAAGTGCTTCAAGATTATGACTAAAGTAAATGCTTCAAGAGTATGACTAAAGTAAGTACTTCAAGAGTATGACTAAAGTAAGTGCTTCAAGAGTATGACTAAAGTAAGTACTTCAAGAGTATGACTAAAGTAAGTACTTCAAGAGTATGACTAAAGTAAGTGCTTCAAGATTATGACTAAAGTAAGTGCTTCAAGATTATGACTAAAGTAAGTACTTCAAGAGTATGACTAAAGTAAGTGCTTCAAGATTATGACTAAAGTAAGTGCTTCAAGATTATGACTAAAGTAAGTGCTTGGTGTTTGTGAAGGACTAATTATAGTTTTGCGCAAAATCCTTGATATTCTGGAGCAGGTTAAATCACTTTTATTTTTATTGTTCAGTAAAGGGCTATATTAAGTCCACGACAAAGGTGGGGAATTGCTAAAGTCCTTCATTGAACCATCAAATGGATTGACTCTTGCATATGTATACAGTAAAATATCTTTACCTTGAACTTTATATTGTCAAAACTCTCTATATGTCTATCTAGTTATGAGGTCCCAAATTATTTGATTTTAATTTCCTTATCTACAAATCATTTGTAGAATTAAGTGAAATTAAAAAAATATCTGGTTAATATAAACTGTCTGGTTGAAAGTTAAGAAAGTTGTCTGCATGTCATTTATATTTAATATATGCTTGTACAATTATGATTGATGTACCAAACTATTGTATAATTAGGTATAATAGGCAACAACAGCAAGCCTAAGACCATTAATACTGAGGTGAGACACCTGTTACAGCAAGGGCAATGGTTGCCTGGGTTACAGTTAAATTCTTTTCAGGGGAACGTTTCTCGTTTAACCCATTACCAAACAATAACAGCAGCTGACTAGTTTGTTGCAGACGACTCTGGAAAATATGGTTGGAAAAGGAGCAATTCTTGCAGAGCAATTTCTCCTTTTCCTACAATGTTTTCTGTCCTATCGGAAGATTTCAATATCATCACATTTTGAAATGTCGTCTACAAACTCTTTCATTTTGGGAAGGTTGAAAATTTGTTGTTTGGTAAAGGGATAGGACTGTATGAAGCGATCCTTGCTTTCTGTCCCCACATATTTGATAGATCAGGTTGACTAATGCTGTGGTTCTATCATTAGTAGTTTTTCAAATAGTTCCTCCATAACTTCAAATTTGAATGAAGGGGTATTCTCTATGATAAAGTTAAAAGCAAGGATCGAGTCATTGGCTAGATAAAACTAACATTTGATTGTTTTTACTAATATGTTAAAACAGTTGACTTTCACAGGTGTTCTACATATTGCATTTCAATTGCTTCATGCCAGGCTTTAGTAAAACCTTTTTGTGAAGCTCTATCTATAGCCTTGCAGTTATATTTCAATTGACAAATGAAGATGTTACCCATTTTTACCTGTCATCTTAGATGATTTAAGGAATTACTTTGAGGAAGGGAAACATTTCTTAACAAAAAGCGTGGACTTTTCTTTTCAATCATCAAATGAAGCTGCCTTCTTAATTCTCACTTGTGTTTTGCTTATGCTTTCACATTCAACCAATCATTTTCAAGATCAACCTGTCATGCTTTTTGGATTGAGTTAAAAGGGTAAGAGGAAAACATCATACCATGAGAAAACCAACTTTGGCACAAGCAATTTCTTTTGTCAAAATGATTTCTGTCTTAACCCATTACCAAACATTAACAACATTTGACAAATGTGTTGCAGCCTGCTCTGGAAAACATTGTGGGAAATGGAAAAATTGCTAATGATGAACAATTTCTCTTTTTCCCATAATGTTTTCTGCCATATCAGAAGACTGTTTTTCAATTGTTTTCACATTTTGAAATGTCCTCTGCAAACCCTTTCAATTTGGCGTTTGGTAATAGGTTAATCAACAAAGGAATGCATCTTTATTTTCCAATTTAGAATTGTTATGCATCTTTATTTTCCAATTTAGAATTGTTTCATTGATGCATTGATGTATGAAGGGTTCTTAATATTATAATGGTATAGAGTTCCCAAAGATCTGTAGTTAATAAAAAAAAACTATAAGAAAATTTAGGGGGTTTACATATTAATGAAATATTTAGCTTTTTTATGACTGGAATGTGTTTGAAAATTATTATTTACATCAACAATCATGTTTGTTAAAACAATTAATGTCATGTTTAATGCAATTCATTGTCTCTAATGTATTTTGAGAGTTTCTGAAATTGAAAACATTAGATGAGTGCCACAGATTAATGATTCATTTCTTTATGACATTTTCATTGAGTAAAGGCATTTTTCGTAAGCAGATTCATGACTAAAGATGTTTGTTGAACACTAAGATTTAATTAGTTTTTGGAAATGTTTGTGGTAACAGGGGATTTTGTTTACTTATTAATTTTCAGTCTATATTTGATGCAGAGGACTAGATCACTAGATAAAACTAAAGAAAAATAACATTTCTGATGCGTAATATTTGACTGTATTAGAAATATTTTGTCTACTGTAGAACATGCTTATTTTGAGCAAGTTCTTATTTGGTCACAATGTTTTTAAAGTCATTTGCTGCAATTCGTGCAAAGACTTCCTCAGGTTATTTTTAGTTTTACTCAAACAATCCCGGAATTTCACAAACCTGTTGCATATAACTGTTGATTTGGTAAATGGTTAAATGGTTCCAACTTTAGCAGTTTTTAACAAATTTTTGCATGATTTGGTTCCTTCTAACATATTTTGCTTTATTTTAAGATTTTGATGGTAATGATGGTGAAAGAAATGATAAGATGGTTTTTTACCCATTACCAAACAATAACAACATTTGACCAGTTTGAGGCAGATGAGTCTGGAAAACATTGTGGGAAAAGGCGAAACTGCTTTTAATGCTTTTAAATGCTACAATGTTTTCCAACCTATCAGATGATTATTTTTCAATTGTATCACATTTTGAAATGCAAACTCTTTCAATTTGGTAAAGGGTTGATAAGATTTTGCTCTATCCCCACAAATTTTAAGCAAATAAAATGGCACAAAGAAAGTTGGCGCTAATTCTTGAAATATTTATCTTAATGGTTAATTGAATCATTGTAACAAAAAAACATTGATTTTCTTTTTTACCATTTAGGTTGGAACTGATTGTTTTCAAATGAAGTTGAAGAAAATGTGTTTAAACAATATGTACAATAGGGAAAGAGTCTTAGAATCTGAGTTTTTACCTATCTGACAGGCTCATCTTTTTATGATGTACGAGAACAGTTCAATGCTTTCCCTTTGACTTTTATATCATCCATAAATTCGTCTTTCTATGTTGTGTGACTGCTTAAAGGTGAAAGCAATGACAGATGACACTGTGAAAATATTCAGATTGCATTTTCCTTGTGATGTGTCTTTGAAATCATTGTGTTTAAAGGAGAAATTGCTTTTCAACAAAACCATCTCTCCTTTTCTCAATTCCTCCTTTGCTCGTAGTTACTTCAGTTGCAGTGGTATTAAAATAGAAGAATATATTCAAAGTATTTGATAAATTTTGGATGTTTTTGCAATTCATTCTTGTATATGATTTTTATGTTTAATTGATACAAACTAGATTTGATACAGGAAATTGTATCATATTCATTACCTTTTATAGCAATTGTCAACTGTCAAAATTAAAAGCTTATTATTAGGTGGGAATTATAAAGTATCACAAGCGTATTTCCCTTTTATTGATATGATTAGAAATCATTGGGAGAAGTTACAAGATTGTTTAATATGGACAATATTGTCTTATGACAGGGATTTCTAATTCTTATTGTTTAGGCTAAAATAAAAGGCTTTATCAATTGAGTTAATGTCCAACTCTTGTCCACCTATGCTTTTTTCGTAAACTTTCTGAATTGGAGGAAATAATAGACTGTGATCATAAAAACGACCAAGAATACAGAAGGAATATTTTATTTGTGATTCTGGCTTGAAACCATGAATTCAGGAATGCTTGCCTCTGACTATTTCTCTGACAGGTTTCTTCAGCTGTATTTTGCAAGTGCATTTATGTGACTATCACACTGATTGAGGTTTACATCTTTTTGAAATTAAATGTCTTCTACGGATAAACTGACAACACAGAACTACAAAGATACCCGTACATAATGATAGATTGTTGATATGCTTTTCAACTCCTTTTGTAACTTTTTGTTGAATTAATTACATATTTGTTTTGCAGATATGGTGAACTATTTAAACTGTTTAGTTTGTAATCCTTAATCTATTTGTTCCTTCTAAAATGTATGCTTAAGATTCTTTTACTGAATTCTTGGAAAAAAAGTAATTCCTTAATCCTGGAATTTATTTTAAAATTTATATTACAGGTCAACTCGACAGTTGTCGAAAGCAGCGACGTGGAACAAGGTCCAAATTCAACCTTGGAAACCTGTTGAACTCCCATAAAGGTTTTGACAGACTGAGCACTGAGGATGATGATCATGACCTTGAAAACGCCTTAGATGACTCGGATAATGAAGAATTTAGTATCGTCAGGAAAGCGTGAAATTTTCCTGATATTTACTGATAACAGGAGACAAACTTGAAGTTAACTGTTTACCAAACAACTTGAACAGGTGCATTTACAGCTGTGACATGAATTTTGAAAATGTTATAGAATTCACCAGAGAAAAACTTTTCAGTGCCCATATAAAGTGCAAAGCTTTTGTTTAAGAAAATTTTGTTTTGGGTAAATATCACAAAGTAAATTAAGTTTTCTTCGTAACTGTTGATTGCTGATGCTGTCACTGTTCACACATCAATATGATGGCTGAATGCAATACTATAGTAAGTGCTTCATGTTTATGAAGCACTTACTATAGTCTTACATTGAACCCTCAATTAACTTTTATTGGGATTGGGTATATGTCCGAGGTCTAACTGTTTATGGATGAAGTTGTATGAACTTGTGACGTACACAAAGTTGTCTCTTTCTTGTTGTATAGTCTGATCAGACTTGGTATGATATAAATTGTTGATATTGGGGGTTGAGCATTTGTTTGAATGAAGAAATATAATTATATTGTTGTATCATAATTCATTTCGAAAATTCAAGGACAATTTATCAGATAAATCAAAAGGTTATATCATAGAAATCAGATATAAGGCTTGTTCTATTGTCAAACAGCTATAATTTCTTCTCTAAACCATATCTGATTGATACTAATGATAATAATCATAACATGACTATTAAATACCAACATTCATATTGTGGGATTTACCAAATACTTCCTAAAGCACACGATAAACATTTTATTTTGTTTACACTTTTTTTAGCAAGCATGTATATAGAGAATAGATGGTTGGTGTCGTGAATCGGAAATGTTATCGGGCAAGGCGTAGGAATATTATCCGGTGAGCCGAAGGCGAAACGGATAATATTCCGATGCCGAGCCCGATAACTTTTCCCATTCAAAGACACCAACCATCTATTCTATTTATCCTGTTACCTTTATGTATTCTTTCAAACAAATGATATACAAATAAAACACGAGAAAGAATGAAAAATATGTAGAGAATGATGTAAACATGACGTCATTTCGTTTTTATGACGTCATGATTTGTCGCGTGGATGTATTATATGGTTAGTGCCGGATATCACAAATGTTATACGGCACCTAGTTATACGTCCCAAATGACACTAGTGACAGGATGAAATACAAGAATTGTTAAGTTATAGGGTTAGATTGTTGTTGTCTTCTTTATTTGAGAGCCATAGAAGGAATTTTATCACAGTTATAAATTCAACACATCAGCAGACGTTTAGTGCTTGTTGATATTGACATTCTGTTTTGATGTTATAAACTGTGACAAAAAGTGGGTTATTTTACCTTCCTATTTGTTCATATTTATTTTAGGGACCAAGCCTATCATATCAGCATTTGGAATCTTTTAGGAAATCATCAAATGTGTAAATTGAATATTATGACACAATTTGATGTGTGAATTGTAGTTAAGGATTTGGGAGTTTATCAAACATGAATGTTACATGTGCTATATATTTATATATATTTATGAACTCACTTGAGCAAGATATGTGTTAAGTAAGGCTTATTCATTGATTATATGTACACTGTACCTTTCTTATAAATCTATTGAACATTTGATTTTATGATATGATATAAGGCTTTTTATGCCAAAGAATCAACAATTACTCTGCTTGTTCCAATTTTATATTTGGAATTTATGACAGGTCCATAATGGAAGCAACACCATATTTCAATTATCAAGTAAAGAAAATAAAAAAAATGCTCTGATTTTACGTAAAAACCACTGTGAAATAAGGAGAAATGGTCTCTCAAGTTTTCTACAGCAGATGCAGTAAAGTGGTGTATTATGGGATAATAGAGTCTTATGGGTTAAGAATCTAATAACTTAGGGTGAACAACCTAAGAAGGTTTATGATTATGTTTTTTATTATGCTAATACTGAAAACTGGGTATAAGAAACTGTTATTCACTCATTTTTTTATATTCCCTTTCCCTCATATGATGTTTTTTACTGGCCCAAGTTGATTGCAACTGTAGACACCCAGTTTGATATAGGAGAAGAATGTTTTCTTTGAGGCATTTGGACAAAATCATTGTGAATAGACAAGAAGTTGCTTGCAAGAACTCAATCGTATCTACTCGGCAATCCCTGTAACAAGTCGGTAGATATACCTCGTAGGCAGTACATGAATACACCAGAAATCCTGGGGTAATTCGCCTTATTTCCGGCGGATAACGCAAAATGCACACAGGCACTAAATATGTATTTGAATACACACAAATTGGTTATTTATCACAATTGAATGGGTTTTTTACCCTTTTCATTAAAGATGATCATATCAACACATCTTTGTTTCATATTTTGTCAATCGGCTCTTTTCGGCAATCCCCGGCTTGTTACGGGGATTGCCGAGTAGATACGATTGGCCCTTCGTTGCTGACCTACTTTCAAAAATGGCTCCCCATTACCTCCGAGGTTATTTTAAGAAATGGCCGAGGTGTTCCGAATGGCAAGAACTATGTTTGTTCTTATCTTGCAAGCAATTTCTTCTTTGGTCATGGTGGCTTTTTAGAATGTTTGTAAAAGATGTGTTTCAAAGTATAATTTGTGTGGGAAAGGTTTAGAAATGAAATCAGTGTAATATTATATGAGAAGAATTTTCGTTTATTGAAAGAATCATGTGTTGAATGAGTAATATGCATGAGAGTGATTGAAAATAAGCATCTTGAGCGTATTACGGGGTATTGACAGAAATCAGCAATATAAAGAAAAGATGTAATTTAATATTTGTATGAAGTCGTGTTTTGAATATCAAATTGCATGCTTTCAAGCTGCAGGTTTTTGGATAATGAGGATGACCTAAAGACAGATTTTCAAATTTAAAAAAATGCTAATTATCAATTGCAAAGATACATTTTATCTAACATTAAATCAGTATGAGGACACGGAAAACTTTCTGATTTTAGGCATTGATTATAAGCATTATCTAATTTTGTCACATTGCCAAAAGGTGAGAGCTGAAAAAGTTACAACAGTGTCTTGAGGACGAACTCTTTTACTTCATACAAACAGCTGCTGCTTTTGCACACACAAGTAGGAAAAAGTCTTAGAAATAGGTGAAAGTTCTACTAATTTGCATGTTTTCTCATGATTTGCATTTAGTCAACCTTGTTTTAAACCTTTACCAAACGCAAATATTTCGACTGTCCCAAATTGATAGAGTTTGCAGATGACATTCAAAATGTGATGAAATTGAAATATAATCTTTCACAAAGGCAGAAAACATTGTGGGAAAAGAAGAAATTGCTTGTTAAGAGTAATTTCTCCACTTCCCACAATGTTTTCCAAAGTCGTCTGCAACAAACTGGTCAAATGTCGTGATTGGTTGGAAAAGGATAAAGTGTGAAAAGAGTTAACAAAGATAGACACAACTAAGAGCTAAACCCTTTACCAAACGCCAAATTATGGTCTCCGAAATTGAAAGTTTGCAGATGACACTTCAAAATGTGATAGATTTGAAAAAAATCTTCTGAAGGGCAGAAAACATTGTGTGAAAAGGAGAAATTGCTCTCATGAGCAATTTTTCCTTTGGCCTCAATATTTTCCATGGGTGTCTGCAACAAACTGGTCAAATGTCGTTATTGTTTGGTAATGGGTTAAGATTGATACCAGTCATTCAGAAAGCTCCAATTGGAGCTAATTGATTGCCTTGCATCCGGAATAAAGATACCCTCAGACTGATTAACCTTTCACCCACTTTTTTAGATTGATGGCTTAACCCTTTACCAAACGCCAAATTTTAACTTCCATTTTGAAAGAGTTTGCAGACGACATTTCAAAATATGCTGAATTTGAAAAAAATCTTCTGATAAGGCAGAAAACATGGTTTGAAAAGGAGAAATTGCTCGTTAAAAGCAGTTTTTCCTTTTCCAACCATGTTTTCCAGAGTCGTCTGCAACAAAATGGTTAAATGTCTTTATTATTTTGTGATTGGTAAATACAAGATTGACTCAATTATCCATTGCCACATTGTCAAGAAACCTTTATCAGCTTTTTTATTTTTCTTCATTCAATCTAATTATGCTAAAGTTGCATGATAAAGATACACTTTGAGACATCTTTTTTTATATATATAATCCTGCTTAAATATATTTATTATGACACAAATTTTATGAAGATCTAGTCTGTAAGTTTTATGACAGATTATTTTTATGGATGTTTCAAAGATTTTTATCTTGTACAAGAATGTTACCATGTAATATTTTCAGTATATTAGATACAATGCTTTTCTAAATTTCAAAGGTTGTTTGCTGCCAGTGTGAAACCTATTCATCAATTCTGTTTCTTAAGTTGTCCATTTTGAAATCAGCAGCAGATATGCTCTTTAAAGTACATATGTAGCAGTGTCCTTGTCATACCATAAAACTACCTATTATATCTCTAAAAAACTTGCTGCAGGTCGGTTAGAACTGATAGAAGATTGGAATAGTTGAAATCAATAAACATGAGATAGTAAGCTAAAGATATTATATGTTGTTATTGTTATTGTTGTTATTGTTTTGATATTTTTCTTTTTAAATGTGATATAATTATGTTTTGTATATATTTGAATTGTCTTAACTCTATGACCTTCAAATGAAATATTATTCTCTTGAAACAAATCTTTTTTTTTTATTAAAATTACCTCTCAGGATTTTTGTAGATTGAAAAAGCATACCTTGAAGTACCTGCATTGGCAAAATCGGAAATTACTAGTAGCTAGTCAATATTTAAGAAACTCAGCTATTCTTCTGAGTTTGGCTCTAAGTAAGATGTGATTTAAAAAGCTTTACTCAGAGATTTGTGCTCTAGGAGTAATAAACAGTAAATATTTGATAAGTGCATGTATGATCATTGTCAATTAAAAAAAATGAAGTTTTCAATTTCTTTTATTTAGAGTTGGTTTTGAAATCCCCAATTCCTTTAAATGATGTGAATTCTAAATTTGAATTGTTGTTTATGAAAAAACAGTGTTAAAATGGTTTTCAATTTCTGCAATATAACTGTTCCATTTTTTTTCTGTAAGGTTAAGAACAGGTAAAGGAAAGATGATAATCTTGTCTTATGTTACTTAAAAACTATGAAGACAACTTATTTAAAAAGTTAAATCCCAATCTGTGAGACGGTCCTCATAACCCTTTCCCAAACAACAAATTTTCAACCGTCACAAATTGAAAGAGTTTGCAGACGACATTTCATAATGTGAGGAAATTGGAAATTAATCTTCTGATAGGGTAGAAAACATTGTGGGAAAAGGAGAAATTGCTTGTTACAAGCAATTTCTCCTTTTCCCACAATGTTTTCTTAAGCCATCTGCAACAAACTGCTCAAATGTCGTTATTTTTGGGAAAGGGTTGAGAAACTAGTTTGATTTTGTTTGTTGAAAGGCATTATATTTCATCTGTATCTCATAGGAGTTAACAAAAGTTTGATAGATATATGTACAAAGTCAGATATAAATGATGGGGAAATTGTTGTTTAAATGTCAGACATTTATGATAGATCCATGATGGGGAAAATTGATACGAAACAAGTCAGATATAAAGTTCTAGATATCATTATTATCTTTAGCTAAATAGTTAGTCAGTGCTTGCTGTTTAACCCATTTCTGTAGGGATATTTAAAACGGATTCAAATCAAAAGCCGCTAATAACAGCAAATTGCAATTATTTGATTTGAAACTCAAAGTTTCTTATTTATGAGTAAATCACAACAAAAGGAGAAAAATAGCATAAAGTGCTATTCCTTCTTTTCCATTGTCTTTTCCTGAATTTCTTTTCTGTAGGTGTGTGAATTTGCAATTTGGATAAGTTAAAAACTGACATGAACAGAAGAAATGGGTTTGGGTCTAACAGGTTGTCAATGTTTTACTAATCTAGTCATTACTCATAAGTCATATCACATCATTCTGTAGTGTTCTAATTCATATAATTTGGGACAGATTCACAATTGTAAACCCTTTACTCATGGTGAATTACTACAAATCACCTCCACAAGAACGTTCCTCATAGTACTGTGTCAAAACAAGAAATTGTTAACAAGAAACAATTTCTCACAATGTCATTATTATTTTTACCTGGTTTAGTAACTTTAGTAATATGAAATAATTTTCTGTTGTTTGTGTTAGTTTGGACGTGTCACAAAATCCCAATTGGGGGATGGTTTGATGGAATGTATTGAAGGTGATTACAAATAGATTTAATGTTACGATTTCAAGGAATTCAAGGCATGCTATGAAGATATACCAAGACTTAGTCACAAATTATTTTGTAATTACTACGCTACTTACTGCTTATAGGTGTGTTTATATCTTGAGAATGAGAGAGATAAATGCATTACCTTTCTCAGAAAGAACTCAAATTATACAGTAACAGTCTATCTTTTTGTTATAGGCCTTCCTATTTCTTCATTTGAATTCTTTTTGTTACAGTTGGCATAGTAAAAGATAATTCCATCACTGTATTATTAAGGTGTTTCATTAAGGTTCTTTTAACTCGTCTTTTAACTCGTGGAATCTGTGGAAACCACAAACATATCATTAATTTCATCATTTAAGTCTCTTTTCTAGTAAAAGGTGTGTTTTTTCTAAATCTTTGTTAGATACCAATAAGAAACAATGAGAAGAAAGAAAAAAAATGATCATGTTGATCAAACGAACTCTCTACTGTGGCAGTGTAATTTTAGACATTTTTATCTTAAAATAGCATTTTTAAAACTTGACTTTTATTACAATTTTTACTATCTAAATTAATTTTTTTATTTATCAGGTCTATTAGAAGGTGTGAGAGCAAACTATTGATTATTCATACTTACCCTTTTACCTAGGCAAACTACTTAAGCTACACAGCCGATGACATCATGCTTATCAATGTCAATATCAAACGTGGTTTATCAATACACATTGTTACTTGAATTTTCTTTGATATTAGAAAAATGTATTTGTTTTGTTTGTTGCATTTATTCAGAAGTTGATAATTTGGTGTAATGGAATTATTTTCTTTGAAATACCTTTGATATAATAAATTTTCAAAGTGTTTGAAAAATCACTCATCCTGATCTACATTATCTATGATTACTTAATGAGGTTTTTTTTCTGACCCAATCAATTTGTATAATTAAAGATCATTCTCCCATTTAAGCAAGTTATTTTAGATCATCACTCTTTATTAATGCTACATTTGGCCATTATTTGACTATCCCTTTACCACACGCCAATTTTTTTACTGTCCCAAATTGAAGGAATTTCAGGACGACATTTCAAAATGTGATGAAATTGAAAATCATTCTTATAATATAGGGCAGAAAACATTGTGGGAAAAGGAGAAATTTCTCGTTTGAGCTATTTCTCCTTTTCCCACAATGTTTTCCAGAGGCGTCTGCAACAAACTGGTAAATGTCGTTATTGTTTGGTAATGTGCTATCTCGAGAATATATAGCTTCATAAGATAAGCCTGGCACCGATACAAACTAGGTAAAAGTACATATGTTGGTTTCTTCTTTATCTCCATTAGTATTCTATATTGTTTGTATTCATTAGAATTGTCTCATTATATGTAAAAATATGACTCTAAGCAGTACCAACAATATAGTATGTGCTTTACGGATTTACCCTGAATATCATACTGTGTCAGTCTGTCTGTTTCTAATGGTGAAGCAAGATTAAGGTTTATAAAACAAGACCGGATTATCTCTTAGGTTTGCCAGGTAACTTAAACAAGAGCGGGATTTGTTTTCAGAGAATGGCCAAAATCATTATGCAGCAAGAACATACTGGTGTGGTTTCCATATCATAACATGACATAGTAATTTGTATGTTTGATTATATTTTTGGAAATAAAATATATTGATGCTAAAGAGATACAATTGTCTTTTGTCTTTGTTAGGTCTTTTCTGCTGGATGGGCTGCTTTAGATTTATGCTATATATTTATTTCAGAAATTACCAAAATTGGTCATGTGTGGCCAATTGGATAAGGTGTATGACTTGTCCCGGTTTTAATACCCACCACCAGCACTGGGACTTTTTCTTGGGGAATGTCTTTTGGCAAGACCCTGCAGAGCCCTGTCTAGTACTTGAGAAATCCAAGAAAGCCGTAAAATAACTGAACTACTGTTAACATGGAGGTGTACCCCTTATAAACTATATTCCCCAAATGGAGGATAAAATCATTAGAAAGAAATCATTTAGAAAGCATATAACAATTATCATTGTGGCAAATTGTGAAATCGTTAACTATGATTACTATAAGACAGCTAAGGAAAGTTTTGTATTGAATTTTAAAAGCAAACTTCTGACAACAAAATCAATGTTAATAAAGGAATCACTTCCTTTCTGATATAAGTTAGAAACAATCGTGACTAAAGGACGAATTGGTTACGAACAAAGTATCCCTTTGTCACTGTGGATTCTTAATCATTAGAACATATTCCTCAGTGATGTATCATGGAGTAAGGGGGTAAAGAAGACAGGGTAAATGTAGTCCGAATGATCCAGACGTAGATATTTCACTCTACGGTGTCACGCAGTTACAGCTTTGATCATCCGAGTTAGGGTAAATGTAGAAATAAAGAATAGATGGTTGGTGTCGTGAACCGGAAATGTTATCGGGCAAGGCGTAGGAATATTATTCGGTGAGCCGAGAGTTCGAATCGGAGTATAATCCGAGACCGATAACCTGTAAATTGGCCTGGTCTGGAAGGTTATTTTCTGCAGCTGGTCATCACTCACGGGACACAGTTTTATTTACACAAGAACGACCAAGTAGTTTTACATTTTAATAATGATCTATATGTTGGAAAATTAGATTCATAAAAACAAAGTGTTAGTTGTATCGCCAAGTTGAACATTGTCTTAGCGCGAGTCATAATTACAAATATTGAGGGTTTTGCATTTCGGCAAAGAATCTTAACAGCGGAAAATTACACTTTAGTAATGTTAGGAATCATTGAAGGTTTTGCATTTCGGCAAAGAATCTTATCATCGGAAAATTACACTTTCATTATCTCCACCTGAAACATTAATACTGTAACGAACCGAGCAAATGAATTTCTCAAAGAATCAAACACATCCGATCAGTGAAAAACACTGTCGTACAATGATCGGTTGTGCTGTCTATATGTAAACCAGCATGTTCTTTCAAACGATGCATTAGGTCCCTCATTTGCATAAACGTTCAACGAACGTTACAATACGTTTGCTTGCAAATGTTGACTGGAGTATTCGTGGGTACATTACTGGCTTAAGCTAGTATATTTACGTGTGTATATAAAAAAAATATCACCAGAAATTATAATAGTGGTAAAAAAACAGAACTAGAAGAAATATATTGTTTGCATTTCCCTTTGATAGTCATCTAAACGAAGACGTAGAATTATCCAACATCGGTAGTAACTTTAGTGAACGTCTTAGTTACATTATAAGCTTTAGCCTGGGTACTGTTTTACTAAACAATTTACACTTAATATTTGCGTAAGTCTAAACAACACTTTCTCTTATTTCAATATCGGGCTAAGCATTATTGCAAAGTAACACATAATTGGAACCGTTCCGAGACGCTTCCAATGACGAGTCACTTTGCAATATTGTACGTTCATTGAAGATACTATCCATGTGTATCAGATATAACTTACACAAATATTTTCCTTAAGTTGTTCAGCAAAACGGTACCATGGCCCGTGCCTACGCTTCGCACACTAGTGCGGGTTATACGCATGTGTCAAGACCTCCGGCTGTATTCGTACAACCTAAGGTTTATGGCTCTACTTATTTCCTACAGTTATTCAGAACATTACTTGTTTTAAAACGGATATAAAAGGCTAATATAAGCTAAGGGTGATTAAGTTTAACATATAATTTGGGCATAACGGTATCTTTTTTTTTTATAACTTCGTGCATAAGCCGTTTAAGCAAGAGTCTTAACTGATAAACGTATCTAAGTTTCATTCAAACAGAATTCCCAAACCTTTATAGCCTATAGTGTGACTATTTCTTAATAATCAATACTGTCTCGACGAGGCGATTATCATGAATACCAATCATACACAGTTTGGAGAAGAAAAAAGAAAAAAAAGAAGTAAACATAGGAAATATACAGGCGTGGCCCCTGACCAGTTTATATACTAGTGCGGGATATAAGCAGGTGCCAGGGTACCGTTTTACTAAACATTTTACGCTTAACATTTACCTATGTTCAAAACAACATTCCCTCTTATTTCAATACATGTATTGGGCTAAGCAATATTGCAAAGTAACACATTTTTGGAATCGTCTCTTCGAGACACTTCCAATGACGTGCCATATTACAATGCTGTATTTTCATTCGCGATACTCTCCTTGCTTATCAGTTTGACTTACGCATATTTCCTTGACCAATTACCAAACAATAACGACATTTCACCACTTTTTTGCAGACGATTCTAGAATACATTGTGGGAAAGGAAGAAATTGTTCGTGACGAGCAATTTTTCCTTTTCCCACGATGTGTTCTACCCTATCAGATGATCATTTTCTAATTTCATCAAATTTTGAAATGTCGTATGCAAGCTCTTTCAATTTGGGTCAGTCGAAAATTTGGCGTTTGGTAAAGGGTATCGTTCAGTATCCTTGTCCCTTCCTTCACCATGTACAACTACATACGCAGGGGCAATGGCCACTGGCAATCTGAACCCATCGGGTTTATTCATTGAAAACGCATCAATAGCGATGTCGTCATATTGTTTCTCGCGAGATTTACGTCACTGTCCTTTCGTTTCCAAATATAGTTCTTAAATTCGAAACCTAGATAGTCATTTATTTTAAAGAAGGAAACAGTTATATAAAATTACAAATTAAAATGTCACTTTTATGCATGAGTTACCGATAAAATGTTAGTTAAAATGATGCTTTACATTTACATAAACATTGAACTACTTAACGTGGAAGTTTATATGAAATGTGTCATAAGCCGGGGACTTTTGCAGGGAATGTTCTCTAGTTATCCTTGACGATAATGCCCATACCGTAGTGCCTTGGCTTCTCCACCTCGATGTTGTTGATGTCGTCATTACACACAAACTCTACAAAGCTGTTCAGGTACACCTCCAGGGAAATGAACCCGTCCTTCTCCTGGGGAAACGCTTTCATGTAGTCGGTGTTGTAGTGCTTGAAGTTGGTGCATTTTGCCATGATCTCGAACTCTTTCTCCGAGATATAGCCGTCGCCATTTTTGTCCACCACCTCGACTATTAGGGTGAACGCACGATGGGCGTTCTCTCGGAACTTCTGCTTGTCGGCCACGTACTTCTTCTCCAACTCTTTTAGGAAAGTGTCCTCGTCAATGCGGTCGTAGCCTTGAAGAATCCAGGATCTGAAATATTGTTGGACCTTGTCCCGAACCTTACCAGCTTCGGCCGCATCCAGCTTGTAGTACTTGGCATAGTTGGTTCTGTAGAATAGAATAAAATAACAATACAATACTCAGGGGGAAAACGAGTTCTATTGATTCAAGTACGATAATTTAGGACAATGGCTTAAACATGTTCTATATCGTCAAGCTACTTTTTTTTATTCTGACATAACGGCCTCATCATCATCATCATCATCATCATTATCATTATCTTTGTTTTATGTTCTCGATATGAAATGTAAAACAAAATACACTTGTTCATTACTCTACGGTTTATTCCATGCAGTAAAGTAACGAATGTGAAAGGTGAGTGGTTGTTTTATGTTCTCGAGATGAAATGTAAAACATAATACATGTATGTTTGTTCATCACTCAATGGTTTGTCCCGAGTAGTAAAAGTAACGATTATAAATGGTCTATGTGTTTTATGTTCTCGAGGTGAAATGTAAAACATAATACATGTATGCTTCTTCATCACTCAATGGTTTATTGCGAGAAGTAAATTAACGAGGGAAAGTGGTCTAGGTTTTGTATGATCTCTTAGTTTAGGACTGAGGGAAAAAATAACGTTGTGCTATATCATCTGTAAGAAGACTGAAGAATGTTTTTATGCTGATACTATGTCAAAACATACAGCGATACCGATTCGTTTCCCAATCTATATCTAACGTGTGGTGATATTTCTTATATCATATAACAGTAAGGATAATCTAAGAATACCATGGGTACCGTTTTACATGTTATACTTAAATTTTGCGTAAGATTAAAACAGCATTACCTCTTTATTCTATATTGGGCCAAACAATATTGCAAAGTAACACCTCAATGGAATCGTCTCTCCGAGACGCTTCCATTGACGTGCCACATTGCAATATTGTAAAATCATTTAAGTAATGATCCATGTTTATCGGTTTTGACGAATTATCGCAAATATATTCCCTACGTGGTATAATAAAACGGTACCAACGGTATCTAGTTGTATTTATCGATAGAATGTGATTGTTTTTCAAGCAGAACCGTTACGGGTACATGATAAAATCACAAAGCATGCAGCGAAGACACGTATAAAACTGCCAGCCAAATTTCAATGTTTTCAATATCAAAGCTGTTTATCAGTCTTGTTTAAAACCGTCAATCATCTCCCCTAAAAAGATAAGAAGGTTTTTGAAAAAAAAAACCAAGCCATGTTCAAATTATATGCGGGCTTTTGGTTATCCATCTTCGTAAACTGACTTTTCCCCCTTCGAGTATTTCAGTCATGACGTATTAATCGTTCTGGATTCTCTAGATTATTTCGATACCCAGTTTTGATCAAGTGATATATCAAATCCAATCTTAACTTTTTTGGTAACCTTTTTAATCGTAATTGTCGCCTGCTTTGTCTTTGACCGATATCTAAGTTGGTTAGCCTAGGGTCAAAACTTTCCATGAGGCGAAGGGAGAGGGAACAAGGCCGTTGTACTTCGTTCTTTGGTTCTCAATTATGGCCATTTACAATGTCCCTAACTATGGAGTTTTCGAGCGAGAATTGAAGACAGAAAACCTCAAGAGTCGTGTATAACTTGAAAAAATGGCTGAAACGCCGCTCACATCCTTTCCTTTTAGATATCACTCAATTTAATAAACAAGTAACAAATAATTCGTTCTGCTGCTGACCATCGTGCTGGTTGAGAATATGAATACTGAAAGACAACCCATACTTGCTGGGATAGCCTATCAACTGAATAACCGTCTCATAATGACAGCATTGGTCTGGTTCCCAGAAAGTGCAGAAAAGGCTTTGAAACCCATGGTGCACCAAGGGGATCAACGCTTTTGATTCTGCCGTTTTGACCCGTTTGGTGCGCCATAGAGTACAACGTTCTTCAGCGATGATTTTTTGACTTACGAAAATACTTCTGAATCTTCAATGGACAACACATCATCCTCGTTATGGTTGTGGGTTTCAAACAGTTTCCTCCACTTCATCTTTAAAAACTCGTTCGCCATTGCTGTACGTGTGGCGTATATCTAGAACAGAAAATCCAAAAGCATTCAGAATGGTACAGATGTGAAACTTGTGTTTGTTTTTCTATCCTGGGATAGCTACATAGAAACCAGTTTTAACGAGACAATATAAAAGTTGTTTTAACATAATAATTGAGGTCAAGGAATAAAGTGCCGGCCTCTGGACACGAAGGTCGTAGATTCGAATCCTGGGAATAGCTCTGCCTTGCGACCTTTCCTTAATCCACATTCGGTGCGAGTACAGGTTATGACCCAGGACGCAGAATCGAGTGAATGATCATTCTTATTTTCAAGAACTCTTTCATAATCGATGTGAAATAAATAGGTTTAAAATGATTTAGGTGTTATGATGAGTTAACTACCGAATCAGATTTTATGACTAAAATGGCCGAAAGAAATGGATGAATTGTAAGATATTCTAGTGAGGGGCTAATAGATAAACAATTAAGCCGTATATTATACCATTTCATGTTTACCATGAAAGACGTTCGTTTGTATTTTCAAGCAATTCCAATGAATTATGATACTATGAAAGACATCAAATCATCTGATTGGTCAGGTAACTAATTAACGAATCATTCATCTCGCTAAGGCAAATTATACTACTCGTTATCGAGACAAAAATAAAATAAAACATGTACCAGCGCTGTGCAACCCTTGCAGTGATACCTTTTTAAAGGAGTTGTAAAGACGGCGCTAGACCGGTGAATTAAGATCAGTCTGTCGTTATTATAAGAACTATACAACACAATACTACATATAATATGGTTCATTTATTCGAGTACGTGCCTTGAGCCTATAGTATCTGATCTTAGACAATAAGTTTCACTTTGTTGTCAGTTGCTTTTACACACAATAATACGTTGTCATGATCAAGCTCTAATTATATTTAAGCTACGTTGTCTGATTCTGAAAGGTATTTTCATCGTTTTGCTATCTTACTTGAAAATGAGAACACTGTCCATTCAATAGATTAAACAACGCTTTTGATGAACCTGTGCTATTTAAACATGCTTGTCCGAGATACCATTTTATGGAGACATCGTAAAAACCATTAACTTGTATTTCCAGAGAGCATTTATGTTTAAAGATTCGATTCAATTACGAAAATACAGGAAACTATTACATTACACAACATAAAAATCAAATAAGATATGTCACTTACCGTACTCTAGACAATGTTTCTGTTGGGGAATATGGTGGAAGTGTGTTTATGGTTCCCAACGTTAATGTATTTCGATAAATGTTTATCGTGAGCGAGTGAATTCTTAGTTTCTCAAGCGAAACGTCATTAGTTTTCCCTCTGGCAAATACGCACAGTGTCTCTTTATACCGCTTAATGTGTCAGCTGTTACTTTCACGAAACAGAGCGTCTATGGTGTTCAAATAAAAAAGAAGCAAAATATAAAGATTAAGCCGAATGCACTGCAAATTAGAAAAGGAAAGCATCATTCAGTCTAGATTGAAACGACATTTATTACGCACCAGCTTTTCTAATGGGCACGGATAGATTGTGCACATGGGTTTCTTGAAAGGCTATCGCACGAACGTTATGGTTCATTTTACGTATATATGGGGACTCGCTAAATACATGTTTGCCTGTACCATATTTGTAAATGCTGTTTTGGACAAATACATTTATATGCTGGTATTTGACAAATGAATAATTGAAAATTGATTTGAATTGATAAAACCATTAAGTTACAAAAACCATAACTCGACTGATCAAACATACATTTACCCGTTTCTATAGAAGTCATTGCTGGTCCAAAATGAAGCAACTCAAAATCATCGATAAATAGGCAATTGCTCAAACCTTCGAGTAAGCACGTATAAAAATGTCAGAACGTTAAAACAATTGCCCGACAAACTGCTATACAAATCATTGAATTCGGCAGGCCATTTTCCTAGTTCATAGTTTAGATACATTCAAAACAGTGCAAAGTAACAATTAAAGTCAATCAGGCTACCAAAAGATAGTTACAAATTATTTTGATCGACTCTCTGTTTCGTCAAAATTATGAAAATTCTTCCTTAGACTTAGAAGAAAATTAGTTAAAACGCATCCAGTAAAATAGAACGATAACAAATAAAATGTGTCGGTAAAACTAATGGTATCGAAGATGAGTGTCATTTTGTCATCGTATGTCTGTAAAATAACGAGTAACCAAAGTAATGCATTATACCTTCCCACTATATATTTGAGAGTGTTATGCGTTTATAGATCTTGCAAACAATTCAAGAGATTTTTTTTTAAATGTTAATTGATAAAACAGTTGTATTCGGTCATATCTGTGCGAGAGTAAAATGAAAATGTTGATATTACACTGTCCTGTGTAGGATTTGAAATTGTTTGAATCCATTCGTCTTGCATGTAGATTTTTGTGTCACCATGTTTCCAAAACCTAATATATCTGGTTAATTTCATTTAAGGAAGATACTCAGAGTAGCAAAGATGTTTCATCACAGGCCAGCCACCGATTCATTTGACTGCTGGCCTGGATCTTACTGTTTTTATAAGCATGAACTCAGTTCCAGCACTATAAGGGCTAACAGTGGCTTTATTCCTTCATTTATGTTTAGGATGCATAATGTTGCCTTGACAAAATAGAAAGGTGAGAAGTCGAAACAGAATAAACTCGTTCGATGTGTTCTTAGTTTGAGAGAGATCCGACTGCCTTCATATTATATGAATGAGGGTTTAAAGGGTGTTATTCACAAACTTTGGAATTGTTCGGAGCCACCACAGGCCATAATGTTTCCGCTTGATACTTCCATTCCCCTTTTTGAAAAACCATATGTAATTGTTTTCTGTCCGTGAAAGTAGGGATAGGGATAATATGTGATTAATGTAAGTTTCAAGCCATGTCATGATCATCCATTACCGAATGTAAAATTTAACCCTTTACAAAACGCCAAATTTTCGACTGTCCCAAATTGAAAGATATTGCAGACGTCATTTCAAAACGTGATGAAATTGGAAAATAATCTGATAGGACAGATAACATTGTGGGAAAAGGAAAAATTGCTCGTTAAGAACAACTTCTTCTATTCTCACATTGTTTTTCAAAATCTTCTCCAACATATCGGTCAAATGTCGTTATTGTTTGTTAATGGGTTAAAACTTGGTCGTCCAATAGATAATAATAAGTATCCATCAACTAACCCGCCTGCTCCATGTAAGAATTTGTATCTGGTCGAAACTCAAAGGAAATATAGACGGCAAAAGAATGAGCGAAATAGTTTGTACGATATTGGGTAGAAACGATAGTGATTAAAAAGGAGAGGTCGTTTAAAAGTTTTCAAAACAGCATAAAAACGATTTCCGCCAGGGGGATTTTCCCCCTGACCCCCCTGGCAGGGCTTTGCCCTCCGAACACATAGGGCCTAAGCAGAAGAAACTGCTTGTCACCAACAACTTCTTTAGTCACGGATGATTACAAAATCGTATGTAGTAGCTGCATAAAGCGTGGTATTATAGATTAAGAGGTAGATATAAACACGTCTTTACGTATTTTTGGTCACACTTGATATCAAACGAACTTATAAGAAATACCGAACATGTATCCGTGTAAATGTATAAAGTCACATCTAAATGTCTTACACCATGCAACCCATCATCACTCACTTGCAATTTCACTACACACTACATTAGAGATCCCGGTCCGAGCGAATACCCCGCGTGCAGCCGGAACCCAAGGCTTCTTTAGCTCATGTTTAAAGGCAAAAGGCCAATTTTTTTTCATGTTTATAGAAGTTGTGACCAAATAATTTGAACTTGGTCTACATCATATCCAGGGTTAAAAAGACTCTCTCACCGATTGGAAATTTCAACTTTTTTCAAATGAATTATCTACTACCGATACAAGGTGATACACAGATTTTTAAAATAACATACTAGATACTATTGACAGCCTCCCAACCCTTTTCATAACTGTACAGAAATCGAATATTTATACGGCAGGTACAAAAACATATTAACCCACATACGCCCGGTGTCCCATATATAGGACACTTTACAAATGTAATGCCCAAGTATAAAAAAACTGGTACATATGAACATTAATGTATAATGAATTGCAAATGAAACATATAAATAAAACCGTGTACAGTCTGTAAATGTATAGCCAATGGCATGTCTGTAAAGTCCTGTCCCAAAGTGAGACAAAGTGAACAAGTGGTTTGAGATTTTATTCAATAGTATCTATAATATATGCAACCATGCATGTATCTCCTAGTAACATCAATGTAAATGGGGTTTTATCTATGCTGGAAGAGGATAGATTTTGCAGAATGCTAATTGATATGCATATATTGAGCCACAATATGTCAATGAAAATTACTCATGCAGACAGTGTCGCGGGTGTCTTCAAGGAGGCAATTTCCTTGCCAGTGTCAAGGAACCGTTTTGAAGAAATCATGAAATATCTGAACCTTAGTAATAATGCACAACTTGGTCATGAAGACAAATCTAGCAAGGTTCGTCAATTGCTTACCAATGTTAAAAAATAATTCCTGGCACACTTTCAGATTATTGAAACACAAAATCTGAGCATTGATAAATTAATGATTCCATACTATGGGTGACATGGTGCTAAGCAATTTATGAGAGGTAAGCCTCTTCGATTTGGCTATAAAATTTGGATGCTGACTACCCAACACGGGCATACAATTTAGTTTGAACCGTATCGAGCCCGTATCGGGGAGCCGAGGGCCGTCAGGTGGAACACCTGGGTGTAGGAATGTTGATTTGATACCAGAGCTGCTGAAAACTGCCAGATGTTCATGTAATCTCACATTTAACCCTGAAAGTGCTTGAACCGACTTCATGCTTATGTACAGGTTATGTACAGGTTATGTACAGGTTAGATCCAGGCCGGTCGCCAAGTAATTTGCACCATTCGATCTTATTATGTTGAAGATTGTCCACTGCAAGACGTCAACGCTACGACGATAACTCCACGTGGGACATACCATTTTGCCACATGAAGTCCAGCTTGATTGTTGTTAGATTTTTTATGGGTTTTACATCACATCAACATTATTTCAGTTATGTAGCGTTGCCCGAATATGTGGAGGCAGACCCCATACTCAACTGCCCACAAGGGCTGGTCAAGGCGGGTAGAACCATCGGCATTCCGTAAGTCAGTCGGGAGACTGCCTCTCATGAAAATCCATATCCCTCTCAGGATTTGAACCAACGCGGAGAGGGGCCATGTGATTTCTAGTTCTGTACTCTAACCACTAGGCCCCCAATTGTTGTTAGATGCAATGATAATATCATTGTTTATGTTGCTCAGTCAAAGATGGTCCAGAACAGAATGACACCACATACAAAGACCTTAGCTGTATCTCATCCATCATTACATCCAATCAATGTGGTAGGGGGGGGGGGGGCGTTAGTCGGATGGAATAGAATGTCAAAAGGTATAGAATTGCACTTCGGTCAAAGATATGACGGTGGGCCCTCTTTGCATATTGCACAGATATATGCACCCAGCAATGTTGGTATCTTTACAGAGCATATTGCACAGATCTATGCACCCAGCAATGTTGGTATCTTTAGAGAGCATATTGCAAAAATCTATGCACCCAGCAATGTTGGTATCTTTAGAGAGCATATTGCACAGATCTATGCACCCAGCAATGTTGGTATCTTTACAGAGCATATTGCAGATATATGCACCCAGCAATGTTGGTATCTTTACAGAGCATATTGCAAAGATCTATGCACCCAGCAATGTTGGTATCTTTAGAGAGCATATTGCACAGATATATGCACCCAGCAATGTTGGTATCTTTAGAGAGCATATTGCACAGATCTATGAACCCAGCAATGTTGGTATCTTTACCGAGCATACTGCACAGATCTATGCACCCAGCAATGTTGGTATCACAGAGCATATTGCATCTATGCACCCAGCAATGTTGGTATCTTTAGAGAGCATATTGCAAAGCATCTATGCACCCAGCAATGTTGGTATCTTTAGAGAGCATATTGCACAGATATATGCACCCAGCAATGTTGGTATCTTTAGAGAGCATATTGCACTGATCTATGAACCCAGCAATGTTGGTATCTTTACCGAGCATACTGCACAGATCTATGCACCCAGCAATGTTGGTATCTTTACAGAGCATATTGCACAGATCTATGCACCCAGCAATGTTGGCATCTTTACAGAGCATATTGCAAAGATCTATGCACCCAGCAATGTTGGTATCTTTAAAGAGCATATTGTGCAGATATATGCACCCAGCAATGTTGGTATCTTTAGAGAGCATATTGCACAGATCTATGCACCCAGCAATGTTGGTATCTTTACAGAGCATATTGCACAGATCTATGCACCCAGCAATGTTGGCATCTTTACAGAGCATATTGCACTGATCTATGCACCCAGCAATGTTGGCATCTTTACAGAGCATATTGCACAGATCTATGAACCCAGCAATGTTGGCATCTTTACAGAGCATATTGCACAGAGCTATGCACCCAGCAATGTTGGTATCTTTACAGAGCATACTGCACAGATCTATGCACCCAGCAATGTTGGTATCTTTACAGAGCATATTGCACAGATCTATGCACCCAGCAATGTTGGTATCTTTAGAGAGCATATTGCAAAAATCTATGCACCCAGCAATGTTGGTATCTTTAGAGAGCATATTGCACAGATATATGCACCCAGCAATGTTGGTATCTTTAGAGAGCATATTGCACAGATCTATGAACCCAGCAATGTTGGTATCTTTACCGAGCATACTGCACAGATCTATGCACCCAGCAATGTTGGCATCTTTACAGAGCATATTGCAAAGATCTAAGCACCCAGCAATGTTGGTATCTTTAGAGAGCATATTGCACAGATCTATGAACCCAGCAATGTTGGTATCTTTACAGAGCATACTGCACAGATCTATGCACCCAGCAATGTTGGTATCTTTACAGAGCATATTGCACAGATCTATGCACCCAGCAATGTTGGTATCTTTAGAGAGCATATTGCAAAAATCTATGCACCCAGCAATGTTGGTATCTTTAGAGAGCATATTGCACAGATATATGCACCCAGCAATGTTGGTATCTTTAGAGAGCATATTGCACTGATCTATGAACCCAGCAATGTTGGTATCTTTACCGAGCATACTGCACAGATCTATGCACCCAGCAATGTTGGTATCTTTACAGAGCATATTGCACAGATATATGCACCCAGCAATGTTGGTATCTTTAGAGAGCATATTGCACAGATCTATGAACCCAGCAATGTTGGTATCTTTACAGAGCATACTGCACAGATCTATGCAACCAGCAATGTTGGCATCTTTACAGAGCATACTGCACAGATCTATGAACCCAGCAATGTTGGCATCTTTACAGAGCATATTACACAGATCTATGCAACCAGCAATGTTAGTATCTTTAGAGCATATTGTACAGATCTATGCACCCATCAATGTTGGTATCTTTACAGAGCATATTACACAGATCTATGCACCCAGCAATGTTGGTATCTTTACAGAGCATATTGCAGATCTATGCACCCAGCAGTGTTGGTATCTTTACAGAGCATACTGCACAGATCTATGAACCCAGCAATGATGGCATCTTTACAGAGCTACAGATTAAGCAAATAGAAGAGCATGGATCATCTTGAAGTACGTCGATCAATGGCAAGCTTAGATGGGCAGCCTATGGTAGGAAAACAAAACACCGATGTTTAAAGTGCAAAGTTTGGTCCATGACGCATGCTTCATCCAATACCATACAATGACTGAAATGATGTTGGTTCTTCAACTAGTCACTGCCTAGTTTCTTCTTCTTTTAGCATTAAGAACTAGTCAATGTACAATCTAGTTTGTATGAACTATTCATAGAATTTTCACAAGCAAGTTCAAGACAAATCTAGCCATAAACTAGTCAGTCAATCATTGAGTCTACATTATTTTCCGATCCAAATCCGATTCATGTCAATCCGAGATTACTAATTCATTGATCATCTATGTTCTGTCCTATCCATTTTAACTCGCAGGAGGCTCGGAACTATTTGCAAATGTTATAAAAGCGTTAGAATAGTCAATTTTCTTTTCCTGACCATTTTTCAATGTGTATAATATATCACTATTTTTTATCTTTCAAAACAAATAATGAAAAAGCACATAGGGCTAAATAAATTGCTTCCATTACTACTCTACTAGAGATCTGTCTCTTAACCTAGCATACTTTAATGATGGCAACATTTTCTGGAAATTATACAAAACTTGGAAGTAACCACCCAGAACAAAGAAGATCTAGAAGACAAAAATCCGGTATAAAGCAAGGGAATTCAAACACTTTCATACAGCACTAGTTAACACAATATATGTATTGCTTTATTTGAAACAAAAAATCACAACGTTTCTTGTAATAGATATTTTGTCTAAGCTTTATGAACAGCAACTCAAGTGTCAAGGGTAACTTGAAACCCTTTATTGAATCCTACTAGGGGACAGTTAATGCACGAATTGACAATAAATATTATCCACCAAAGTAGGAACACCTCACTTTAACTCTTATAGTGCAGGAACCAACTTCATGCTTATGCAAACAGGCAAGATCACAGGCCAGTCACCCAATCAATTGGCAGCTGGCCTTTGACCTAATGTGTTTGCTACCCTTAGTATCTTACCTCATCAAAATAAAGCGATATTTCAGGTTATGGAAAGAAGACAAAACAAAACTCTATTTTTAGAAAGGAAACCAGCATTAAAAGGGTTAAGCAAAATTTCCTTTTGTTAAAATATTTTATAAATATTGATTTGAAGACAGGACATTAGTAGTTTTCACTTCAGATTACTTATGAGCAATACCTCCGTTTTTTCCATTAGTTTGTAGTTATCATCACAAAAAGCTTTCATTCCTTTTAATGCTAAATATATATCATCTGCTATTCCTTTCAATTTGGGCCAGTCACACTGCTCCAATATGGAGGGTTAAGGTTAGCTAAGAGGATCATCATCATCCACTACTTGTATATCTATAATGCCATTCATGATGGCGAAAGTCAACATAGCCGTCATGGCAAACACTCCCGCCAGAACCATGTTTCGCTTCTTATTAGGAAACTCTTGGCTGTCTGCTTCCGCCTTCTTCTTACTCTGTTCTTCCTTCTGTTTCGCTTCAATTTCTGGAATAATTATACAATGGTGCAAGGATAAAAAAAATTCAGTTTTGATCACTGCTTATCATTTTTGTCAATATTCAATGACTTATAAGATAGCTTTGAAGTCATTAGTCATTCTTGTGATGGATCAAGATCAAAATGAGTAGAGAAAATTGCGGATTTTATATACCTTTACTTTGGTGCAAAAAAAGAATATCAGTTACTTGTCAATCAAAAACATTAACTTCACCGTTGATTGATTCCACTTCTTTTAAATAAGCGCGAGGGCTTACATTTAGGATTGAAAAGCAAATAAAGTAATAAAAATCATGATTTCAATATACAGTCCAACTTGTGTTAAGCAACCATCCTGCCTTAAACAACCACTTCGGAATGTCCCATTGTTGAATTGAACTTGTACATCAATTTGTGTTAAGCAGCCAACCTGTCTTAAACAGCCAATCTTCTCAGTTCCATAGGCTGGCCTCTAAACACAAGTTTGACTGTAATTGAAGTTGTAAAGGCAGCGAAATGACAAAATGATGTACAAGGGAATTGTCACCTTCAACAAACTAAACAATCAACAGATAAATAAGTGTGAGTCATGATTATCCCATATCGGAAATGGCATTTGACAAACAAGCTGGTTTTTTACTTCTTTTCGAAGTATTGCGAGTATGGGAACCATTGATGCATGGTTCTCGGCTTTACAGTAAGAACAAATAGATATTGACTCGAGATTGGCAACCTCCCGCTAAACAAGCATTAAATTCTCGCAGAAAAAAGTCAGTGCCAGCAACTTTTGCGAAATTTGTTTTTCTTGCGCAAATTTCTTAATTTTGTCGCAAATAGCATTATTTGCAAAGGTCAAGGTGAACCTGAGAATATAACCCTCCCAGTATTCTAAAGCTTACATATGGCTTTTAAATGGCATCAACATTTTTTCAGTTATGCTATGCTGCTCCTCTCATATTGATGGAGAAAGACCCCATACTTAACTGTCCACAAGGACTGGTCAAGTCAGGACGGACATTCTGCACTCAATTAGTCAGTTGAGAAACTGTCTCTCATAAAAAACCAAAAGATATGTTAAAAATATTAAAGGTCCTTCTTTACAGAAGAGAAGTTCTGAATGTTAAAACAAAATCTCGCTAAAGAAATACATTATTGATATTGAAAGTAGCTATTGAAAGCATAATTCATCCAGGGAGTGTCAACTTTTTCCAAGTATGTTCTGTCTGTATGCGAAAGATCTCAAAAGCAATGTCACGCTTTTGGATTAAAATAAATGTTAAATCACAACAAAAAATCAAAACCAACTTTGCTCACAATGCCTATTGTTTGGTGTGTATCATACAATAGTACAGCTGTTATACAGTTTAACAGAAATTAAATTACGACCTCCAGATTTCCTCACATTTGCAAACAAGCACCTTTAACCCATGACCAAACAATAACCCTATTTGACCAGTTTGTTGCATACGACTTTAGAAAACATTGTGGGAAAAGGAGAATTTGCTCTTCATGAGCAATTTCTTCTTTTCCCACAGTGTTTTCTGCCCTATCAGAAGATTATTTTTCAATCTCATTACATTTTGAAATATCCTCTTCAAATTCTTTCAATTTGGGACAGTCAAAAAATTTGGCTTTTAGTACAGGGTTAAACAATTAATGGCTTACCAGCTTGAGAGAGGGGGAAATAGAGACGTTGAACCCTCTTACAAAATGTACCCAGGTTATCGCAGTATGCATGGAGAAAATTGGTGAGCTGATTGCTATTCAAGGGGGCGTTCAGTAATGGTGCAACATATCCAAACACCATGGCATCTAGCGAGGTAGGGCTGTACAGTAAAAATGGAACATTCAAGATTACAGTTAGATGATGGGATGAAATTGATACATAAACAAATGGCTTCAACCCATTTCTAACTATGGAATTGAATTCTGTGACAAGTCCAAATTGAAAGCAACAGCAAACAGCAAAAAGAGCATGACAGAAAAATTATCTTTTTTTTATGATATAGGGTAAAGCATTTGAGACAAACAGTAATAGCTAATTGCATGGGAGTTGTCCTTCTGTCAACAAGCTTTCAGAAACTTCTGCAGCAGTTTTGTCAGCATGATGAATGTTGAAATAAAGGGTTCGATCGATCATACGACAGACAAAGTTGAAAAAATAAAAATAAAATATAAGCAATCCTATCTTGGTCATTTGAACATTTGTATTTGATCTACAAACAGAGAAAAGCACATGAGACAACCAAAGTGTATTATCATAAAATAAAGAAAAGTAATCCATATTACCTTTGAATGTTTCATCTTATCAAAAGACAATGGCAAATATATGAAAAAATTGTCATATGAAAACTAAAGTGTTACATTCCTTTTGGAAGAATTTGCAATTTTTTCTATGAAACAAAAATGGTTTTCACTAAGTTTAAAAGTTTGACAAAAAGTACTTTGACATCCTCCTTTACCAATATGATGCAAAATTACATGAGTTAATGAGTCATGTGATATGTTACTATACAAAATCCCAAACAAAAAGCCATATCCACAACAAAAGTGATGTACAGGGAGTAGCAATTATATTTCCTTAATGAATGAAAAATGTTACAAAAGAGTTTCTCAATTATGAAGGTAAAAATGAAAAATAAGACATGATGACTTGAATAAAATTATTTACTTACGTAGCACCAAAGAAAAAATCCTGGGTTCCAAGTTTATGAGACAAATATGTTAAACAGTCTTTTGCCTCTTTGTAAATCTGTCAATATAAAAGCAATAAACTTATTGGAATCTATTGACCAGGGAAGCACTGTAGTAACTAAATTTTACAAATAAAAAGGTTTCTTCAATATATGTAAAGAGGTATATATCTAACAGAAAATTGCAGAAAATAATTACTAAGTAAAATTTGCATGAGATATTGGGGAGAAAACCATTCAGAAAAGCAATTTCTCCCCTAGTCAAAAATGGTTTCCATCCAATTTGATACAATATATTTCGTTAATACTTTTTTGTAATCCGCTATTCCTTTCAATTTCGACCAGTTGCAAATATTTAAATAGGGGAATGGATGGCAACATATTTTATAGCTTTATCATATTGAACAAACGAATGATTCTACTACATACAGTGATTTGAGGGTTAATTGACTTTTAACCCATACCAAACAATAACAACATTTGACCAGTTTGTTTCAGATGACTCTGGAAAACATTACAAGCTTCAATAAATATAAAAAAAATAAGGAGAACTCAGAACAAAAGTGTTAATTCTCAAGCTGTACAGTTGTCATTCGGTGTTACAATATCCCATATAATTGACCGGGTTGACACCCACCTTGCTATCTATCTCTGCATCTGTTATATTCTCTGTGCCCTGTGATACATACAACTGTGCTTTAGCCTTGGAATGGACATAATCAGGGTAGAAAAAGTTCAGCGGAAAGTACACAGCCCTTGAATATTGTGGTCTTGTGATATTTGTGTAGTTATCACTCTCCAAAAACCAGAAGTGTGTCTGTAAAAAAAAGTATTGTATGATTCTTACAGACGATTTTCTTATTGCAGTGATAAATGTTGTCTTTCCTGCATAACAATATTCCCAAAATAAGTGATTTGAATGGTTGATTATAGAGAAAAACATGCATAAACTTTTTCTTATATATTTCATACTTATTTTGAAATGAGTTTTCACAACTTATATAAATCCCACTAAATTTCCCTTTCCGAAAACATATTTAGTAGTTTCAAAAGCATAAATTGATCAATTTGTACAATTCATCCTTTGCCAAAAGGATTTCTTAACCCTTTACCAAGCGCCAAATTTTCGACTGTCCCAAATTAAAAGAGTTAGCAGACAAAATTTCAAAGCATTTTGATATTAAAAATTATCTTCTGATGGGACAGAAAACATTGTGGGATAAGGAGAAATTGCTTGTTATGTTTTCCAGTCTTTTGCAACAAACTAGTTAAGTGTTGTTATTGTTTGGTAATGGGTTAAGTCTTCTGCATAATGCAGATATGTAGAAGGTGAAAAATAGATGAAGAAATGGATTCTTTAAAGCTAATAGAAAGGTTTAACACCTTTTTCTATAATGCCCAGCTTTGACACACAGTAGACTTATGAATCCACTGTAACAAAAAGAGAGTATTCTCATTGGTATCTCCCTTATTTGGGACAGGAAACAATATTGTTCTTTCTTTTGAAAAGGTCTCTGTTCTTGCTTCAAATTTGGACCAGTCCAATATTCCTATATGGGGTAAGGTAAACCGATTACCAAACAATAACGACATTTAACCACTTTATTCCAGACGAGTCTAGAAAACACTGTGACAAAGGAAAAATTGCTTGTGACAAGCAATTTCTCCTTTTTCCACAATGTTTTCTACTCTATCAGAAGACTGCTTTCAAATTTCATCACATTTTGAAATCCTGTCTGCAACCTCTTTCAATTTTGGACAGTCAAAAATTTGGCGTTTTGTAAAGGTTTAATTGAACTCAATTCATGCACATTATTCATTCAGACAAAACACTTACCAAGGCAGGCAGCAGTTTGTTTTCAATCATTGCACAATAAGCCACCACATCAGCGCTCTGCTTGCTGGATAAATTAAAGTCAGATCCCCAATTCTGTCAAATAAGATTAAGTTATTAAAACATTGACATAAAATCTTTAGCAGAAGGCCAGTTTTAGGGTTCAATGCAAGTTAATATTTATATCAATTTGGGATTTTACATCACTACAACATTATGCCCGACTTTTGATGATGGAAGAAGACCCCATACTCAACTGCCCGTTAGAACAACCATCACTCATTTATTTATTAATGTGAATCACTTACTATTTTATTGCACTGAACCCTTTGTTTGTGACCATTATACCATAATATGATGTGAAAGACAAACATTTAAACTGAAACAACCACAGGGTACTCATCATCATGTTCAAACAGCTAAATGTAAGTGTTCTCAATTCTTTGGCAGATAGGTAGGCTGATATATTTGTCTTTAACTCTCCTTCAGCTATTTTTCAAAATATCAAAGCAAAGATCACCAACCCTTCCAATGCAAGTACTGGTTATGTATCAAAAAAGCAGAATCTATTATTAATTATAAATAGATGTAAGAACTTGTTTCACAATTAACAAAATTCAAATTGGATGAGAACTTTGTGACATGAAGAGCTGACATGAATAAAAAGTCCACATTCAAGTAAGCTGAGTGCATTAAGTAATTAGATTTTGGGATAATTTACGGCATATCAAGTTTAAGCAAGATAAAAGGGCAACAGAAATATTCACAGAGAGCTAGCAAGATTTTGTGACAAAGAGACAAACAAACTAGACTAAATTAATATGTCTCCATACATAATCAATATAAAAGGAGAAAAAGCTGTTTTCTTCTACTGTTATCTATCACCACATTATCTGTTACTCCAAAAAGAAGTGGATAGTAGCACAACCGAAAATTTTCTATAATATCAGACCCATTTAAAAAAAAAAAAACACTTCCTATGTAAAGAAAATTACAAACTAATTCAGGATCAGTACAATATTCAAGCTAAACTTACATGTTTCCGAAGATATGCAAAAATATCCAACACTTTTGTTTCCACAACATCCTTGTGTCTCATGATTGGTAGCTTTCCTGTAAAAGCAAAGTTGGACATGGATCAAACTAGCTCAAGTAAAATTTTGAACATATTTATAGACAACAACATGGGTATATAATCAAATGGGAAGTTTTATTTAAGACAACAGAATTATGACAAGTTTTGTGTTCAATATTAACAAGAGAATTACCAAAACTACCCAAAAGTATCATGTGAGATTAAAATAAAGACCATTATCATTTTTGTGAGCAGCAATATGAAAAATCAATTTAAATATTCTAAATGGAATTAGAATATTTTCTTATAGTACAATAAAATGATTTGCTCAGACTTATTTTCTTCCATCAGAGGAATAACTCAATTCTCATGTCAAATGCAGTTAGAGTATGCCAATTAAAAAAGATAACATACCATATTGCCTCTAACATTACTGGCAAGTCAATATTAAGCCCACACTGTTTACAAGCAATTGCTTCTACTGATCAATTTCTTTTCTGTCACAGTGCTTTCTTACCTAATCCATGACGGTGCATGATATGAAAAAAATAGTTCACAAACCTGAAGGTGATCTCCAGGGTCTATTTGTCTTTTCAACTTTTACCGGAACTCCTGAGAATCTACAATATGCCTGTAAATTAAATATTAAATAAAATGCTTAGAAAAAAGGTACATGACCACGAGCCAAACTGTTCTTAGCGGGTTAATATGCGGAATACAGATATATTAGGTGCATGGATAGATTAAAAAAGGATTAATTCACTACTGCGAGTCAAATAATTTAATTCACAATAACATGGAAATATTGGTCTTCAAACGTTGCATTAAAACTAGGGCTGGGAAGGGTAATCAGGTACCGTGTACGGGACGGGTACAGGCTACTACCCGGGTAGCAAATCACTACCCGGGTAGCAAATCGCTACCCGTTACCCGACGTTACTTTTACCTGGGTTATAAATGAAATGTGTGAATATGCACTTGTTGACAAGTGAATCAGGCGTTTCGAAATCCAAAACTGGCAATCACTTATCCCCAAACAATTCCTTAACATGTGTACAAATATGTCACTCGCATTTTATACATATTTCCAAATTAGAGGCTTCTCATCAGCTATCGAAACTTTCAACATTGTTTTTTTCCCGATCATCTTATTAAGTCCTAAGCACCTAGCTCCATTCTTTGTAGTACAGGTGCTTACACAAGTGGTAACGTTGTTAATCTCGACCTTTTAGTTATAGAATATTGATGTAGGCAATTTTTCGAGGCTGTTCGAAAGCAACTTTGGTTTTGATGAATGAGGAGTAGCATTGTGACCTGTGAAGGATTTTTACATGTTATGTTTGGGTATAATTAGTAATGTCAGATACACTTGTCAATTAGTGCCAATGATCTGAACTTTGGTTACTATTAACAACTGGATTAGTTTACATGGCCTACTTTCTATCATACGTTGCACTATCAAGACCAACATGCAGAGTTTAGATAACCGCAACTGGACGTCATCTCTCTATTAGTTTGAAAATACGACAAGTTGTTAGGCATATCAGATTTAAATCTAAGTGAGAAATTTATTGGTTCGGGTACTCGGGTACCCATGAGTAACATCACCTCAGGTACTCTGGTAGTAAATTTCTACCCATCCCAGCTCTAATCAAAACCTTCGTCACAATGACGTAAAACCGAAAGTAGACTGGCCTATGTTTACAAGGTCAACAGCTCAAGTCGCCTGTTACAAAGGCGAGATCATCAGAATACACGAATAAATAAAAAGAAAAATATGTGATGGAAACGAAAGAAGAGACTTATTGCACCTACCATTGCAGCAAGACATGCAGGATCGACAGATGGGAGATCCCAATCTCCCTCCCAAACTTCTAGGCACAGCACATCACCTTCCATGTTGATGTTTGTAAACATGGACGTGTTTGATTTATGGGATAAGCATAATTATTTGAAATAATGTTCTATACGTTGTATTGAGATGCATTTTGAATGAATTTCGGTTGAAAGATGATAAGTTGTGACTAAAGGATGATTTAAGAAATCACGAAAATGGTAAACCTTTCAAATGGGAACTTCAATCTCAAATTCTGCTTTTGAGCACATGGTAATAGAAACCTAGAAATATTTTACATTCGTAAAAGGCAAATCATGATAAAAATCGAGTAAGCTAAACGCGCAATAATAACCAACTGAGATAAATTTTCATTTCAAAGGTGTTTTAGTCTTTTTGAATGAAATTGAATTCAAAAACTTGAATTACAAAAGATTATATTGACAGTATCAAATTTGTACATGAGATGATAAGCATTTCGCTATTTAACAAAGAACTACTTTGTAATGCACAATAACTTCCGTTTATTTACCGGTAGATGTCCTAGGGCTCCAACTTTATGGTGACGACAACTGGTATCTGAGATGATTTCCAAGAAAGTGGCGCTTGGCCTTGCAGTCATACTGATTGCCTATATCTACTCGCGGCAATCAAGTAATGAGTTAGATAAAAAGGAACAAAGCATTATAGAAGCATGGAATTCCTCGATTGTGGAGCCTTACAAACAATTTAAGAAAATTGCAATTGGGTATGGACAGAAACATTTGAAAGTGATGGAGGTTTAAGTTTTTTCCTACTCTAAATGATCTAAATTTTGGGGTTATTTACAGTTTGATTGCTAGACGATAGGCTTTTGGTGTTGTCATGATCAATCAATTGACATTTTCCCTTGATTCAACATTCTTGGTTAATCAATAACCAGTTAACCACTAAATGCGGGTTTGTTTGTTTGCATAATTTGTTTTACATAGATTGTGAAGGAGGCTTAATAAAGCCCATCATGTTACTCTCGATGACTGCTTCCAGGACAATACACCAGTAATCACGCTGGTTTCAGGGCTTCAGATTTTCATTGACGTAATACTTCAAACATGGCGCGTGATTTTCTAAGGCAGTGGATCCAAGTGGCGCGTCAATTTCAGGTGTGAAAACCCCCCACCCCATTTCAATTGAAAAATCCATTACCAGTAATCAAATGCAATTTACAAAATACAAAACAGGAATTTGTCATAATTTTTATTCATTCGATACATTCGGCTATGACCCGTTATGGTATGCCAGATAATGTCCGAAATATAGGAATGATGCATTGATTGGATGGAATATAAGGCATTCCAATAATACGTAACCAGCACCATCCGGAGACATGGCGTCATTGCCATCAATAAAAAGAAAATGAATGACTTCTTTTGTCGATCCCCAAATATATCTATCCTTTGTGAGTTACGACAGTTATTTCTTGTTTGAGTTTCGATTTATTGTTGTTTTGTTACAACTGTGTTTCCCCGAAGGTTCGGATTTTGCTTTCTTCCCTTTTTTTGCAAGCGAGAGTTGTTATTCATCGCAGTTCATGTTATATAGACATGAACAAGTGACTGTGTATGGATACAAGTTGGGCAAAGTATACTACATGAAAATCAGGTGTTTTTAGTTTTATATTTTTTGGCCCATCATTTCAGAAAATGACCCACAATTTTTTGCCCCATGTGTCACCTTGGCACACCAATGTTCAAAATCTGAAGTCCTGCAAATTGTGGGTTAGTCCCGTCAGTTTTCACCTTGCCTAACGGGGCCCCCGGTACAGTCGTCTGACGATCTGCCACTGTCGCCCAAGGTTATGTACAAAGCTAACACTACTGACAAAATTTAGTCAATAATTTGATCTGAAGATTACCTTTTGTTCTCTGATTGGGCAATCATACATCTAAATTTGGAAGGACCAAAAAAGTGATGAGTGAACTTTTACCAAATTTAGATTTTCTGATTTAAAGCATGAAATGGCCATTTTAAGTCAGTTGATAAGATAAGATAGTTTAGATTAAGTTCCATACCATCAGAAAATGACATCAATTGCTATTTAACAATCACAAACAGCCTAACTGTCAAATGTTGGTTTTTGCACATTAATTTTAGACAGGCAAGGTTCACAGGTTGCAGAAGAAGTGGATATATTCAATAAGAAGACGTATTTGATAGTTTTTGATTTTTGTTTTATACCCAGGATCAATTGTAACTTGGATCTCATAGTGCCAGGGATCAAGCTTCTGGAAGATCTTGGACAGAAACCAGGACAGAAGCTGGACAGTGTGACGATAGAGAACCTGGAAGATTTGACAAATACTTTCACTCATTACTACACAAAAGGAGCAGCAGCTGAGAGAAACTTTGTCAGTAAAGATGTTTACCAAAAGATTGTTGAGACGGCAGCTAGAATAGATGGAACTCAGGTATCATATTATATACCATCATTCATTTACATAGGGTATGTTCATATATTATATGAACAGACCCTATGTAAAGTGCCAAATGTACTGATGAATGATGGTCTGTGATAAAGAATAATAGCATCATGTTTATAGTAATGTGATAATGGTATCAACTTAAGATAAAGAGGGAACTCATTTTGAATGAAAATATGTAAGAGACATGTTGATAGATTAATTCAGGTTGATAGTTAGCATATGATGCATTGCTCACTTAAATGTTATGATTATGTCTCAAGCATTTGGCTTTTATATTAGACTATCTATAAATCACAGCTCTGCTAAAGGCTACTAAAGACTGACTGAAAGGATGTAATGAGACTGTTAATCAAATAAGAAACAAAGTGAGTGAATTTTTAAGTTATAATGAGTCAAGAACACTTTTAGAAGATTACTTCCTTAACAGTTTACTTTATTTTTGTACAGCGGTATGTCGGTGGAAATGCAGCTTTAATGGCAGTGAAGATTTCACAGCTGTTTCCACAAACACAGGTTAGATACACACATTTGTTAATTTTCTACTTAATAATTACCCTGTTGTTGCTTTCTATTTACATAGATTAAACATTTTATTTGAGGAAATGGGTTTGCCAAATATTTAAGTTCTATGACCTTAGTTATTATAAAAATATATTTTACTCTTATTTTTATATTAATGTAATGATCTATGGGCATCTGACAATTTTTGTTATTTGTGTTTTAGGCATCATTCGCCCTTTGCTTGTGGCTATGCAAAATCACACAAGAAGTTTGATTAAAATTATATACATGTTAGGAAGCATATATTCCAGTAGGTGCACAGATGCCATGATATAAAGAAATACTGTTAAACTCTCAACCAATTAAGATGTAATAGATGAAAGCCATTTCTTACAATAATATATCTCGCTGTTTTGTTTTTCACTGACAGGTTCAACTAGTTGGGCCTATAGGTCCTGGCTTGAGAGAACTACTTCCTGGATTAATACATATTCCCAAGGACAGTATTATAGACAATGATGAGGTCCATCTGATCATGGAGTACAGCCTTAAAGACTCTTGGGATGGGTTACAGACCCCTGTAGCGAACAGATTCATTACAAGTTATGACGAATCAAACAGTAGACTCACAATGCTTGGAAATTACTTCACAAGCCTGGAGAAGTTCCAGCCTGACTTGGTGTTGCTGGGAGGCCTACATCTCATAGAGACACAGACACTGGACTATATACGGGATAAGTTTGTGGAAGTTAAGAATGGACTTGCTAAAGTACCCACTAGTGTACCAATACATCTAGAGTTGGCGAGCATGGCTAATCCCGACTGTGTCAAGTTGATCCTTGATGAGGTACTTACACCAAGATGTGTTTTAATTATAGAATACATGCGTTTAGGCCACTTACCGTATTTTGAAACCTTCAGCATATATCAACTATGATGTTTATTAAAAATAACATTTTGTCATTGATTGGTAATTATTGTAAAAAAAGAGAGTTGGCCAGGTGGTTTTTCTTCTGGGTGAGGTCATGATTATACTGTTTGTGATAGTATGACAGTTACAAAATGGTAGTCATTGCACTGTTTGATAGATATATGATTGCTTTCTAGCATAGATCAAATTCATTTGTGAAAAACAATGTAAGTCATTTATGTCAATGTTTTAGCAAGTTTTACCCAGAATGCTTTTCAAGCTGGATATAAAAATCTGTCTGAGAAGCCTGTGATTCATTTGGGCTGTCCTTGCACAATATCGTGTCTTTACTAAAGAATGTGTTTGTACATTATAAAGCTGTCTGTTGTAGTGAGCTGATTCTTTCATATGGGATTTCATTAATTGTCCAAATTTCAAACAACAGCAGATAACACTAGTGAATTATGAAAAACATCATATCTTTGTAATTACATGTATATGGTAGAGACCAGTGTAACAAAAAAAACCCAGCTTTTTGTTCTCAATTACCCCTTTTTTGTAACGAAAGAATGTTTAGTTGTATGCTGCAGTTTTTTTTTTTAGATAACTTCTTATGAAAGAGGATATTAATGTGTTTATTTTATGTTTCAGGTCATACCAAGTGTAAATTCATTGGGGTTGAATGAACAAGAATTGTCCTTCTCTTCATACGTTCTGGATGGACCTCATAGTGAAGAATTTATGCATAGGAGAGGACAGCCAGAAATCCATAAGATAAGCGATATGGTATTGTGGATGCTACAGAAATATGGCTATTCAAAATCGAACAAAGGATCAAAACTTACCCGCATTCATTTTCATTCTCTCACCTATCATATAGTGGGGATTGTACCCGAATCTTGGCATAATTCAAAGTCTGCGATTGCAGCGGGGACCAGAATGGCAGGGCGCCAGGCGTGTGGATCTCAATCATTGTCACCAGATGACCTTGAACTCAGGATACCGTTGTCTTTCAAAATGTTCTCTGGGGACCAGGATCGTTATTTCGATGAAAAGAATCCTGTCATATCATGGGTGAGGGATGGTTACAAGTTCCATTTTAGTCCTGTACTTGTCTGTAAGAGTCCATTAAAGACAGTTGGTTTAGGGGACGCAATCTCTTCTACTGGTTTGATGTACTCTGAATTTAATTCAGATTTTTTAACTTCATTTCCAAGCTTGTGACCTGTGGATGGTTGTTTGAGCTTTTGAACAGACAGCATGCAATACTTTATGGGATCATCAGGCATTTTCCGTTCTACTGTTTAACCCTTTACCAAACGCCAAAGTCTTGACTGTCCCAAATTGAAAGAGTTTGCAGACAACATTTCAAAATATGATGGAATTTATAAATAATTTTCTGATTGGGCAGAAAACGTGATAAAAAGAGAAATTGCTGATTAAGAGCAATTTATCCTTTTCTCACCATGTTTTCCAGCTTCGTCTGCAACAAACTGGTCAAATGTTGTTATTTCTTGGTAATGGGTTAACAGTTTGTTTGGTCTTGTTTGAGAAAATAACTTGAAACAAGGATTAATACTTACTGAAAATGATGGCCTTTTAAATCATTGACACAAAAAGGGAATTTGCACATTCTGTCACAATGCTTTCTTGTGTCATTTGCTGGAAAAAATAAATTGAGTTGCACAAGTGATGACATTTTCTTTAGAGTTAATGATCAAAACCACTTTTGAGTTGCCTTTTACAAATATTGCTCTGTTCAGCACAGTTCCTTCTTCTATCTTTTACTACCTGTGCATAAGTATGCACATGTGTGAAGGATAGGGTTGCAGGTCTGCTAATATTCAGGTCTGGTCCTGATTTCAGGCTTTGGGATTATAAATTTTCCTTCTTTGTTCATATTGAAGATGTTTATAAATTCAGATTTCAAATAATGATTTTAAGACTTGACAATTCCTGAACAATAGTAGGCCTAAGTGGAAAAGTTGTCTGTTTGAAGGTGAGAATCATATTCTGTAGGTCATCAAGATTTTAACCCGCTCCCCACCTATTCTTACACATCTACATCTATATAATCACATTATGTAATATATAATTAAGTATTTGCCTGCAATAATTTTGTTTCCCTACTTTCAGTTTGTTATTAATTTGTTTTGTTTAATGTATGTGACTATAAAGTTTGATTTGTTCAACATTCTTCAGTTTACACATTCCTTCATGTTGGAGACAAATTGATGATAACTGCAGACATCAATAAATTGTAAAAAAACAGTATCAGATAGTATAAAGTAGAATCCATTTCAAGCAATTTCTCAGTTTTATGGCATTTGTTCCATAACCCTTATAGTGCTGGTACAGACTTCATGCTTAAGCAAACAGGTTGGATCACAGGCCAGCTGCTAAATAAATTGGTGACTGGCCTGTGATCTGACCTGTTTGCTACTCAGAGTATCTTTCCTCATCAAATTATGCAGATATTAAGAGTTTTGGAAAGCAAACGACACAAAAAACTATTTTTAGAAATTACCCAGCATTCGTAGGGTTAAAACATCTGCCCCAGGAATGTAAACATTTGTATATATATATATATGAGTATATGAGATAGAGGGTTGAAAGTGTTATCAATAATGGCAAGATTTGGTGCACTGGTAGAGGGTCGGTCTCTTGTACCAAGCGTCCTGGGATCGATCCCCGTTAGGAGAGGTGAAAATTGCCGGGAGTAACTCACAAATCAGTGCGAGTACTGGTCTTGTATCCAGAAAGCAGTCATTGAGAGTGAGTTTAATAAGTTTCAGTCACAATTAAAGGAAAAAAAAAAGTTTATACTGAAGAGTATTCAGAAGAGAATAGTAGAGTAGCTAAAGTAAATAGAGTAGCTAAATTAATAAAATATACTTCTAGTAAAGGATCAATTTGAAAGCCTGTTGACTTGTTTCTGTTCATGATATTTTTCAAGGTTATTTGGTGTGAATGTATTGATAATGTGCATTAATTTGATTAAACTTTCCCTGGTTTGTCATTGGTTTTGTCAGTTTACCAGCGCGAGTCCAGAGGCATGGGTACTGTTTTACTAAACAACTTAACCCTTATAGTGCTGGAACCAAATACATGCTAATACAAACGAGTTAGATCTAACCTGTTTGCTTTTCCAAGGTTCTATGGTCAAAATGAAGTGTTTGTACGTAGTTTATTAGATACTGATTTGCCTGCTGTATTTGGTTTAGATAATAATGAACACTTCCTTTATACGAAGCTCTGTATGCATTACATTAATAGGGTGCTTGTGTTTGAACTCTAGTTAGTTAATACGCAGTTTGAATATGATGCTATTATACATTTTCAGGAAAGTATGACGTATTGAACATTTACCCTCAGTATGCATAGTTGTGTATATTACTATGCCATGCTGAGCGTAAATGGTTCTGTAAATAACATTTGCTCAATCACTAACGTTTGTATTTGCAAATTGTACTTTTATTATAGTATTATTATTACTATGTTGTTCAAATTATTAAAAGGGTACATGCGTTTGAACTCCAGTTAATACGCAATTCGAATACGATTCTGTCGCAAGTATGATGTATTGAACATTTACCCTCGGTGTGCATAGCTGTATATATAGCTATGTCATGCGGAGAGTGAATGATCCTGTAAATAATATTTACTTTATTACATATGTTTGTATGTGCAAATTGTACTATTGTATAATCATGTTGTTCAAATCACTGTTAAAGTGGAACTAAATAAATCTCAGCAACTACTGCATTGGCACCTGACAACCACGTTATAATGAGACTGCAGTGTACATACAAACATTTGTTTTGGTTTTTGTTTAGGCTTAACATACGGTTCTGCTATATGTGGTATTGTTTGTTTTGGGATATTAGTTGCATAATTATTATTTTACTTCCTTGTATTTGCTTCCAATTACTTACTCATTTTTATGTCAGGATCTGAGTAAAAACATTGTTTTCACCAAGCTATTCATTTATTTAGACCATCATATAAAAACCTAACCATTTCTTCACTTATATCATCATTATCCATTATTTTTAGCTCACCTGAGCACCAAGTGCTCAAGGTGAGCTTTTGTGATCGCCCAATGTCTGTCGTCCGTCGTGAGTCGTCAACAATTTCTTTAAACATCTTCTCCTAAACCATTGGGCCAGTCTTAACCAAACTTCACAGGAGTGTCCATTGGGTGATGCTCTTCAAAAGTTGTTCAAAGAAATTGATTCCATGCAGAACTTTGGTTGCAGTGGCATGAAAAAAGGGGAATTTCTGCAATTTTTAAAAAATCTTCTTGTCTGAAACCACTGGTCAGATGTTAAAATAATTTCACAGGAATTTTCTTTAGGGGGGTCTTTTCAAAAGTTGTTCAAAGAATTTTGATATCTAAAAAAAAAATTTCCACCAGGCTGTGTTGAACTTTGAACGCGCTTTTGTTTTGACTATATACATTTTATTTTACAAGGTTTTACATCACATCAACATTATTTCAGTTATGTAGCGATGCCCGACTATTTATGATGGAGGAAGACCCCATACTCAACTGCCCACAAGGGCTGGTCAAGGCAGGTAGAACCATCGGCATTCCGTAAGTCAGTCTGGAGACTACCTCTTATGAAAACCCATATCCCTATAGAATTTGAACCCATGCGGAGAGGGGCACTGTGATTTCAAGTGCTGTACTCTAAACACTAGGCCACGGAGGCCCCTCACTATATACATGAATGCTGAAAATTATAACTCTACAAACATCTTTTTTTTCCAAACCTCTGGGACAATTCCATTGAGAATTCTTGTGAAGCATCCCTGGTAAAAACCTTAAAATAATCTTCTTGTCACAAACCACTGGTCAGGTTTCATATTAATTTCACAGGAATGTTCTTTGGGGCCCCTTCTATGAAGAATGTTAAAGAAATATAGATATTTTGAAAAACATGGCCGCCAGGAATTATTGAACTTTGAACTCTGTTTTCACTATATACATGTATGCTAAAATCTATAACTTTACAAACATCTTTTTTTCCAAACCTATGGGCCAATTTCAATGAGATATCATATGAAGCATCCCTAGTTAGAAGGAATAAAGATTTGTCAAAAAAAAAAATCAGTCATGTGACCAGAATGGTTGCCATGCCCATATTTGGTAAAAACCATGAAAAAAATCTTCTTGCCAAAAACCACTGGTCAGATTTCAAGATAATTTCACAGGAATGTTCTTTATGGGCCCTTCTATAAAGATTGTTAAAAAAAATAGATATCTCGAAAAACATGGCCGCCAGGGTGCATTGAACTTTGAATGTGTTTGCATTTCCACTATATACTTGTATTGTAGAATTTAAGAAAAAAAATACATCAATATCAATTAGGATGTCCAAATATGCCAAAATGATAACAACAAAATGGCAACAATAGATCATACTGGACAAAAGTATGGGCTGATCTTTGTACATACACTATCTGTAAAAGTAAAATATACAGTTTCGACATTGTAAGAATGATGTACCATTTAAATGTCCCACATTAAGCATACAGTGTCAAACTTGTAAAATTGGAATGAAAAATGGGTTAATGCATAGAGGCACAAGAAACTCTGTGTAAAAGTTAAAAGCAATGTTCTTCAAATAGGTGGTAATCTCAGGTGAGCGGTTCTAGGGCCATTATGGCCCTCTTGTTTTAGTATTAACTATAATTGCATATCACTTATTGAAGTATCTGTTTCTGTGTATTCCATTCCTTTGTGTCAGTTGAGTTATATTTCTGCCAGTAAATGTAATTGGAAATAACTTTTGACTTGCTTGACTAATTTATTGCTCATCATTTTTAATTTACTGATACTTGGGACAAGTTAGTCACTGGCACCTTCACATCAATTTTGTCTTCAGTTGTCTAGTATTATTAGTTGTTAGTCTAACAGTCTTGTTGAGATACTGAATTGGTATATTTTGCTGATCAATATAAATTGCAAGGTTTAATTTGATATCAGGTTAATAGAAAATATTGTCTATGAAAACATTGCTTTATTAGTTATGAAGCATTGTCATCATAGGCTCTAAAGGTGTATTGGCTCATGATGAGTGAACTCTGGTTTTGTCTAAATGCTTTAACCCATAACCAAACAATAACAATATTTAACCACTTTGCTGCAGATGACTCCTGAAAACATTGTGGGAAAAGGAGAAATTGCTCGTAATGAGCAATTATTTCCTTTTCCTACATTGTTTTCTACCCTATCAAATGACTATATTTCAATTTCATTACATTTTCGAATGTTGTCTGCAAACTCTTTCAATTTGGGACAGTCAAAAATTCGGCGTTTGTTAAAGGGTTAAATGATACTGTCTTATGGCCCGTATTATTAAAGGATTGATATGCGGCTTTTCTTTTCTTTTTTCAACATTCTTGGTTGCAATATTTAAACTTGAAATAAACCATTACTGTATTTGAAATGTACTTATTTGTCACATTTTTATTTACCTTATGTATGGAGATAATGAGGAGTATTAAAGTGCCATTTAAAACCTCTGATACTAGTGTCTATGGACCTATGCAGATGTGAAAATGAGAAATTTCCCATCTATGGAATTTTCTTCCTTTTCATTCCATGGTTAACTTGCGATATGAAATTTACATTAGGATTACATCCCCTTTACGTTACAGTAAGATATCGAAAAAGACCATGTGTTAGGACTAAGGTGATCCTAGCCTAGGGTCCTGGGGTCCGTTTTACTAAACAACTTACGGAAAATGTTTGCGTAAGTCATAATTTATAAACATGGATAGTATCTTCAATGAAAGTACAATGTTGCAATGTGGCACTTCATTGGAAGCGTCTCGGAGAGACGATTCCAATGATGTGTCACTTTGATATATTGCTTCGTCCAATATTGAAATAAGAGGAATTGTTGTTTTAGACTTACGCAAATCTTTAGCATAAACTGGTTAGTAAAAGGTACCCTGGCCCGTTAGCATATACCCCTAGTGCTGGATAAAGCTAGGTCAGGAACCCAAGCTAAGGTGATCCTAGCCTAGGGTCCTGGCCCGTGCTTATATACCCCTAGTGCTGGATAAAGCTAAGGTCAGGAACCCAAGCTAAGGTGATCCTAGCCTAGGGTCCTGGCCCGTGCTTATATACCCCTAGTGCTGGATTAAGCTAAGGTCAGGAACCAAGCTAAGATGATCCTAGCCTAGGGTCCTGGCCCGTGCTTATATACCCCTAGTGCTGGATTAAGCTAAGGTCAGGAACCCAAGCTAAGATGATCCTAGCCTAGGGTCCTAGCCCATGTTTATATACCCCTAGTGCTGGATAAAGCTAAGGTCAGGAACCCAAGCTAAGGTGATCCTAGCCTAGGGTCCTGGCCCTAGCTTATATACCCCTAGTGCTGGTTGAGCTGGGTCGAGGGGGTTGGCTGGTCGTTACGGCGCAGGGGTTGCGGTTTATGTACTGGTGCGGTTAGGGGCGTAGGTCAGGAACCCCGAAGCTAAGGTGATCCTAGCCTGGGGTCCTGGCCGATGTTCACCTATACCCCTAGTGCTGGATAAAGCTAAGGTCAGGGCAAGCTAAGATGATCCTAGCCTAGAGATTTTGCAGCCCGTGTATATACCCCTAGTGCTGGATTAAGCTGGGTCAGGAACCCAGGCTAAGGTGATCCTAGCCTAGGGTCCTGGCCCGTGTTTATATACCCCTAGTGCTGGATAAAGCTAAGGTCAGGAACCCAAGCTAAGATGATCCTAGCCTAGGGTCCTGGCCCGTGCTTATATACCCCTAGTGCTGGATAAAGCTAAGGTCAGGAACCCAAGCTAAGGTGATCCTAGCCTAGGGTCCTGGCCCGTGTTATATACCCCTAGTGCTGGATAAAGCTAAGGTCAGGAACCCAAGCTAAGATGATCCTAGCCTAGGGTCCTGGCCCGTGCTTATATACCCCTAGTGCTGGATTAAGCTAAGGTCAGGAACCCAAGCTAAGGTGATCCTAGCCTAGGGTCCTGGCCCGTGTTTATATACCCCTAGTGCTGGATAAAGCTAAGGTCAGGAACCCAAGCTAAGGTGATCCTAGCCTAGGGTCCTGGCCCTGCTTATATACCCCTAGTGCTGGATAAAGCTAAGGTCAGGAACCCAAGCTAAGGTGATCCTAGCCTAGGGTCCTGGCCCGTGCTTATATACCCCTAGTGCTGGATTAAGCTAAGGTCAGGAACCCAGGCTAAGGTGATCCTAGCCTAGGGTCCTGGCCCGTGTTTATATACCCCTAGTGCTGGATAAAGCTAAGGTCAGGAACCCAAGCTAAGATGATCCTAGCCTAGGGTCCTGGCCCGTGCTTATATACCCCTAGTGCTGGATTAAGCTAAGGTCAGGAACCCAAGCTAAGGTGATCCTAGCCTAGGGTCCTGGCCCGTGCTTATAAACCCCTAGTGCTGGATAAAGCTAAGGTCAGGAACCCAAGCTAAGATGATCCTAGCCTAGGGTCCTCGCCCGTCTTATATACCCCTAGTGCTGGATAAAGCTAAGGTCAGGAACCCAAGCTAAGGTGATCCTAGCCTAGGGTCCTGGCCCGTACTTATATACCCCTAGTGCTAGATTAAGCTAAGGTCAGGAACCCAAGCTAAGGTGATCCTAGCCTAGGGTGCTGGCCCGTGTTTATATACCTCTAGTGCTGGATAAAGCTAAGATCAGGAACCCAAGCTAAGGTGATCCTAGCCTAGGGTCCTGGCCCGTGTTTATATACCCCTAGTGCTGGATTAAGCTAAGGTCAGGAACCCAAGCTAAGGTGATCCTAGCCTAGGGTGCTGGCCCGTGTTTATATACCTCTAGTGCTGGATAAAGCTAAGATCAGGAACCCAAGCTAAGGTGATCCTAGCCTAGGGTCCTGGCCCGTGTTTATATACCCCTAGTGCTGGATAAAGCTAAGGTCAGGAACCCAAGCTAAGATGATCCTAGCCTAGGGTCCTGGCCCGTGCTTATATACCCCTAGTGCTGGATAAAGCTAAGGTCAGGAACCCAGGCTAAGGTGATCCTAGCCTAGGGTCCTGGCCCGTGTTTATATACCCCTAGTGCTGGATAAAGCTATGGTCAGGAACCCAAGCTAAGATGATCCTAGCCTAGGGTCCTGGCCCGTGCTTATATACCCCTAGTGCTGGATTAAGCTAAGGTCAGGAACCCAAGCTAAGGTGATCCTAGCCTAGGGTCCTGGCCCGTGCTTATAAACCCCTAGTGCTGGATAAAGCTAAGGTCAGGAACCCAAGCTAAGGTGATCCTAGCCTAGGGTCCTGGCCCGTACTTATATACCCCTAGTGCTAGATTAAGCTAAGGTCAGGAACCCAAGCTAAGGTTATCCTAGCCTAGGGTGCTGGCCCGTGTTTATATACCTCTAGTGCTGGATAAAGCTAAGATCAGGAACCCAAGCTAAGGTGATCCTAGCCTAGGGTCCTGGCCCGTGCTTATATACCCCTAGTGCTGGATTAAGCTAAGGTCAGGAACCCAAGCTAAGGTGATCCTAGCCTAGGGTGCTGGCCCGTGTTTATATACCTCTAGTGCTGGATAAAGCTAAGATCAGGAACCCAAGCTAAGGTGATCCTAGCCTAGGGTCCTGGCCCGTGTTTATATACCCCTAGTGCTGGATTAAGCTAAGGTCAGGAACCCAAGCTAAGATGATCCTAGCCTAGGGTCCTGTCCCGTGCTTATATACCCCTAGTGCTGGATAAAGCTAAGGTCAGGAACCCAAGCTAAGGTGATCCCGGATCAACACTACTATGCCAGGATACCGTTTTACTCATTATTTTAGGCTAAAAATTGCTTAATTTTAAAACAGCATTCCCTCTTAAATCAATATTGGACCATGCAATATTGCATTGTTACACATTGGAACTGTCTCTCCGAGACAGACGCATCGCATGAAAATATTGTGTTTACAAGGTACAATTCATGTTTATCAGTTTTGACGTATGCAAATCTGTTGCTTAGGTTGTGCCTCTAGACGCTATAGCAGGTAATTAAAGTGTTTGTTACCTTGAATACAGCAGTTCTGATATAATGGCTGAATCGGCGGTCATTCAAGAGTTGGAACATTCACACCATGCTTCTCTTTCTGTTGAATCCATAAATGGTTTTCTTGCTGTGCATGTATAGCAGAAACACTGGTTGTTTTAGACAATAGAGTATTCGAACGTTTTTTTTTAAAGTTCTGCAACATAGGTAAATATTCGTTGACTTGAAATTGCAAAACTCTGAGTTATAAACCCTGGAAATAATTGAGATGATGTGGCTGTTCAGACGCTACAGAAGCTGAACGAACAATGTAAATCCTCCCGATCAGTACATTTGGATAAGCTGTGCGCTCTTTGTTATCCATTGTTCAACGGAATACCCCAGCTGGGGTGAATTATTCCTATTTGGGTCACAGTCGAGGCAATGTGTGCTGCCCGCTGACCACACCTACTCTCCTCTCACTCAAGATTAGTCATTACGAAGATCATGTTATTGAAAAGGAGAAAGGAAATTTTGTATCCCGCAATTTTCTGTCTCAGAAAGGCATGTCTGTTTTGGGAAAGTTCAAAAGGAAATTAGATCTAAGTTCAAGCCAATTCATGAAGTAGAGATGAGGAAGGAATTCCTGACTTCCAAATGCGCAGAGAAATCCTGTCGTAATGAAATAATGAAACTGGTTTCCCATGGATGAACGTTGTGATGATTTGTTCAAAATTCCTTGGCTTGATGTTTATGAAAAGACAGGGCTGTCGAATTCAAACTCAAACGGCATCCAGGATATATGCTATCTTAAACTTCCAACCAACAATGTTCGGGGCAGAGGTCCAGGGGTAGAGCGTCGGCCTCTGGACGCGACGGTCGTCGATTCGAATGCCGTGAGAAGCGGGTTCCGCTTTGCGACCTTTCAATAATCCACATTTTGAACGAGCATTTGTTATGATCCAGGAAACAGAATCGAGAGTGATTAAGTTGTAAGAATTTGTTTCACAGTCGATGTAAAATAAATAAGTTAAAACTATAAGATATCCTAGATATTCTTTCATTGTTATCTATTCAAATGTTATACCTCTCCAACTTATACAAGCCACGCAAACTCGTCAGTTAGCATGAGATGACACAATGATATGATCTCCGGATTCCGGCAGACATGCTTTATTACAACTACCTTTGAAATAAAAACAAACAGTTCAAAGTACATGTGATAGATTCTCGTGTTTTATTATAAAACTGATTGCAATGCTTTACCACTAGTGATTTAACTAGTATTCAAACAGACTATCAGGAGGAACCCAATTTGAAATCAACCTGGAAAGATTGACTCAGACAACTTTTCGTGAGCATTTATTGATAATTATTGATTGTTATATGATTTCTATACACAAAATGTACGTCTCTGAAAGCCAAACCAGGCTTATCAGTAATTGTCGAAATCAATGAATATTTACTACTTCAAGTCTTAACTCGGCTAGAAAACACATTTACTAGTCAAAATATACTCCAATATCACTATATGATTGTATTGAAAGCCAAAATCGGGCTTATTAACATATTTTAGATTCAGGCAATGATTAGATGTTAAGTCTTCATTAAACTAGAGAACACCTCCACTAGTCAAACTATATCGAAATTCAACCAAATATGATGTTTACTGATACTTTACAGTTTTGAAGTAGTTACTACAATTTTCTTTTAGACTTTAGAGCTGGTTGCGATGTCTTACCACTTTTGAAATTACCAGTTTTGAAATAAACTATTAGGAGGAACAAGATTTGAATTAAAATTGGACAAATTGATACAACCACCCTTTAATAAGCTTTTGATGATGCTAACTGATTGTTAGGTGAGTTCTGGACACATAATTTACCTCCCTGAAAGCCAAATTGGGTTAATCAGCAAATTTCGAAATGACACAAAAATAACTTGATAACAGTGCTGTTCTATGATTTCATTCAATAAAGCTGTAGATATGTATTAATTGTATCTGTTCTATGATTTCATTCAATAAAGCTGTAGATATGTATTAATTGTATCTGTTCTATGATTTCATTCAATAAAGCTGTAGATATGTATTAAATGTATCTATTCTATGATTCCATTCAATAAAGCTGTAGATATGTATTAATTGTATCTGTTCTATGATTTCATTAATAAAGCTGTAGATATGTATTAATTGTATCTATTCTATGATTCCATTCAATAAAGCTGTAGATATGTATTAATTGTATCTGTTCTATGATTTCATTCAATAAAGCTGTAGATATGTATTAATTGTATCTGTTCTATGATTTCATACAATAAAGCTGTAGATATGTATTAATTGTATCTGTTCTATGATTTCATTCAATAAGGCTTTAGATATGTATTAATTGTATCTGTTCTATGATTTCATTCAATAAAGCTGTAGATATGTATTAATTGTATCTGTTCTATGATTTCATTAAATAAAGCTGTAGATATGTGTTAATTGTATCTGTTCTATGATTTCATTCAATAAAGCTGTAGATATGTATTAATTGTATCTGTTCTATGATTTCATTAAATAAAGCTGTAGATATGTATAAATTGTATCTGTTCTATGATTTCATTAATAAAGCTGTAGATATGTATTAATTGTATCTGTTCTATGATTTCATTCAATAAAACTGTAGATACGTATTAATTGTATCTGTTCTATGATTTCATTCAATAAAGCTGTAGATATGTATTAATTGTATCTGTTCTATGATTTCATTCAATAAAGCTGTAGATATGTATTAATTGTATCTGTTCTATGATAATATTACTTTCTGAAATGGCCATTTTTCGCCTTTTCTGCAAGCATACCAAACATGATAGGTGCATTATTTTTCGAATCGACCAGAGAAATAGATATAACACCTATGTCTCTGAATCAAATAACTTGAAAAACCAAATTACCATGTGGGTGTTCTTTGCATATAGTATAACATATCCTCTTAGGCTGAATAACATGGAAGAATAGAGTTTAGACGAGCAAATGAACCTAGATCATTTAAATGTATGGCCTAATTTAGCGTTCAGTGAATTTCAAAAGGGCAGAACATAAACAAGGTGGCTTCGCCCCTTGCTAAATGGCATCGATATATACATAGACTAAAGAACGTAAACCGATAAGATATGTTTTCGTCCAATTCATCCCGGGTATAAACATGATCGTCTCCACTTGTGTAAATAACATTTAAGTCACACAATAATGCTGCTAAGTCATTTAACCCATTAACAAACAATAAACACATTTACCACTTTTTTTTCTAAACGAGCATTTTCTCCTTTTCCAACAATGTTTTCTACTCCATCACATGAATACTTTCCAACTTCATCACATTTTGAAATGTTGTCTGCAAACTCTTTCAATTTGGGACAGTCGAAAATTTGGCGTTTGGTAATGGGTTAAACCATAGTTCGTTGCGGTCGTCAGCCATGTGTTGTGTGTGGTCGTCTGTTTGTCCCATAGTTCATTGCGCTCTACTTTCTACGTTTCTTCGACGAGAGCCCGGTAGTCTGAATCTGTTTTCTTTATACCAGATCTCGCACTCCTCGAGGGTTTGCGGGAGTTCCCTCTTGTTGGTTTCCGGCACCACCAGCAAGCAAGCGCTGACGATCGCACAGAGTATTCCGAATATCATACCCGGGGCCCACATCACGGCTGCCGCCTGAATATAAACAATGTATGTTGAGATTTTGTTGATGAGATTGTATGGCTGTCACCTTATTTGGTATGTCTTTGGTTGATTTAACCCTTTATCAAATTGTAAGAGTTTGCAGACGACATTTCAAAATGTGATGGAATTGAAAAATAGTCTTTTGTTAAGGCAGAAAACATTGAGGGAATAGATGAAATTGCTTGTTAAGAGCAATTCCTCCTTTTCCCACAATCTCTTCCAGAGTCACCGCATCAAAGTGGTCAAATGCCGTTATTGTTTGGTAAAGGGTTAAGCCATGGTTACGTGCAATCCGTAAACGTCATTTACAAAAGCTCCTTATCTAATCCGTCCGTCATGACCAAAGTATGCATGAAATTGATGTGTATGTAGGTACCTCACCCCCCGTAAAAACCCATTTTACGTCCGCTTATAACGCATTATGTCATAAATATTAGGACACAAAAACGACTGGATATAGCAGTAAATGGTGAGATCTTATAGGCGACGCGGCATGAACAAAATCCTTTTTCTTACACATTAGTTCACTTCGTGTTCTTAACTCCTCTCCTCCCCTGCTTTAATATCTTAGCAATCGGAACTACTCGGGTATTTCCGTGAGCTGTGAAATACACCTCGGATATAAGTGTAGGGTTACAATTTTTCGGGTAAATCGGCATCCGCCGATGAACACCTTTTCTAAGCGTGCATGTTAAGTAGTTCAATGTGTATGGAAGTGTTGGACATCCTTTTTAATCAATTTTGGTCAGTAACTCATACCAAATGGCGAACTTGTTGTTGTGACATGTATACTTGTTTCCTCAATCAAATTTAAAGACTTTTTTTATTTTACATTCAAAATCTATTTTTAGAAACGAAAGAAAGTGACGTCATTCTCGCGGGAACCAATATGGCGTCATCCCTATTATTCAGAGGTGTTTTCTATTGGATAAACCCGATGTGTTCAGATTGATATCTTAGCGCCATCTATTTACATCAGACATGTGACTTCATAGTGAAAAACAGACTGGTAATTCTTTATATTGCCCAATGATGTATGCATTCATGTTAAATGAACTCGTTTGGTAAACACAACCAGTCAAAATCAGCTGCTCTGCAAATCATTTCCTATTTTTACATTGTAATTCATAAAATAGATATGTAGACACATGATGAAATTGCTTGAAGGAACCCAGGTCATTTGCATAACGTCATGATGTGCCCATTGTCGGATTCTACTTGTATGTGTAAATTGTCACTGTTGATTGAAATGGAAATATATTATTCTTTCTTCTTATAAATGTATCGATAATGGCCATTGCTTGTAACTACTCGGACATGTATACTTACAAGGTTCCTAGAGAAAGGCGCCAACATTGCTCCTGCCCTTCCCGCCATTGAGGACATGCCGATACCCACGTTTCTGGAATACAAGCAACGTTTGTAATCTTTGTTAAACAAAACAAAAGCGCATTTGTTTTATTGCAATCTGAACTTATCGGGAATATCCAATGAAAGCACCTCTGAAGTAATATTGAAGCCACCATATTGCTTCTCGCGAGACTTCGCTTATTGAACTTTCTTTTCAAATATAGATCTTAAATGTAAAATCTAAACATAGTCATTTAATGCGATTAAGGAAACAGTTAAATCTTACAACTAATTATTTCACTATCATACATGAGTTACAGATCAAAATGAATATTATTCAATACTGATCTACACATCCATATACATTGAACTACCTAACATGGACGCTTACAGGAAATGTGTTATAAGCCGGTGCGATTCACCCGAAATATTGTAACCATACCCATACCCGAGTAGTTACGATTTGTTTTGATGGTGACTTTATGCAATTCAAATTGTATATTGCGTGGTGTTGAATGGATCACAAACTTGCCATTGATCTAGACAAGAGCGTGTGTAGGTCTAAAACAGGCAATATTTCAAACAACATGTAAGATCATATTATGTGGGTACGGATTAAGAAAATGTATGTTGTTTATATTTTTATGTCTTCTTCTGTCGCTTTCACTTTGGACCTGTTGCAAATCCTCACAGGAGAAACGGGTACATGCCTACCTCATGTTTGTTGGATACAGTTCCGGTGTATACAGGAATATCGTACTGAACGAGCCTGTTATGGCGAACTTTCCGATCAACGTGAACACTGTAGACCCAAGTACCATAGCCCGAACACCGTCTGTAATAAATCAACATGCAGATATATCGTAAACACCAGAATTTAATCCGAATATGTGCGTCGTGGAGGGTCTGTAGGCATGCATGTTCTTACCTTTCAGGTTCTGCGCGTACAAATGCATTGTTGTGCGTTATTGGGTTGAAAACCCGCCATTTCAAAGTCTGTGCACCTTTACAGGTCATGAAATATATTAAAACTGTGACCATATTATGTCAATAGGAATGCATCCTATTTTGTTAGTTTTGTTAGAATGAACTTACGTTTTCATACCAAAGATTATTGATCAATTGACGAACTTATTGCATTTGGATGGGATTAAACACAGACATGTAACATATTTTCCTAGCGAATGAGGTATTTTTTGGGCATTAAGCGTTCTCGTACTTCTCTAATAAGAAATTCTTTATTGTGACGAGCACTCATTTTGCCATATTGGCTTCTACCAATGTGACAATATTAAAGAATAATTGTTATATTTGCAGTGGAAGATATTTCATAATTAATTCTGCTCATAGTTTTGTAAGACTACTTACTCGATGCTGTTGTCAGAATAGTCGCCGTCAGTAAAGCTATCCCACAAATCATGTGGAACGTAATTGCTGTCTTCTTGCGGCCGTATCTGTCATGGAAAGTTTGAAAAAATAGTAAGAACTGAACGTGGCTCTGATGGCTTTCATGGACTCCCAAATTACTCGATTACTACATCAGACTTACGTTAATAATTTCCGTATCTGTAATTTTGATACTAGGAATGTTAATGTACACGAAATGAAAACATATAACAATGGGTTTTTAATATACAGAAATGCGCATTCAATGCTTCCAAAAAGGAAGAAGACTGAACAATGTTAATGTTAAGATACGAGTCTCATTTGTGTGTGGGGGAGTATCAACATCTTTTCAATTATGATACGGGAGCAGTAAGTATGTCCATGCGTTCTTGGTCTTTGCCAATTAGAAAATGCAGTGTACTGCTATTAAATGGGATTGGAGGACATATTTACACATACAAGGTCAGTATAAACATGAATTATGTGTATTGACATGATATAAGGCTTTGGTAAATTTAATGAAAACGTTTCTTTTGTACTACCACTATCAGACTTTTTTTCAGAATGACACGTGATGCTTGCTATTCACTACCGTTAATGTAAAATCGGAAGGGTAGTTTGGTTTAAGTTGAACTAAATGAGTATGTTTGATCACGCCAATACGTGCAAGGATTTAAGCACGCGTGCGTGAGGATGCAATTTGGTTTAAAGTAAGTATCTTTGTGAACATGACTTGTACCAACCAGTAAAGGCTAGATCATGACCAGATTTCACATCAAACCAGTTTACCCACCTCTTGCATATCAATCTATTACCAAACAATAACGAAATTGTCCAGTTTGTTGCAGACGACCCTGGAAAACATTATGGGAAAAGGAAACGGCTCTTTACGAGAAACTTCCCCTTTTCCCACAATGATTTCTGCCCTCTTAGAAGATTTTGTCACATTTGAATTGTCGTCTGCAAACTCTTTCAATTTGGGATAGGCGGATCAACAACGTGGGGTCCCGATTTCGAGCCCCTGGTTTCATGGGAGTGACCGAGGGCAAGACTTTTCAGAGCCGTAGCCTAGTGCATATGTACTTGTGGATCAAGGAAAGCCGTTACATAACGGAAAATTGTTGATACCGCGTTAAACATCATAAAACTGTCATTTGGCTATTCAGTTACTAACATTTGTAAAATAAACCTTCAATGGTCGAATACAAAGCCATGTGTTTACCTGTTTAACATGACTGCCTGCATGAACGCCGCTGGGTACTCCACGATGGACCCGAGGAAAAAGTTGAGAAACCTGTTACCGGCCACATTCGACGATATCAACATGATTCCGTAATACGTTAGGCTGTTTGTGATCCTGTAGGACAAACAGAAACACTGGATTGAGGTTTAAATGACTTTAACACCATTTTCAACAGGAATTCGACGGTCCTGCGTGACCCAATGGTTAGGGTGGCTGATTCAGATCTCGGAGATTCAAGGATCGAGCCCGACCGACACTTTTGGTTTTGTGTCAGTGATCTTTGGCTATTCACTCCAGAGACATAGCCTTGTAATGGTGGATCCAGGAAAGTCGTTATATAACTGAAACACCGTTCATGCGGCGTTAAACGCCATACAAACAAACAAATCAGCAGGAATTAAGGCATGCCGGGGCCATACAATGAACGTATACCTCATCGGCACGTTACATTGTTCTTTGTGCTTTTAGTGCTTTGTCACTTGAATTGATGATTTGGAAGACACGAATTGTGTTAAAAAGGATCTATGTAACCAATATTTGGTGGAAAGTAAAACTTTAATTATCTTTTTACCAGCCGCTTGCTGGAAACGTTAAACAAGTAAAAAACGGTGATTAAATGCCAAACCTATTTATTTGTGGGCGACAGTAGTGCAGCGGTAGAGCGTCGGCCTCTGATAAGAGTACCGGGTTCGACCCCCGTTAGCACGGCTGGTGAACGCTTTGTCGCATTGCCGCGGTGCTGACGACGAAATGGGTTGCGTAACTTCCGGTTTAGCGTTTTTAGGGTAGTTTTTTACTATTTTTTTTTATGCAATTTTAAAGGAGGAATAAAAATCCAAAAACATGATTCAACCCTTATTGAAATCAATTTCCTATAGGTAAAATCTCAGTTTTGAACTCGTGGAAATGGCTGAGAAGAAATGAAAAATACATCCTCCCGATACCCCGTTCACAAAACCAGTAAAATATCACGCAATTTGCCATTTTATGTCAAGCTATATGGATTTTCTGATCAATTATGATACTCAAAACTACCAAGTGGTAAAACTTGCTGCTTTTTAGGTTCGTTTGAATGAATCATCACAATGTTTACCTGATGGTGCGGTTACGGATTTTCGAATTGCATTTCTGAATTGCATCGACGAGGAAAATAACGAAATCTCAGCCAATTCCTCGATTTTAAAACTGAAACTGTACCCATACACGGTTGGACTCCATAACGGTTGAATCATGTTTTAAGTTTTTCGATAACTTGTCTTGTAGGAAAAAAGCAAAAACCTACCCCTACCCTAAAATCGCTAAACCGGAAACTGCGCAACCGATTTCGTCGTCAGCACCGCGGTAGTGCGGCAGAGCGCTCATCAGTCGTGGTAAGGCGGGTCGAAAATTGCCGGGACAAACCCATGAAAAGGTGCGAGCCCAGGAAGCAGTCTCTAAGAGCGATGTAAATAAGCGTCAAGCTTCCGTCACAATCGATATAAAAATAAAGAAGTTTCGACTAAAAACCTATTTACCAAGCCAGCCACATAACACAAGAAGACATGAACAGCCATTTCGATTTCACCAAATCGCAGAGAGTGTACTTCTTCGTCTTGTTCTGAGCGGCCAACTCGCTATCAACAACCACCCCGTTTACGTCTTCTTTTTCCGTTGTTGATTCATCCACACGCAGGATTAACTCTAAAACGAAGGATTCGATTGAGTGGTTATTACACGTTTAATAATGTTTTAGCTTTCGGTTTTATGCATTTATCATACTAATAGTCATAAATTATGTTTATTAAATCTTTATTTATCTAATTATTTATATAATTATATGAAACAAACAAACTTACTTTCGCTTACGTCTTTGTCTTTCACAAATACTTGAAGAGTGGTGGTTCTGAAGCCGCCTGCCGCCATGACCGTATCGAAATCCTTGTTGTTGACCTTGCAAGCCTTTCGTATGATGGCTTCCGCCTGTTTCAGCTTACCATTCGCCACCAACCATCGCACGGATTCGTTAGTTAGCCTGTAATATGTAACAATGTGACACAGAAAGTAAGGTTTGTAGATATTTAAAGATCAGAATATACATGGCTAATCATCCGCCACCAGCCATCGCACGGATTCGTAGTTAGCATGTAACACGCCACAGTCGGGTATAGGAAGTTAGGCTTGAAGATGTTTTAGGATCAGAATATTATACACAGCGTACTAAACATTGATAATATCTTAAAATGAAAGTACAATATTGCAATGTGACACGTCATTGAAAGCGTCTCGGACTATGCAATATTGCCTAGCCAAATATTGAAATAAGAGGCAAATTTCTAGCTTATATTTTTTTAAAAGGGTACCAAGGACTCCAGGCTAAGGAAAAATGTGACGTAGGGCAACATATGATAGAAGGTTAAAGTCATTTTGGCATTTCGCTAGATTCAGGTGAAGTCAGCGAAATCATTTATAGCTGAGCCGAGTCGGCTGGTCAGTGTAAATGCAATTCGAGAAAGCCTTCATGTTGTTAACAAGGACCTTCTGGTTTAGATATGATCAGCAAAACCGTTCAGTATGACAGTGGGTTTTTAGTGGGTTTTATTGAGCGTGTGATATTTATGTTTACTTACCACCATTCTATAACGGACCAGCCCGATAGACAAGCCAAGCATAGTTGTAAATATCTCCAGGAATAGTTCCGGAAAGCGTACGAGATGGGTGTAATGAGAGCAATCCCTGTCGACCAAAAGAGCAACCCGAACACCTCGATATAACTCCGACATTCTTGTGGGAAGAGCTCCAGATTCAAGATGGCAACACAGAGTCCAGTACCCTGAAAGATGATACACAGGCACATAGAAAACATTCAGATAGTTTCATGAAGTTTGGATTATACGCTTCATTTATTAGTTATTTAGGAAGGCATTTCCCATTCCCAATAATGTTTTTTGTTATACGATGTATATTCTTTGATAATGTTATCATTTCTTCTCCAAATCAGTTCATAGGTTCCCATTGTGATTGTTTCGTCCATGTTATTGCAATGAGTACCCCATACCGACCCTCCCAAGATGATAAACAGAACAATTTTATAATCTCGGTATAAAATTGTCATACACGTACCTTTTAAGAAACAATGCTATGTCGTTTGAGTGTTTTCCCCCATTGTTTTACAGGGCTCACTCTTGTGCAATGTCGTATATGTTCCATATGTAACCAGTACTAGGCTAGGAAATGTGTCATGCCAAAGAACACTCCACGGTAAAATAGATAATCGCCATCGGGAATCGAACACAATACTAACCATTTCACCACCTCACATTGTACAGCACACAGGGTATACCACGTGGTTTAGACAAATAGGTACTCCCCAAATTGTCTAACGGAGTGCCGGAGTTTCATTTCACCATGATGACCAAGTTCATATAGGTATTTTTCTTAGAGTGTCATTCAATCGATTAAGGTAGAATACCCATAATACGCCATTTTGAATCGTATTCTTTCGTCGAATAGTTTCGATCGTTCTCGGTATACATCGTTTGGGGCCGGAACTATTCGAAGCGAATAGTTCCGGCGCCGACCGACTTGTACCGAGAAAAACCCAAGTAAACCGACGAAGGAAAGATATAATAAAGCTATGATCATTCTATGAACCCAATGGGTAATGAACAGTTAACAAGATGAGATTGTACGACCGTTTGTGTTCATAAACAAAATCCTTTAAAAAATCTGCTTACCTGCTGAAGAGCCCCAGTGAGAAATCTCATGATGGCGAACCCTGTATAGTTTGGAACGAAGGCTGTGACGAGCGCAACAATCGTCAAACCAATGTGCGGGAATATGTGTGTCGGTTTGCGTCCATATTTATCTGATAATGTTGTGAAAATGAATGCTCCGAACGCCTGACCCGCCATTACGAGAGTTTGCGAGACTTCTGCGAGAGAAGAACTACTGCAAACGAGATCCCACTGAAAAGAATTGCTGACGTTCATGTAAATTGCTTCCAACTCATAGCCCATTTCAAGTGTAGAATGATTGTGTATTAATCTTAACACGTCTTTAACGGCTAACGATTTGTATCAATGCTTTTTTATTATGATGCAGTGTATGGTTTGAAGGCGTATCTTTCCTTTACACCATACATTGTGTTTTCTATCTCAATACTTCCCAACAGATTGCTACATCGGTCAATGGCATATTCACACGTAAACTAGAACATATTGGCTTAAATCTTATTTTCATATGTTGGAATTTTAGTGCTTAAGAAATTGACCCGGTTCAAATACATCACATTTACGCATGTAAAGAGGATAATGGGGCAATTCGGCGGTACGTTTTCTGTTGGTTGTACAAGTCACAAGTCTTTTATTGTTCAAAAAGGCCTCCGGCCAATTATACCTCATATATCATACAATACATTACATAGGTCTGGACTTGTGATAATCGTTCGCTTCCTTCGAAAAGGACGTTAAGCCAGCTTGTTACAAGCATAAATTACGTCCTTTTGGGAGGAAGCTCGATAAAATAAAGCAGTCAAATCAAATAAAGTAAATACATAACGAGCTTTAAACATTTAGAAATTTAAGACATGCAGTCACTAATCTGTCAACGTTCGAAAACTACATGGAATTCGTCTTCAACATATGATATATTATAATCTAAGATACAATTATTACAGATGTCGACTCAATGCATGACAGGGTCTTCCCCAGCCCCGTAAAGCGCCGCGGCTCCGCTGCGCTTGACTTTCAAAATAAGCACTCCCGCGGCGCCTTAGCTGACTCCCGCGGCGCTCTAAATGTGTCCGCAGCGCTTTAAATTGACCCCAAATGGAGTTAACGTCAATGGCAGTATATTCTAGATAAACCGCCAGTCTATAAAGTAGTAACTAACAGCTGATAAAAAAGTCGATAGGCGTTTACACACTCGGTTTATGCGACGTCGTCATAGGTACAGACATGAGCGTGTGTATTGGCGTTATGGCACGTGCTTTGGCCTAAAAGGAAAGATCTATGATGCGTGTTAAAAGATCGCACTTGGAGTGAGAAATAGACTTTACTTAATTGACATGGCTTCTGTCACTTTCTATGATACTATAGACGGGAATTTTATGTGAAAACACCTGATTCAGACATCCATCTCTACATCGCCGATTTCCTTGGTTTGTCATGGTAAGTTATTAGACAAACTAATATGACGTGATCGGGAAATATTGAGAAAGTTTTGCATCCGGCAATATCTTTCTTCACATCGAATTATTTTGACCGGGTAAGTTATAAAATTCAGTTTCTCGGCAACTTAGTTTCACTATAAATATGCCCAAAACCGGTTTTGTAGTATCTGTATGTATAAACTGCTGAGATGAAATGATCAGGCATAACGTAATTTTTCAAATGTCAAAATACTTGTTGAGCTCAATGTGACAAATACACCAAGTGAACCTGAGCAAGCTCCTCATTTCTGGAATTTCTTACGAACAATTTTATAATATGAGGACTATGTGTTAAGTGCCTCTTGTATGCAAAAATGTCTACAGGTATTGACACTGCAGCTATAGTCATGTTCACTTTGTTAAACAATGAACAAACCTCCAAGTGGTTAAGGTGACTGAAGGAATTGTAACTTGGAGTTTTGGTTTGATCCTTCAGGCAAGACATGACAGAGCCCTAGTCTCGTACTGTGAATCCCAGGAAACCCGTATACAATACATAAAATACTGTTGACAGAGAGTCAAATGTTGCATACAAAATAATAATTTGTGACACCATGATTATCTATGAACTTGTCTTTTTTTAATGAATAGACTAGTGAGAAATAATTTAACAAATTCCTAGTGATGCCCCATTGTAAAAGGCATTTCGGGTAGACATGCAGATTGCTATGTATTTGGCTATTCATGACTATGTTACCTGACATGAAAAGACGCAAGCACAAAGAAGCAAAAAGACTTTGACCAGCCTCCAGACATAGGAATCCTGTATCAAAGTTCAAATAAGCTTGATCCTCCAAGCCGTATGGCTGCCTTCAGGAATCTTCACTGGTTGATGAAGAAAACTCACTCAAACCATTAGTTGCATGCCACTTATGGATTTGTGTGAGTTGTTTAAAAAGAACATTTCTGTTTAAGTAAGGCTATAATAATAGTACTGATGGAGAATTTTCACTTGCAAGCCATCAGATGATATTCGATAAAGGATAAAAACTGGCTGCAATACTCAATACTTAAATAATATACATGTAGTATGGTGTTATGGTTCTTTAGAATTAACAACTGACATGAAGTAACACAGGATGTCAGAAAAAAAGTTTGTTATAAACTTTAACGAAGGAAAACATCTAGTTTGTCAGGGAAACATTCTTAATTTTGTGAAATAGTTGGATGCTTCTATGATTGATCTAGTTTTTCATAATTTTGTTTTGCTTTGCACCTATGAAAACACTATTCATTTTGATGTAGTCTTCTTGCAACCTTCACAGTACTCTGACATGAAGAATACGATAAATAATAAATCATGTTTGTGATTTAATTTATATGTCAACAAAGATCTATGCTGAATGGGGACAATGGTTCTCGAGAGCCCATACGCTCTTTGCTATGAGAATCACATTGGTACTCCATATTGACCAGATGGATACATGTCCTTGAATAAATCTATTAAATGTGAGGGGGAGGCTGTGACACCAATTGGACATATTTTGTTTAAATGGGATGTTGCTCAACACTTCTATATACTTCTGATTCAAGATGTGTCTGAAAGATAATAATAGAGGTTCACATTTTCATTTCAGACTGTTAAAGGGATTCAGCATGCATGTCCTCTAGACTTACAGAATTTCCAATTTAAAAAAGCTCAGGATGAATGGTTCAAAGCAAAACCAATGAGAAGTAGAGTATTCAAAATAGAAATGCACAGTGAAATATATGGAGTTTTGAAAATTTAATTTTGTAGACTATCACTCATTTTTTTTGTCTAGCAAATGTGTTGATTTAAATATATTATGGGACACTTTCTTTTGTCTTTTATTTTCACAACATACCTTAAAACTCACCATTTTGGTACACATATATAAAAAAAATCGAAAAGGGAGGGGGATGACCCCCTCCCTTGACCCTCCCCCATCCTCCCCAGCGCCTGAAAAAAATCCTGGGGAAGACCCTGCATGAGCTTCGTATTCTCTTACATACCCGCGTTGCCATAAATGATGTGGGTTCATAGGCGTAGGAGCCGGGGGGCAGGGGGGCCCCGGCCCCCCAATATCCAGACTGGGGGGGGCAGAGTATACTTTGGCCCCCCCCCCCCAATATTCACAATAGAAGATGAAGATTTTTGGAAAGAAAAAATGAAAGAAATGGATTTTAACAGCAAAATTAATATAAAAGTGTATTTTGTGCTTTATTTAATACCAATTCGCCTTTTGTTACGAACAATAACCAAAACATTTTGACGTCATCATCGCAAATGGCAATCTGAATACATCGGGTTTATCCAATGAAATCTCAGCTCACGGAAAGTAGTTTCGACTAACGAAAACAGTGATGCAAAACGTACTCTAGGCAGTCAGACTCTATATTGTATTTAAATATAGTCATTTTTTGTTTGGAATTGTAGTCGAAGTCGTGGCTGTGACAGCATGGTGGCTGTCACTATTAGTTCGTATCAGTACAATGTGCTTTCCGCGTGAGATAAAGTCTTGGCCTATCCTATTTTCTTTTTCTTTTGGTTATTTTGTCTTAACTAAGATACACAATTTCATAGTCTTTCTTTTAATTCATTCAATGATATTGAATTTGTAGACGCATGATTAGTCATGAGAAAGTTTAGGAACATTTATTCTTAGACCGGTCCTTATCTGAAGTTGCCCCCCCCCCCCCATGTTGAAAACGCTCCTACGCATATGGGGTTTTAATGAAGATACAAAACGACACAAATCGCTCACGATATAATTTGATCAATGATCAGAAAGATGGCGCTAGTCGCCCGTTTATCCCCTTATTTAATGGTCCCTACACCTGTTGTAGAAGGCATAAGAACCATAAAGAGTCAAGATTGTTTTCGCTCAATGTACCATAAAGAAAAATATTTAATTGCTTTTTACTTAATGAAGCTTTCAAATTGAACCAAACTATATGTTGGAATTAATAATGATGTGTTCTAAAGACATGAACATGTTTTCAAATTAAAATCGTTCAGTCCTCTTTCTCCGATCATATCAAATCATATTATATCATATCAAATCAAATCATATATCATATAAACAGCTTCTTTATATACCTTGACTCACTTACCTCGGTTACAAATGACCTTGACCTGTCAAAGTGGGCGTCTCCCTCGCTGTAGCTCCAACCATTTACGCAACCTGTTTCTGACTCGGTTACAAGACCAGAGTTATTAAAGACGGTTTTTATGGAGCATTGGCCGTACTCGTATGTGATGTTAGTGTTGTATGTCGAAGTGTAATTGTCGTTTATACTGGCACACTCAAACTCAGGCTTGTATCCTGGAGAAGGAAATAGGCATTGGCTAATGATTTAAAATATTTCAATTTCAATCGGATGTGCTTATGTCATTCAGCAATTCGAGGGTTCAGTGCAATACTATAGTAAGTGGTTCACGTTTGTAAAGGACTTACTATAGTCTTGCACCGAACCCTCGATTATTGTTGTGTTTACGATACAAACCCATGCTTGCAATAAAGAGAAGAAAATAATAATGGTTTTGTATGATATAATGTCTTCAGAAATTCTAAACCTAGCATTCAGATGGTCTATTCATGCAGGGTACCTTTTTTCCTGTCACTGTTATGTCTTATGTGCATGAATAGTATGATAAAGTCGTCCACTTGCAGTACGTGTTCTTTAACCCCTGTTTTTGCTACGATTTTACAAAAGTTTGAACAATTAAATAGTGTTTAAGGGCGTATGGCGGCTATATGGAATATGTACAACAAACGCGTTTGTCACTTATGGACAAAGAATTTTTTTTTTAGAAAATCTACAGAAATGAATGCACGATAACGTCTTCCTTGCTTCTTGTAGAAACATTTCATTTAATTTACCAGCCATGATTACAAGGACGTATACTTTACGATTGGTACGGATTTGCTACTTCATGACAATAGGTTTTTGTTATTGGTATCTTTTTTGGATGACATATAATGAGTGCATGTATTACAGGCAGCTAAAGGAAACAGACAGATAAAAGTAATGTACCTATAAAAACGATGGAGAGCATGTGAAAGCCACATGACCAGATGGACATCAGATGCACTAGAAGCTGCCGTCGCTGCCACTTGCCCCACTTCCCCAGGCTTAACCATATCTGATCTACATCTATCGTATCCACATTGTCCCCTTTAGTCGGATCAACCTTGGTCTCATTGGGTGGCATGTTTTGAAGAGGTTTTCTGGTGAGACCTCTCCAAAATGATCACTGTTTAACAAGATAGACCAGCCAATTTAAGACATTTATCTAGTTGCTTGGCATTTTTCACGTAATTGTCAAATCTATAAAAAGGCTAGTTAATGATTTTAATATGTATAAACAAAATACTCTTTTTCTTTAGATTATGAACAATAGTTTAAAAACATTGAAAATGACAACGTCTCTGAGTCAATTCACACGAGATAATGTTTTGCCTTAGTTCTGGCTTTGCAACAAAGCTTATATCCATTGAACTATTTGAAAACATCAAAACATTATACCTTCTATGATTGTCATTTGAAAATATCTTAAACATGACTCTCGAAATGATATGATACCACCAATTAAACATAATATTTCCAAAACAAAACAATAAATTAAAAAGAATCAAGCCAAATTTTTGAAAACAAAAACTTATACCAATCTGAATTCCAGAATTCCACCTGCGCTTGTTTATCAAACCCTATAGGTAAGTTAGGGTTGACCTATTGTAAGTTTGCAAGGTAACCATGAAATGATGAATGAATACAAATTATGTGTCCGGACAGGAAAAGTAGTCCCAGTGAAATTCTACTGCACGCTTAATCTGAACCACTGTTCAAGAAAATGCTCTCTAACACCTTCCCTTATAAGTATTCATGCTGACACACGATCAATAGAAATCTTTGCAATCAGGACAATAATAAGAGATATTTCACACAACGAGGGGAATTTTCTCTTTTGCTACAAAGATATCTGTTCGATAGCAACACAACCAATGAGTTGAGCATCATTATCTATGGGATTGGTCTGCAGTTTCTTGAATTATGAACCACCATTACAAAGTTTCCTGTGAAGGAATGGGTTAGACCATCGTAGAATTGTGTCTGACAAGAATATGATTACCGCCGCACCAAAAGGTATATCGAGCTTCCACCGGTTGGTATGGCACAGACGACAGCTAGCTTTCACTAGTTTAAACTTGTCATTTCTTAGAGCAGGAAAAAGACGTTGAAAAATCGGCTTCTTTCCATGACATCCATGGGGTGATATTTAGACTGGTTATCCAGGTCAACATCGAAATGGTTCGTACAGGCCCAGGAACAAGCAAAAAGGTGATATCATTGAAAGAAAATATGAACTTTGATAAATAATCAACCAACAAACTAAAATAGAGCGAAAGTATGGATTTATGCAATGACCGCATTGCAAAGGCGTAGGAGCCGGGGCCAGGCCCCCAATATCCAGACTGGGGTGGCCAGAGTATACTTTGCCCGAACTCGTGGCTGTGACAGCATGGTGGCTGTCACTTTTAGTTATTATCAATACAATATGCTTTCCGCGTGAGATCAAGACTTGACCAATCCTATTTTCTTTTTCTTTGGGTTATTTTGTCTTTACTAGGATACACATTTTTATACACTTTCTTTTAATTCATTTATTGATATTGAATTTGTAGACGCATGATTAGTCATGAGAAAGTTTAGGAACATTTATTCTTAGACCGGTCCTCATCTGAAGTTGGCCCCCCCCATGTTGAAAACGCTCCTACGCCTATGCATTGGAATAACTTAAAAGTAAAAAAGACATTATACAGAAGAGAACAGAGCATAACAGAAGTTTATTTCATGACTAGAACACTTAAAGTTCATCGTCAGATAGGTGACCATGTCAAGTTTTATATAAACACAGAATTGATAGCACTTCTCGATGTATTGGACCAGAGACATAGATGTCTCTGATTGGACACAGTAATGTTTTGATATTTTTTAGGGTGGTGTGTGTATATGGATATATGGTCAGGAGTATATAATAATGCTTTTTCATAGTGACATCTGTTAGAATCGCATAAATGCTTTCATCAAATGGAAAAAATATACTTTTCTAAATTTGGGGTGATCGCAAAAGATCAATATTCCAGTGTTATTTACTTTAACACACGTAAGAAAGATATATAAATGTCTTCATGGAATATCCATTGTTGGTTACCTGTAAAATAACATATTTGCTTTTCCCGTGAAACTCGATTTAAACACAATACACGCATATAGATCAGACAATAGACATGGTCAATCCTGAATGGATATGCACAGTTGATTCTGGCAGTGTGGGGGTTCATAACTTATTAATGTATCTGGTAAAAGTTTGTTAAGGATATATTTGTACTGGATTTGTTGTGATATACACAAAGCGACTCTTTGCTACCATTAGTGGGACCACATTTGTTTCGTTTATCATACAGCTTACCTTTCCTAATGACGGATTAGAATGTATAGTCATCTCTCGGCTCGTAGTTGCCCCGAATTGGGATGGTGCACACAAAGCAGCGTACCACAGGGTCGACTAACCGTAACGCATAGATTGGTAATGCAACCAATTGTACAACCAATTTCATTATGAACAATCATCGTCTGCATCATGCCTTCTATCTTATCAAAGGAATTTGCTATGGTGTGTATTACGCCGTTACTTTACAACAATGTTGATGTTAAATAATACATCTAGAATGAATTATGCATGCTCACATCTTGATCTGATCGTCAATAAATGAACTCCTCTCTCTTTCCCTACGGTGGTAAAGAAGTGACATCCCGGCGTGTTCTTTCTTCAACTCAATGTGAACGGCTTTCTCGTTCGTTTAAACACGGAACTGTCTCGTTATAACGGGTATTGAACTCAAAGAGACAACCATGTTGTATCAATGGATTAGTTGACAAATTAGATGTTTTTTTTTTTTTTTTTATATATCATCTTGACTGGAAATGGCTCACAGAAATGAACATATTCTAAGATTCTTTTTCCCGTGAGAACTTATGTATAACCGGAAAACACCTACTTTTCTTTACTAAATAATGACTTAAGTTCCTATATTAATGCAGTGCCAGTCAACAATGTTTGGTCGTGATAAATTGAAACACAATAACCTATTTGATTGGTCAACTAATTCGTTGTAAAGACCTAATTATCTTGTCAAAACTACTTACCAACCCGTTTGAGCGAGATAGAAATAAACAGCAAATACATGTAATCTATGTGTCATCGTATCTACTAAACAACAAGAGCAAATTTACATCTGCAATAGGCAATCGAAACAAACTCTGAGAGCATTGCAGGGTTATGTTCTATACAGGAAACACATAAGTGTCCTAACACTTTATAAAGATGTTTTGCATACGGCAATATACACGATTAGCAAACGATTAAGAATTCGTCAACTTCGTCTTAAACTTAAACTTGAAAATGGTGTGGGACTATAAGGCCGTAGCTAAACAGAGTAATTCTGCTAAGTGATTACTATGATATCTGTACGATCATATTAACCTATGTATATAGAGTCTATGTACATATAGAGTTTAATTTGTTTATTACTTCTGGAAATTCTACATGTGTTTGACGAGAAACTGTATAATTTTCTGAAGCATTCACAGATACGAAACTAATGTTTGGTCGTGAGTTTGATCTGGTATATAATTGCGCGACATACCATCCGCTTCTAACCAGTTATATCAGGCGAGATCTTGTCACTGGGAGCTCCTGATATCAGAACATCGCTCTTCGGGATGTAAATGATTATTATCTTTTATTCTTAAGTCAAAAAAGGAAAAGTTACCAACTATGTTCATGCTGGGAAAATAATCACTGGTTTTAGACGAATATAGATGTTTCGTATCGAACAAGTGAGAAAATACAAGAAGTGTGTAAGTGCAATGACATTTGTGATACTGCTGAAACGCGAATTATAAATAAACACCCATTATTTAAATCGATTTCAAATGAAATGTTTCTTGTCCTTCACAGCCTTTTTTTTTTATCTTGGCACTAAAACTCAATTTTTCGTACAAAAACGATGATGTTTAGTTATGGGGTTCCGTTATTTCGGCTTGAGAAAAGAATCTAGCCATACATCCTCTGGATTTTGTTATCTCGCTTTATTCTTTACTTCAAAGAACTTAACATCATATGTTCCAAGATATGACGTGTCAAGGAGGAAACGCCACAATAGTTCTAGGTGCAGATGGGTCAATATTGGACAATGTTGCCCGATTGACGGACCTTGAACCAAATAACTTCCTCTTGGCGTTTATAAAGATAGGGTTTTCCAAACGTTCATCCCATCTGTTCATGCATGACCCTTTTAAACGCACGTAGGTCGATCGTGGTTGCGCAATGCCTGTTTCAATCTCCTCTATATTAGTCAATATCACGTTTAGTCCTTTACCAAACGCCAAATTTTCGATTGTCCAAAGTTGAAAGAGTTTGCAGACGACATTTCAGAAACTGTTGTTATCTTTTCTTGAATACTCTTAATCGGAGATACGAAATTTTCGGTAGCTTCCGGTTTAAGACTTCCGGGTATTAAATAATAACAGCTGACATTGAGAAACATAGATAAACTGCTGCGGGTATTTTAACAATGCCGTCGAAAGTCGTGTTTGTAAAAACTACATTGGAAAGATTGTTGAGGAGGGGAAATATCAAAGTATATCCTTACTCTCTGTTTACTCTCTAGCGAGCAATTTACCCAGTTTCCCGAGATAAAACACTGTATACCTACGCGGTTACAACGTTGCGATTTATTTTTAGTGAGAAGAGTCGATCCTCTGCTAAAACATTAATTAAAGTATAGAATACGATGATGAAGATCTGTTTGATTATTGCCTTAACTTATGATAACATAATTTAAAATCCATTTTGCAATCTAACATTTTCAAACGATGTTGTACCATGTAAATGCAAACACAATGAACAGATGATATGATGCAAGTTGATCAAACCTACTTAATAAATGTTCCACTTATTTATGGGACATTCCATCAAATTATGTCCAATAAGAGTGACAAATAAATGTTAACTTATAAGAGATTATAGAAATGATTATATTCATGTTTTATTATCGGACTTCAACAATAATTACACCTACCGAGTCAACGTTAGATTCCTCTGATTTAAAACATGTCCATACCATTCACGCTACTTAGAATTACTGTTTCCAAGACCCTTCAAGCAGAACGATTTACCCTAATCTGACTTTGCAACGCCAATCAAAATATGATTCCGTCATTATATAGCAACCAGTGGCATGCCTCGAAGCCATAAAACACACAACTATGTGTCAACGAAACATGATGTGATGCGCGCCTGTGTATTTCGGCAAGCTTCAAAAGATACATATCTTTCACGTCGAGGGTCTATGTTTATTCATGCCTTTATGGACGATTGGCTTCCAAGATGTCAAAACTCCAGTCTAAAGCAAGCTGGGGTTGGGACATCTTGGAACCTTACCGACAAAACATATTTATTATGCCTTGTTATTTTTTGTTTCATATCAAATCACCTTTTGTTTTCTGTATCAGGAACTAAGTGAAATAAAGGAAATTGAAAATAGTTTAAATGTTGTTGTTGTTCCATTCTGTCCTGATATTAAGCTATTTTAGTTTAGTTGTTTGTTTGTTTGAACAAAAGGCCTGATAAATATGTTTATTAGGTCTTTGGTTTAAACGTAATATCTTTGTATTCAATTAATTTGATTGTTGTCAGTTAATTTTTTAATTACATACAAAGGGGCAATTAACATTCTTCCGTTGTTAGAACGATAAAGGGTTGTGATGCAAAGCCACACTTATCTGTCAAATTTGCACCATATGCTAAAATCACATATCATTTATCAATAAGAATCAATAATCCAGCTTTGAGTTATATGGTCAATTCAAAAAACCCATTTCTATTAAAGTTCCTGTGTAAGTATCTCCGACTTATCATGCGTCATTTCGACTAGCAATCTCGATGCCACCTGTGAATGTATTTTTTTTTTTCATCTCTAGACATATTTTCACTTTGTCACGATGTGTCATGTCTAACATGCTTTACCTTATATGTTATGACACAATGTCCATGTTCACTTTTCCGAGGCATAATTAGAAAGTATATAAAGGTATTTTACATACTAGTAATATTAGCCATAAAAAAACATCTGCTTTTTATTTCACAGTTTTGGCAAACCAGACCGTGTTTGATGTCTCCTTATCAATGCTTAGATCGTACATGAAACAGTGCATCTTTGCGGGGTTTTTTTCGTTTTTTTTTCTTCTTCTCTTTTTTATTTCAAATGGTTCACGACTGCAAAAATTTACAGGTGCAGCGAAAGCTAACTCTTTCAATTGTGTAAACTGTTGTTTTATAATGTGATTTATACATGTGTGTTATTTCTTTCATGAATTCTATTTTGTATGTACATTTGCATATATTCATTCAAACTTTTTTCTTCTGTCACTGTTTGTGCCTTACGGCTTACAACTGTCATTCAATTTCAGACAAATCACTAAAGGTCAAATGGCTCTTTGGGTACCAATTTTAGGGAAGCACGCCTACAACAATTGTTCGGGTTTTTTCTCGTATGGTTCCAGTTACCTTGTGAAATGAAAGCGTTCACTTAAAATTTCTAATCAATCAAATATTGTTCTCCGAATTTCAACCAATTATTCAAGAGTGTAGCTTATACTATTTTCTATTATTTTTCTCTCCATTTTTATAACTCTAAACAACTAATGCATCTATTCCTTTCTTTCTGTCTTTGTCTCTGTCTCTCATGAACTTTCCCAATCCTCACTTTATTTTTCAATTCTTTGAATTTATGCTTTGTACTCCCTTATTGTATAACATGTATACTTGAGAAGATTAAACGATATGTTCTGTTAAATATTGTTTAGCCGATCGGCAACCACAGTAAATAACAATCAGCCATCCTGAGTCCTTTTAACATATTAAAGACAACTCTGTGTCCATTGTCATTTTAGTGAACATGGATATACATGTGGTTTGACCAAGTAGATTAATATGGTATTGTTGTGTTTTCATAACCTTTTAAATTTTGATGCGATTCATCATCAAAAGTAGATGAATTAAAGTTCTCATATAACAGGTTATTATTGATCTAAAAAGCTTTTCCATATCATATATTTTGCGAGGAACTTCTGTTCAACACAATTCAATTCAAAGAGAATCTATTATAGCATATCGACTGGAAAAACACGTACTCTTACACCATTGATCAATTTCTTTAGCGTCAAATTCTGATAACCAATTGCAACAAATATCATTATTCAATTTTGTTTTTCTTCCTTCTCCAAATCATCCAATCTAGGAACAAGTTTTCTCTTTTGAACGGGCTAAACTTTCCTTTTTAACTTATGGAATAGCATGTTTTTTATGCATTATTCAGCTCCCATTTAATCCGCCATTACTGTGTGAAATCGGAACCACTCCAGATACTGATGCATTGTGGACCTCCCTGAAAGACTGTATTGCAGAAGTGAGTGTAGCTCAGTGGGTTAAGATGCCAACTACGATACACAATATTCTGCGTTCGCATGTTAGCCGAAAAAAGATCTATCTGTCTAAATTTAATCAGGACAAACACACACAGTATGCATAAGGTAAATAATTAAATAATACATGTAACTGACAAATGCAATTTCTTTTTAAGAAAACCTGGGAATATATGTTCTAGTCTGTTTGGTTCTGATGTTCGAAATATTAGTTGTAAGTAAAACAGTAAATACTATCGCAAAGGTCTTTTTTCGGCTAACATGAGAACGACATGTACACTACAGGATTTGGAGAGTGTTTTCCAACCATTTCGGTCATACACCTGTACATATACCGTTCGGATTGCAATGAGTAGCCTTCCCTGACAGATCTACTTTACATTTAGCATCACTTACCTCCCCTGTATTAAAAGTCGCCATTTACTAATTTGACAACAAAGAGTTTATCGTGATAAACAGAACTATGCACAGATACGATATCATTGATGTCATTGTGAATGATTGAAATTCAGCACAAATTCTTCTTATTATTTTTCTACTGACACAAGTTACAGCACAGAATACCTCATATCGCTGTTTTTTTTCGAAAAGGTACACTTTATATAGGGTTCTAGAATATTTAAATTTGGGGGTCCACTGTATGCAAGTGAGAGAAAACAGGGGTCCAATAAAGGTTTTATCCACATTATCTCTATTTAACACATTCAGGCAAATGGCAACAGAAACCATTGTTACATAAAGAGGAATTATTCAAGAGCATTTCTCCCTTGAAGCACTCTTATTTTCAATGCACATCACAAATTATCATCAGTGTTTATTCTATGATGCCCGACTGCGCGAATCCCCCAATTTTTGAAAAATAGCCCCTGTTGAAAATCCGTAAGCGCCCCAAGGCCGCTATTGAAAATCCCATTCATAAGTGTTAAAAGATCTTGGATAAACTAAAAGAATAGCTTTCCGATCAAAAGTCGGCAGACATGACCTGGGATCTCCCAATATTTGCATAATTTATGACAACAGTTACTTCCGTTATAGATTTAAATATTTTACAAAGTTTTTTAAAACTTGTATGCTCTTCAATGTCTTATATTTTTATTCTACACTGTCCGTCTAAAATCGGCTCCTCAAATTTAATTTAACCGTAACCGAAATTTTACCCGTTTGTTTTCGAGTGTTATGTCACAAATCACTCGCATTAGACTGAGTTTTTGATTGCAGCAATGGGTATAAATCAGACAATTGACGTTTAGGAATGATGGCGGGTTATGTTTTCCACATTTGGGAACTGGTGTAATCTAGCTATTGGGAAATCATATGCCATTTTCCTCTCTTGGAAAAATATGTCAAATATCGAGATTTGGAAAAACAGGGTCCGTTTTCCGGACCCAGTTTAACAGGGTTCTCTCTTGCTAAAATTTTCTTTGCGCCAACACTTGCGCCAAATTGAAAAAGTTGGAGCCAAATTAAAAAAATTGGAGCCAAATTCAATAAGTTGGAGCTAAAATAGTCTTTTGTAGAAGGGGAAATCCTTCATTAGGGTCACCTACGGTTCTAAAGAGGTTCTCAAATGTTCGTTTGTTCTATCCATTTCTACGTGCTGTTTTCATTAGGTTCTATGGATTAAATCCTCTCTCACAATCAACATTTGAAACAGGACATATCAGAAACATGACTTTCACCTTGGCGTCATATTATAACCAACTATTTCCTGTCCTCCAGGCCTCCTTGTCAGATGTTTATTTGATTTTTAGTGGGAGGCATATTCAACGACTGAGAAGATCGATTTATAGTTACTCTTGTGTTGGATCAGAATTAAGTGTCACTTAATTTCGCGGATTTTATATACCAAAACTTCGGTGCATAAAAGAGTTTCATTTATTTGTCATTTTTTTGTTTTTCTTGCGCCAATTTCTTGATTTTGTCGCCAATGGGGCCATTTGCGAAGGCCAGCGTGAACCCTGAGTTACAAAAGTAGGAAAAACCTTGACAATTACTCCCCCCTCCATGTTTCTAGAAATCCCTGTGTTTTTTTAAGGAAGGGGGAATTGCGCCCCTACAAATTCATTTCTAGAATAAACACTGTATCACACGAGTGAACTTTGTTTGAGTGAAATAGATGTAACTAATTACATTTTGTTAAAATTTTTAATGAAAACAAATGCCTTTTTCAGCCATACTTGGAAACAAATTCTGGTTATGAATCAATAGAATATATTGTAACGAACTGAGCAAATGGCCCTCTCAGAGAGACAAACACATCTGATCAGTAATAAACACTGTCGTTCACTGAGCGGTTGTGTTGTCTATATATATACCTGCATGTTCTCTCAAACAATGCATTAGGTTTCTCATTTTCATAAACATTCAACTAACGTTACATATCTCCCACTTCCGAGAAGACTCGTCCCTAGTCTTGGCCCTTGGGAGACACGTGGGGAAGGCAACTCCGATAGAAGTCTTAATCCCACCGCTGCCACCAATGTAACCAACCGAGCAAATGAACCTCTCAGAGAGACAAACACATTTGATCAGTGAAAAACACTGTCGTTCACTGAGGGGTTGTGTTGTCTATATAATTACCTGCATGTTCTCTCAAACAATGCATTAGGTTCCTCATTTGCATAAACGTTCAACGTTACAATATTAATATTCCTTTATTAAAAAAAATACCCAGCTAGTTTAAAAAATGAATTTTGGCAAAGGGAAATTTCACCCTATAAGGAAATTTATTTTGATTTGTTAACTATGTTAATTTGCTATTTTTCCCTGAAGTTCATCAGCGATGGATGTGGATGAATCCAAAACACCGCTTAACTCTCGCCCCAAAATACGAGATCATGTGCACGCCAAGAAAATGTCTCCAGATGGAAGCCATCGCCTGCTTATTTCACCAGTAAAGCGGTTATCTGCCCTTCGTCTCGTCTCACCCATTGATAGCGACCAGGAACTGAATGATCTTGAAGTTGCCTCAGTTCTCGGAGAAGGTAAATAAGTGTGACAATAACAGCATAGAATAGACCCTTATTACAAGCAACTTTCTTTCATACTTATTTAACTCTTATAGTGCTAGGACCAACTTCTGCTTATGAAATTAGTTAAGATCGGAGTGAATTGGCAGCTTGCCTGTGATCTTACCTGTTTGCTTCTCAGGGTATCTTTCTCAACAAAATTAAGCAGATATTTAAAGTTTAGAAAAGCAGACAACACAAAAAAAATCTATTCCTTAAAAAATTACCAAGCATTCTAAGGGTTGAATGTTAACACATTCCACCTTACGCCACATTTTTGCGTCTTCGAGCAGATGATATTGAAAAACATTGTGGCAAAAGGAGAAATTGCCAGTCACAAGCAAATTCTCCTTTTGCCACAATGCTTTTTCATTTCTATTTACATATCACAACAGCAGAACTGAAAGGTTTTTCACATGTTTACAAAGCTTTTCTAAAGACATCTACTTCAAGCTAAAAAAAGTTGTCTGCAGGTGGTAAAGAGTTCAAGTAACATTGAGTTTCTGTTTATATGTCTATTTCTCTATCTAGGAGGTTCCATATCACCTACAAAGCCCAAACGCCATGAAACACCTGTCAGGGTAAGTACATTCTCATTAAGGTAGAATACCCATCATTCTCCAAACTCATTCTTTTGCCGGATTACTTCGTTTGTTTTTAATATAAAACCAATATGAATTAATTACAGAAACAGAATATTAACCCTTTCCCAAACAATAACAACATTTGACTACTTTATTGCAGACGACTTTAGAAAACATTGTGGGAAAAGGAGAAATTGATTGTATCAAGCAATTTTTCCTTTTCCCCCAAGGTTTTCTGCTCTTTCCGAAGAATATTGTTCAATTTCATCACATTTTGAAATGTCGTCTGCAAAGTCTCTCAATTTTGGACAGTCGAAAAATTTGTGTTTGGGAAAGGGTTAAAACAATCAGAATACCTCTGTCTATTTCTCCTGACATTACAATATTGATTAATCAGCGCAAAACAACAAGTCCTTTACAAAAGTGAACAAGTTAACAACTTACACTTTTACATGAAACCCTGAATGGTAGTTAAATTGAAAAAGTCTGTGAAAGAGGTGATACATTGAATAGTTTTTCTGTATATTTTTCTCCTTTTCTGGATTATTTTCCTTTTCTTCCTTATCATTAATTTACATAAGCTCTGTAGTAAACCCTGTGATATCTCTGATTATATTCGTAGGTAATAACATATTGATCAGATATTTTTGTATTTCAGCCGGCCACTGTCATGACCAATGTGCAGAGAGGCAATGTACAAACCACCACTCCCGTCTTCCAAAGTAAGCTTTAACCCATCACCAAACAATTACGACTTTCGACCAGTTTGTTGCAGATGAGTCTGGAAAACATTGGTGGGAAAATGAGAAATTGCTCCCAACAAGCAATTTCTCCTTTTCCAACATTTTTTTCTGCACTATCAGAAGTTTATTCTCCAATTTCATCACATTTTCAAATGTCGTCTGCAAACTCTTTCAATTTGGGACAGTAGAAAATTTGGCATTTGGTAAACAGTAAAACCTCCCATGTTTTTATAGATATTTGGTGTTCATCCAAATTGAAAGCAACAGCAGATGACAACTAATGAGTGTGAAAAATTACATCAAATTAGGAGAACTCACAAAACTGCTGTGACAAAAAGAGGAATTGCTTGTTACAAACATTTTTTCTGTTTGTCACAATTGTTTTGTAAGGCCTCGTCTGCTAATATGTTTAAATGAAGTATTTCAAAAAAAAGTGGTCAAACACATTTAACTCCACTTGTGTGGATTCATGTTACAGTCCTTAATTGAAAACAAAAGAACAAGAGAAAACAAACATAAATAGAAAATAAGATTTTGTGCCATTGGTGCAGGGGTAAAGCGTCGGGCTCTTGTATTGAAGGTCCCGGGTTCGAATCCCCGTCAGGCGGGGTGAAAATTTCCGGGACTAACCCACAAACCTGCGCGATCACTGGTTTAGTATCCAGGAAGCAGTCATCGAGAGTGGCTTTGAACAAGTTTTCGGTTTTCTTCACAATCAATGTAAAACAAATACGGTGATATGTGATATAAGTCAGTGATATGAGATATTTTCATTGAATAAGAGGATTGATTAATTGTGACAGGACAAGAACCAACTCATTACAATGGCTAAAGGAAAGCATGCTCATTATCTCTTCACCACCTGCAGACGACATATTTTTTCGTTACAGCAGACAACATTAAAAAGCTTTGTAAACACAGGAAAAACTTTACAAATCCTCTGTTTATGTGATATGTGAATTGTTTAGAAAGGTATTGTGACGAAAGGAGAAGTTGCTTGGTAGCTTGTTTTGCCATAATACTTTTTGAAAGCTGTCTGCTGAAAGGGACAAAAATGTGGTGTTAAGTATGAAAGAGTTATGACAAAAGCATGGTGGCCAACCCTAATGACTTTCTGTTATCTGTGGCGTTACTTTTCGGATATAAACACTGTTGCTTCAGGTAAGACTTTTGTCCTTTTTTGAGTTAGGTGTATTTCAATGTAACAAATGTGAGGGCAGTCAGAAAACAAATCTGCATCATCAATGATCAAATCTGTGATAAGAAATCTGAGTACAATCAAACTTGTGTTAAGAGGCCAGCCTATTGGACAGAGTAAATTGGCTGTTTAAGACAGGTTGGCCGCTTAACACAAATTGATGTACACTATAAATCTAAGAATGGGACTTTCTGTAGTGGCTGTTTTAGGCAGGTTGGCTGCTTAAAAGGGTGGCTGCTTAACACAAGTTAGACTGTATTCTGGATCGTGACATTTTATTACAATGTCATCTTTCATATATCAAGATTTTTGTCTCTCGGAAAATGCGGTCCAAAATATTTGATTTTTAACGACTTTTTGTTTTCTTTGAAATACACCTAATTCTGACCAAAAAATGAGCAAATATGTAGTTTCTTACCAGCAATGTCTTTGCTTGTCAAATTGGTTTATCTGCATTTGACAGGTATTTCTATTGATTGATTTATATGACAGGTATTGTTTGTTGATGAGTTTCTATTACAGGTATTGTTTATTGATGGGTTTATATGACAGGTATTTCTATTATTTATTTATTTTATATGACAGGTATTTCTATTGAATGTTTTTTTTATGACAGGTATTTTTATTGATTGTTTTTATGACAGGTATTTCTATTGATTGGTTTTAATTACAGGTACATGTATTTCTATTGATTGTTTTTATGAGAGGTATTTCTATTGATTGTTTTTATGGCAGGTATTTCTATACACCAGATGGCAGCACAAGGAGAGTTGAATATGCTAAAACAAGAAGTGGGACAAGGTAGGATTTCTTCAATTAATCCAATCACCCCACAATTTGGAAGTGGTCATAATTGAAAGCAACAGCAGACAACATCTGCTGCAGATATCTTTGGAAACCACTTTCACAAAAGCTTTAACTGTTCTAAATGATGCTTTAAATAATGCTGGTCAGTTACTTGATCTGGAACATTTAGTAGATTTTTATATAATTTTTAAAATGGTAGAAGGAAATTTAAAATAAATGATAGATTGCAATATTTTGCCCTCTTATCCAGAGTTGTTTACATTTATGTATATGTACATTGTATTCGTTATGATTATTTTAGGTACTGATTTGAACAAAGTGGATGAGTATGGATTTGCACCGATCCTTTGGGCCAGTGCTAATGGTCAATTACTGACCGTCCAGTATCTCCTCGATATGAAGGTCAACAAGGATGTCGCTGGTAACCATGGTGAGAATGCTCTCCTATTTGCCAGTTGCTATGGTTACACTGATATCGTGAAGTTATTGCTGAAACTTGGTATGGATGTTGACTATGTAGATGAGGTAAAATATGATAGTTTAATTCATAGCCCCCATGATAACTTTAACAGTATTTCATTTATATTTCAACACAGAGTGTGCCTTTGTCTAAAATCTTGATACCAACAGTGTTCATGGTATTGAAAACCAGAGTATGTCACTACAGGATATGTTAGGTTGAAATCCTTAAATTCATTGAACCCTTCATTCATTGAACCCTTCATTCATTGAACCCTTCAACATGTCATTAAACTGCATAATGAAATGGGGTTGTGTGTATACATGGTGGGAGGAGGATATAGATTGACAAAAAACATCCAAGGTTACTGTTACGTTGATAAGATAAAACCATTTATCCCTGTATTGCAACATTAGTGCTATACAAAAATAGCAGGTACCTCAAATACAAAAATAAGTTCTGTTGTACAATTTTCATTCTGTTTGTCAGTAAGGATAAACCTTGTGTCAAAACACAAATCTACCACTTTCATGAAAAAACTCCACATAGGGAAGAGCGCTTTGTAATTTTAAGATTTGGTGCCTGTTTCATCAAGATTTGCATGATAAACTTAATAAATGTAAAAAGAAGAGCTCCAGATAAGCATTAACCAAACCAAAAGTTGAACGGAACATTAATCCTACATGTTAAATCTTTATCCTACTTTTAAACATATGTACACAAAAACAAACAACATTTAAGTTTCAATGACTATAACAAGTTTGTAAACATATGCAAAAAGTGATCATTCTTTGTGAGGCAAGCCCAAGTTTAAAGCCATACTTGCACTCATATACACTGAAATTGTGAAAGTTCTAAAATGATTGAAAATTATCTTTAAAGTACTTTAAATTCCCTTCTACAGGGAAATTGAGACGGTAACACATTCACACGATGCTTTTAAAAGAGTGAATATGTTAAGGTTTGTTCGCAATTAGCGATAAAACAAGGTTAGTCAAGAAACATCAGGAACCAATAAAACCAGAGAAGATCTCAATTTTTAATGTGCATGTTGTTAAAATTGGATAAATGACGGTATTTTTATGTCTTTCAAATGATTTTTCCAACCAGGTAATCACTACTCGTAAATCCGATCACATTATACACATTGAACTACTTAACGTGCACGCTTAGAAAATGTGTTAATTACCAGATGCCGATTAACCCGAAAAATTGTAACACTACACTTATATCCGAGGTGTATTTCACAGCTCACGGAAATACCCGAGTAGTTCCGATTGCATAAATGGTGTATTTATCTCTGTGTTACAGACAGGAAGTAGTGCCCTGATGTATGCAGCCTACAATAACCACACCAGCTGTGTGAAGGTTTTACTGGAGTACGGAGCAGACCTCACCACCCAGAATGATGAGTGTCGCTCCGCCCTGGATCTGGCGGTTGGACAGGGCAACAGAGCTGGTAATAAATCCAACAACCTGTCTCTCTCCCCCACCACCACAGTCATGGAAACTTGGACTGGTCCAAATTGAAACCAACAACAGATGATACCAAAAATAAAATGAAAAAATATGTTTTCTTTTTGGTATTAGGCAGAAACAATCATGATAAAAGTATATATTGCTCACACTCTGCAAATGTCTTTTTTAGTCATCATTCTTTTTTTCCTATTCCATTTGGGAATGAATTGTTATTTCATAGATTTTAAATACTCGTCTGCTTGTTCTTGAACATGTCAAAATATGTTGGACTGAGCATAGCAAAACATAGTTGATTATAATCAATTACTCTCTTTCAGATGCCAAAGAATGTCATTCTAAAGCAATTTCATGAGAATTACAGCAATATCGCTAAGAGGATAATTTCCCATTCCCTTTATCCATTTGAAATTTTGTGACTGGTTCACAATTAAAGTCAATGTAAACAGCAATTAAAGATTAGAAAAAATTGAAATGTGTGGGTGAAATTGGAAAGAAACCACAATGACTGAAACCTTTCCCAAACGCCAAATTTTGGACTGTTCCAATTTGAAAGATGACATTTCAAAATGTGATAAAATTTGAAAATAATCTTCTAATAGGGTAGAAAACATTATGGGAAAAGGAGACAGTGCTTGTTATGAGCCATTTCTCCTTTTTGCACAAAGTTTTCCGAGTCATCTGGAACAAAGTGGATAAATGTCGTCATTGTTTGGTAATGGGTAAAAAAGAGAAGTTAGTCATGAAGAACAACTTCTCTTTTTGTTATTGTGCGTTTTTAAATTCATCTTTGTCAGCTTTGTTAAAGGGCATCTAACAATGAAGTAAAAGGTTGGATCTATATCAGTCTATTATAGTTTCTATATATTTTAGTCCAGCTCACCATTGAGCCACATTTTTGCGTCTTGCAGCAGATGACTTTCAAAAAGCATTGTGGAAAAAGGAGAAATTGCTCGTCACACACCATTTCTTTTTTGGCCAAAATGATTTTCAATCTATTCAAAAATCACAGCAGCATAACTGAAAGGTTTTTCACATGTTTACAAGGCTTCTCTAAAATGGTCTGCTTCAAGTAAAAAATAATGTTGTCTGCAGGTGGTAAAGGTTAAAGAGAACTCCTCATGTTGAGCAATATCTCCCTTTGTGCAAATGTTTTTGGTCAACTCAGAAGTGTCAATGTGAGTCATTTAACCCTTTCCAAATAACGACATTTGACCACTTTGTTGCAGACTATGTTAGAAAACATTTTGGGGAAAGGAGAAATTTCTCTTAATGAGCAATTTTTCTTTTTTCAACAAAGTTTTATGCTCTTTCTGAAGAATATTGTTCAATTTCATTGCATTTTGAAATGTTGTCTGCAAACTCTTTCAATTTGTTACGGTTGAAAATTTGTTGTTTGGGAAAGGGTTAAGTCGTCTGCCTCAAGTAAAAAATGTTGTCTGCAGGTGGTTAAGAGTTAAAGAGAACTCTTCCTGATGAGTAATATCTCCCCAAACGTTTTTTTGTCTCAAAGTGACTCATTTATGATGTATAGAGTTTATCACCTGTTGCTTATGGTTTCTAAATACATGTATTTCAGTCCAACACACCATTGAGACGCATATGTTGAATCTGCTGGAATCTGTTACTTAGGACAAGATGGCTGTACCTCAGATGGAAGACCTTGTTTGAAGATTTCCAGTCCACATTGCTGCCATTTACTAGCTATAAATGTGAAACGCAGACATTGCTGCCATTTACTAGCTATAAATGTGAAACCCTGGCAGATATTGCTGCCATTTATTAGCTATAAATGTGAAACCCTGGCAGATATTATCAGCAGTTAAAATACAGTTGATGGATGTAAAGCCCTTAGTATTTTCTTGTTAGCCAAATCAACTACTTGGTTAAGATACAGAAAGTAAATTAAAGTAGCCAAGAATGAATCAGTTGATGAAAAGAACAGTGCAGACACTGGCAGTGAAGATTCTTTGGAAGGATCCCTTTACCAGACTGACCATGGGCTTTTGAAGGCGGAACAAACCGATTTCAGTTTGGCAAACAATATAGCGACGTTATTCATTCTCTGGCAACGACTTTTAGCTTTTCCAGCATTTACATGATTGTGACTGTTTTAAACAAACAATTTGACACAAATGTTATACAGTCTTCTCTCGTTATCACAACTAATATTACGATTTTTTGGATATGTCGAGGAAGGCTCTATGTCCAAACATTTTCCCTTCTTTATCCATGTTATAACAACATTGCATATCTAGATTTTCGTTATCTTGAAAAATTGGATATCTCGAAGTAAAAATCTGTCTTAAGTCCCGATTTCATATTTGATTACGGTTGTTTATCTCGAAGTGCAAATAGCTATCCGGGTCTCGCCAAAAGGTGTGAATTTTTTCTTTGATTGCCTGGCTGCTCCCGCTATAGTGGTGTAGATAATTGATCTGTTAATTGCGTTGATACTGGCATATGCCTCGTTGTCCATTAACACTTGCCTAGGATATATCACTTTAACTGTAACTGCAATTATTACACAGCCTGCTGAATAGAATAAGTGTTACTGTCTCATTGTTTTCGGACATGGTATTAATTCCTCCCTCTTTGCTTGGTGAAAAACAACGGCTACTAACATTAATGAATGGTCTGATATTTGCAACAAAAACACAGCTGGCTATAGATAATCGCAATGTATTGCACCTCAATCTCCCAAAACTCTGGTTTTTGCTATTTAACGTGCTTGTTTACAGCCCCTTTTTCTTCAAGCTCTACATGTTCTATTTATAGAAATCATAGCATTCGGTGATATTCGGATGTCTCTGTACAATTACTTTCAGTCGATACCATTGTAAACTCTACTAGATGGAGTTTTTCCATTCCATCAATCAGGTTTGACTGGAGGTCTCTTTTCTTTGGGATATTGGGTGGGGCTAAGAACTCAATAAATAGAATATTTTGTCAAAAATGTGAACTAAATACGGATTTGAAGCTATAAAATAATTCTCAAATTTGAGTTAAAGAGCAAATTGATGATTAAGATGTAATGAGAGTGTAATTCATATGGTTTATGCAAAAGTTGATTATGCGCCGACAAGTGATGAGTGTGGAATTGAAATGTCTTTGGCCAATCTACATATGTGTTTCAAACTGCAATAATGTACATGTACTTCAGTTTTATACAACAAAGAATCCCAAGAAACACACATTTCATGTCACAAGAAAATATGCCGTTGTGAGTGTTATGCAACACACTGACAGCTTCAGTAAGACCACTTATCATCTATGTTAAAAACAACATTTTTCTTTTGCTAATGCCTAATCGGATATCTTAAAAAAACAAAAAACAGATTCCAATAAAAGTGTTGAGGAAAAATGATGTTTTGTGTTCTTCAAATAAGCATTTATATGTGTTAGGTAAAAGACAGGCATTTTGTGGTATCTTGGTGTCAGGATGACTGAAATGTTTCCCTTGTCCTATGGCCTCAAGTCAACTGCTCCAAAGTTGTCCCCTCCACCTATTTACCACAGTTTTAACTGTTCCACTGAAATAGCTGAATATCTATACAAATGAATTTACTAACACTGTGATGTTAAATAGCCTTTTTGCAGAATTTGACATGGAAAACTATGTTATTTCCTTTGACATCTTCAAATCTCCTGTGGCAACAATTGGGCAAAACACTGTTACAAAAGGAGAAACTGCTGATACTAAGTTATTTTGATCTTTTTTCTCAAATAGGTCTTTCCAGTACCACAGAAAAATATGTTGCCTTTTTTTTAAAGATAATATTCATAGTCTGCTATTTATTTTGATCAGTCAAAAAATCTAACTTAAAGGGGTCAAACTTTTCCAGAGTGTCTAAGTGGCCTAGAGTACAGAACTTTAAATCACATGGCCTCTCTCTACGTGTGAGTTCAAATCCCGGTGACGGTATTTGGATATATGTGAGAGGTAGTCTTCTGACTTACGGAATGCGGAAAGTTCTATCCGGCTTGACCAGTCCTTATGGACAGTTAAGTATGAAGTATTTGTCCATCTAAATATAAACCTATATAAATAAAATGAGCCTTTCCCCATATTTGATTTCTTGGAATAACTCATTTATGATGTCCTTTGATGAAAGTCCGATGGGGTTTTCCTTTTTCATCTTTTATTATATTATATATTAAAAAATCTTCAATTTGATCTTTAGGTTTAAATCTGTGTCAACATTTTTTGAGTTATGAAACGGCTCTGCTGGATTCATGAATACTAGGCCAGGACTTTGAAGTATCTTGCAAACAGACACTCATGAAACCAATGCACCATTGGGGCTCAAACCAGTGACCCCCAAGATTAGGCCAGGACTTTGAAGTATCTTGCAAACAGACACTCTCATGAAACGAATGCACCTTTGGGGCTCAAACCAGTGACCCCCAAGATTAGGCCAGGACTTTGAAGTATCTTGCAAACAGACACTCTCATGAAACCAGAGGTACCATTGGGGCTCAAACCAGTGATCCCCAAAACTGCCACCTTAACCAATAACAACATTTGACCACTTTATTGTTGATGACATTAGAAAACATTTTGGGAAAAGGAGTAATTGCTTGTAACGAGCAATTATTCCTTTTCCAACAATGTTTTCTGCCCTATCTGAAAATTATTTTCAAATTACAACACATTTTGAAATGTCGTCTGCAAACTCTTTCAATTTGGGACAGTCGAAAATGTGTTGTTCGGGAAAGGGTTAAGAAGTATGACTGAACAAAATAGCATATTTTCTTGATCAAATATTTATTGATCAAACACCATGTGATTGATTTAATATGATGTTATTGTGAACTCTGTATTCATGCACTTGCAATAAAATGGTTAGAAATCCTGCATTATGACCTATTCAAATGCATGTAATGAGCACTTTCTTATCAGAACAGACTTGAGATGGTCTAAAACAGATGTACGACGTCTGGCATACATGTACCTACAAACAAACTATTGTCTGCAGATGATTCTAAGTTTGAGCCTGTTGTGCAAACTTTTCATGGGAAATGGATATATAAAACACAAGAGATATCCTGTTTCAAACAACAGATATTTTATTTTCAACATGGTACATACACTAAAATTCCTCCATGTTTACACATAATTTCATCATATTTGCATAAACTTGTAGCATAGTATTAAATTTAACAAGTACTCACAAATATTTCATATAAAATATCCCTTCTACCTATTACCTTTAAACACAAAGATCTAAGTATTCACAGCAGAAATCAATACTTTGTGACCATATTAAAAACTGCTTGTACAAAGCAATTTTGTCTTTGGTCAATATCTAGTTGTTATTTCACATCATAAATAATTGTCGTCTGCTGGTTTTTTCAATTTGGACCAGGTCCATCATTCCCTTATGGGTAAAAGGGTAAAACCAAATGAGACAAGAAGGTGAACACTAAATATGAGGTATCAATAGATACAACAAAACTTCCATGAAATATCGTTTTTATCTATTTCCCTGTCATAAACAGTTTAGACAAACCATCAAAGTGGGGAGTGTACCCATGAAAAAAGTACAACTTATCCATTAACATTGAAAACCATCATGAAAAAGAGAATTATTTCATGGTAAGCAAATGTGTCGCATGTTTATAAATAAATTGGGTTTCCTGCAAAAGAGCAAGTCATCTGTTATTTATAAAGAAACACTTTGGCAAGAGACCCATAACAATTATGCAATGCACCTTTGTCGTTTGAGACATTTACAAAAGGCTATTTAACACTTCGCTCAATTGGCTCATATTTGGAAAAACAGTTACAAAAATGACTTCATTGGGTAATGATATATAAAACAACACAGTTTGAAGATTCTCTTTATGTAAAGATATTGATTAATGAATCCAAGTACCCTCTACCATCATTATGATGCAGCTATGTCCAAAAATAGAACCAACCATTCCATTGAGACATGTTAACTCTTTATCAAACAGCAAATTTTCGACTGTCCCAAATTGAAAGGGTTTGCAGACGACATTTCAAAATGTGATGAAATTGAAAAAAGATCTTCCTATAGGGCAGAAAACATTGTGGGAAAAGGAAAAATTGCTTGTTATGAGCAAATTCTCCTTTTCCCACAATGTATTCCAGAATCGTCTGCAACAAAGAGGTCAAATGTTGTTATTGTTTGGTAATGGGTAAATCCATTCCTTTGTATTGGATTTTGAGACACGTCCAATAGCAACAACCACAGACAGCAATTTAAAAGTAAGAAAATTATAGCATTTTCTTTGTTATATTGGGTGGAAACCATTGTGACACAAGTTGTAATAACTTCTTTAGAATTCTCTTTCTCTGTTGCAATTCTTTTTTCAATGGTCTGTAGGTTTGCCAAAATCCAGATACTTGTATATGAAAGTGTTGTCCTAAAGACTGACCATTTATTACCCTTTTGTTTCCATTTTTACCTTCACACATATTACGTAGGACCACCAATATATACAGTAGTATTGTTTATTCTCCCTGGTATAAGCAACTTAATGCATGTATCAAGGTGCCTCTCGGGGCATACAAGTAGTATTAAATGAACAAGTAAAATGTTCAACTCTTCTAAGAATATAAGTAAAATGTCAATAAATCAATCATATTCATAAACAATACCTTGTATTGCTACATATCATAATGATTATTTTCATAAATATTTACATAAAAGGCTAAAAAATACTATTTCTTTTTGGACTCACCCAACCCTTACCCCCCCTCAGAAAAAAAAGAAAACCAGCAATTAAAACAATTAAAAACACTTCAATCAACAGCAAAACAAGCAACACACTAAAAACATGTTTGTACATTATATGGCATAAGGTTTGACACCACATTTGGTGATCTATTCTTCAACCCCTACAAACTGGAAGGCAATCTTGAAAATAAATTGCATGCAGTTACAAAAATACTTAAATATTTCAAGCTTTTCTTTTAGCCCCTTCCAATATGCCACTTTAACCCTTTCCCAACCAACAAATTGTTTGACTGTCCCAATTTGAAAGAGTTTGCAGACCACATTTCAAAATGTGATGAAATAAAAAAATATTCTCCAGTTAGAGTAGAAAACCTTGTGGGAAAAGGAAAAATTGTTCAATACGAGCAATTTCTCCTTTCGCAACAATGTTTTGTAAAGTGGTCTGCAACAAAATAGTCAAATGTTGTTATTGTTTGGGAAAGGGTTAATCATTTGATACAGACAACTAGAGAAAGAAATTCTTTCTTTTGTTGAAATGGTTCTACTAATTTCATTGAGAAACAGCTGCTTTCCAGACTTCATATTTGTTCTTTGCTTTTGCTTACAAATTGGACCAGCCACATACTCTGATCTATGAGTATCAGCCACATACTCTGATCTATGTGTATCAGCCACATACTCTGATCTATGTGTATCTGTTATCTTTACATGACATGCAATAGATAAAAACAATCAATACAGATGAAAAATGATAAACAAGCAACAACTAAACCCAATTTGTGACTGAAATTGTCAAGTGATTTTGTCCATTGGTATTTTTTTCAATATTATCACTTAAGATGCAAATTCCCTTAAAGATGCTTTTTCAAGATAATAACTCAAGAAACAAGATGTCTAATCAAATCCTCATGTATCTATTTTTGAGGGCAAACTTTTGAACTAAGATAGTTTCAATAATTCATCAAAAGGGTAAAATTCCTCAGAAAACAACGTAAATTACAAACAAGCTAATTAAATTAAAAACAAACTATAATTTCAAAATAAACATAAAAATAACTTTAAAAAGGGAATTTATACACTTTAATATTCGAAAAGTGGGCAACATGACTATTGCTTTATTACTTTTAATAACGAAAACAATTCTAGATCTTTTTCTCCTAGTCATTTGTTCATAATACCAAAACATATTACCAGTACAAGATATACCTCAGTCGCAGCCGGAACCGTTAGGTGTTAAGCAAAAAGTTCCAGCCCAGACAGATGTATACTGAAAACGACCCAAGCAATCTGACAGAGGATAGAAGTTCAAAATGGTGGATTATGTGTATTCTACCTTAACTGCAGATGAAGCATGCAAACATTAAAAGCAGCAATCCTCATAATGAGTAATTTCTCTGTCATATCGGTTTATGCCAAATAACCTAGAGAAATTCTCTTTATTCGCAAAACTTAATTGTTGTCTGCTAATGCTATGAAATTGCACAAGGCACATTATACACTACGAGGGAAATGGTAAAGCAACACATTTTTTACCAAAGGAAATTGAAGATATCATGAATCTAACTGGTCTTAATGATTCAAAATGTGTCAGAAATTTAAAATACACAGATTTGACAGCATGCTTATGAGATTGATTCTTTGAAAAATCAAACACAGTAAACAAGATATTCTTAACTCTTGATTCAAAAACAAATCTTGGGATAAAGTTTCCCTCTGCATTTCCAATTTCATACTTAAATATCAAAAACCAAACAATAATAAAAACCTTGAATGGTTTGAGATTCATTTCTTAAAGTAAATAACAAATAGTATGTAACATTAACAACAATAAATATATCGACCAGAAGTTTGACAAATGTTATCAGCTGTCAAGACATAATTAGCTACAGTTAATTATTTCATCAATGGGTTTTCATTAAAACTTTACAGCAACTTTCATGGGTAAAACTCTGTTAAGGTAGTCCAACCCAGATGATAAACTTGTATTTGCTTTGGTTAAAGAATACATTAAAATCATGAAAGTATTTCATCATTTCAAAGTCATTCACCAAGCCACTTCTCTGAATTTGTCTGATTTGGATTCATATTTACAAAATGAATATCAATTAATTCTGTTATCATATATATAATAACTTCCTTCACTTATTTATCAATTTTTACATTAACATTAATGATATTACGTGTATGAAAGGTGGCAAATAAAAATTTCAACACATGAACAATTTTTATGATATGAAATTTTATTTTATAATGGCAACTGTTCTGTTAAATATTTGCCTTCGTTATTCAGACTCTTCTTCATTAGGGGTGGAATACCTTAATATATGGGTGGAATACCTTAATATAGGGGTGGAATACCTTAATATAAGGGTGGAATACCTTAATATAAAAAATATAAACAAGATCTTATTGTGATATTATAAGCACAGATCATTTGTGTAAAAATTCACATAAAATATGCTTTATTAATGTTTACAGAATCTTAACTTTCCATATTCTTGTAAACATGCAAACTTCTTCACACACACATAAAAATATTGGATCCATGCAAAAACCAACCTTTTAAAACATAAAGACGCAGAATCTATGTAAACATATAAATTTCATTATTCAGGAACATCAACACACATGATCCTGTAGACATGCAAAGTTCATCATTCAGACATAGAATTTGTGCTAGCATGGAACTTTGATTATCAAGAAACATACACACAAAAACAATGCAAGCATGCATATTTCATCATTAAAGAAGATATACACAGTCATGATTCATGTTACAGAATCACAAACACACACACATACTGGACATTCCCATCTTGGCCCATTTTTTTTTTTTTTAACAAATGCCAAATTTTTTACTCTCCCAAAGTGAAAGAGTTTGCAAACAACATTTCAAAATGTGATTAAATTGAAAAACTATCTTCTTATATTAAGAAAACATTGTAGGGAAAAAATAAATTGCTCATTAAGAGCACTTCCATCTTTCCCCACAATGTTTTCCAGAGTTGTCTGCAACAAACTGGTCAAATGTCACTATTGTTTGGTCATGGGTTAATACAGTAAATCAACATTTCATTAGTAAAGATGATATATTGACCTTTGTGAAAGGTATTGTAGCACATAAGTATCATTAATTGGCAACACAAAACACAACCACACACACAGAGAGCACCGGTTGATCAACAATTTGTCTTTATACAAAACATTTCTACAATTTCATTTGCTTTCAACCATTTATCAAAAAAAACAAAAAGAGAATATGAAGATGCAACAAAAATCTATTTCAACACAAGTTGATGTTTTCAGGCTTTAAAGGATAATCAAGGATATTTTTTCCTTAACCCTTTACCAAACACCAAATTTTCGACTGTCCCAAATTGAACAAGTTTGAAGACATTTCAAAATGTGATTAAATTGGAAAATAATCATCTGATAGGGCAGAAATCATTGTGGGAAAAGGAGAAATTGCTTGTCACAAGCAATTTTTCCTTTTCCCACAGTATTTTCTAAATTCGTCTGCAACAAAGTGGTCAAATGTCGTTATTCTTTGGTAATGGGTTAATCCTAACCCCAAAGCTCTGCAAATATTTCTTACATATTTCAAGAAATAAAGATATATCTCTACTAGAATTTGATATATCTTGATCACTGAGTCAGGGAAGTACCTCATAAGAAAACATGAAAGTAAATTTCTGACAAAGATTTTGGAACCCATCCTACAGGAATTCATTAATTAATTTTAATGCGTAAGCTATGATATCAAGCAAAGTAGAAACACTTACTGGCCCAGCAATTAATAAACATGCCATCAATAAATCCATAAAACCAATTTCCTTTAACCCTTTCCAAAACAATAACGATATTTGACTACTTTGTTGCAGACGACTATAGAAAACATTGTGGGAAAAGGAGAAATTTCATCACATTTTGAAATGCTGTCTGCAAACTCTTTCAATTTGGGACAGTCAAAAATTTGTTGTTTGGGAAAGGGTGAATGAAATTCTGTTAATGGTCAAAAGCATCAGACTACATTCAAAAACCCTTTACAACCAACTTTTTCATTGTCATAGAATTTTCCACCTTTAAAAACATTCTGTAAAAGAAGAAAATTGCTCTCAATGAGCGACACTCCCTTTTTCCCCCAATACTTCTGAAATTGTCTGCTACAGGTGACGAAAAATTGTTTAATCTATTAGGGAAAAGGTCAATGAACAAAAAAAACTAATATGGCATATTGATTTGCGTATATTCAAATGTATTGACTTATTTTCATCATACTTTAGGCGATTGTTTAGTTTAGTTTGACTTAGTTTTTTGTATACACATTTGGAATGGCACTCAAATAAATGATTTCTAACCCGTAATGCTATACAAACAACACTAAAAATGATTATATAAACCCCTGAAATAACCGAAATGGCAGCTTGAGTGAACACATACATCCGATTTCGCTGTTATTAGCTTGGTTCAGGGCAGAATCATATCTTTTATAAATCAAGGAAGGAAAATCTTCAAACATTCCCCAATGTTTTAGGCCTTTACCAAAAATTTCTTATTAAAATGCATGTACAAACAAGAGAACATTTTTTCATAAGCTAATTCTCCTTTTTATACAATGAAAAGTGATATTCATAGTTCTTTATGCTCTTATCAATATAGTGTGATGAAGGATATCCTGTTTGAATATGAGTTCTTATGCCAATTAACTCTTCAAGATGAACACTGCTATTATTGTCTTCTTCAAGGTTTTATGTTTTCGGCGGCGAGCCTTCGTCATCCTGTGTGGAAGCCCTTCGAATACGAATTTCTACTGCATCAAATGTGATCCCACCTGCAAAACTGCTATCGTCCAACTTCTCTGTTTTCTCCTCTTCCTCTTCATCTTCAACTTTCTCTTTCTTCTCGTCCATGGAGCGATCAGACACATTCTCCGAGGAACCGTGCATATCATCGTCATCTTCATGATCAGAATGATTATCCTCATTCTCCATTTCACAGATCACGAGTCGCGCGATGTCGCTGATGCTATCACTCTCGTCCAGGGAGATCTGACGTAATCGCTGACGTATCACTTTCTCCATTCTACGATGTTCCATCTCCTCCGCATGTTTGAGTGCTCGTTTCTCCGAAATGCTTGCTGCGTTGTCCAGCTTCTCCTCGTCCCACCCCGAGTCGGAGTTGTTGTAGGGTAAGGTGGAGGTGGGGCTGCGAGGCGGTGACCTGTTCATCATGCATGTTGTGTCAATTTCGTCAGTTATCGTTGTGTACTCTGCAGACAGAGATGTCAATATTGGGGTAAAGGTTAACGGGTATGATGAGGACGTGCCATCCTGACTCTGATAGTTTGAGTGTGCCGAGAGATATGTCGTTGGGTATGAAGGAATGTGGATGGATAAAGGTTCGGAATTGGAACGGTTTAAATTTGGTTCATCTGCATGTGTCTTGCCCTCTGTCACATCCTCCACCTTGATCATGGCAGGATTCTTTGTAGACAGGGATGTGTTGGTGGCAATATGAGCAGTGCTGTATAGAGTGTTGGAGTTGTTGTTTGTGTTGCCATCATTTGAGCTGGATGATAATTCATCAATATCCTTATTCAAGAGGCCCAGATCATCTGGTAGAGCATCCAGTTCATCAATGGCTACACTTCGTTGATCAATGCGTAACTTTGGAAGGTGACCTTGTCTTCTGTTCAACAGATTGGCGTCACTTTCTTTGTCCTCGGGGGATTTTATTGATGAGCTTCGTGTGAAAGAGGGACTTCTTTCATTCCTCTCCACCACTTTGGGAAGAGATCGGCGTAGTTTAAGACTTGACTGTCTATCCATATGCCTCTTAGGTTTGCCCAATGGAGATTTTCCCGAGTCTGTAAACCTCTGAAGTGTATCATCTTTCACCAATCTATGGGAATGAACAAGTATAGGGGATGGCATTGACCTCATTGTGGTGGCACCATCTGGGGTCAAGGTCAAATCCTTATCACTGGTACCCTGAGTTACCTCCCTTGTTCTACTCCCTACCTCAGAGGAAGAGTAAATCTCCTCCAGATTTTGGAGGTCGTTGATTGACCCCTCACTCTCTAACCGACCCTGACTACTTCTGTTACTCGAGGCGCTGATGTTGCGGGAGCGGGCGTTGGTTTGAGACATCAGCTGTTTTACCTGATTGAGAACTTCGATGTTTTGCACGGCAAGATCTTCTACGATGGACATCCTGTAGTCCATTGTCTGGAGGGAGAGTTTTATTGCATTCTCCTTCTGGTTCATATCATCCATTCGTAACATCATATTCTCCACCCTGAAACAAAACATACAACAATCTAAAGTAAATCTTTCATTCCAAACTAAACCAATTTATCTGTTTAAAATATGTTTAACTCATTCCCTTGTGGAAGTTTGGTATCATGCAGAATTGAAAGCAATGCTCAACAGCAATAATAATGTATGAAAAATGATGTTCTTTTGCAATATTTGGGTAAAAAACAATGTGAGAAAGGGAGAAAATGCTCATTGAAGAGCAATTTCCCCCTTTTTCACAATGATTTCTTAAATGTTCTACAGAAAGGGCATCAAAGTGTCAGAATGAAGAAAAAGATTGAGGTTTATCCAAATAATTTTCTCATTAATATATATATGGGAGTTAAAATTCTCATTTCTTTGCACAAATTCTTTTTTGTAAAAAGTTAAAAGATTTAGGGGGATCAAAACATATTCTTTTCTATAACAAAACAATTCACTGATAAACTTTAATTTACTAAATGAAAATTTTCATCATTGCAGACTAAGAGAAGAAACTTTTCCTTGAACAGATAAGATTTTGCAAAAACCATATTTAACATTATCTAAGGTGTTTTGATCAACTTAATATGGATAATAAGAAAATAACTTTTGCATAGACAAATCACCTACCCTTTACCAGAATATTTTTGAATTTGTTTTGTTTCAAAATAATTTACTCATCATTAGAACATATATTCCAATTCGTCTCAATGATAACAATTTTTATCAAACAGTAATGCAGTTTCTTATAAATATGGTATAGAACTTAGAAAATCCATTTTTGTTAAAAGTGATATTAATCAAAACATCTTCTTTGTCTTCGTCTGGAGTTTAAAATGGTCAACAAAAGTTTTCACTTATATTACAGTGATAGTCTTTATATCCAAGCTATTTGAATCTATAATTCAACCTGGAACTGGATTTTCCATTTTCATTTTATTCCAATCACCACAGTGTGGAGAAGTAAAGCCATGAATACCATAGTTTAAACCATATTCTTAATTTACAACAAAAAGCATTTTGAAAGCATGATTTAATTCCTCACCTTTCGTTGATAACTTGTATACGTTTCTCTGATGAAGACTGGATCAGGTTTTCTTTCTCCCTGAAATAGTCTTCAGCACATTCTTCCTCAAAGTCATGTAGTTTTTCCATATCATCATGAGACAGGAAGAGTTCTGGAAATAAAACAATCATATCATTAACCCCTCATTTCATGTCGGCTCACATGGATACTACAGCAGAATTCTAGCGTAACCAGCGAGACAAAAGGTTTGGTTTAGAATTTCGCTTTTGGTTCTTTCATGAAGAAAATGCAGTATTTATACCTCTTCTCTCATTGGTTGATGTTTTCAATTTGGACCAATCATCAAATACTATTTACAGGAGTTGGATGAATCAGGAAAATTAATTTCATGTTTTGGCACAATCTTTCCACTAAATAATCAACCTAAACAAGAGGGCCATAATGGCCCTTTATCGCTCACCTGAGTTCTGTTTGAAAAAGAGGTATATTTAAGACAGAGTGGTTGGTACGATCATTTTGACAAACTTTCATGATAATTAGACCATAAATATAGCTGCTAGAGTGTTCACAAGGTTTTTCAAGTATTTGACCTAGTGACTTAGTTTTGGCCCCACATGACCAAGTTTTGAACTTGGCCAAGATTTCATTGAGACAATCATTCTGACCAACTTTCATTAAAATTGGACCATAAATCTTGCTTCAAGAGTGTTCACAAAGTTTTTAATTATTTGACCCCACGTGACCCAGTTTCAAACTTGGCCAAGAAATCATTGAGACAATCATTCTGACCATGTTTCATGATAATTGGACCATAAATATAGCTGCTAGAGTGTTCACAAGGTTTTTTCAAGTATTTGGCATAGTGACCTAGTTTTTGACCCAACATGACCCATTTTGAACAAGATTTCATTAAGACAATCATTCTGACCAATTTTCATGATAATTTGGACTATAAATATAGCTGCTAGAGTGTTCACAAGTTTTTCAAGCATTTGACCTAGTGACCTGGTTTTCAATCCCACATGACCCAGTTTCAAACCCAACCAAGATTTCATTGGGACAATTATTCTGACCAACTTTCATGACAATTTGACCATAAATATAGCTGCTAGAGTGTTCACAAGGTTTTTCAAATATTTGACCTAGTGACCTAGTCTTAGACCTCACATGATCCAGTTTCGGACTTTGCTAAGATTTCATTGAGCCAATCATTCTGGCCAACTTTCATCAAAATTGGACCATAAATGTGGCCTCTAGAGTGTTCACAAGCTTTTTAAATTATTTGACCTAGTGACCTAGTTTTTGACCCCACATGACCCACTTTCAAACATGGCCAAGATTTCATTTTGGCAATCCTTCTGACCAACTTTCATCAAAATTGGACCATAAATATAGCTGCTAGAGTGTTCACAAGGTTTTTCAAATATTTGACCTAGTGACCTAGTTTTTGACCTCACATGACCCGGTTTCAAACTTGGCCAAGATTTCAATTGAGACAATCATTCTGACCAACTTTCATCAAATTTGGACCATAAATGTGGCCTCTAGAGTGTTCACAAGCTTTTTAAATTATTTGACCTAGTGACCTAGTTTTTTACCCCACATGACCGAGTCTTGAACTTGGCCAAGATTTCATTGAGACAATCATTCTGACCAACTTTGATAAAAATTGGACCATAATTGTGGTCTCTAGAGTGTTCACAAGCTTTTTAAATTATATGACCTAGTGACCTAGTTATTGACCCCACATGACCCAGTTTCAAACTTGGCCAACATTTTTATTGAGACAATCATTCTGACCAACTTTCATCAAAATTGGACCATAAATGTGGCCTCTAGAGTGTTCACAAGCTTTTTAAATTATTTGACCTAGTGACCTAGTTTTTGACCCCACGTGAACCAGTTTCAAACTTGGCCAAGATTTCATTAAGACCATCATTCTGATGAACTTTCATCAAAATTGGAACATAAATGTGGCCTCTAGAGTGTTCACAAACTTTTTAAATTATTTGACCTAGTGACCTAGTTTTTGACCCCACATGACCCAGTTTCGAACTTGGCCAAGATTTTATTGGGACAATCATTCTGACCAATTTTGATAAAAATTGGACCATAATTGTGGTCTCTAGAGTGTTCACAAGCTTTTTAAATTATTTGACCTAGTGACCTAGTTATTGACCCCACATGACCCAGTTTCGAACTTGGCCAAGATTTTATTGAGACAATCATTCTGACCAACTTTCATCAAAATTGGACCATAAATGTGGCCTCTAGAGTGTTCACAAACTTCTTAAATTATTTGACCTAGTGACCTAGTTTTTGACCCCAAATGACCCAGTTTCGAACTTGGCCAAGATTTTATTGAGACAATCATTCTGACCAACTTTCATCAAAATTGGACCAAAAATGTGGCCTCTAGAGTGTTCACAAACTTTTTAAATTATTTGACCTAGTGACCTAGTTTTTGACCCCACATGACCCAGTTTCGAACTTGGCCAAGATTTTATTGAGACAATCATTCTGACCAATTTTGATAAAAATTGGATCATAAATGTAGCCTCTAGAGTGTTCACAAGCAATTGTTGACACACGCACGGACGCACGGACACACGGACGCACGGACGACGGACATCTCGGTATCACAAAAGCTCACCTTGAGCACTACGTGCTCAGGTGAGCTAAAAAAGGTGTATCTGACATCATTTATTGAAAATATTAAATGAAGAATTCTTTCTCCAAATCTTTCACTTGCTCATAAAATTCGAATGCTCATTAATCACAAGTGTATGGTTATCAGGATTATATTTAACAATTAGATTATAGTTGAACGTTTTGTCTGCTGCACACTACACAGACTTTAAATAGAGAAATGTTTACCCTTTCAACAACAATTTGCATTGACTTTCGTCTGGTGTAGAAGGATATTTGTTTTTGTCTGTTTACGACTCTTAAAAACATTTTAAAATAATTCTTGATTTGTGAAAGTGGATCAAATATTCTCTTGCTGCATTATAGCTCACTTTACTGCATATACCTCATAACACTTTAGAGACCACTGTGATCAAATCATAAATTGCTTCTAATGAGCAATTTATCATTTGTCACAATGTTTTCTACCTGATATCTAAAGGATAAAATTGTTTCTTTTCCTATTTACTTGTAACGTCATTTGATGCTGCTCTCCACTTAGACTATTCCTAAATTGGTACTTAGATGAAAAACAAGTTAATATGAAGGAAGTTAATTCAGCAGACAGATCTAATCTACAAATCAATTAACCCTTTTGAATGCTCAGTAATTCTCAAAAAAAAATCTTTTTGTCATCTGGTTTCCAAAACCTTAAATATTTGCTTGATTTTGATGAGGAAATATACTTAGAATAGCAAACAGGTTAGATCACAGGCAAGCCTACAATTTACTTGGCGTCTGGCCTGGATCTAACCTGGTTGCATAAGCATGAAGTCGGTTCCAGCACTAAAAGGGTTTAAGTCACAACTCAATGTCACTCACTTAGACCAGTATCAAAGTTATCTCGTTTTCCTTGACAACGTCTCTTGATAAACTTGAGTGCCAGATACACATGGCTAAAGATGATCAATGGCGGAGGTAGGATTGGGCGCATCTCGTAGTTCAGGACCAGCTGATATCGTTGATATTTCCAGATCTCTCGGACATTTGCATTGTTCTTTATGAAGGTAGCACTGAAAGTGAGGAATACGTAAGTTTTCAAAATGTCTAAATATTCATTCATTAAATTTCCCCCCAAAGGATGGTGGTGTGGCTTTGACTAGGTACATTTAGAAAATAAGATGACCTTAAAGGAAAAAAATATCCTTAGATAACTGTAAATACATTGATTTGATCTTTTCACCAAGAGAAATATCTATTAATGAACTTCATAAAGAAATTACTTTACTTTGTAAATCCATACTTCAAAATAAGAATATGACAATTTCCTCTTCATGTGCATTTATAAAATCAGACAAAAATGGTGATGGTCTACATCAATTGTCACAAGCAAGTAATTCAATTCAGTGACAAAATTGATTTCCCCATGTGAGAATTTATGACTGGTCCAAAATTAAATACAACAAAAGAGGTAACGAAATTAGTGAGAAAAGTTTTCTTTATAATATTAGGTTGAAGATATTGTGACAAAATGATAGAAAGCTCATCAAGAGCAAATCATCTTTTTTCATGGTGGTCTATAAAGTAGTCTGCAGTAGATGAAGTAAATTGAGCTATTATGGAGTAAGTAGTAAATACCAGCAGAATCCTTACATAAAGTGACAACTTGCTTGACAGGTCACACTTACAAGTGTTCTCATCTCACGTGTTATTCAAATAAAGGTTTTCCCATAATTCATCAAAAACAAATGTCTAATATTAGAATACCTTGCACTGCAGTTCTATATTTTCATAATTATAATCATCTACATGTAAAATAAGAGCCTTAGAAGCTTCCATTTGACTTAAAGCCATTTCTGTTGATGTTTGATATCTAAAGTTCTATGGCTTTGTACCAAAAACCTATTTGTTTGTATACAGTAGATCTTGTATAAAGAGATCACTTTTAAGATGACATCAATCTCTATAAGAAAAGTAGCAACTACTCTTCATCCAGAAGGCTTTTGGCATGACATAATGCAAAAATAAAGTATATACTATCATCTTTCACTCAACCTTCAATTCCTTCTGATTGAAGTTTATAAAGAGTTGCCTGTAATGAAATACCAAAGCTTGGAAATTTAACCCATCATCCCATATGGGAATTTGTGATAATGACAGTAAAATAGGAGAATTGACCCCTAATGAAAAATACCTTTACTCACAAAACTTTTCTTATTTTCACACAAAAATGAAGTTTGTTCTGCTTTATGATGGTCGTCTGCTGTTTCTTTGAAGGCTTGTGAAAGGAGACTTATTCCATATCAAACTATTTCATTTGGTAAATTTTTGGTCAGATTTAAATAGTTATCACTAACAAAAATAATCAGCACAACTTAAATGTGAAAGCCAACAAGAAATAACCCAGATTAGCCAGTTTAATAACCTCTGAATTGGTCACATGATACACACATTTTTTTACCCACCAATCAGATTTCCTTATTTTCAATATGTAAACAAACAGATTGTTCGTAAACATGATTAAATTGGAGACAATTATATTTCAAGCACAAAATAACTTATGTCAAAGGAGTTTTTTTTAAATAGGGTCTCACCTCATTCATAAATCAATTTTAATGACTTTCATGAACATATTTTAAGAACTCTGAATGTTTTCAGTAATTTATTTGTACTCATATCCTTTTCTTTGAATTTGGATCAGTCTCATATTCCATATTAGGGGATATGTATTATAAACTTACTTGAATCTAGCAATCAACATGTTCACCATGAGGATGTTGACCATGAGAAGGAAGGGAAACATGAGTAATGGACCGACCCATGACCCGTATGTACACGCAGACTCCAGCTCTCCGTCTTCCACCATCTGCAATCGGACAGGATCAGTACACGCTGGAATAAACAACAAACAATCATAGTGATGGGTGTTCTCACTGACTAGTTTAAACTATTTTATCCTACATTGATTGTGAAAAAAGTTCTTATAACTAAGATAAATCACTCCCGATTCTGCTTCCTGGATATATAACCAGTACTTGCACCTATTCGTTTTCACCTCACTAAACGAGGATTCGAACCCGGGACCCACTGTACAAGTGGCGGACACTCTACCACTGCACCATTGTCCTCACTGACTATCTGGATAATGGAGATAGCATTATCCCTTAGAATGCTAGGTAATACTCTTGTGTCGTCCGCTTTCCAAAACCTTAAATATCTGCTTAATCTTGATGAGGAAAGATACTCAGAGTAGCAAACTGGTTAGAACACAGGCCAGCCTCCAATTTATTTGGTGGCAGGCCTGTGAACTAACCTGTTTGCATAAGCATAAAGTTGGTTCCAGTACTATAAGGGTTAAGACTATTTTTATTCATTTACACTGACATTGCGGAAGCTTGGAATTAGTGAATTCCTTCTCGATGACTGCTTTCTAGTTAAATGACCAGTACTTGTGTGGATTCTTGTGTTTGTCCTGGCATTACCTAGCAGGGATCAAACCTTGGACCCTTAGTACCAGAGATAGCATAACAAAAGGAAAAGCCAGCAAAAAGCTGAAGAATAATAGTAACTGTTGAGATCAAAAACCACTGAAAAACTGTTTAACCACAATTATAAAGGCTAAAATAACAAATAGGTAATGTTAATTGTCAATTATTCTAGAACCTACACAGTTTTAGTGTACATGAGTGCAAGTATGGCTGTAATTGTTTTGTAGTAGAAACCACTGAGGATCAGTTTCTCTTTTTGTCTCATTAGTTTCTCAATAACTGTGCTGCAATGTGTTATAGTGAGTCTTTTGTAAGTTATTGGTTACGACCAAAAAGTGACAGAATTGAAAAAGACAGTGAGATGTCATCAATAATACAAATACAAAACTCTTTAGTTCTATTCCTAAGACATTTTAGATATATTCCTATTTTGACAGGAATTTAATCTACTAATACATGAAGCCTATAATCATAGAGTATCATCAAAATGTATTTTACAATTACACTGATAGTCATATAGGCTTCACTTTAACCCATTACCAAACAAGAACGACATTTGACCAGTTTGGTGCAGACAACTCTGGAAAACATGGTGTGAAAAGGAGAAATTGCTCTTAACAAGCAATTTCTCCTTTTCCCACAATGGTTTCTGCTTTATTAGAAGATAACTTTTCATTTTTATCAAATTTTGAAATGTCGTTTTTCAATTTAGAACGTCTGAAAATTTGGCGTTTGGTAAAGGGATAAAAACATCTACGAAACATTATGTCTAATAACCCATGCCAAATTACAATAAACTTTTATCTTATAAGAGTAAATCAAAGTCCACTTTGGTCATAAATGATGTTATGTTCATAACCAGGGTTTTCCTTAAGGATCGGAGTAGGTCAGGAGAACTGTTTAGGAGGCAAGGGTGTCTGGGAGCCAGTACTCCGAAATTGAATTTTATCTCTTTCAGGTATCAATAATATATCTTTTTAAACCATTTAGCAAATTTGAGCCGATCAGAAAAAGTATTTGAGGCGGTCAAATCTGCCTGCAGCAGTCTCTTATGGAAAACCCTGCATAACACAAAAGATTCTCTATTCTATAAAATAATGAGGGGTCAATGCAAGACTATAATAAGGTGTTAACAAATGAATGAATGGTGTTTTTTTAGGGACATAAACAGCTAGGAAGTTTAGCGTGCATTACGATGATGAGGATAAATGTTGAATTCTTTTCAGGCTTAAATGTATTTGGTTTAAGAAAAATAAATAAGAATTTGTACTGAATGAAGGATGATAAATAGAAAAATTTGTAATGAGTTTACAAAAGTAAAAAGATAATTTGTAATGAATGCACATTTTTGAGGGACTACCTATAGTCTTGCATTGAACCCATCAAGTGGCATTCGTCAAGCAAACAACACTTACTGTCAATTTCATCTGCAAACAACTCTCCGTATATGTTCCAGTATGGGTAGTAGAAGACACCGCGGACCAGGAACCAAGATGGCTCCTCATCCTGATAATGGATGGCTTGTCTCGCTATACCAAAACTCATAACAAGTATCAGCAGTATGATGAGAAAATAACACATGTCACGCAACTGAAAATAGAGACAGAATAAACATATATCGAAAACTGATGTTTATATGGTATCTTATGCCGTATCAGCAATTTTTCAGTTATATAACAGCTTGCCTGGATCCACCAGTACTAGGCTAGGGCTCTGAAGAGACTTGCAGAAGTCACTCCAATGAAACCAGAGGTGTCGTTGGGGCTTGAACCCAGGACCCTATGATCTAAGTCCGCCACCTTCACCACTGGGCCACACAGGACCCCTCAAAAGATGATTTTGCTTGGTATGAATTTCTTTTGTTTTTGTTCTGTCAAAGTCGTTTTTTGAGTTTTCTACAAAAGGTGCTAATAGAGAGTCCATTTTTTCAAGGTAATACAGGGACAACCTTTATATATACTCTTTAAGTACTATCAAGCATGCATTGCATGAACAGACAACACTAAAAACCACAATTCTCAGAACATGACAAAATAATTCCATAAGAAGTTGGCATAGTAATGGTATATGGCCCCTAATAATTAAACATTTTCCAAAAACAAGTATAATAGCTTTAAATTATAAAGCAGTAAACACACAATGACCATATTGACACAATTACCCAGCATTCTAAGGATTAAGACCAGTAACTAAACCTGAATAAGGGTAAAGTAAAGGACCAATCATGATGGCTGTATGAAATTCTGTGTTAACCCATTATTAAACAAAATGTTTTCTACCCTATCAGAAGATTGATTTTCAATTTCATCACATTTTGAAATGTCGTCTTCAAACTCTTTCAAATTGGGACAGTCGACAAAAAAATTGGCATTTGGTAAAGGGTTAAACTCACCAATTTTGCTATAATCTTCACATAGGGCCCTAGATACTTGTTCACTCCGAGTATCTCGAGGATGCGAATGTACCAGAACCCAATGTTTATCACATACATGACCCTGGCCATTCTCTCTGTCACTGGCAGATGGCGAACAATTGCAGCAGCAAAGAAGGAAACTATCGAGACACTGTCCCATATATTCCACACGGACGAGAAAAATACACGGAACTTCATCATCAGTTTGGTGGGCTCAGATGCAATTATCTGAAAATAAACAAAAATGTCTCATAAATCTTTGATGTCCTCTTAATATAAAGTGTTGAATTTTCAACCAGTATCTGTACTGTATAAGATTTTGATACATATTCTCTTTATGTCTCATTCAATTGAGTTACCGAACATTTTTTCAATTTCTAAAAATTACTCTACAAGGATTCATTATCTACAGATTTAAGGCATTTTGTTATTTTAGGCCAGATCTATATTCTAATTAAAATTCTCTGTTTGTCTGTTAACCCTATATCCAATTAAGTCTAATTTCTATAATTGGCCACACAAAAAGACCTTTGTAATTCGTGATACTTTGCATACGGAACAAACCTTTTAATTGATGTCTTATTCAAAATCTATTAGACAACAATGTAGTTCACATTTAAACAATTCAGCAGATAACAATCTATTTCATATCCTGCTAAAAATGCTAGCTAATTCAATCAAAAAAATGTTTGCTTATTCAATCAGATCAATAATCTTGTTGTGGAAGTAATACTTAACTTTTTAAGAAATGACAATAACAAATGTGTCCATTTGTAGGATAACCAGTAATTGAATTACCTGATTTAGGGCAATCATAATGGGAGAAAACCCATTTCCATAAAGTAAACCGTGTAAAAATGGTTATCTACAGGCAAAAAGCACTTTGTTAGAGCTATGAAACCTATCGACTGTACACTATAAATTCTTATTTCATAGCCCTGTCTCACTCATAGGTGCCAGTTACAAAACAAAAAAAAATATGCATATTGTACTATCGGTATAAAACTAGTACAATACCAAATTTTTCTTTGTACCTGTTACCTGTGGTTTCACTACGTAAATGTTTAGATGTTTTAAATGCCAAGTAAATTGGCGGCTGGCCTGTGATCTAATCTGTTCGCTACCTTGAGTATCGTTCCCAATTAAAATTAAGCAGACATTTTAGGTTTTGGAAAGCAGACAACACAAAAATCTTTTTTTTGAAAATTACCAAGCATTCTAAGATTTTAAACCAGTCTCACTACTCACTGAGCCATTGAGGTTAGGACAAAAGCCTTTTAAACACAGTTTTCTTGCCTAGCTTAGGACTGTTACAATTGGATTTGGATCAGAATTTTCATCTTCAAATCTCCCATTTTGACCAATAGCGAAGCATTTCATTAAATAGAGAAATATCATAAAGAAGACTTTTAAAGCAGGAGACTTTTATAACAGAAGAAAGAATCTTGAAATAAAGCACTGAAATCAGAGTTTGGCTACCGTGAGCAGATTTTCCATTTGACCATGTAAAATTTCCATATCATAAATTACTTATGAAACTTTTCAATGATCATTTTGATAATGGATTTAAATGTAATGTGCTTGAATCTTTTTCAAACATGAGGTGGGTAAACTTCTGCCATTTTTTATTTGTCTGTTCTAGACGAAAAGCCACAAAGGTGGCATTATAATGGTCGAAATGTCACTTTTTCCTTAATAGCTAGATAACAAAATATCACTTCCTACTGGAGAGATCAATGAAATACTGTAGTAAGTGCCTCACAAACATGAAGCACTTACTATAGGCTTGCATTCAACCATCATTATATAAAGAGACAGAATAATACGTCAATGCATTTCGAATTATTTCCTGATAATCTCAAGAAAACATATTTACGTCTTACCAGCAATGGACAACCAATAAAGGTGTATGAAGGGCAATGATCAACTTTTGAGACTTGTGAGTTCTTCATCATACAACCCAATAAAATGTGGCTTATAAAGTATTACATTACCTCCAAATGCCACATTTTTGCATATTGCAGCAGATGACTTTCAAAACACTTTGTGGCAAAAGGAAAAATTGCTTGTGACAAGCAATTTCTCCTTTTGCCACTATGCTTTTTCAATCTTTTCACATAGCATATCAGCAGAACTAAAAGGTTTTTAACATGTTTATAAAGCTCTTCTGAAGTCGTCTGCTTCTAGTAAAACAAGTTGTCGTTTGCATGCCGTAAAGAGGTATACAACATGATGGCCAGCTTAAACGTTGAAGCCTTATAAAAAGTAAATGCAACATTTCAGAACAACATGAGCTTCTGATTGTCACACTGTCTTTTGCTCTAAATATTTTCTGCTACAGTTTTCTTTGAGAAAGTAAATAGGAGGTAAAACATTATTCCTTCTTTATTTTTCTTCCAGGAAATGTAACCAGATCACACACCCTAAAGGTGGCAATTATCAGCCTTAATATTTGTTCATTAACCGATTTTGAATAACCCAATTTTCCTTACCTTGAACTTAAGTCTAAGGCGTAGTAAACAAAGAAATTGGTCATAACTCTTATAGTGCTGGAACTGACTTCATACTTATGCAAATAGGTTTGATCCAGGCCAGCCGCCAAGTAAATTGACTGCTGGCCTGTGATCTAACCTGTTAAGCAGATATTAAGGGTTCTGGAAAGAAGGCGATGCAAAAACCTATTTTTACAAAATTACCCAGTATGAATATGCAAGAATATTAGTAAAATATGTTATATTCAATGTCTTCATGATGACTTCATCAACAGAACGACTTCACAAATTCAGTACATGTGATATTGACATTAACCCATTACCAAACAATAACAACATTTGACCAGTTTCTGCTGACGACTCTGGAAAACATTGTGGGAAAAGGAAAAAATTGCTCTTAATGAGCAATTTTTCCTTTTCCCCACAATTATTTTTCAATTTCATCACATTTTCCATTTTCCATAATGTTTTCCAAAGTCTACAGCAAAAAACTGGTCAAATGTCTTTATTATTTGATAGTGGTTTAATACTCTTTAGGACTGGTCAAACAGGCTGGAAACATCAGCATTTATTTTTTCATGAGACTTACTTTCATGAAAATCCAAATACGACCATGGGGTTTGCACACAAACAGAGAGGAGCAAACAGGGATTTCAAGTTTGATAATGTCTAATCTATTCCCTGACGCAAATTCTCGGGCTTTAAGTGCACTTGTGATGGACAAACCCAGTACAGAATACCTTAGAACAACACAACACTTAAAGTACTATGAGTACTACAGTGTTCAGTGCAATTCTATAGTAAGTGCTTCATGTTTATGAAGCACTTACTATAGTCTTGCACTGAACCCTCATGTAACTCAATGTTACATGTTATGACTGTTATTGCATCATCACAACATTGGCAATGACATTCCCACAACTTTAGTTTAGAAGAGTCCCAAAATCCAATAAAAAAGTGTTTTAATTGCTTAATTGGTTTCAAATATGTAAATACATAAAACTGTTTCTTTATTTAGCTTTCCCATATAAAATATTTTTGTACAAAATAGCAAATCTGAGCACTTAGGGTGTGCTATCTTTTTTATTACACCAGTTCTACTGATGTAGGAGAAAAACAAATAATCCCAGCAGATGTTATTCACAAGCTATCAGATTACAAATATTATTCCAGATTATAGGACCTATCAGGGCATTTCGTCCCAACATATCAACCAATATTCACCAAATCTTTTATGGTGTGAACAGATAGAACAGTCTTCTAGAATTCCTTGTTCATGATTGCTGTGGAAATTTGGAAGTTAGAATTATTTTCTTTGAAATTGAACATCAGACTGATGTACTAGATTGTTTTTAATTCTATAAAAAGTATATACAGTTAATTAACATGTATTTCAATCCAAAAGTTTGACATCACCTTTGAGATTTACCACATATAAACTGTACATACTTCGAGTAAATTGACATATTCTGAATGAGTAATGCTTTCAAAAGCTACTTTTAATTGTATATCAAACACCAATACAAAAACTGGGTTGTTTCAATGACATTCTATTTTGACTTCCAAATTTCCTCTTATGTGATCAAGTACTTTTACATTAGCACCACAATAGAGTGTTCAGGGAAAATCTACATGTAATAAAATGAGCAAGGGAAAGGCATCACTTAACATGATCTCAGTTTCCTTGGTTATTGGTTTATTGAAGGTTTAGACTAGTCACGGCGCAACATCATATCAAAGTCAAATTCAAAGTTTAAGAACTTATTATAGTGTTGCATCGAACCCTTTTTATAAGGGAATACTGAAGCTATAGGTACCTTTTACAGGCTTGGCACTATCTTTTGGGTTTTATATCACATCAGCATTATTTCAGTTGCCAGTTGTCAAACTCGTAATAAGTTGACTGACTACATCAGGGTTCATACAGTGATTGTGCGAAAAAAAATCAGTTTTCAAGAACTTTGTTTCAAAATTCATGCAGTATTTGTGACATGCCATGCCTTGCCAATAACAGAGAGAAGAAAAACAATATTACAAGAGTTTGTTAGCGGAAATGTTCTGCCAAGCCAAATATGGCAATTAATGTAGGAGGTTTTCCTTTAAATACAAGTACATTTTTGGGGCAGTACTACAAAATATCTCTCCTTTACAGTTTGAAGAATGTCAACTACATTGAAACTTTGGTTTGCTTATGTAAAGATTTTTTTTATTATGACAACTTTGAACAGTTTTCCGATGTAAATTTTTTTTTAGTTATTTTAGCACTTTTTAAGCACTTCTCAAGGATTGACCAAAATTCAAGCAGTTTTCAAGCAGATTTGCATGTTTTTAAGCACTTTTTATGGAAACCCATGAAGTTCAAGCCTGTGAGAATCCTGCCCATAATCAACTGCCCATAAAGGCTGGTCAAGCCAGGCAGAACCATTGGCATTTGGTTAGTCACTCAAGAGACCGCCTTTCATCAGAATCCAAATGCTGTCACTGGGATTTGAACCCTCACTAAGAGGGGCCATTTCAATTAACCACCGTACAATAGGCCGACCCTCGACCACTGCTTCACTGTTGACCACAAGGGATTGTAAAAGATTTAACCCTAATTAGAATGCTTGGGACTCTGGAGTTTTGTCAAATATATTTTTATGTCTTCCTCTTTCCAAAACCTTAAATAGCTGCTTAATTATGTTGAGGAAAGATACTCAGAGTAGCAAACAGGTTAGATCACAGGCTAGCCACCAATTAACTTGGTGGCTGGCCGGTATTTAACCTGTTTGCATAAGCATGAAGTAGGTTCCAGCCTTTTAAGGGCCAACTTTATTTCTTCAACCTTCTAATGGCCCATGTTTGTGTGACAAAATAGACAGATAAATGTATGTTTGCTGAATGATTCATTTTACCCTCTTTTCTGTTCTATAAATTATATAGCAGGCCATACTTGGAGCAATCACCAAAATGACAAAGAGAAAATCCAAACAAAATGTAATTCCCACGGTTAAACAAAAGAACATAAAGGTTAGTACTTCAACATGAAGCATTTCCTATAATAAAGGATTGAATCCTCAATATCAAGTTTTCCTTCATTCACAATGTATCCAAATGCCTCTGGTTACAAATATACCATAACTTGCATCTGGAATTCAATGGCTTAAAGCAATACTAAGCTAAGTCATTCAGAAGCAATAATAGCATAACAGTCCTAAAACACATGATAAAAGGACTTATAAATTATGAAACAACATGTTAAGACATAGCAAAACACCATTATTATCACGACAAATAAATGCCTGCGTTATTTATTGTGGATGTTTTAGTGCTATTTTGACTTCTTATTTACATCCAAGTTATGTTTAAAAGAAGCGATGATTACTAAGAAGAATGAGTGGCCGTCACCTGGTTAGAAAGTTAATGATACACACAAAAATACCGTCATTTACCCCACACAACGGCCCAAATATTCAAAATGGAGAATTTCTCTAATTTCATCGATCCCGGAAGATTTACAAAATTTACCCTATCAATTCTCCACTGACCTTGTTTAATTGCTTATATAAACAAACCTTATAGTCTTAACTCTGTTAAAAGCATCATATGAATATGCTACCGTATCAGCTTCTCCTAAAAAGGGAATTAAATGTTTTTTACTTTTTATTAAATCATCAACAATTCTAGAACATATACAATTGTACTGTAACTGAGTGCAATGATTTAGCTTAGTATTGCATTAAGCTATTTGTATGAGGGGAAAGGCATAAAAGCTTGACAAAACCCAAATGAGCATTGGATTAGATGGAAACTTATGTCAGAGCAATACACCATTCTGTTATGCTGGATCAATACTATGATGAGTGATGCCTTTATTATGCTGTAACAATTATATGAATGTCAGACATCAAAAGATCATCTGTCACATAAATTTAACTCAAACCTCTAAAAGCAATTATAAACCACCTGATAGTACAGAGACCTCTCTGAGACGGCTATTTGAACACAAGTATGAAATAGAGACCATTCCATTTAGAAGACAGCTTTACCATGACTTAACACTTAGAATGCTGGATAATTTTCCTAAAAAATAGATTTTACCTCATCTGCTTTCCTAAACCTTGAATATCTGCTTCATTTTGATGAGGAAAGATACTCAAAGTAGCAAACAGGTTAGATCACAGACCAATTGCCAAGTAAATTAATCATAAACTTGTTTCACAATCAATGTAAAATGAATTTTAAAGTTTTAACCAAGGAATCGGGAGCCTGTGAATGAGGAAAATGGATAGAAATCAGTCCACAAGTAAAATAATGGAAAAGCTTCACTTATATAAAGGTCATTTCTGAGTAAATAGTCAGACTGTGATATCAGTCCGCTGTGAACTATTAGCTTAGAAATTCCTATACCAGTTCCATCAATGGAAACATTTCCCTGCAGGACACATGTGACATTCTGGGATAGACTTCATATATTTCAATTCCTTTAATATTTCAGTAACTGTAAAGCTTTAATGTAATCTTTTGTTAGAATTCATTTATTTTTAGTTAAACATTAATAATATTTAAAGTGTTATGAGAATTGTGATAATTTATATAAAGGTGAGTTTTTCTTATAAACATTTTAATTAACTATTTTTCTCAATCTGAATACTGTAACTGGTCCAAAATGTAATGCAAAAGGTCGCTGAAAATTAGGAAAGGAAACACACATTTGCTTTTTTATGTTGAATAGAAGCCCGTCTTATGAAAGGATATTGCTTCTCATATTCAATTTCTCCTGTTATATTGGTATGATGACTCATTACCATCTAATGCCATATTAATACATCTTGAACCAGATGACTTTAAAAAGCATTGTGGCCAACGGAAAAATTACTTATTGCAAGTAATTTCTTCCTTTGCCACAATGCTTTAATCTATCCATTCAACATAGCAGCAGAACTGAAAGGTTTTTGGCATGTTTACAAAGATTTTCTAAAGTCGTCTGTTCCCCAATTTCTTAATTTTTAGAAAAACTTGGCTTTAACAACATGGTTTCTACTTTATTTCTTTGTTACAGATATTCTTATTCTTATTTTAAAGGAATATCTCGCAGATTAGAATTTTAATTTATCTAAATAAATTGTCTTCTGCTGATAAAATGACAAGGATTTTTAAAGTAACATAAGACTAGATTATTGACAGCTTTCCAACCCATTTATAACCACCCAGAAAAGATCATTAATTTTGTACTGCAAATATTGCAATTTGTTTCCACAGATTTATTTCGTTATCAACAAGCAAAACTTAGAACAAGAGGGGCTATCTTTAGATACCATTGTCACATAGGTCTTCAAAAACATCTAACTGCTCTTGCCATGTGACTTAAGCAAGGTGTGTGAGAAGAATTTCCTGTGTTTACAAATAAACCAGCTTTCCCATAGAAGCACTGATAGGTGCGAATTAAACCTCACTACACATGATATAACAACATCACTGGGTTTCAGCAACTTAGAAGTGAAGAAATTGAAAAAGGTCTTTAGCTTAGTGACAAGCAATTTTTCTTCTTGCCATAATGCTTTTTGAAAGTCCTCTGCTGCAAGGCGCAAAAAAAGTGGGGTAAAGTGGAATTGAGTTGAACAATAAGCTTTTATTTTTTTCTTGTAAGGTAGTAAGATATATTGACCAAGAAAGATGATACAAACCAAAGTAATCGTTTTCTGGTTATTTCTGAATTATGCAAATTGATTAAGTAAAGAGCATTGATTTCTACATAAAATCCTCCACAATCCTATGATTACAAAATAAATATGTTTGTAGCAGTGCAAAGAGCTATCACCATGCTATCACTGATCTGTATAATAAATATAGACAACAATTACTGTTTTGAACTCTCTTTCTCAAAATGATCCTATCAAGCAAACATTTTTGATATCTCTGAATGCAGTTAATCATTCTTTTTTTTTAATTCCACAACAGAGATTCTCCTCCATCCTTTCCTTTAAAACAGAATGAAATAAAAACAGGGAGGGGTTATTATGGCTCTTTAATGCACATGACATTAATATCTAATAACTCAGGAATACAAAATACATGTAACAATGTCACTACTGATGTTATTCACTGTGAATTAAATATAAGATAATTCAAGGATTCAATGAAAGACTATAGCAAGTGCTTCATAAATATGAAGCACTTACTATAGTCTTGCATTGAACCCTCGAATTACTGGTAATCCTCTCTTTAATTCAGGCATCACAATGACATCCTACGGTTTCATGAACACAACAGGCCTTGTGACAGAGTTGGTGCCAACTACACCTACTATGGAGATCTACCCCACCCTTAACAACACCATGCTCAATACAACAAGCCTTCCAGCCAATCAAACAATGATTCAAGGTCTTGGAGTACAGGACCAGCCAGTGTACAAACTTGCAATGTCGCTCTTACTCTGGACACTGCCAGTGATCATTGTGTGCGGTACTGTGGGGAACATATTTAGCTTCATCCTCATGCTTCAACGAGAAATGAGACAGACCTCCACCTACTTCTACCTGGCAATGCTGGCCATTGCCGACACCATTGTGCTTTTTGCAAGTGCTCTTCAGACTTGGATACGGCTATGGTCGGGGATACATTTGTTACATATCTCCGACGCGAGTTGTAGGATAATTCTATTCCTCACTTATTTTGGGTTGCATGTGTCTGCATGGTTAATCGTGGCTGTAACCGTGGAAAGGTTTATTGTTGTCTGGTTCCCACTGAAGGCCACAGCATTCTGCAGTACAAAGCGTGCCAAGATGACCACGTTTGCCATTGGTGTATTTTTTGCTCTATTAAACTCTCACCTATTCTGGACAGCAGAGCTCCTCATTGATGAGAGGTCTGGCCATAGACAGTGTGCAATGATGCACAACAACATATTTCTCTACAAAAAACTCATGCCCTGGCTCCACTTCACTGTGTACTGCTTGGTGCCGTTTTTAGCGCTGTTGGCCTTCAATGGACTCATCATCATCAGCATGATGATAACACATCGACGCTTCATGTCCAGTCACATGACCAAGGATGACCGACGAATGCAGCACATACATCGTAAACTTGCGGTAACCCTGCTATCTATATCCTTTGTTTGGATGCTTACTACGACCCCGAGCGCATTGTACACTGTGTTACCGCTACCAAAAACCTCGGCTAAGGCAAGAGCTCAAATGTTCCTGGTGAAGATTGTATGCTATATACTGCTTTACATCAATCATTCTATTAACTTTATACTGTATTGTATTACTGGACAAACATTTCGACATGCCTTCACAAAACTTATCTGCAGGATATGCAGAAAAAAGAAGAAGCCGAAGGCAAGGCTTACGTTCCGTGCTAGCAGAAGTGGGAGCGGGCAGGAAACAACTTTCCCCCTCATGGACAATAAGAGTAAGTATAGCCTTTCTCGTTCACACCCCTTCCATCCTGATATTTCTATTGATTAATGAACACATTCCCCATGTTAGAAAATGCCACTGATCCAAAGTGAAAGCAACAACAAAAGACAACAACAAAATATTGTTTGTTCATGATATTTGGTTGACCCCATTGTCATTAAAGGATAAATTAAAGTTTTTTTTTACATTTTCTTCAGCAGCAATTAACGGTAAGGTAAAAAGAAGTATGATTGAGCATTGGATCAAACACACCTACAACGATGGGGTCTATCTATAGTTATCCTGGCGTCAGTTCTATATGTACTTATACATGTAGTTATACATGTTTTACATAGTACTGACCCCAGGATAACTTATAATAGACCCCTGTTACCACATAACACATTACAAACCATTATGAGAAAAGAATAATGTCCAGGAAAAAGGCAATTAAACCCTTTTGTTATACCTGTTATATTTTAGTGATAAAACAACCAACAAAAGCCTTCTGATGAACATTTCTATTTTCCATCTCTAACATGGACATTTTCACAAAGGGGCGATAATATTAATGACATATGACCTATGAAATGTAAAAAACCACTATTTCAATGAGAAAAGGATATACTGAAGGTTCAATGTAAAACTATTGTTCATGCTTTATGTTTGTGAAGCATTAACTAAAGTCTTGCATTGAAACCTCCATATGGCAACTGATATACAATGCTAATGTAAATAAAATATTTAACTTTTGTCCTCTAAAAGTGGCTTTCATGCCTTAATTTCGATTTACTGATAAGGTTCTCATAACAATTACTTCATATTTATGAATAAGAGTTTTGCTGCAGAAGACTTTATTTACCATTGTTACATACGGATAAACTGCTTGTCACTAGAAGACCAACCTTTGGCATAGTAATTAAACCATTACTATAAAGAAAGTGTTCTTGTTTTTAGACAATGAACACTCAAAATACCAATCTTCTATAAACTGTCAATTCTAGGCCATTATTTTTTTTGTAGAACATTTTTGAAGCTAGATTTAAAATTCAACTACATTTTAGTCCTTCATTAAAGTGAAAGAATAACTTTTTGTATGCCATTTGTGTGTGCTTACGTGAATGCATGTTCTTTCGTGTATAAAATGGCAACCAATAATCACCTTAAATCACAACAGTCTTCAGCACATGCACATTATTTGCATGAACATTGATTATCTCTATAACCTCATATGACATTTTGCAACTGGTCCAAATTGAAAGGGAAATAAAAGACAATGTTCAGGAAGAAAAGGATATACATATATTTTTATGGTATTGGGTAGAATCCAGTGTGAAAAAATATGCTCATCTTGAGTACATTAATTACTTTTTGTCACAAATGCTTCTTTAGAAGTCTTCTGCTGTATGTGGATTAAAATGCTTATGAATGAAAGGAATTAATACATTACCACATAAAGCCATCTTTTTGTGTCTTGCAGCAGACAACTTGAATAAAGCATTGTGGTAAAATGAGAAATTGCTTGTCATAAGCTTTTTTTCCTTATGCCACAATGCTTTTTCAATCAATTCAGACCACATATATTTTACTTGAAGCAGACGACTAAAGAAAGGCTTTGTTAACATGTGTAAAACCTTTTAGTTCTACTGTTGTGACAAGTGAAATGATTTAAAAAGCATTGTGGTAAAAGAAGAAATTGCTAGCAACTATCAATATTTCTTCTTTTGCCACAAAGATTTTTGAAAGTTATCTGCTGCAAGACTAAAAAATATGGCGTTAGGTGGTAATATGTTAATAAATCTGTTCCATTAAAATAAACACATGATTTGAGTTTAAACGTACCTGCAGCACTGCCAGAAGTAGGTCTAAGACAAACAATTTTTTTTTTCTTTTGGCAAAATAGTTTCTATCGAGTAGGGAATAGAAAACAACCTAAACATCCATAATTTTCATCTTTTGTTGTTTTCAATATGGAGTTTTAGAAAATATCATATGTGAATTTGGTAACTTAAAATAAATGTAGTTACCGGACCTTGAAATTTGCATGAAGCGTGAGACCATTGATTTTTGATAATGATTACAATGCATACTAGTCAATAACAATGATTGCTTAAAATGCATTCAGCTTTGTTTTTGAGCCATCTTATAAGTTAATATTGCAGTTAAACTCTTTATAAAAGAGATTGTCAAAAAAGGAAAATATCTAAAACAGGGATTTGTGGTTATGGACTTAGCAGCATGGACACCTGCTATTTTTCTTTATCATTGTTTTTCAGGAAAAATTATCTTTACAGAATTTTTTTTTAAAAATCTTAATAAAAATGTTTTTTACTTGTTTGTCAGTAATCAGTGTTCACTAACAAATGTTAGTTTGATCATGAGGTAACAGTCAAGAAAAATTAGCACATCTAAGCCAACAATGGAACAATGCCTTGCAAAGCATTCAGGTACTGTGTTCACAAATTTTATGAACAGACAAGAATAAAAAATGGACATTCATGAGCAAACAGATGTTCTTGAATATGTTTATGAATTTAAAGGACATATTCATGAACATGTTTTTGGAATTAATATGAAAATAATGAACATGTTCAGTAACAACCTTTTGTTCATAAAATGCTGTTTTTGTTTATATCTATTCATGAACAAAACTTTGAATAAAATAACTTTGAACCAAATGAAATTTGAAAACATTATCATGAAATGGGGGATACCGAGGGTTCAATGCAAGACCACAGTTAGAACCCTTTGTAGGATATGGCTCATACTCCTGACAAAAATTGCTGGATTTGTTTGATGAAATGGTATGAGGCTTAAATAAACAATCAGTTGAGGATTCCTGGTAAAAAGTAGGAAACTATGTTTTCAGGAATTTTCCAATTTAAAAAGGATAAGAAATCAATCATTCTAACACTTTACCAAACAATAAAGACTTTTGACCAGTTTGTTGCAGACGACTCTGGAAAACATTGTGGGAAAAGGAGAAATTGCTTGTGAAGAGCAATTTCTCCTTGGCCCACAATGCTTTCTACCCTATCAGAAGATTAGTTTCCAATTTCATCATAACTTGAAATGTCATCTGCAAACTCTTTCAATTTGGGAAAGTCAAAAATGGTCAAAAATTTGGTGTTTGGTAAAGGGTTAAAGAAAGGAAACATCACAGCAAGAGAACGTCTGAAGGTCTATTGCATTCAGATTTAAAGCATAAATAAAACCCATAGAAATCTGGTGGGACTTGACCTTTGCCCTCTATTTCCAGATGACCCAGAAATAGTGTCCATTCTAATAAAAGCAAAGAATGACAACTCAAGCATAGTTGTGGGTAAATTGAGATTTCTCATTGAGTGACCAAAATTCGTCCAGGTATGTTTGCATGCTTTAAAAGGGAGTCGGTCTAAACAGAGACAATAATTTTTTACTGTCTTGTGATGCATTCTTCAGATGTGGATTCTAATTGAGCAAAGCAAAGTTCTAATTGAAAAGTGCAAGGCTTACAATAGTTAAAAACACAGCATTTAAAAACTATTAGACATACCAAAGTTTGCAATATTTATTTGAATCATCTCAACATGGGTACCAACAACATAAAGGTTAGAGAATGAATGAATGAATGAATGAATGAATGAATGAATGAATGAATGAATGAATGATGTTTTAAGGCAAATCGACAGCTAAGGTCATTTAGTGCGCATTATGATGATGTGGATGAATGTATATTAAAAATATTAACAGGTTAAAACGTATTTGTTTAAAGAAAAAATAAATAAGAATTTGTAATTAATGAATAAAAGTAGATAGAAAATTTGTAAAAAATTAATGATTGTTGATTGTTTGTAATGAATGTGTGATATTAAATAAATAGTTTGTGATGAGAAAATGATATTGATAAATGCACATATACTTAAAATGTGTAAGGAATCACAATTTATTGTAAATTCCAATTTCTTTGAGAAAGGAAAGAATTAATTCAATCCTGACAGTCTCAAAAAGCTCATAAATAGTGTTGACATTGAAATATTTTGCACCAATTCTTTGAAAATCAATGCAATCGAGTAATATGTTTGATGGTTAAGGATGCATTGCATGGAATGCATTCAGGTGCATCTTCCTTGGTTTCATCTAAGTTTTTGTTGATCTCCAGCTAGTATTACAAGCTTAATTAGTCCTTCAAATCAACAGCTAGTATTACATGCTTAATTAGTCTATCAAATCAACAGCTAGTATTACAAGCTATATTTAGTCTATCAAATCAACAGCTAGTATTACATGCTTAATTAGTCTATCAACTCTACAGCTAGTATTACAAGCTATATTTAGTCTATCAAATCAACAGCTAGTATTACATGCTTAATTAGTCTATCAACTCTACAGCTAGTATTACAAGCTATATTTAGTCTATCAAATCAACAGCTAGTATTACAAGCTTCAAGTAAGCCATCAACTCTACAACAGCTCTCACCTTATTATTACATTAGAGAGCAACACTAACTTAAGTGACAAATTTAACTGACCAATTAGGACGTTTCAAACTTGTTGTAATAAGCAGTATATTCTCTTAGTTTTCGCAATAAAAATAATGTTTGTTTTTGAGGATTGTGAGCAGAGAATCAAGCATTATTTATTGAAATATAAAATGGCTTTTGTTTTATTGACCTAGTGACAACAATGCCTCAAGATTGGGCTACCACTGATACCTTTATTTTGTAAAATTACCCAGTATTCTAAGGGTTAGTCCTGCAACAAATCCCCTTCTTTTACCCCCCTTGCAGCAGAGATCCCTCTAATTTCTTGACAATCATGAGAAATGTTTTCATTTATCAACATAATTTCAATGTTAATCTAACAGGCAGGGAAATCATGAGACCAATGTTTACAATCTTATGTCCAAACAAGATTGCTGCACAAACCCATGACTGAACTGGTATTTTTTGCTTTTTTCTCCTACTTTTGCCAATGATAGCCACAGATGTGCATGCATGTCAAAAACATCGCCCTTCTACTGTGATTTCTCTGACGAGTGTTAGAGGTAACACCGTTGTAAAGCATGGTTTATCATATACCACTAGAACCCTGTAAGTTATGGTCAACTCATGGGGGTTACACAAGGTGACTATTGTTTGCAAAAACAACAAAAATACCTGTTCCATCATGGGCACAGCTGTATTGGTCAGATATAAGATCATAAACATTGGTCATGCGATTCCCCAGCCTGGTTAATGATACTATAAAAATATTTTCATCACTTTGATAACCTGTGTAAGCATTGTCTTGCGTAAATCAATTATTTCCCTGTTATTAGGAACTTACATTAGACAACATCAGAATAAATCAACAATCTAAATGACACATCTGCAAAAAAAACAACAAAAAAAAATTCCTGCATTTTTTATAAGGTCATTCCATTGTGACAGCATGAAAGGTTTTTTTTCTTTACAGGGATGAAAATAATATTTAAAGACATCTGTATTATGGCAAGTATAAACAAGGCTTTATGAATCATTGTGACAAAAAGATAAATTGTTCCCTGTGAGAAAACTATACTTTAGTCACAACGGTTTCTACAAAATATCATGGAGTCAATTTGACTTCTCATGCTGGTTTTTGGTTGCTGGTGCTGTATGCAACTTGAATCTGTCACAAGTTCTTATATGATGGGAATGTTAACCCATTACCAAACAATAATGGCATTTAACCACTTTGTTCCAGATGTCTCGGAAAACATTGTGGGAAGTGGAGAAATTGCTCAAAACGAGGAATTTCTCCTTTTCCTTCAATAATTTTTGCTCTATCAGCAGATTTTTTTTCCAATTCTATCGCATTTTGAAATTTCATCTGCAAACTCTCTCAATTTGGGACAGCTGAAAATTTGGCATTTGGTAAAGGGTTAAATAAACTGATGGGGTGCTACCTAATTTCACCTTTTATATTTCAGAATACTTATGCTGCACAAGTTCCAAGTCTAGTGTTACAAGAGAGACGAGAGTTCCTACATAATGTTTGTTGGTACATGTAGACGGACATTGAGTTCTGTTGTCCCAGGAGAAATGAGTTTTTTTTACAAAGAAATACTTTTACTGTCACTGTGATTTACTGTCTTATTTTTCATAATCACTGCCAGTATATCAAGGGTTCAATGCAAGACTATAGAAAGTGCTTCATGTTTGTGAAGCACTTACTATAGTCTTGTATTGAGCCCTCGATATGTCGTCTACTTGGACAAATCATAAATCTTATATGATTTAAAAGATAAGTTAAGTCTTATTGGGTAGAAACTGTAATAAAAAAGACATTAATTGCTCTTAAGAAGCAATTAAATATTTAATTAAACAAAAAATAGAAACCCACAAGACATTATGAATTATTTACAAGAATGTAACAGCATAGGCGAACTTTGGTAATGGAAGTCTATGATTTCCAGGAATATTGATTGTTCTAACATTTTACCCGATCCCTTTACCAGAACAATACCTGCTGTCTGAGGCAGGATATCCGATCAAATATAGCCAACATTACGTAGTGAATAAAGTCCTACTTGTTTGGATTATTCAGCAAACAGAGGAGTAAGAGAATAGAATATTGTTCTGATTGTTCTGCACAAAGCCTTTTATTTACCGAGTAATTATGACAGTGCATAAAGTGGTAGAAGAGCTTTTAAGCAAAATAAATATGGCTGGCTCTGACAACAATTAATTCCGTGTAGTAACATTTTCTACCAAAAACTGGGAGTGATTTTTGTTTGTGTTTTATTAGTTCTTTTCAGATTTATATGTGATTGACTTATAATTTGCCTGTTTGTGAAAAGTAAAAGTGACCTTACACCTTAATTTATTTTGTCAAACCTGCAAAAGGAGACAATGAAGTGGTTTAAAGTCTTCTTGCATGCTGCAAATAACTTAAAACAAAGAAAGGGGACAATCATTTTTTTTTTTGTACCAAAAATGTTTAATGCAATCTGCTGCAACTTGTTAGAATCCATTCCCCACACAGAAATTTGTGACTGGTCGAAATTGAAAGCAACAGAAAAATGTATTATGAAGAAAATTCTTGTCTATGATATTAGGTAGAGATCATTGTGACAACAGGATAAATTGCTCATTAGGAGGGGGTGTTTTATCCTTTCATCAATTTTCATTCTTAGGGTACAACTAATCCTTTCTTTTGTGATGTTCAATAATAAATGCCTTTACAAATGGTTAGATTTATCCTCCTCCTTCAAATTTAATTTTAATGTTTAACCTATTACCAAGTGAAAACGACATTTTACCACTTTGTTGCAGATTGACTGTGGAAAAAAATTGTGGGAAAGGAAGAGATTGCTCGTGGCAAGCAATTTCTTCTTTTCCCACAATGCTTTCTTTTCTATCAGACGATTATTTTCCAATTTCATCACATTTTGAGAAGTCGTCTGCAAACTCTTTTAATTTGGGACAGTCGAAAATTTGGCATTTGGTAAAAGGTTAAAACCCACTTATAAGGTTTTCTTAATGTTCAAATATGAAAGCAGAAGCAGAAAACAACTATAATAATTTTCAGAAAGATACTGAGTGAAAACATTTGTCACAAAAAGAGACATTACAAATTCTAATCCTGTTATTATGATTTCTTCATTCATTTTGTGCAGGTCGAGGGTCCAATGCAAGACTATAGTAAGTGCCTCATAAACATAAAGCACTTACCAGTCTCGCACTGAACCTTCAAGGTGTTGATTCTTTTATTATTCAAATTATAAAAACAAATATTTGAATTAGATTAATCATATTATTGCATGGTCAATTTTATTTGATATTATAATTGACAATATTTCAACAGTTTTTCTTTTATTGATTACGGATGACACATTGTAGTAAACTCTCTGATTTTACCGTTCACACAGACTTTGATAGAATGCACATGTATTTCATGACAGTCAAAGTAGTTGTGGTATTCTGTTCAAATCTCCCTTATCAATGTGGAATGTTTAAACTGGTCTGAATTTTAATAATCAGCAGAAAGTGTTCTTTAATAGCAGACCATAATCATAAAGAAAGAAATAATACTTTTATTGTGATAATTGAACCTGTTATAATGTTTGAATCACCAGCTACAGATTCTATTAACCATTATATTGGCTAGACAATGTCATTGCTTATATATTAAGCCTTCAAAGACTTTTTACAAATGAAAATATACAAAAATAGCATAGGATGATTGGAGACTTCCTTATGAAGCCTTTTGGGCCCATCCCCCTTATCTGAGTTTAAAACTGGCCCAATCGGAAGCAATGGAGTAATAAAGTAAGAGAAATACATTTCCTTTTGGAAATAGTGTAAAAACTGCCCTAAATAAGAAAGCATCACTGCTCTTTAAGAAAAATTCTTTTTCTGCTACAATGGTTTCATAAGTCTGCAGGGGTGATACTGAATAAACCTATATAAATGGACTTGTATAACCTCTGTTATCTTGATTTTTGTTTGTATGGTGTTTAATACTGTACCAACTATTATTAAGTTATGTAACAGCTTTCCTGGATCTACCAGTACTAGGCTAAGGCTTGGACTTGTCAAAGGTTGCTCTGACAAAAAAAAAAAGGTGTAAGTGGGGCTCAAACCCCTGACCCAAAGTCCTTCATCCATAACCTTGCCCACTTGGCCATGCAGTCTGATATTTCATGAAAAAATTATAACACATAGTAAAGAAAGTCCCTCAGGGCTTAAGGCATAAGGGTTCTATGTTTTACTTAAAATGGTTAAATCATGTATATCTACTACAAACCTGTAGAATTTGTTTGCTACAGGACAAGAAGATGTCATTTTAAAACCAAGTCCTTATTTTAAACACAACAACAAAAAAACAACTATCAATAAGTAGTTTCCCATAGAAGGTAAAGAGAGAGGACTATTATTTATCAAGAAACCTTATAGTATATAAATTGCTTTAGAAACCATTTAATCTACAAACCTCTCTTACTTAGCACCTGAAATGCTGAAAAACCGGACTTATAACCTTTCAAAAAGCATTGTGGCAATAGGAGAAATTGCTTATCACAAGCAATTTCTCCTTTTACCTCAATGTTTATTCAATCCATTCACACATCACAACAGTAAAACTGAAAGGTTTTTCACATGTATACAAAGCTTTTCTAAAGTCTTCTGCTTCAAGCAAAAAAATGTTGTCTGCAGGTGGTAAAGAGTTAAGCTGTACACAATATGACTTACCCTGCGCATCATCTCTAAGGCTAAGGTAGCGACATATACCATAACATAGTACTCCTCCCACTTGGGTTTCTTGGTTGTTTTGGGTAGAACAAAGGAGGTATACAGCATGAGGAAAATAAAATAGGACACCTGGAACGAAACAAAAACAACAAAATTAAACCCTTAGAATGATGGGTAATTTTTAAAAAATAGATTTCTGTTGTGTCATCTGCTTTCAATAACCTTAAATATCTGCTTAATTTTGATGAAGAAGGATACTCATACTAGTAAACAGGTTAGATCTATCCACATCTTCAATTTAAACCTGTCTCCTGGGGCCCGTTTTACTAAACAACTTACGGAAAATGTTTGCGTAAGTCATAATTGATAAACATGGATAGTATCTTCAATGAAAGTACAATGTTGCAATGTGGCACTTCATTGGAAGCGTCTCGGAGAGACGATTCCAATGATGTGTCACTTTGCAATATTGCTTCGTCCAATATTGAAATAAGAGGAATTGTTGTTTTAGATTTACGCAAATCTTAAGCGTAAACTGTTTAGTAAAACGGTACCCTGAAGATTAGCTGCAGGTATCAATGAATATTGACAGACAACTCTGCACTTTAAAATTGGTGAGTTAAAAACAATGTGACAAAGATATCTAATAGTGAACTGATTTCACATTTTGTGTATATTTAGCATTTTGTTTTTAAAAGTAAGCACATAATGAAGTAAGGCAAACTTCAATTATCTTTTAAGTTTGCCTTATTGTTTAACTTAACTTAAATTCAGAAATTCAATGGGGTAAAAATCTTAATTTTTTTCTAAAATTGATAATTAATTAGACAGGTCATCAAATGGAAAAGAATCAAAAGCAATTACCTACAACAGTCAAATACAACAAAATATGATGAGAATTTTCAATTTAAAAAATCAGACTCTAAGAATTACTAAAGAGACCAACTAAGCAGGGTTGATAACTAATACATACTGTATGGGCCCAGAATTTGGTGATGGGGGCATTGTAGAACTCATAGATCTTCTTGCCCAGTCGAAGTGGGCTTTTCTTTTTCTTGGTGACCTGGTTGCTATAGATACATGAATCCATTCCACCAACAGAGAAACCGTTTTCTTTGATGTTATAGGCAACCTGGGGAGTGGTCATGCTGGATTCCATCTCCTCGATGAAGTCATTCTGAAATATATCATAAAAAGGTCAAGGTTTTGTTTATCATAGTGCCACCCCTAGTGTAAGGGCTAGCCAATTTGGCTTATGCGACACTTTTCACCGATTATACCAAGTACCTCCCAACGTCTATCACTATGCCAGGAACCAAGCGGATAAAAGTCGGTGACCATCAATTTGACAAGCTAGCAGCTCACTAACTGCCTATTTTGGAACAAATCCCATGAGAAATACTTTCCGAACAAACGCTTACTGTGGCACTCAACCTTTGACCTACCTGTTTAGAAACAGACGCCATAACCACTAGGCCACAGTATATTAATTCAGAATTATAAACAGAGTTATTTTTTTCTAATGTTTTTACATGTGTCAACAATATTTCTATAATATTGAGATGCCATGCTGATAATTGCAGAGCAATAGAAAGCAGATGACCCAAAGATTAACTGAGGGCTGTTAAAGTAGGGTAGAACCCAGAATTCTGCTAGAGTTCCAAGAAACTACCTCACATGAAAATCCAAATACTATCACCAGGATATGATGTCACAAGGAGAGGGACTACATGGTCACAAAATTTTATACTGTAGCCACTAAGCCAATGAGGCCCCTTCTATGGTTGGTACCTATTTACCCATTTACATATGCTGTCTGTTAATGTCAGTCTATCACTATATCAAACTTCTGTGAAAAAATGAGAACTTGCTTCATGATGATTTCTACCAGTATTTAAAGTAAACATCATAACTCTTCAAACTAATTTTCATTTTTAACTGTGAATACTTTCAGTATGAATCATTTATAAAACTCCATAAACAAGGTGTAGGACTTGTGAGATGAAAGTCCCAGGTTTAATCCCTGAGCGACACAACAGAGCACTTATGAAATCTATGAAAGCGGTAAAGTAATTGAAATACTGTTGACACAATGTTAACCGCAAACAAACAAAAAAAGTTACATATACCTGGTCGTCTTCAAAGGAGCTAATGGAGAGGTTTTCGTCGTCGCTATAGAGACTGCTCAGCTCATCCAGATGTTCCTCCATAGTTTGAGGCATGAGCTGTAGTTCTTCTTTACTCTTGAACTCCATCGCCAGGATATACGGCGGACAAAATATACCCAGTAATACCTGTAACAAAACAAACAAAACAGGATATACGGCGGACAAAATATACCCAGTAATACCTGCAACAAACAAATAAAACATGATATACAGCGGACAAAATATACCCAGTAATACCTGTAACAAAACAAATAAAACAGAATATACGGCGGACAAAATATACCCAGAAATACCTGTAACAAAACAAATAAAACAGGATATACGGCGGACAAAATATACCCAGTAATACCTGTAACAAAACAAATAAAACGGGATATACGGCGGACAAAATATACCCAGTAATACCTGTAACAAAACAAATAAAACAGGATATACGGCGGACCAATTTTCCCAGTAATACCTGTAACAAAACAATAAAACAGGATATACGGCGTGCAAAATATACCCAGTAATACCTGTAACAAAACAATAAAACAGGATATACAGCGGACAAAATATACCCAGTAATACCTGCAACAAATAAATAAAACAGGATATACAGCGGACAAAGTATACCCAGTAAAACCTGTAACAAAGAAACAACAGGATATACTGCGGGCAAAATATACCCAGTAATACCTGCAACAAATAAAGTAAACAGGATATACAGCGGACAAAATATATCCAGTAATACCTGTAACAAAACAAATAAAACAGGATATACGGCGGACAAAATATACCCAGTAATACCTGTAACAAAGAAACAACAGGATATACGGCGGACAAAATATACCCAGTAATACCTGTAACAAAACAAATAAAACAGGATATACGGCGGACCAATTTTCCCAGTAATACCTGTAACAAAACAATAAAACAGGATATACGGCGTGCAAAATATACCCAGTAATACCTGTAACAAAACAATAAAACAGGATATACGGCGGACAAAATATACCCAGTAATACCTGTAACAAAACAAATAAAACAGGATATACGGCGGACAAAATATACCCAGTAATACCTGTAACAAAGAAACAACAGGATATACGGCGGGCAAAATATACCCAGTAATACCTGCAACAAATAAATAAAACAGGATATACGGCGGACAAAATATACCCAGTAATACCTGTAACAAAGCAAATAAAACAGGATATACGGCGGACAAAATATACCCAGTAATACCTGTAACAAAACAAATAAAACAGGATATACGGCAGACAGAATATACCCAGAAATACCTGTAACAAAGAAACAACAGTATATATGGCGGGCACAATATTCCCAGTAATACCTGTAACAAACAAATAAAACAGGATATACGGCGGACAAAATATACCCAGTAATACCTGACACAAAACAAATAAAACAGGATATACAGCAGACAAAATATACCCAGTAATACCTGTAACAAAGAAACAACAGGATATACGGCGGGCAAAATATACCCAGTAATACCTGTAACAAACAAATAAAACAGGATATACGGTTGACAAAATATACCCAGTAATACCTGTAACAAACGAATAAAACAGGATATACGGCGGACAAAATATACCCAGTAATACCTGTAACAAAACAAATAAAACAGGATATACGGCGGACAAAATTTACCCAGTAAAACCTCGAACAAAACAAATAAAACAGGATTGTAAAGAGGGGAAGATGTAGCCAGCAAAACCTGTAGCATAGGATAAAAGGCTGTTGCTTTTGTATCCCATTTGGAACCATTACAAAACCTGATATGTGAGAATGAGTTAACTTACCTTCATACTGGTACTCTTCCTCATCTGTAACCCGCCCATCCACATGTCCGTGAGAAGGATCTGACAGCATGTGTGCGCCAGAAATTCACGATGATTGGCAGCGTATGAGAGACTCAGGCATGTCTGGTCACTAAAGTTCTTCAGTTCATAGGTCAGGAGTTGTTGCGTGTAGTCGTCGTCTATCTTATAGCAATGCTCCAGAAGCTCTAGGGCCAATGTCTGAAATTCTCTGGAAAATGCACAAAAAAGTGGATATAGTCTGGGCTAGTCTTAACCAATTACCAAACAATAACAATATTTGACCAGTTTGTTGCAGACGACTCTGGAAAACATTGTCGAAAAAGGAGAAATTGCTCTAAACGCTCATTTCCCACAATGTTTTCTACCATATCAGAAGACTATTTTCCAACTTCATCAAATTTTGAAATGTTGTCTGCAAACCCTTGCAATTTGGGACAGACGAAAATTAGTAGGAAACTAGGGCTCTGAAGTGACTTGCCAAATGTTACTCCCATGAAACCAGAGGTGTCGGTGGGACTGGAACCCCGGACCCCCAAGCTCTAAGTCTGCAACCTTTACCACTTGGTCATGTAGGACCTCCGATATATTTGGATAAATAAAAGAAAGACAAAAATGCTATATATGTAATTTTCAGTATATACATATGTTTAAATGCACCTATGACAAGTAGATCTACAAACAATTGAGTCTTACAAAAGAAGAAATTAATCTAACCAAGATTTTCTTCTTTTTGTCACAATTGTGTTTTCCCCAGTCCACAAAGTTAATGTTAATTTTCATAATAAGTCGTCTTCTTTTGTTTTCAAACTGGTCCAGTCAAAAAACCATGTATTTGGCAATGTGTTGAGCCTTTTTCTAGACATGTCTAGTGCATCCATCTTATCTAAAATCTTCTCTCGTCTTATAACACTGCAATCTTAAGCTAAAACTTATTGTCATATTCTTGATATAAATACTTTCATTGTTCAGAGCTATATTAAGCAGAAAATCTCTAATTCAATAATTGGATGTTCTGATCTTGTCAAAAGTTTTTCAGATATAGTGCAATGCCTTGCTCAAAAAGGGATGGAAGAGGAAACAAAATCTTCAAAGCATCTACATTTGGTAATTCATTGGAAAAACTACCTATCATTTAAACCAAAATATATCTATCAGAGAACTTAACTCATTTTGAGAGATGCCTGTAAATGTAAGTTTTGTACTCTAGAGAAATACTAGGCCATAGATGTCCTTACAATTTAAAGACAACTTACTGTGCATATTTGCGAATCTCGTCTGGAATTTCTATCTCCAAATCATCCTGATCAGCCTCATGGGCCATAGACCTGTACAGTTTGCACGCCATCAGAGCCTGTTATACACGAAAAATAACAACCATAACACTATACATCAACTTGTTAGTTCATATTTAACACTTTACTTTGTTTAAATCAACTCAAGCAGTCAAGTTTTTTATTCCTCAAATTGAATTTTGTGATCGGTTTCATTCAAAAAACAATTATAAAGTTCACTGATTAATTTCCATTGTAATGATGAGATTAAACCATTTTTACAAAATAAGACGTTGATTGATAAGAGCATACTTTCCTTTTGTCAATTTATTACAACCCAACATCTCAGAGGTTATCTTATTAAAACTTCATCAAGTATTGCCTTCAATTTGGACAAGCAAAAAAGTGTTATGTTACCGCAGTAACTGCACAACCAATCTGTATTTGGCAAAGGGATTTAACTTCTCAATGGTTCATTACCAATCTTTGTGAATTATTCCCCTTTCACAATGCATATTTCCCAGAATGGTTCCTAGAATCCAAATCATTACTGGATTTTTGTTACCTCCCCCCTAGTCATAAAGCTTCAGTTATAACCTACAGTGCTATAGGGTTATTGAGAATGACATTATCACTATTATCTAGTCATAACGCTACACTGTCACTTTGATTATTTCGTATTAATGGCCTTAGCCGATATACAATAGCAAAATATATTACAATCCAAACATGTGATATTGACCTGGAAAATAAAAGAAATTAATTACTCAAGAAACTACAAAATTAGAAGTGTTCTAGCATAAGTGGTATAATATGATTATTTGGTGAATGAATCCCTGACCTTGTTAGCATGGAAGAGAAACATTGCAAGATTTATAATATTATCTACCTTAGTAGATGCCATCAAAAGATAAGATTTATTAATGGTAGGTGGCAAAAAGTATTTCGTAGGTAGGTAGGGAAGACACATATGCTTATAAACAGGGCATTCTATAACGAAGTTATATTCGTCTTCAACTAAATCATTACAATAAATGCATACTCTATCTTCACAAGGTAATCCCGTAAGTTGGCCTTTTTTCGATCCTTAATTTGTGTGATGAGCAACGAAAATTTGCAAGGCAACCCTGGATCTTGAATAGATCTAGACAATTGACATATGCCTCTAATCCGAAAGTTGGTTTAGCAAATATGTAAAATTTATTCAATTTATTATTATTTCTGCACAATTCAGACTAAGATTGGATGTATTGGTCTTTCAATCGAGATACATATTCTGACAAAAACAAATGATCATTTTGTACGTATTGGGCTTCCCATATATAACAAAACCATTCCTTTGTAAATTCAATCTGTTGCCCAATTTACACGACCTAGAGAATCGTACCTCAGAAGCATGATTTAACATATTTTCCGTCAGGTAATTTAAGGACTCTTAACCAATATTTTAGGCATCGTTTCATAGCATTAAGCTTCATAGGATAACGACATAAATCTCAAAGAACAGCGTCGTTACATGCATTTGATGAAATACACAAATATCTCTTACATGCGTATGTTTGAACATTCTCTATGGGAAACATGTCTTGCATTCCCCATAATTCTGCACCATAAAGCATAATAGGCGAAACCTTAGAATCAAATATATTGAAAAATGTGCTAGATTGCATGTATGGTAATGATAAATCACTTATTATCCACACAGCTATAGGGTTGGTCGGAATGCCATACTTATCATTATTATTATCATGATTATTACCTTGGCCATGGCCTCCTCCCCATGCTGCCACATAAACATGGCCATCTTCTGTCTCTTCATCAATATTGCCCAGAGCATGAGATCATGGAAGGGGTATGGGAACAGTTCTTCAGCCTGTTTTGTACTCACTAATGTCGGAACACTGGCAATCAGCTGCACAATATTTCCCTGAGCCGTTCCCTGCAAAGAGGTTTATTTATCAGGTTTTGACACATTATCATCTAAAGGCTGTGCCATTTATTTCCGAAATTCAAATAGTTATCACAAATACATCAGCACAACTTAAACATTAAAGCCAACAAGAAATAACCCATATCAGCCAGTTTCATAATTCAGATTGCCTCATTCTTCTCCTATGCCCTGGTCATGTGATACACATTTTTTTTAACCGACCAATCAACTATATTTCAAGCACAAAATAATTTATGTTCAAGGTTTTATTAAATAGGGTCTCACAACATTCATAAATTAATGTTCATAACTAATATAAACATAATAAAAGAACTCCATATATTTTTCTTTCAGTAATTAATTTGTACTCATATCCTTTCATGTGTCTTAAAATGCAAGACTAGTCTTGCACTGAACCCTTGATATAAGGTAATGGAAATGCATATAAATAATCCCTATCTATATATAAACATCTATTGGAAACATGTATTCCCATCCAGTCATTTATACATATATATTCAGTTAGACATTCACATATAAGGGGTAGAAATTTTGACTGGTTTACTTACTGTTCTCCTCAAAGCATTGTACTTCTGTCTAAACCGTTTCCTACAGTAGGTTGCACGGAATGCTCCTCCCATCAAATGTTGTAGAACCAATCCAATATCCAGAAGGCTGTATTTGTAGCCACTTGGTACATTCTAAATAAGGGGAAAACAGTTTTGCTACAGCTATTTATTGTATTTTCTCTGTAGATTCTAAGTAAAAGGAAAACAAATTTTGCTTGAGCTATTGTAGCCACTCTGTACATTCTAAATGAAACCAGGAATTCCTAGTGTTATTGTATTCACTTAAATATTCTCAATAAAATAACAGAAAATTGCTAGTGTTCTTGTTCAATCTCTGTACATTCTCAACAAAAGCAGAATCTATCTAGTTTAAACTTCTAAATAAAATAACCGTATTGCTAGAGCTTGTGTTTAAAGTCTGGTCATTCTAAATACAATTTGAAAACCTTAAACAAGTTGATTTCCTTATTCATAGGTTCAAACCCATAATCCTATGTAAGTCTCGTATCATGGTTTGCCATAAACAGGTAATTACTGTGTATAGGTACATACTTACTGATTGTTTATGATTTATTACCCATGAATTGTAGAAAAAAGAAAGATGCCCTGTTGAGGACTATCAACCATAAATTATTTCATTTAACAATTCACTCACCTTTTTGACATCCCTGACTAGATAGCGAAGAGTATTTTGAGGGCCTTGTCTCTGAAACATAAAATCAGCATAAATAAAAATTGTCTGAAACGTTCCCTCTGCTATAAATAAATGAACAAGTACATGCTTCATGCATAGAGAGTTGGAACTTACGAGCAAAAGTTTAGCTACCGACCAGATTTTATGACATATGACCAGTAAATGACATATTAGCAGTTCTCCATAAGCGGGTTTTGTTCGATATAGCCACAGCAGAAAAATATCTGTGGTAACAGCAAATGATTGTTACTAGAAGAAAAATCATTATTATCTACATCAAAACAGAAACCATTTTCAAATGAGTTCTACTGAATTCATTAACTAAAACCAAAAATGACATCATAAATGAGAAAAAAACCACCATATTCTATGTTTAAATTTTTCTAGAATGAGTTTCAAAAACTTCCTTAGCTTCAAGAAAAAGTAATTATAAAGCCTGTAGAAATGAAATAAAACTAAATGAGATTTTACCCCAATTTCAACAGTATTTCAGTTGAAACATGACATGTGACTCATATCACAGACATTGTTAATCATTTACATGGGTTTTTAGAAAAAGAGGTTGTATTTCTAGATACCATTGTCATGTGGGTCTTCGGAAATGTTTATTCCATTTTGTCACTTGCTACTTGTGAGGAAGAATTCCAGTGTTTATTTATAACTGACTTTATCACTCTCTATTGTCTTTTCTGCTTCCCAGATACATGCACCATATATGACTTCATGAATGATTGAAAAATGGACCCCGAGAAAACCGGGATTCTAACCCACAACCCTCATGTCCAGATGCCATTACTCTACCCATAGACACCTGCCCTCCAGTTTTCTTCAGGTCAAGAAAGTTTATATATAACGAGGAGACACCAGGATAAAGCTTACCGTATTGTAGAGCTCCTCAAGCCTTGGAATGGTTAGAAAACTCTGCATGTGAACCCCATTTTCTAGCAGTAGCTTTACGAAATCAACACGGTCGTTGATCAATGCATCCATCATAGCCTGTTCCAGAGAACCTTCCTGTAAAAGCCAGTTCATGGATAAGGGTCATATCAGGAGTCAAAAGTATAAACTATAAATTGACCCATTTCTAAACAATAATGACAATTAACCACTTTGTTGGGGAACTTTGGAAACATTGTGGGAAAAGGAGAAATTGCGCGTAACAAGCAATTTTCCTTTTCCAACAATGTTTTCTGCCCTATCAGCAGATCATTTTCCAATTTCGTAACATTTTGTCTGCAAACTCTTTCAATTTAGGATAGTCGAAAATTTGGCGTTTGGTAAAGGTTTATCAAAGACATCTTTAAGTTCTCTTGAAATAGTCTTTTCAACAAATTGAAGCAAAATCACAAACAAAAACTTACTTTTAAAAGGAGTATTGCGCAGATTTAGATTTAAACTTTTTAAATCAAATTGTTTTCTACTGATTAAAGGACATCATAAATTTCTTATGTAACAAAAAAAACAACATTATTGCCACCCTTCCAACCCCATTCATAACTGTAAAGAAACAATATAAAAAACTTATATTGCAGATATTGTAAACCATTTAAATGGGCCTTTAGAATAAGAGGTTATATTTTTAGGTACCATTGTCAAATGGGTCTTCAGAAATGTTTATTTCCTTTTGTCACTTGTCACTTGCCGCTTGCGAGGAAGAATTCCTGTCTGTATTAATAAAAGGATTCCCCATACAAACTGACAGGCAAGAGGTTCACTTTACATAATTAAACATAAACATGGTATTTCAGAAAATGAATAGTAAGTGGTATTTGGTTTATTTGCAGTAATTAACATATCGAAGTTTTGACATTATTACTCCCAGAGCACAAATCTCTGAGTTAGTCTGTTTAAATAGGTCAAATCCCCAATTGTTAAAATGATCATTTCATTTTCATAAACATGACTTGTCACTTCTATGCTTAGTGTAATCTGATTATTGGTAACTTTTCTGAAAAACAAATGTTAAATAAACCTTTACCAAATGTCAAATTTTCGACTGTCCTAAATTGAAAGTTTGCAGACATTTCAAAATGTGATGAAATTGGACAGCAATCTTCTGATAGGGCAGAAAATATTGTGGGAAAAGGGAAAAATACTCTTTATGAGCAATTTCTTCTTTTCCAACAATGTTTTCCAGAGTCATATGCAACAGATGTTTAATGTTGTTATTGTTTGGTAATGGGATAAAGAAAAGTTTACTTACAGGCCATTCCTGTCCAAACACAAAGATATGACTTCTAGCAATATCCACTCTATCCCACGTCAATGCCAAACACAACTGATCAGGTGCACTGGCATTTGTACCTGTAATATAGAAATGTATAGTGAAACCTTTCGTTTATTGCATTAACAAACACATTAATACAATACAAGTTTTTTTTTACAAGTTAATAGGTTTCCAGCCCACAATACAATCATCCAAAATAAAAAATTATATAAAAGATATAGTTCAATGTATACCTCGTACTGCGTCTAGTAAGTGTGTTACATAAGTTGAAAGCTTTTGTAATACAAACCGATATTTATGTTTGCTTGCATTCTGGTCTGAAGAAAAGGGAAATATCAAAGTCCTAACATAACCTTGGGTGGCATGCCGCTCCTTAGTAAAGAGTTCTTTGACCTTGTGCATCTTAATTAAACGAACTGTGGCATAAACAGAATTGACAAAAAAGGTAGTTTTAGTAATTTCCTTTCCACTAACAATTTCTTATGAACCAGGACAAAACTATTTCCCAATTCAATATAAAAGAAATCCATTGTGAGACAAATAAGTGTATGCTTTTAAAGATTCTGATCAACATTTGGATAAAAATATACAATTAAGAGATGGATGTTTTTAATCAGGAGAGAAGAAATTACCTTTTAGAAGAGCTGTTAGAATAGCCAAGTCTATATCCTGAGCACCTTCACCCATTCGGAATACTGTTATCTGAAGAAAATCATAAATACAAATACAGGTGTTGTTTTGTTTTACTGTTTGAAGCATATTATTAGAGGACACTTTTGCTTCTTTATGATTCCAGTTTGCACTATTTGATAAACCAATGTAATCTACCTATTTTTCATCATTATTTATTCATTCGATTTGTTATACAACAATGACTCAATTCAAAGTATCTTCAGGTAACCAATTTCACAAAGGAAACATTATCTATATGTAACCAAGGTGAGAAAAACATGAGAGAAAAAGACATTCCTACATTCAGTCTAAAGACACCTACAAACATAAATCTACAAATGGCAGGATTTGAACCATACAGAGAAGGGCCAATATATAAGAAATATCACTGGGCCTTACCAGTTCCTTCTTTTTCACACACAACATGAGCTCTATGAAGAGCTTTTCTGCCTGTTCCTGAGTGTATTGGAAGGTCTTCTGTATTGTTAGGATCAACTGATCTCGCAGACTTTCTGGCATTGTCCTGAAATCATGAGAAAAATGTAGTAAGCTCTCTATTCCATACATTAATGGCTTAGTTCAGGATAAATGTCATTCTTAAACTTTGTGGAGGACTGATAATAATGTACCATAAGCAATAATTGCAGCAAGACTGGAGTAACCAATTGTCAGCGGGTCAAGTGAACACATCAAAGAACCCTGGTATTTACTCAACAATCCTCAACATTTTTATTACACACCTATCACAGTCCAAAAACCATGGTGACAAAGATAAAAATAAATATGAGCAAATTCTCCTTTTGTAACAGCTGTTGCCATCTGATATCACAAGGAAACTGATGTGTTACGTCATTTACAATTGGTGTCTACTCCTGCTTCCCATTTGGTCATGTCACAAAGTCACACATTACAGTATGGATTAATACAAGTTTGGCTTTATACAGTATGGATTAATACAAGTTTGGCTTTATACAGTATGGATTAATACAAGTTTGGCTTTATACAGTATGGATTAATACATGTTTGGCTTTACACTTTCTATGTATGAAATAATGCAGTATTGACTTAATAGATTATGTGCCAAGAATATTATATGATTAACTTCAAAAGCTCTATACATGAAATACTACAAAATTTATCTTAGAAGTTTGATGCATGAATAAATGAAAAACTAAATTTTCTATCGCTTTCTTTTTAATTTATATGCATGGAATAATGCAATGTTGACTTCATAATTTCTCTACATGAAATAAATAAAATTGACTTATGGTTTAAAGCTATGTCAACAATTTTTCAGATATGTTACAACTTTCCTTTATTTACCAGTACCTAAGACTATGGCTCTGAAAGGTCTTGCCAAAAGACCCCCCCGAAGGTAACTAAAGGTATCGGGGATTGGATCCAGGACCCCCAGGTTTTGAGTCCACTACTTTAACCACTCGGTCATGCAGGATCCCTTAGTTTTATGAATTAAACAAAGTGCAAAATATTTTACCCATCATCCAGGCTATATTTGTGTGTGAAAGCAAGAAGATCAGCGGCCCGACCACTTCCATCACAAACCACCACGGGCACAGGGGGCGTGTCTGTCACATACTCGAGGACGGACCGGATTGTGTTGGCTCCTCCCTCCAACACCACGCAGATCACAGGAACACCGCGACCCTTCACTCCACTCGCTGTTTAAAATACAATTAAATTAAGTAAGCAAACAAGTAAAAAGTTTTGAAAACCTCAGCCTTTTTTGTTACATGTTTGAAATAGCCTGAAGGCCATATGGGTTTAATTCAAGACTATAGTGAGTGCGTTACAAACATTAAATACTAACTTGACCATTTTTCCAGACATCATACACCAACTAGTTTATTCTAAGCAATTCTATTTATTCAACCATGTTTCCCAATATAATAGACCAAATAGCAAATAGATTTTACCAAAGGTCCTTACTAAAGTCTAACAGAATAAAATTGAAATAAAACCCATTACCAAACAATAACGACATTAAACCGCTTTGATGCAAACAACTGTGGAAAACATTGTTGGGAAAGGAGATATTGCTCATAATAAGCAATTTTTCATTTTCCCTTAATGTTTTCTGCCCTATAAGATAATTATTTCCAAATTTCATCACATTCTGAAATTTTGTCTGCAAACTTCCAATTTGGGACAGTAGTAAATTTGGAAGGATTAGTTATATTTCATTGGACTCTTGATAACCATTCCACAGTAAAATTCTTCCAAATAGGTATATATGTGATTGATTTATCCATGATGTGACAACTAAATCATCCCTTAATGGCTCAGTCACATAGCCCTGCCGTTGTCCGGCATCGGTATAGCTCGGTGAATTTATTTGTGGTACCGAGCTCTCCTCATCAGAAGTAAAGTTATGTGACGTGAACGGACTCTGTCTGGACATCTTCAGGCGACCGACCAAACACCGGCTGGTGACCGTAGGGAGTCTGTCTCAAAATGGTAGTTTTTTTCTGCCGATGTGGCAGCAACTACCGACCGGAGGTCGGCAAATAACGGAGGGAATATGGCTAGTACTCGAGCAGGTAACAGGACACCGTGCAATCGCCAGCCGCTCGGCTGATGTAACACGGACTTGGGTGCCGAGCTATTCTGTTCTTCCTACCTGACATTGTCAGTTAATCATTATTGTTGCACCGACGAGACTTCGAATGGCACTGCTCCCAACACTAAGCAAGTAACGCCACAGATGTCAGGCTGTTTTCCGGCCCTTGTTCGGCCGAGTTCGGTGAAAATCGAATCGCTGGCTCATCAGAACCTCATCGGCCAGGCTATGTGACTGGGCCATTACCAAAAACCAAATTTTGTACTGTCCCAAATTGAAAGTTTGCATACAATATTTCAAAATGCAATGAAATTGAAAAAAATCTTCTGGTAGGGCATTGTGGGAAAAAAGAGAAATTGCTCGTAAAGAGCAACTTTTCCTCTTCCAACAACGTTTTCCCGAGTCATCTGCAATAAACTGCTTAAATGTCATTATTCATTGGTAATGGGTTAATAGATATATATGTGGTGGATTTATCCATGATGTGACAGACTAATTTAGAGGGGTTCCCAGACACCATTTTCCTCTTCCATAGTAATTGGGATCAATGTTTCAGGGAACATTAAGATCATTGCTTGCACCCTAAAAGCAAAGTGCTAATTGACTTTATCATGACAGCATATGCCAATCCGGCTTGATCTTCCATGGAAAGCCCAAGGTTTTCTTGCCCTTAACCCTTTACCAAACACCAAATTTTGGACTGTCCCAAATTGGAAGAGTTTGCAGACATTTTGAAATGAGATGAAATTGAAAAATAATCTTCTGTTATTCTTCTGATAGGGCAGAAAACATTGTGGGAAAAGGAGAAATTGCTCGTTACAATCAATTTCTCCTTTTTTCACAATGTTTTCCAAAGTCGTTTGCAACAAAGTGGTTTAATGTGGTTATTGTTTGGTAATGTGTTAATACAAATAAGGTGGTGGACAGTTTATATCCACCATGCTTTGTAGGTTTTCCTCATTTATGATAAAATGTGGTTTATTAGCCTTCATTTTGATTTGATTAATTTGAAACAGATGACATTTAACCCATTTCCAAACATTTACAACATTTGACCAGTTTGTTGCGGCGTGTTTGGAAAACAATGAAGGAAAAGGAGAAATTGCTCATGGTGAGCAAATTATCCTTTTCCAACAATGTTTTCTGCCCTATCAGAAGATCCTTTTTCAATTTCATCACATTTGGAAATGTCTTCTGCAATTCCTTACAATTTGTGACAGTCGAAAATATCGCATTTGGTAAAGGGTTAAACCAATTAAGAGGGAAAGATATATGGGGAGCGATGTGGGAAAACCCACCTTATGGTCAAAATTTTCGATTTTCGTTTTTTCAGCGATTATTTTAGTTCGATTTTCCTTTGTTAAAATAATATAAGTCTCATGTAAATGCATAAAAAAATACAGTTCCTATAAGCGTTCAAAGACGTCAGGTAAGTAGAGAAATATCACGCGAGTGACGCGACGTCAACATTTTGGCTAACGGCGTTATCTAAACTGACGTTTGCATTTTCGAGTTACCATATCTGAGCTCTTCTTGATATGGAAACACCTTTCTAGTTCATCCTGGTGCCAAAGCTTAGGAAACAAAACTGTCATGTTTAAATTTAATTCAAAGTAATAAAAAATCCAATTCAGTGGAATGATATTTGCATCAAAGGAAATTAAACAGTACAGATCAAGCGGTCAACTAAACGCAATATACACTTTTGACATGGACTTACGTTAGTATTGCGTCAAACCTTCGAAATAAACAGGTCTCTACTTGATAAGGGCAGCCTTGTTTTCTTTTTCACTAATGGCCAGGGATCAGGAAATTGCCGGTTTTGGACCGATTTCGAATGTGTCGGACCGATTGCAACCGGCAAAAAATCGGTCATGATATCACAGACAGATATGGAATTCTTCACACTTAACAGTACATGTTTCTCTGTTTTCGCAAAAATAATCCGGTAATTGTAATTGCCGTGTAAAACAATGTCTTTAGTGTGTATTTCGGGTTTTGATTATGGAAGCTAATCAGCACGCTTGATTGAGAATTACAAATGGCACGTGTATTTCACGAGAACTGATTATTTCAACTACATGTGGTCCATTTTTAATGGCACATGGTAGATTGCAAGAAATCAGGGAATATTTTTTTTATTGAAACACGTTTTATTAACAATGAACAATGGAGTCGTTGCGGCAACACTTTAACGTTATGTGAGCTAAGTCAAAGTTAATTAAACACCTAGTATAACCAGTTCTATTGAAGACAATATCATTCATTATTATACGCATAAAACACACAGCTGCATAAGCCAATCATTTCAATTTTTTATGTGTGTGCATATTTGTTTAATTGCGTAGTATACATGCGTTATATTGCGGTAATTGTCCTTCAGTCAATAATTGAAGACAGTTTTTCCATATTGGAAAAGAAGATATTTTTCCAGTCAAAATGAGTTGTGAATCCGAGACCTACATAAAACATCCATTTGGTATACTACCTTTCTAGGCTGCCCTGTAACCATTCTCCAAATTAGGTAGCCAACAACGAACTCATTATTTTACCCCAAAATAAATACAGTGTAAGCTGTTTATTGGAAAAAATGAATAGCCTATATAATACTACTTAAAAAAATGCATTATCAAATTGATAAAGATGTCACTAATGATGGAGATTGCGTTTGTTCAAGAGTTAATTCTATCATGTCAGAAATGCAAATCACAGACCGATAACCAGATGCCATATAACATTGTAATGTTGGACCCTTACCATATAACATGCAGCCGCGATACGAATCATAAGGTCATAGGTACGTTATGACATATGACGCCATTCTCTACATGTTACCTGTCGCTTAATGTTGATTTTCAGCTTTATTTTTCCCTTTTTTCATGTTTTATTTTCATTTTTTGACTTTTGATACGAATCCATATCACTTACAGGGTAAACAGAATAGATGATTTGTGTCTTTGTCTAGAAATGGTTATCGGGATAGCCTTCAGATTATTATCCGATTGACCTTTGGCTCACCGGATAGTATTCCTACGCCTTGCCCGATAACAGGTCCGATTCACGACGTCTATATATCACTATAATAAAGTATTCCAGTCATGCCACCGTATTCAGTAAAACTAGCCATGTTTTTTGTATGTCATAACCGATGGAGTACACTATTCATCGAAGGCAGCATGCAACTGTTTAGGTGTTACAGACAAATAAATAATGGCGAAATGACTTATTAAATCAATGTCAGTCAAAAAAGAAAAGAACTACATAAAGAGCACAAGTCTTGCGGAACGGATTTTGTCTGTGCCGAGTTATGTGGCGTACCACGACAGTTATCTGCATGAATTAAGTATGCATCGTAATCTCATTCATAATTCTCCAGTACCCAGTACTAAGGAGATAACGGTGTCTGGTCCGTGTGTCTTGTTGCCATCTTTCCTGATGGTCTGTTCCTCATCTATCGGGGAATTGACCTGCTTTGACTGGAGATTTATGCGAACTCCAAACAATTGGATCTTTCTAAGGAAAAAAGATAGAGCGATCCCGTTGATCGAGCATAGTGTTGGAGGCTCAAGCTTTGACTTAAGTCAAAGGTGAAATGCTCAAATATTTGTGCTGATCGGTGCATTTCCACAGGCATTCTTGCCTTTTAAGCTTCTTCATATTATCAATGGATATGTCGTGGAATAGTGGTAACGTTTTACCACAGACAACTATTCCATTTTCACGGAAGTTTGTTTCACCTCTCGGTCTTTTTGTCCGGCTTTTTTTAAGCTGCGTGACCGGGGTCTGTAACTGGGTTTCCTCTGTCCTTTTCTTTGAAAACATCCTCCAACCAGTCCTTTGATATGGTTGGTTTTCTTTCAGAGTGGTTTGATAAGATTGATTCTAATTCATGAAATCCAAGGACATAACTGTTAAACATAAGGGTAACTTTAATTTTAATACGACTTTATAAATATATAACATTTATACAAATCAATTACATGATAGAATCTTTAAAAGGGAAAGCGAATAAAGAAACCCACTAACAGTTGTAAACCTTATTGTTAGACATAACGACGCGGTAGTCAGTTTTGTTACAATCAAGGTTTTTAAAATTGAATCCTCAAAGAATTGACGAATAATCTGCAGGCAATTTGTCATACTTTACATGTAGTCACGCAATCAATTGAAAATGAGTTTTAAAAACTGGATTTAACTAGGTATATAAGAATGAGAAAAGATTTGTCGGTAGCATTGTTGATATGTTTACTTTCCTGATCGCGGCCGAGATTTCAATGAAAAGAAGTTGGCCTATCATAGTAAATGTTTTAGTAAATGAATGAAGAATGATTTTTACTCTTAACTGCAGTTCCTTCGGAGACTGGGACATTTTACCGAGGGTCTAAAGATTATATGTTCAAATAATAGATCGCGTTTGAAAACAGCGGTGAAACTTAAACAACGCCGTAATAAATGACGTCACTTTGACAGCAATTTATCGATTATTGCGCGTTAAACCATAAGGTGGGTTTTCTCACGTCGCACATCATATATATATATCTATAGCAAATTGTATGATTCCCACTCTATCACAATGCCTATAAACGATGTATGTAGCCAGATGACACTAAAAGTTAAATCTTGTTTGTAATTTAAGGTTTCTTCAACAATCTATCAACTATTTACCTGTATCAATACCAATATTACACATTTTTGACACCGCTGTATTTCCAATGCTTCCCAATTTCCCCGAATGACAAGGAGGGAAGCCATTTCTTCCACTTTTTTTTATATCATGATTTGTATGGCTTTGTTGAATATTCAGCCTGCAACCACTCACACACACAAAAACAAACAGTATATCTTATGCACAACTCTAACCATTGTGTGAATTTGGGAAAAACATTTCACCCATCACCAAACTGAAATGACATTTGACCAGTTTGTCACATACAACTCTGGAAAACATAGTGGGAAAAGCAGAAATTGCTCATTATGAGCAATTTCTCCTTTCCCAACAATATATCAGAAGATTATTTTTCAAATTAATCACATTCTAAAATGTTGTCTGCAAACTCTTTCAATTTGGGATTGTCGAAAAATTTGGCATTTGGTAATGGGTTCAATTATCTCAAGAACAAGAGTAATTGATCTTATAAATGGAGCCATGCCATCACCAGATACCAATTAGCCTGATGGAGAGGTCAAATAACAAGGGCCTGACGTTAAACTTTTTTGTGCATGAAAAAACAATCATAGTCTCAATTATCATCAATGAGTACATCTCTAATAGGGCATGTTCAACATTTTCTGAGACCCCAGCTATGAAGTACCTCAGAATCCTGGCCAAGAAGTATAAGACCCAACTCACAAATGTATCATGATCAACAATGATTAACATATGATCACAAAATTATATATAGATTAAATGCCCATAATGCCATGTTTAATACAAATTGAGAGTCAATCTTAATCAAAGCAACAATTCAGACAGAATCCTGGTGTATAAGAAACTTACGGCTTAAAACAAGTGCCAGTCATTCAGTTCTATTAGAGCTTTCTGAATGACTTGCATCTTGTATTGAGATACCATTAGAATAAATAACTGTTCACACACTGTTTAAGACTGGTTACTTAAAACAAGATGGAATCTACAAATTGTTGGACATTTATAGACCTTTAAAGACAAGGAGAAAGATTAATATATTTGTAAACTAAAGACCTTTATGTGCAGCTATTCAGATAGTGAAATAATATTCTCCCGAATTGAAAGAGTTTGCAGACGACCTTTCAAAATGTGATGAAATTGTAAGGTAATCTTCTGATAGAGCAGAAAACATTGTGAGAAAAGGAGAAATTGCTCATTACGAGCATCAATTTCTCATTTCCCACAATGTTTCCAGAGTTGTCTGCAACAAACTGGTCAAATGTCATTATTGTTTAGTAATGGATTAACCCCCTAATCCCAAACATGCAGTTTATTGTGACACATCTGCTGAAGAAGTCTTTTAAAACCACTGTGATAAAAAGAAATTTGCTTGCCTTGTGTAATCTATCATTTGTCGCAGCCGTTTCTACTAAACACCCTAGAGAAAACATATTTTCATGGTGATAATATTTGACACCTGCTTCTTCACAATTATAAGACCAGTCACAAATTCTCATATTCGGAAATGGGTATGTCAGGTTTTTTTTGTTGCATTTTTTTCATCTGCATTGCTTGTCTGAGACAAGATATGACAATGTGTAATGAAAAGCCATTGATGAATGAATGAATGGTGTTTTAAGGAACATCGACAGCTAAGGTCATTTAGCGTGCAAAAGCAATTGATAGTTGGACACTTTGTGAGTCTGGCTATCTGAGCAATCCTATCAGTTGATTGTTGGTTATTCAGCAACTCTAAAGAGTTTTGTGAACATTTGATTGTTGGTTATTCCATTACCAAACAATAACAACATTCTACCACTTTTTCATAGATGAATCTGGAAATCATTGTGGGAAAAGAAGATATTGGTCATAACTAGCAATTTCTCCTTTTTCCACAATGTTTTCTGCCCTATCAGAAGATTATATTTCGAGTTCATCACATTTTGAAATGTCGTCTGCAAACTCTTTCAGTTTGGGACAGTCAAAAATTTGGCGTTTGGAAATGGTTATTCTGCAAATCTTGGAAAGCTTTGTTAACTTTTGACAGGCAAATGTTGTTTGAGTTGGTTCTTAATTCAGTTGTTGGGAAGAATGTGATTCTTGTTTACTATTCTCGAGCATAATAAGGAAAAGAATAATTCATTTGATTGAATGTTTTAAGAAATAGTTAACTGTTTGGCCATGAAAAATCTCAGAAAGAAATCGCTTAAATATTTTATATATGAAAGAAACATATCACCTAAGAATATTATTACCTTAAAGCAAAATAATAAAATACCAATGCCATATATTTTACCAGAATATAGGATACACAAAGGATATACTTACATGTATCTAAAAAAGCAATTTATAAAAGATTTGTTAAAAAAGGCCAATGTGTAAATTGTCTGAAATCATACAAGTATCTCTGTATAGAATTTATTGATGGAAAAGTTAAAACAAACTTTTGCATATCAGCAACATACCCTTTTCCAACAAACAATACCTTCAAGAGTCCGCAGCGGCTGACCAATACTCTTCTCTGATGGTTTGATAAAGTGTAAACCCTTTACCAAACACCAAATTTTCTACTGTCCCAAATTGAAAGAGTTTGCAGACAACATTTCAAAATTTAATGAATTTGAAAAATGATCTACTGATAGGGCAGAAAACATTGAGGGAAAAGGAGAATTTGCTCATTTAGAGCAATTTCTCCTTTTCCCGCAATGTTTTTAAGAGTCATCTGCAACCATCTGGTCAAATGATGTTATTGTTTGGTGATGGGTTAAAAAGCACTTCAGCATATTCATCTCAAACTTGTCACCCAAGCACCCTCAATTTATAGAAAGAAGACTTTTTACGGGCTGTTATTCCAATCAAGAACTAGTTATCTGGAGATTGTGTCAATCAATTTGTAGACTGTTGGCGGGCTAGGTATATCTATATTGATTGTGAAATCATTTGGCCCATATTTTTTACAACATTAGTACAAACTGATGAATTGATAGTTAGAAGACATATTTACAACCTCAACCTTAGAATATCAAAAAAGTATTCCCATTGCTCACTTCTTTCCATAAACCTTAGTCTTGTTTAGCCCTAAAAGTAATGGAACCAACTTCATGCTTATGCAAACAGGTTAGATCTAGGCCAGCCGCCAAGTAAATTGGCGGCTGGCCTGTAATCTAACCTGCTTGCTATCTTTCCTCAACAAAATTAAACAGATATTTAAGGTTTTGGAAGCAGATGACACAACTCATTTTTAGAAAATTACCCAGCATTCTAAGGGCTAGGTCATCTTGCACCGTCCATCCAAAGCAGTATCCACAAATCATGATTTACTGTATTGTTTTTTAATTAATGTATGCAAAAGTCGCTATTAGGCAACCTTTGTTAATCTGCACCTCTGCAGATATTTCATGTGGCACAACTTTTCTTCAATTCGACTTGCCCAAATATCCTAAATAATTATCTCAAATTGGTTAACGAAATTGATTAAGAACATGTATACAAGAAATGTCTTTAATCGCTTTATTATTTCAATAACATCTCCAGCAGCCCATATTGTTATAACAGGGCTATTGTTGATGAAGAGTTATGCAAATCATTATGCAAATTATAACATAATTTCATGCAAAAACTAGCAGGAAACTTGGGCATGGGGAGCCTTAATTCTAATTAACTAGATCCCTTCACAACAACTTTTGTAATCATTTTTCTTATCTCAATAGATACTATGTTAAACATACATAAAACTGTTGCCTCAAGCAAAGAATGTCAGAGAAAAACCTGGTAACATTGTAAATGTCTATAGCAAGCAAGTTTAACTTTTTTATGTCAAAATGATTCCTAATGTTACAAATAAATTAATATAGTTTGTTCTATATAACTATCAATCAGTAAAGTTGTAAATGTTATCCCAATCGCAATGAAGTTTCCTATTTGTCGAGATTATTCCTTATTTAACAAAAGATGACATTTCAAATACTACAGAATTGCCATTAAGTAATTCTTAAAGTCCAAACCCCCTCCTCATAGAAATACCATATAGTGACAGGTTGACAAAAAGGTGACAAACAGAATCTGTCCAAAAGCTTGCATGTCATACTTTTTCCTATTTTTCGAATAGATGGAGCTTTTTTCTTGAAAAACACTAACCTAATTTGCATTTTTATATAACAGTGTGGCTTTGACCTAATTTCTAAAATATGATCTTTATATGTTACTTGGATAGCGGTTCTAATGCTGTTATATGCCTCACCACATATTTCAAAATGACAAACATTAACAACCTGCAGTACAAGTCACATTAAACCATTAAGACAAAAAAGAAATTGCTATGAACAAGTTATGTCTCTATTTGTTTCAATGGTTTCTACCTAATATCATAAAGAATGTGCAGTTTTAACAAAATATAGTTGTTGTCAGCTGTTTGCACCAGTATGCAAAGTTTGTAATGAAAACCACATTAAGATAGTCATAGATACATGCACTTTCAAAGCTGAAAAAAAAAAAAGATACAGACAGAGTCACCAACAAAACATGTATACACAAGTGCATCATCTTTGATCTGAACAGAACAGAACATGCCATCAGTCATTATTGACTGACTGGGCGATTAAGACACAACTGTTGTTACCATTATGCTTTAGAAATGGTGATGTGAATTGGAGACACGGAAGTTTAAAACCTGCTGGTCAAATACACTATGTTAGTTAAACCACACTTGTACTATACAATATACAATTACCAACATTGGGTTGTTTATTTGGAGTTTAGCACCATGTCCAAATTTTGTCAGCTATTTTATGGCTTTTCTAGTATCACCAAAAAGGCCAGTGCGAAGTGTCTTGCTAAAGGACGCTCCCACCAAACCAGAATTATTGGTGGTAATAATACCTGGAATCCCCGAGTTCCCAGACCACCACCTTTACCACTGGGCCACGTAGGACCCTATCAACATAGGGCATTTTTTATTGGGCCATGTAGGACCCTATCAACATAGGGCATTTTTTATTGGGCCATGTAGGACCCTATCAACATAGGGTATTTTTTATTGGGCCACATAGGACCCTATCAACATAGGGTATTTTTTATTGGGCCACGTATGACCCTATCAACATAGGGCATTTTTTATTGGGCCACGTAGGACCCTATCAACATAGGGCATTTTTTATTGGGCCACGTAGGACCCTATCAACATAGGGCGTTTTTTATTGGGCCACATAGGACCCTATGAACATAGGGCATTTTTTATTGGGCCATGTAGGACCCTATGAACATAGGGCATTTTTTATTGGGCCACATAGGACCCTATCAACATAGGGCATTTTTTATTGGGCCACATAGAACCCTATGAACATAGGGCGTTTTTTATTGGGCCACATAGGACCCTATGAACATAGGGCGTTTTTTATTGGGCCACAAAGGACCCTATCAACATAGGGCATTTTTTATATTACCAGTTCAATTGGGATATGCCTACCACATATGTCTTTCTGGAAACCATTTTAAACTAATCACTCTATGCTTAAACTTGCGTAAGTTCAATACAACATAACCTTGTATTTCAATATTGGGCAAGGCAATATTGCAAAGTAACACATCATTAGAATTGTCTCTCCGAGACACTTCCAATGACATGTCACATTGCAATATTGTACTTTTATTTAAGATACTATCCATGTTGATCAGTTTTGATCTATACAAAATACTTTCCTAAAGTTGTTTAGTAAAACAGTACCCTTGAGTTCAGCATTTATGAAGAGAATATCTCAATAAGCTGATATATACACAGAAACAATGAGGAGTCAATCCATCAAGTACAGATTGCCAATGTGTGCATGGTAATTTAGGTACAGAAGTGGGTCTGAATGGTCCTAGACTTCCAGACAAAATAGAAATGTGCCATCCTATCCTGACAGTGTATAATGAGATTGCTGCCATTCGGGGACCCGCCTAAATGACTGTACTTTACAGATATTCAAATAACCATCCTTCCACTAGCCCAGACCCTTCTACACAACCAACATGCGGCAATATATAATGATAACCAGTGATAAAAGAGAGCAAATAAGTTATCTTATAAGTATGAAAATCAGCTTTTCTGAAGAATGAATGTATGAATGGTGTTTTAAGGTGCATTGACAGATAAGGTCATTTAGCGCTTTTTCTGAAGAAGATGGTTGGAGAAACCAAAATGGAAAATAAAGAAATTACTCTTAATGGGCAAATTTCCTTTCGTCCGAATGGTATCTAACCAAGTCTATTATGACATTATTCTTGTGAAAACCGTAACAGTCTTCTGCTGCTGTGCTGTGAATTTCACCAAGTCATGACACCATTACAAAACAACAACGGCATTTGACAAGTTTGTTGCAGACGACTCTGGAAAACATTGTGGGAAAAGGAGAAATTGCTCTAAATGAGCAATTTTTCCTTTTCCCACATTGTTTTCTGCCATATCAGAAGATTATTTTTCAATTTCATCATATTTTGGAATGTCGTCTGCAAACTCTTCCAATTTGGGATAGTAAAAAATTTGGCATTTGATAAAGGGTAAATTTACATTGAAATCACTTTGGAAGAAGTATTGTTATGCTTTGAAGGGCTAGTATCTGTCCACAAAGTCTACAAAGAAGGATGCTGTTTCTTCTTAATAACAGCATATTAAACATGTCATCTGCAACAATCTTGGTCCTAGACTACTATTAACAATATCTATCAGTAACAAAGTTCTGAATGGGTGAATGGGGGCTAACATTTACATAAAATAACTTAGTTTTACTTACTAATACATATCTTCTGATGCGCTATATATTTCTCCAGCCTCTTTCTGAATATGATTTCTCCTCCGTATTTACCCACAGTTCCATTGTCAACCAACAGGAAGTAGGAGTGGTTGTTGTTCAAAACAGAATAATTTGTTTTGGGTGATGAAACACAATGGTAAGGAACAATGGCCTGAAATAAAATTAATTTGTATAAACTCAAAGTTTGAAAATTTGAATTGTTTGACCAATTACTCACAGATGCTTTTTCTCAATTTGCACCATTTGCTGCAAAATAAATTAAGAAACCATTGTGACTAAAGTAAAAATTGCACCTGATGAGCAATTTATATTTTAGTCACAATAGATAGTACCAAGCATCATAAAAACATCATACTTTTCTTTTTTGATTTTCATTGTATGCTATTGCTTTCAATTTGTAACTGTCCAATTGTCCAAAACATTCCAATATTGTGGAGGGGGTTTATAAATACTTAAGGCATGAAGTATAGATCAACAATCCTACTTTTTCTTTACTTTTTCTGCACTAAACCCATTACCAAACGCCAAATTTACAACTGTCCCAAAATGAAAGAGTTTGTAAATGCCATTACAACATGTGATGATATCGGAAAGTTGTTTTCTGATAGGGTAGAAAACATTGTGGGAAAATAAAAAATTGCTCGTTGAGAGCAATTTCTTTTTTACCAACAATGTTTTCAAGAGTCTTCTGAAACAAACTAGTGAAATGTTGTTATTGTTTGGTAACGCATTAATATCAAATTTCATAACAAAAGTTCTTTTAAAAATTCCCCTTCTTGCACAAGAATATGAGTTCTTGCTCCATAAAGACTACACAAGAAGACTAAGTGAGCAATTTCTCCTTTCATAACCATTAGTTTCTACCCGATATATAAATAAATTGGAAAAATCTGTATCAATTCTCCTCTAATGTTTGGATCAAACGCAAAATCCAAAATGAGGAAATTATGGTGTGAACAAAACACTTCAGGAAGTGATTTGTGTTTCTTCTCCAGACAAATGCCATCTTTTTTCTGCAATCAGTATGCAAAGGTTAACCTGTTACCAAACAATAACGATATTTAACCAGTTTGTTGCAAACAACTCTGGAAAACATTGTGGGAAAAAGGAGAAATTGCTTTATAGCCAAATTTTCAACTGTCCCAATTTGAAAGGGTTTGCAGAATACATTTCAAAATGTGATGAAATTGAAAAAAAAAATCTTCTCATTTAGAGCAATTTCTCCTTTTCCCACAATGCTTTCTATAGTAGTCTGCAACAAACTGGTAAAATATTGTTATTGTTTGTTAATGGGTAAATCGTTCATATGAAAGAAAGAGTTTAACCCTTTACCAAACAATAACAACATTTAACTACTTTGTTGCAGATGACTCTGGAAAAATTGTGTGAAAAGGAGAAATTGCTTGTGACGAGCAATTTCTCCTTTACCCACGATGTTTTCTTCCCTATAAGAAGGCTGTTTTTCAATTTCATCACATTTTGAAATGTCATCTGCAAACTCTATCAATTTGGGACAGTCCAAAGTATGTCGTTTGGTAAAGGTTTCAAAGAACATCTTACATCTTTCCCGACGAGATCATCCTTATTCTCCACTATCCCCCAGGGTGCAATACCAATGGCTATAATCTTGTTCTTCGGAGTTCTGTCACTTATAGCGTCCCCAACATGTCTCGTTACGCCTGCAATGTACAACAACAAGGGTTACCATATCAACAAGTAAGGCAAATCCAACAACTCTGGAAAACATTGTGGGAAAAGGAGAAATTGCTCATAGAAAGCATTTCTTTCCTTTTCCCACAATGTTTTCTGCCCCTTCAGAAGATTATTTTCCAATTTCATCACACTTTGAAATGTCGTCAGCAAATTCTTTCAATTTGGGAGTCTAAAATTTGGCATTTGGTAAAGGGTTAAAGGTGCTTGTTCACAGATGAGGGGAAAGTTTGAAGGTAAAAACCTTTTATTTTAAAACAGGAGATAGCTGTTCTGTTATATGATACACACGGAAGACTAGTCATCTGAAGTAAAATTACATCTTATTCTTTATAGTATGTATGCAATTAATTAACATTTATTCCAAAAGAGTCGACATGGCTTTCGAGCTCTACCACCTATTAACTGTACACACTTCGACGTTTCATGAATTAATTATGCTTCTAATAGCTATTTCTAATTGTTTATCAAACAACAATACAAAAACTGTTTTGTTTCAACAACATATATTTTTTTATTTTCTCCTCTTTGAACAAGCACCTTTAGCAACAGTATTTCAGTGCTATCAAAAATGTCATTGCACCTATCAATGCTCCAATCAGCCCTTTACCATATCCTTTCAACACCACTGGCTGCTTTCCCAGATTTACTCTCTCATTTGATCAGTGGCGAGACAAATAAATCCGAACAAAAAGCATCTGTTGCAGATAATGATATTTTCATTATTATTATATATAGATGAAAAGATTAAGGCAAAAGGTAAAGTTGCACTTCGACATTTCAAAATGAGATGAAATTGAACAATATTCTTGGGAAAGAGCAGAAAACCTTGTGGGAAAAGAAAAAATTGCTCGTCACGATCAATTTCTCCTTTTCCCACAATGTTTTCTAAAGTCGTCTGCAACAAAGCTGCAACAAAGTCGTCAAATGTCGTTACTGTTTGGGAAAGGGTTAAAACGAAGAGTCTAAATTCATCAACCAATTTTCCCATTTCAAGGGTTCAATGCAAAAGATAGTAAGGGTTTCACATGTATGATAGAATAAATACAGGAAACACATAATTTAGTTGTTGTATGTACCATTAAAAGAATAGCAACTCCCAACATCAAATCTGTTGTCATTTATTCCTTTAATAACTGGAATGTTTAATTAAATGCATGACTGTCTGACTAAGTTCCTGTTGTGTGTTGACAAAGATGTACGATACAGCCAATTAAATGAAGATGGATTGTCCCAGGTTCCTCTGATCTATTTCTTTTTTCTCTTTTGCACTTATTTACATCTTAATACAAACAATCCATACTCTTTATTATCTTTATTATGGGAATTTCAAATGACAAATCAAAACAGTAGAAAATGCCAGGAAAAAAGGGATAGAATGGGAAAATGTTCCCTTTGAAATGGTAAAAATTAAATCGCTATTATGATGGAAGGAAATATAACTCAAGAGATCAACCATTCCACAGTATTGCATTTGCTGCAGAAAACTTAGAAACAACTTTGACAAAAAGATAAATTGTGAATGATGAGTAAAATAATCTTATTGGCACAAAGCTTTGCACCTAAAATGTCAAAAGTTTTAATCAAAGATATCTCTTGTTGAATGATGCTACCTCAATAGCGACAATCACAAATTTCCGCATAGGAAATTGGTTAAGTTACCTGTATTTGTTCCTCCTGTTATAATCCAAGCTCCAGTAGTTTTAGCTGCTTTCAGCAACCCCTTCCGAAATACACGTTTTAGTTTCGGCTGGAGGTCAAAGTTCAGTATCCCACCATGCACCGTGATGAGAAGCTTGGGAAGGTCAAGGCCCCAGTGATTCTGTAACAGTTGGAGAACTTGGTCCGCCTTTGTGTCATAACTGCTTATTCGGACATACTGAAATAGAGAGATGGTTGGAAAATAATCGAAACCTACCTTGTGAGGTATGATGAAGGTTGTATCAATCTGTTCATATAACATCATAATTTGCAATTACTGTAGCTTAGGCTTTTAACGCTAGGAATGCTGGGTAATTTTCTTAAAATAGATTTTTGTGTCATCTGCTTTCCAAAAGATTAAATATCTGCTTAATTTTGATGAAGAAAGATACTCAGATTAGCAAACAGTTTAGATCACAGGTCAGTCGCCACCTTTACCTGTATGCATAAGCTTGAAAATATCCACAAAGAACATGTCAATGATCTCTAATATATGAAATGGGTATCCATTGACTGAACTTCAACCATTTTGTCTTTTTGAATTAGATTTTTCAAAAGATGATATTTGCAACCATTTTGACAAAAAGGACAACAGTTACTGGCCTGTTTATAAAAGATTTTCAAGTCATAATGTACAAAAGCAATTTCAATTTCCGTCCATTTCTACTTTCTTATAAAAAGTTTATCTTCTAAAATGTTTGCACATGTCCTTTTAAGAGTTGATTATATCAACTTCAACTACAGAAAGCAGAACACAAATGTTCTATTTTAGATATTGGGTAAAAACCATTGTGGCAAAAGAATAAAATGCTTCCTAAGCAATTTCTTCTTTTATGGCAATTGTTTCGCAAGTTTTCTGTTTTTTCTATTAGCATCAGCCAACTAGCTATGGATGAGGAAGTACAGGTTGGCAAACTGTACTTTTTTCTACCCATCCCTTACAATGAGAAGTCCCCAGAGTAAACCAGCCTCCTGTCTTTTCAGGGAACAATAAGCCTGCTATTAATGCCATCTGATAAGACAAGAGATTCTGAAGTGAACTAACCAACTCTTTTCCTAACATGTCACCATAGACCCTATCCCTTATAATATATGTATGATTTTCTAACTTCTATTTCCATGGGGCAAAAGATATATGAAACCATCATGACAAACAATTTCTTATCAAGAGTATTTTTTCTGTTATTTCCAATTGGCCAAATACCACGTGGAGGTTTCAATGCAATACAATATTAATGGCCCGGTCACATAGCCGGGCTGATGAGGTTCTGATGAGCCAGCGATGCTATTTCACTGAACTCGGACGAAAACCGGCCGGACATCCGTGGCATTTGTTGCTTAAAACTGCATCGGTGGCAGCTCGGTGAAATTTTAACTTCGGAGCTAAAATTTCACCCGAGCTCCCTCATCGCAGCCATTACTTGAGCCAGTTCGTGTTCGAGCAGTGCCATTTGAAGTCTCCTCGGTGCAGCCATAGTGATGAACTGACATTATCAGGCAGGAAGAACGGAATAGCTTGGCACCCAAGTCCGTGTTACATTGGACAAGTATCGCCCGGTTCAAAGCCCGTTAACAACCCGGCCAGTGATTGAACGGAGTCCTGTTACTTGCTCGGGTGCCGGCCGTATTCCTTCCAATGTCCGGCCGACCTCCGGCCGGTAGTTGCTGCCACATCGGCAGAAAAAAACTCTTTTTGAGACAGACTCTGTACAACGGTCACCAGCCGGTGTTCGGTTGGTCGCCTGAAGATGTTCGGACGGAGTCTGTTCACGTCACCGAGCTCTGCTTCCAATGAGCTCGGTGGCACCAAAAGAAATCACCGAGCTCTACTAATACCAGACATCGGCCGGGCTAAGTGACTGGGCCATAAGTCCTTCACCTTGAGGTTTCAACGCAATACCATTGTAACGACTTCACTTTGAGGTTTCAATGCAATACTATTGTAAGTCATTTACCTTGAGGTTTCAATGCGATACCATTGTAAGTCATTAACCTTGAGGTTTCAATGCGATACCATTGTAAGTCATTAACCTTGAGGTTTCAATGCGATACCATTGTAAGTCATTAACCTTGAGGTTTCAATGCGATACCATTGTAACGACTTCACAAACGGGTATGTCAAGCACTTTTTATAGTGTATCAATGAAGCCTCATCATCGAGCTTTTTGTTTTTTTCATGCTATAAGATTGTTGTCTGTGGTTGTTTCCATTTGAATCACTGTCAATATCACATAAAACGCAACTGTCTGATGTGGCTATTAACCCTTTTAGTGCTGGAACCGACTTCATACTTATGAAAACAGGTAAGATCCAGACCAGCTGCCAAATAAATTGGCAGCTGGCCTGTGATCTACCCAATTTGCTACTCTTAGTATCTTCCCTCATCAAAAATAAGCAGACACTGAAGGTTTTGGAAAGCAGACAACACAAACATCTATTTCAAGAAAATGGCCAAGCATTCTTAAGGGTTAAAAGTGCAACATTCATCTCACTAAATTCATTTTTCCTGCAACATGATAATATTTTTCATGATAACAAAAAAATGTTTGCCTTTACATATTCTCACAAAAAAATAGTCTATGGTTTTGTTTACTCAGTTATGTTGAATCTGACGTTATATGGGATGTGTAAGTGAATAAACAAGGAAAACCACTTTGAAGATGCATTGCTCCCTAAATGTTCTCTATTAACCTATGATCTTTTTGAAGGAACCAATGTAAGAGAATACAGAGGTTAACATGTAATAATTTAATGAATGCCAACCTCCCTTTTCCAACAATTTTCTTTGATATACAGATTAATTGCTTTTGATATTTTACTTGATTTTTGCCTAAAAACTTATTTTACTCAAAATAACAAAAAGAGAAATCCTGTTTTGAGACAAAAGTTAAGAAAATTACAATGTATATCTTGCTAAGGCAAAGAGTTTACAGATGACATTTCAAAATGTGATGCTCACAGTGTTTTCCAGAGTCAGCCAACCGGTCAAATGTCGTTATTCGCAATGGGTTAAAACATATTCTTCACAATTGTCAGCCCTGTGAATCAATGGCGGTAAAGGTTGATTCACATGATGCTCATTTTTTATGAAGATCTCCTCACCTCTCCCTGCTCCTCAAGGGTATTGATACAGCAGAGAGATAATTAGTTTGTCCATAAACAGTACAAATTGTATTCTCTTTTTTCTCAGAGCTTCAGATAAGGAAACGTCTCCCTACTTTAAGATGCTTGTTCACATGTGGAAAAAATCTAAAGCGGAAATACAATGCCATTGAATAATATACAATTAAAAACAGCAATGTTATTGTTCAATGCAATACTATAGAAAGTGCTTCATGTTTAGGAAGCACTTACTATAGTCTTGCATTGAACCCTTGAATTGATAGCAAAAGTTTTAAATAAGGCAACAATATATCCAAGTATGTATAGCGCAAACAAATTCACCTGACATTATCATAATTTTACACTACCTTTGGTTTTAATATATATCTTTGGGACTGTCTGTCTCTGCTCAAGAACACACGCCTTAAAGCCATACTTGCGCTCATTTCCACTTAAAGTTTGAAATTTCTAGAATAATTGTAAATTAAACTAAAAGTACTTTAAATTTCCTTTTACAGAAGAATTGAGTAAGACTGTAACACATTCACATGATCCTTTTGAAAGAGTGAATACTAGAAGGTTTGTTTACAATTGGCGATAAACATGGTCAGACCAGAAACGTCGGGAACCAATAAAACCCAAGAAATTCTCCATTTTGAATGTTCACGTTGTTAATATTGGATAAATGACAGCATTTTCATGTGTTTCATGTGATTTTTCTAACCATGTGGTCGTCACTCATTAATATGAGCACTTCTTGCTATTTTAGATGTTACTCGAATGTAAACAGTTAAGTTAAATTGGTGGGCACCAAATTTAAGAAAATAGCACTTTGAAAAATAGATAATAAATAGTGCAGGCGTCATATGTCATGATCCTCCTGTTTTTTCGCTATGTTTCAACATATTACTCTTTTTACCCAGTTTTGAAGTTTTTCTGAGCGCTAGTATGCTTTTAAGTACAATGTAAGATCTCTTGACGATTATTTTTTTAAACTATCATCCCAATCTAATTTATTCTTCCATAAAGGTCAACGTCAGGTGAATTTGTTCGCACTATACAGTCAATATGTGGTCAATCTCATACCTGAGGCAATGCTTTTGGATTTAAATACATATTTATCCATAGTACACAGGGTCTAAGTACTTTAATCTAAACTCATTTTCCTTTAAATTGCTATTCTTCATTGCAACTATAGAACAGTAGAACTATAATTGTACAGTTTAAAAGACATTAAGTTTTGATTTCCAAAATTCCCGACACCTGTGAACTTGTAGCTTAAACAACTTAGCAAGCCTGGATCCCTGGATTCCAAACAACAGGCGAAATCAAACTTACTGAGGGCACCAGAGAAATTACTAATGTTGGCAATATCCCTTTATTTCCAAAAACAAGGTAGGGTTCTGCTCCTACCTGGCTCAGTCGTTTAGGTTGTGGACTAAACCCTTTACCAAATACTAAATTTTCGACTGCCTTTAATTCAAAGAGTTTGCAGATGACATTTCAAATTGTGATGAAATTGAAAATAATCTTACGATAGGGCAAAAACATTGTGGGAATAGGGGAATTAAGTCACTTCAGAGCCCAAGCCCAGCACTGGTGGATCCAGGAGAGTTGTAGAAGTCATATGTGCAGGCTTAGGCCTTTATCCTATACCAAACAGTTAACGGTATATTTCCTCAACAAAATTAGGCAAATATTTCAGATTTTTGAAAGCAGACGACTCAAAAAACTATTTTTAGAAAATTACCCAGCATTCTAAGTGTTAAATGGTAATAAGTCTGGACCTTGGGGCTGTAGCAAAAAGTTAAGGCTAGTATAATTAACCCTTAGAATGCTGGGTTATTTTCAATAAATATATTTTTGTGCTCATCTACTTTCCATAACATTAAATATCTGCTTAATTTTGATGAGGAAAGATACTTAAAGTAGCAAACAGGTTAGACCACAGGCAAGCTGCCAATTCACTTGGTGACTGACCTAGATCTAACCAGTTTACATAAGCAAAAAGTCTTTTCCAGCACTATAAGGATTAATTGGGAACAGTTTAAATCAGCTCCATCATTTGACATTTTCTGCCACCTAAAGGTCGATGATGGATTAGTGGTAAGTGTGGAGGATCTGAGACAGGATGTTCCCTTCAAGCTTATGGCATCATGGTAAAATATTGTTACACAATATACATCACCTCCAGCTTAACCCTTTCCCAAACAACAAATTTTCGACTGTCCCAAATTGAAAGAATTTGCAGACGACAATTCAAAAGGTGATAAATTGGAAAACTATCTTCTGAAAGGGCAGAAAACATTGTGGGAAAAGGAAAAATTGCTCGTTAAGAGCAATTTCTCCTTGTCCTACAACTTCTTCTAAAGTTATCTAATAGACAATGATCAGACAAGAGACCAAACTATGAGAGAAAGGCAACTCCTCCCTTTTAAACATTCCATTTCTCATGATTATAACACAATATCCTCTGATGTTTAATCTCACAACAAACAATTCTGTTCTCACAACTTTTTGAGAACCACTTGAAAAAGAATTAAAATGAGAATAGATAAGAATATTAAAGATGATGTATTTTCTTAAAACTGCTTATGTAAGCAGTTCCTTGTTTTCAAATAATAATTCTTAAAGACATCTACAGCAGATTCGCATGATCATAAGATGGCCTTTATGGGATAGATCACTTATAGAACATAGACCTGCTTCCCTAGGGCAGACTTCTTTCAGATTCACATGATCATAAGATGGCCTTTATGGGATAGATCACTTATAGAACATAGACCTACTTCCCTAGGGCAGACTTCTTTCAGATTCGCATGATCATAATATGGCCTTTATGGGATAGATCACTTATAGAACATAGACCTACTTCCCTAGGGCAGACTTCTTTCAGATTCACATGATCATAAGATGGCCTTTATGGGATAGATCACTTATAGAACATAGACCTACTTCCCTAGGGCAGACTTCTTTCAGATTCGCATGATCATAAGATGGCCTTTATGGGATAGATCACTTATAGAACATAGACCTACTTCCCTAGGGCAGACTTCTTTCAGATTCACATGATCATAAGATGGCCTTTATGGGATAGATCACTTATAGAACATAGACCTACTTCCCTAGGGCAGACTTCTTTCAGATTCACATGATCATAATATGGCCTTTATGGGATAGATCACTTATAGAACATAGACCTACTTCCCTAGGGCAGACTTCTTTCAGATTCACATGATCATAAGATGGCCTTTATGGGATAGATCACTTATAGAACATAGACCTACTTCCCTAGGGCAGACTTCTTTCAGATTCACATGATCATAATATGGCCTTTATGGGATAGATCACTTATAGAACATAGACCTACTTCCCTAGGGCAGACTTCTTTCAGATTCACATGATCATAAGATGGCCTTTATGGGATAGATCACTTATAGAACATAGACCTACTTCCCTAGAACATAGATCACTTATAGAACATAGACCTACTTCCTAGGGCAGACTTCTTTCAGATTCACATGATCATAAGATGGCCTTTATGGGATAGATCACTTATAGAACATAGACCTACTTCCCTAGGGCAGACTTCTTTCAGATTCACATGATCATAAGATGGCCTTTATGGGATAGATCACTTATAGAACATAGACCTACTTCCCTAGGGCAGACTTCTTTCAGATTCACATGATCATAAGATGGCCTTTATGGGATAGATCACTTATAGAACATAGACCTACTTCCCTAGGGCAGACTTCTTTCAGATTCACATGATCATAAGATGGCCTTTATGGGATAGATCACTTATAGAACATAGACCTACTTCCCTAGGGCAGACTTCTTTCAGATTCACATGATCATAAGATGGCCTTTATGGGATAGATCACTTATAGAACATAGACCTACTTCCCTAGGGCAGACTTCTTTCAGATTCACATGATCATAAGATGGCCTTTATGGGATAGATCACTTATAGAACATAGACCTACTTCCCTAGGGCAGACTTCTTTCAGATTCACATGATCATAAGATGGCCTTTATGGGATAGATCACTTATAGAACATAGACCTACTTCCCTAGGGCAGACTTCTTTCAGATTCACATGATCATAAGATGGCCTTTATGGGATAGATCACTTATAGAACATAGACCTACTTCCCTAGGGCAGACTTCTTTCAGATTCACATGATCATAAGATGGCCTTTATGGGATAGATCACTTATAGAACATAGACCTACTTCCCTAGGGCAGACTTCTTTCAGATTCACATGATCATAATATGGCCTTTATGGGATAGATCACTTATAGAACATAGACCTACTTCCCTAGGGCAGACTTCTTTCAGATTCGCATGATCATAATATGGCCTTTATGGGATAGATCACTTATAGAACATAGACCTACTTCCCTAGGGCAGACTTCTTTCAGATTCACATGATCATAAGATGGCCTTTATGGGATAGATCACTTATAGAACATAGACCTGCTTCCCTAGGGCAGACTTCTTTCAGATTCACATGATCATAATATGGCCTTTATGGGATAGATCACTTATAGAACATAGACCTACTTCCCTAGGGCAGACTTCTCTTTGAGACATATTTCTTTCCAAATCCAAAATCATCTGCTACTGAAGCATGAAATATGTACAAATGAGGGAAACAGTGGTGACAACCAATATCTCCTTTTCAGAGATCCTTTTTACCAATAATTTCAAAAAAGGAAATGTCTTATTTTCAGCTTTTGTAGCTGCCACAGCTGCCACTACGAAAGGTTTAAACATGCCAATAAATTCTCTAGGGGTAAAAAGGCTAAGCAAACTAAATACAAATGAATCGTGAAGATTTACTTAACGTGAGATCCACCATTTGGCTGCAGCCTCAATCTATTTTCAAATCATTTTCGAATCCATCTGCTGGTGAAAGATTGGCCTGTTGATCGATAGGCTATTCAGCTTGATTTATTCTTTGGATGAAACCAAGCAATGCACTTTTATGGCTCTGGAAAAACACTGACCTTATCTTCTCACCTTTTATTTCATATGCAATTCATATTTGGTTTTCATGAACCATCGGTAGGTATTCTTTTTTAATACCTTCCCCCATAGGGGTCTATATTCATCCTTGGGTCAGTACTATGTTATATACTATAGTATATCATATAGTACTATATATATATAAGCCCAGGATAAATATAGACCCCTATGGTAACCCCCACATGGAGTTTTGTGACTAGCAACAGAAGGAAAATACAAAGTTTGAGAAGCTATGTTTTCTCTGCGATATATGGTAGAAACCATTGAGACAAATAAAAAAAAATGCCCATCTTGACACATTTTTTCTATGAGTAGTCAGCAGCTGATTAAGTGAAGAGAGATATGACGGAAAAAGGGGTTAATAACCATTGAAAAATAGAAAATAACCCATGCAACTTCTTTTTGTTCTGTGATTACCATCCATCAGCCATACAGTTCAACTTGTCAAATCCATTAGATCCACCCAGACATCAGCAAAAGATATAGGAAACTTGCATCAAAAGGAAAAAAAATGCTATGTTTCTATCCAACATAACAAAGAAGTTGGTGTTCTGCATACAGTATAATTATTGTCATAAATCTGTTGTTGATTCAAATTTCAATCACTGACAATTTCCCATATGTAAGAATAGGTATATCATTAACCAATCAATCCAATATATTTAGACATGTCATGACCACAGACAACTTGTACAATTATTGATGAAAAACTTGTCATACAACTGATTCCTCTATCCTGTAACCACAAGGGTTCAATGCAATACTATAGTAAGTACCTCATGTTTATGAAGCACCTACTATAGTCTTGCATTGAACCCTCGACCAGCTCTATCCTTCAACAGGAATGTCCCAAATTCAATTCTAAATGAGATAGATGTGTTAACTCCTTACCAACTACAAACGGCATTTTTTAACTTGAAGCAGACGACTTAAGAAAGGCTGTGTAAAAATATGAAAGACCTTACAGTTCTGCTGTTGTGATATACATATATGTTGTGACAAGCAATTCCTCCTTTTGCAACAATGCTTTTTGAAAGTCATCTGCTGAAGATGCAAAAAGGTGGTGATAGGTGGTAATCAAATGAAAAAGTTTTTCGACAACATGTTTAGAGTATGACAGATTCCACAAAAAAGACAAGTTGTAAGCTGATCCCCAGTACATGTTATTAAAGATTAATTAATGATTGGTCTCTAGTAACGACACAGCTTGACACTTATATAATCAACACAAATTCCTTACTACAGATATTTTCCCATAATCCATGAAGAAAAAAACCCACTCAAGACGAATTCCTTACCACATTAGATTTTAGTTCTTATTCTCTGAAGAAAAAAAACTATCAATATGAATTCATTTTCTTAATAGACATTTGCCCTTATTCCATCAAGCCAGAATTTCTTACTACATTGGACATTTGCCATTATTTTGTGAAAAAGCATCTAATCTTATGCATCTTGTTTGATAACTCATGTTTTAATGATGTTTCATTTTTGGGGAATACCATGGAGTACCCTGGAACTGAATTAGCGCTATACTTTACAAACAGGGGACCATGTTTTTCCAATCATAATGTCAGAAAGCATGACTGAAAGAAACAGCTATAAAGGGTTTAATGAATTATAACTATAAAGGATGTTTCACCTTACTTGCACATTGCATTTAACACTTTATGATGGCACTTCACAAGTACCGGTATTTAAAAGGTTCAGTTCTGAAGATACTTAGTGTACCGGTGACAGGCAATTAGTTCTTAAAATGTGACAAGACAATTTCAATGAATGAGCAAATTATCCTGTTGTCAAAGAATATCAAAAATAAATCACATAGTTCATGTTTGTCACCTGCTGGAGCTGGTAATGTTGTTTGACATGTCCCTGTTTAGTTATGAAAAAGGAAACAATCAATACCTCACTACACATGTCTTAGGTATACAAGGTTTCAGTGCAATGCTTTAGTAAGCCTTTTACATTTTGTGAATCCTTGAATAACTCTCAATCTAAAATTAGGTTCCGGTGAACTTATTTGCTAAAGTCTGATTAATCAGTTCTGTGGACTCTCAAAGCTTTTTTAAAAAAGCCAACAAGGTTGTACAAAAATGTTGATTAATTTTGCATATAAATCTTTGGTTTTACTTTGGTCATGTTGCCATGCCAGCTCATACTGATGGAGGAAGATCCCATTCTTCATTCCATAAGTCAACCAAGAGATTACCTTCAATAAACCTATATATCAAGACAAACAACACCCAAAATAGATGCATTAAAATCTTAAAATAACTTGAAAGGGGTATTTTAATTTGTTTGTTGATGAAAGTGAACATTTTACATAATTTAAGCCGTTTCTGATGATATTGAGGTAACATGACAATGCTTTTGATCTGTCTTATCTGTCATTGTTTTAGCCTCCATGGCAATACATTGAGTAATCTTATAAAACTCAAACTTTATGAAATATTTCATTAGAAATAGTATGATACAATACTAGGCATATGGTTTACAGGTGGTTCTAAAGACCTTTGCAATCCAACAAAATGTTAATGAAAATGGCAAAACTTTTTGGAAAACAAACTGAATAAATAGTAATTGTATGCAAAAGAAACTGGCAGTGTTGTTTAGTTAATATCTGTTCTTACTCTGTTTACCCATTTTCTTTATAAGGGATTATGAGACACAAGCATGAAAAGCCCAAGCACTACCAATCATGAAGTATGAAAATATAGCAACATTGTCATAGACAAAAATGACTGGAAATGATTGCGACCAAAAGAAGGATATACTGTCTTTTTTTTCTTCTTCTTCAAATGGCTTAATGCTACACTACTTTCTTCTATCCTTGTAGGCAGGTAAAAATAAGACCATATGAAAAAGGATTAAAGTGGAATAAACTTTCAGTACATTTGCTACAATTTCCCAAAGCACATGTCTTGAAAGAATGTTTTTCAAGAGGTTCATTCCCATGAAGATTTTGATTTCGTGTATAAGTTTATCAGACTTTTATTTTCTATTTTAGTCATTTCACACAGTTTATCAACACTTTTATTTCCTATACTACTTATTTCACATTGTTTATCAATTTTCAATTACACCATGTCAATCATGAATATGAACCAGTACATCTATATTTCCATTCTTTCTTAAATTGAAACTGGTTTTCTAGACATTCTGCTTTCCTAGATACCCAGAGTGCCATGAAGGGGAGCCAGCCATTACCATTCTTGATGTTTGGTCTCTGACATGATCTATCAGGGTATCAAACCCACAACCCTCTAGACTGGAGTTAGACACACTCAATCGCTAAACTGACACTGTCAGTTTTTTCCCTTTCAGTACTGTGAATGAGGTCATGATTAGCTATTAACTACTCCTTCATGTTTATTTGTTTTCAACAATAATCATCAATAATACAGCATGATAAGTCTAAATATACTTTTGTGACAAAAGACTATATTGCTTGTAATTAATATTTCCTTATGTTTCAATGGGATGTTCTTTAAAATAATATACCTGATGAAGCTATTTCTTCAGGCCTGCAATAAAACCAAATAAGGGGCAAATGGGTTAATGACAAGAGAATTAACTCATTACTCAAACATCACGTTAGTGCTATAGGCTTTATAGAAACCATGATGACAGAGTATCAGGAATCTCTTCTCTGTTCACAACCATGTCTACCAAGAACCACTAAGACGTGATATTTTATAAACTTCATTATTGTCATCTGATGTTCTTACTTTCAGGGACCTGTCACCAATTGTCATTACTTGTTAAAGGTTTGGATAAATATAAGAAACCCATGCTATTAAGAATAGGATATTGCTCCCAGTTGTTGGTAGGATATCATTTAATTGGTTCCTTTCCACAGAGCAACCAAGCTTGATCAGTGACCAAATCAGTCTTGGAATTCAAAAGATTCAAGTTCCAACACTTATTTGTCCAATATTCTTTGACTTTTTGACTTGTCCATATTGTAAACAAGAGTAGAAACAATATAAAGGATTACAAACATTATTTTCTTTGAAGTAAAAGGTATAAGACATTGCAACAAAAGGAACAAATTCCTAACAAACACACTAACTCCTATTCCTACAATTGTTTCATGAGTTATGTGCAAAAGACGCATTTTGTCCAGGGATCATCATAACACGGAAGGATAAGGTCATCAATAGTCAGAATAAAGGGAACCTGCCTCAATGGCTATAAGGTTAATATGTACAGAAACACGATTTGTAACATAAAATATTCATGCTTTTTTCCCAGGTTGCATCTTTGATTTGAGAAGATATAACACATAACATGAAAAGGAAAATTCTATGACAATCAGGACAAATCACTCTTGGCTGAATCTTAACCCTTATAGTACTGGAACTGCCTCCATGCTTATGCAAACAGGTTGGATCCAGGCCAGCCACTAAGAAAAAGAGTGGCCAACCTTCCAGTGGGAAACAGTGTTTTTCACTGATCGGATGTGATCAGATGTGATTGTGTCTTGGGAGTTTTCTCTGCTTGGTTCATTAAACCATATGGCAATGCATTGCGAAGCAATCAGTTGCAAAGCTTACTACATGTCCCTCACGTTACATAAAACTTGTTTCAATCAATTTAATCCAATTCCCCACAGTGAATTTAGTACCACATCATAAACACACTTGATTTCATTGTTATGACTACTCATAATGAGGTGTTTTGTCAATTAGTCAATTATCTCAACAGGATCATTCTTATGAGTGACAACAATATACAATAAGATAAGACAACACCTTATATCTGGTAGAAAAGTCTAAAACAAGCAAAATGTCTATGTGTTTTATGTGCTGAAAAGGAAGGACCTACTCATCTGAATATGATATATTTGTCTGATTTTTTATTGTATTTGGATAGATGGTAAATCTTGTCACATAACTTTAAGGTCTCAGCTTGAACATTACCATAAATACAGTCTCATGGGACAGGAAACTAGTAAACTATCCTTGTGTTACGGCATCTAGTGCAGGAAACTTCAGAAACAAGTGTGAAAATAAATTGTTCATTATTTGTCAGACTGGTTTCCACAAAAGTGACTACAGAGTAAATATCACTTTTATACCAATTGCAAAATGTAATCTGGGGGATGTGTAAAAAATAGGGATGGGAACGAATAGTGAAATCACTATTCGAATATTCGACTAGAACTATTCGAATATATTCGAATATTCGATTTTAGAATTCGTTTTGATGTCCGAATGTCTGCATGTCCGAATACTAGTACACTATTCCTCTGTTCAAACCTTTTGTGTACGAGTTGACAAACAGGTTCATGGTCGTCTGTTTTACAGTTTCGGACGTCAAAACGGATGGATGCTTGTCATTCAAGTGATTCAGTAGGTTGGATGTTGTATTCTCGAATACAAAGTCCTGGTTACACAGGTTACAGGTCGCCTTCAGCTTGTCGGCAGAACGAGTAAAGTAATTCCAGACACATGATGGAGACATTGTGATGTTTATCGAATAGATGTAGAAATTAGAATGAAGATAAGTTTGACAAATTATTCTGAAGAAAAATATACTTTCTAACACATTATTTGATTGGTCTTCGTGCATATGCAATCATGATTATGATTCGTTATTGAAAGAGTAATTGTTTAATTTCACGACAAACAAGTTACGTGATTGGTTGACACTGACAATTGTCAATTAGCGTGATTGACTTGTTTTGGATAATAAGGAGCAAGTGCAGATCATTAAGGTGTTAGATTTAGCGGCTTAAAATCGACTATTTTCACACTTAGGAATTAATCGTTTTGCAAACTGTCAAAAGATGTGGTAATTTGTCACAGGTGTTTTACAGTGTGACATACGTTGTAAAAACATCGTAACTGCACCTGGGAGCTAGGCACGTTCTTCGATATTTGGGATCGGTTTAGAGGAAGAAAATGAAAATAAAACAACATTATTTTTGAATAAAATTTATGGTAAACACAGAGTAATATGGGTTCATTAAAATCAAATATTCGAATACTATTTTGCTATTCGAATATTCGACCCGCTATTCGAATATTCGAATATTCGTTCCCATCCCTAGTAAAAAAGTCAAGGTCATTCAGGGTACAGAATTTGCAGCACATCAGAGCATTGATTGATCTCTATCATGACCAAACAGGGGAACAGAACTTGCAGCACTTTAGCGTTTTGGTTGGTCTCTGACATGACCAAACCGGGTTACAGAACTTGCAGCACTAGTGCTTTGATTGGTCTCTGGCATGTCCAAGCAGGGGTATAAAACTTAAAGCACTTTAGCGCTTTGATTGATCTCTAATATGAACAAGCAGGGATAAAGAACTTGCAGCACTTCAGAGCTTTGATTTGTCTCTGTAATGAACAAACTGGGTTACAGAACTTGCAGCACTTCAGAGCTTTGATTGGTCTCTGAAATGACCAAACCGGGTTACAGAACTTGCAGCACTTTAGCGCTTTGATTGGTCTCTGTCATGACCAAACCAGGTTTCAGAACTTGCAGCACTTTAGCGCTTTGATTGGTTTCTGTCATGACCAAACTGGGTTACAGAACTTGCAGCACTTCAGAGCTTTGATTGGTCTCTGAAATGACCAAACCGAGTTACAGAACTTGCAGCACATTAGCGCTTTGATTTGTCTCTGTCATGAACAAGCAGGGGTACAGAACTAGCAGCCCTTCAGAGCTTTGATTGGTCTCTGATAGGACCAAGCAGGGGAACAGAACTACCAGCTCTTTAGAGCTTTGATTGGTCTCTGGGATGACCAAGAGGGGAACAGAACTTGCAGCCCTTCAGAGCTTTGATTGGTCTCTGATATGACCAAGAGGGGTACAGAACTTGCAGTACTACAGAGCTTTGATTGGTCTCTGATATGACCAAGAGGGGTACAGAACTTGCAGCACTTCAGAGTTTTGATTGGTCTCTGATATGACCAAGAGGGGTACAGAACTTGCAGCGCTTCAGAGCTTTGATTGGTCTCTGATATGACCAAGCAGGGATACAGAACTTGCAGCACTACAGAGCTTTGATTGGTCTCAAGCAGGGATAAAGATGTTGCAGCATTTTAGAGCTATGATTGGTCTCTGGCATTACCAAGCAAAATACTCAACTTGGAGTCCTTCAGTGCTTTTATTGGTGTCTGGTATGACCAAACCAGGTTACAGAACTTGCAGCATTTCAAAGCTTTGATTGTTCGTAGGCATGATCAAGCAAGGGTATAAAGTTTGCAAACCTTCAGTGATTTGATTTGTCTTTGGCATGACAAATATTTGTCTTTTATAGGAATTTTTGCTTATGAAAGACATATTTTCATTTCCCTTCCTAATTCATCTTCAAGTTCATTGTAATAAAAGAAAGAATGGTTGGCAAAGGAAGGGTTTTATAGAGTAATGAGTGTCAATAAGATGACGTTTTGTCATAAAGCTGTCCCTTTCATTTTTTTAGTCAGAGTAGCGCTATTGATGTTTAATTAATTTGTCCTCTAAGAAGGACATGTTTATATATGGACCACATTGTCACTAAGCCCTTGATATATTCTCTACACAATGTAACCAGACATCCAGATAAGAGGCATTCATCCTGAAGAAGCTTACTTCTTAACCCTTTACCAAACACCAAATTTTCCACTGTCCCAAATTGACAGAGTTTGCTGACAACATTTCAAAATGTGATGAAACTGAAAAAAATCTTCTGATAGGGCAGAAAACATTTTGGGAAAAGGAGAAATTGCTCATTAAGAGCAATGTCTCCCTTTCCCCCAAATGTTTTCATGAGTCGTCTGCAACAAGCTGGTCAAATATTGTTATTGTTTGGTAATGGGTTAATGCATTCTCTAAACACCTTTTTGTGCATATCGATAAGAGTTTGGACAAGGTAAGAATTTCATGTGGGGAAAGTGTAAAATCGTGAAGGTTTTAAATATATGCTTGAAATGTAATTACCAGCGAGCCAAACCGTCTGCATGTCAATAGAACAATTTTCAACTCAATCTTTTCTTTTCTTTCATACAAACTGTTACGGCATTATGTACTATGTAACAAACAGCAAAACATAAAATGTGCAAGTAATGAGATAACTGTCATACTAATTTTGGTCTGTTTTCTGTAACCATGTGGCCAAACAGAATCACTGTCAAGCACAATTTGGTTAACATATTTCCATAATATTGAGATATGTGACTTGTTTAAATTATAAAGTAACAGCAGACAGCAATGAAAAGCATAAGAAAGTATTTAATTGCTTTCTAATTGATATTCCATGGGTGTCACAAACACTATAGAGTAAAGGGTTAACCAGAAAAACACTAGTCAGCAATAAATATTAAGGACATCTAATAATGGGAACCGAAGTATCACTATAAAGATGTGTTGTTTGTTGCTCTCAATACAAAGTGATCTTGCATCTGTGTATGTTACGCCCACAGTACATGGATGTGTTATTCCTTCTCATGATCAAGTAAACTTTTTTTTCTTTTTTTTTTTTTTTTTTGGTTTTACATCACATCAACATTATTTCAGTTATGTAGCGATGCCAGACTCTTAATCAAGGTGGGTAGAACCATCAGCATTCCGTAAGTTAGTCTGGAGACTGCCTCTCATGACGAGTAAACTTTGGGGGGGGGGTTCGCTTTTTTACATCACACCAACAATATTTCTGTTACAATGCATTTCTAAGCTCATTGATGGAGGAAACCTCCAAACTTAACTGCCTACATGTATTTAAGGGCAGGTCAAGACAGATTCATCCACATTATGCTAGGAGAAGCTAACACATCCCTGATTTGAACCCACAGATGCCCAACTCTTCATGATGGAGGAAGACCCCATACTTAACTGCCTATAAGGGCTGGTCAAGTCAGGTAGAACCGTTGGCATTCTGTAAGTCAGTTGGGAGACTAACTCTCATGAAAATCCATATCCCTGACTGGTAATTGAACCCATGCGGAGAGGGGCCATGTGATTTCATGATCAGTACTCTAACCACTAGGCCATGGAGCTGGATCCTACAAAAACTTGAAATATTGACCAATATCTACATGATGATTGAATGTATTACCAGCACACAATGATAATTTCAAGAATGATTCTGACATTTAAAAAAGAAACCAGTATTAATAACAAACAATTTCTTCTCCAGTTTGTCTCAATAGTTTTTCTCAATTGTGAAAGGAAGGAAAAATAGAAACAAAAAAAATATATTCAGTCCCTACACATTTCAGATTTGGACAAGTTTCAGAACTCAGACAGTATAATGATCTGAAAGCCATTGGTCCACCTCTATTACTCACTCTGACAGCCCTTGTATATGCACGCTTATCCCATTACCAAATTATAAAGACATTTGACCACTTTGTTGCAGACAACTCTGGAAAACATTGTGAGAAAATGAGATATTGCTCTAAATGAGCAATTTCTCCTTTTCCCACAAGTTTTTCTGCATTATCAGAAGATCATTTATAAATTTCATCACATTTTGAAATGTTGTCTGCATACTCTTTCAATTTGGGACATTCAAAAATTTGGTGTTTCGTAAAGGGTTAGCCCATTCCTTCATAGGGGAGTTTGAGCCAAATTCAAAGCAACAGCAGACGATAAAATTATGGTGGAAAAAGTATATTTTTCTTTGTTATATTGTGTTGAAACATTGTATCAAAAGAATGTATTGCTCATTAGGAAGACTATAATGATGAGCTTTTCACATTACAAGGATTTAATGCAAGACTAAACAGTAAGTGCTTCACAAACATGTGTATAGTCTTGCATTGAATCCACCTGATTTGGATCTTGGGATCATCCCTGGATCCTGACCAGTTCTATTCTTTAACCCTTAAAATACTGGGTAATTTTCTAAAAATTATAAGGTCATCCCCATTAGTGAGCCAGGGTCCTGTGGAGAGAAGCCATTACTACCATTACTTCAGTTTTGGATTTGAATGAATGAGACAAAACTTTCCAGCTGAAAAGGTCATCGTCCCCCTGTCTCAAGAAATCTTTTAAACCCACTACCAAACAATAACAACATTTGAATGGTCTGTTACTCTGGAAAACATTGCAGGAAAAGGAAAAATTACTCTAAATGAGCAATTTCTCCTTTTCCCACAATGTTATCTGCCCCTTTAAAAGATAATTTTCAATTTCATCACATTTTGAAATGTCGTCTGCAATCTCTTTCAATTTGGAACAGTTGAAAATGGAACGTTTGGTAAAGGGTTATCCCATCAACTATTATGGGGTTTTCATCCCTGTCTGTTGTTGCTATAAATTGTGACCAGTCAAAAGAATGCTTAATAAAGGTATGACCTCACAGGTATCATACAGAGCCTTGAGTGATTGGTATAAGACACCTACCTGTGCTTTACTAGGATGTGGCGCCCCCTGGAACTCTAGTACCCCGTAGGAGTCTGTTGGTTTTGCCTCTGTATGTCTGTAGGGGTGCCATCTCTCCTCTGAGGGCAAGCCCAGGGACTGGGGTACGTGTCCCTGCCAACTTTCTGGTCGCCCGCAACAACACCTGCAAATATACAACAACATAGAGGTAGGGGTTTAACTTTATAAATTACAGCATTTACTTTATATGTTGAACTGTTTAACCCCTTACCAAACAATGAAACATTTGGCCAGTTTGTTGCATACAACCTCTGATCCATTTTTGTTCTTTTTTGCTCTACTTTACATCTTCGACCATTACCAATGAATGACTGGTGTTTAAAGACACGGCTAAGATCATTTAGCGTGTATTAACCAATTACCAAACAATAATGACATTTGACAAGTTTGTTACAGACAACTCTAGAAAACATTGTGGGAAAAGGAGAAATTGCTCTTGACGAGCAATATCTCCTATTTCCTACTGTGGTACAAACCCCTCAGTACAATTTACCTTGGCACAGTAACACCTTCAAGTCAACCAAACAGTATCAAGATTCAAACAACTCTATTGTTATTACCATGTTCATGGTTTATCAAGATTCAGACAACTCTATTGTTATTACCATGTTCAGACAACTCTATTGCTATTACCATGTTCAGACAACTTTATTCTTATTACCATGTTCAGACAACTCTATTGTTATTACCATGTTCAGACAACTCTATTGTTATTACCATGTTCAGACAACTCTATTGTTATTACCATGTTCAGACAACTCTATTGTTATTACCATGTTCAGACAACTCTATTGTTATTACCATGTTCAAACAACTCTATTGTTATTACCATGTTCAGACAACTCTATTGTTATTACCATGTTCAGACAACTCTTTTGTTATTACCATGTTCAGACAACTCTATTGTTATTACCATGTTCAAACAACTCTATTGTTATTACCATGTTCAGACAACTCTATTGTTATTACCATGTTCAGACAACTCTATTGTTATTACCATGTTCAAACAACTCTATTGTTATTACCATGTTCAAACAACTCTATTGTTATTACCATGTTCAAACAACTCTATTGTTATTACCATGTTCAGACAGCTCTATTGTTATTACCATGTTAAGACAACTCTTTTGTTATTACCATGTTCAAACAACTCTATTGTTATTACCATGTTCAGACAACTCTATTGTTATTACCATGTTCAGACAACTCTATTGTTATTACCATGTTCAAACAACTATTGTTATTACCATGTTCTCTATTGTTATTACCATGTTCAAACAACTCTATTGTTATTACCATGTTCAGACAGCTCTATTGTTATCACCATGTTAAGACAACTCTTTTGTTATTACCATGTTCAGACAACTCTATTGTTATTACCATGTTCAAACAGCTCTATTGTTATAACCATGTTAAGACAACTCTATTGTTATTACCATGTTCAGACAATTCTATTGTTATTACCATGTTCAGACAACTCTATTGTTATAACCATGTTCAAACAACTCTATTGTTATTACCATGTTCAAACAGCTCTATTGTTATAACCATGTTCAAACAACTCTATCGTTATTACCATGTTCAAACAACTCTATTGTTATTACCATGTTCAGACAACTCTATTGTTATTACCATGTTCAGACAACTCTATTGTTATTACCATGTTCAGACAACTCTATTGTTATTACCATGTTCAGACAACTCTATTGTTATTACCATGTTCATGGTTTTTCTTTTCCCTGGTGTGTGATTTTGCATCTGTGGCAAAATGAAAACGCAGACAGGCAAAGAAAACAAATTTGGCAATATACCACTTATTCTATGGTATTTTGTAGAAACCTCAGTGACACGAGGACAAACTGTTCATTGCAAGCAGCTTTTTCTGTATCTTTATTTCTTCTATAAAAAAAATTAAGCAGGTTTCATAAAACAAATATGTATGATTTTGAACACAGATATGCATTATTAATTTTCAACCCATATCAATTATTTCTTATCTGCAAAAAAAATGATAGTTTTAAGCAAATAGCATACATTCATAAATGTGTATATCTCATGGGAAAGTAAGCATTAAGAAAGGAGAAGAGTAGTGGTGCATTAGCCATCATGGAATAAAGTCTTTATTCAAAACAAAGTAGCACACAAGGCGAGTTGGACAGGATTGCATGTTGCCTTGTAAACAGAACAGTGTTTTTGATACAAATAGAATATCATATTTCCTTGACTTGGAAGGGTCACAACTTTACAAGTTTATATGGTTTCATGGTCATGATAATGTTGCTCAATTAACTCTACCAGATACACTATCAATTAGATAGATTCAATAGTTCTCAGTATTCTATTCTGGAGGGTGATCAATCACTTTAAATGTTAATCAAAGATGCTTTTTAAACTGCAGTTTTTACCAATGCTTTTTAAAAAAAAAAAAATCAATATTTTGTTGCGGCATGTTCACTTATTTGCTATAAAAGATGCACCCACCAAGACAGACGTGTCATATATCCCCAAAGCAAGCAATTATAACAACCAGAATCATCGTATAGAATTCTTCAATATCAGAAAGCATAAGTCGTTAAACATTCTAAAGATTAACATATCACATTCAGATTGTAACAAAATAAAAAAAAGTGTTAAACAAGTAGGGGGTTCAGTGCAATACAATAGTAAGTGCTTCATGTTTATTAAGCACTTACTATATCTTGCATTGAACCCTTGATAGTGTCTTGTCAATGGACCCTCTGACAAAACAAGGTTTGAAATTTGGCTCAAACCCTGGGCACTTTGGTCACAAGCCACACAGTCCACCACCTTAACCACATGGCTCAAAACCCATCTATTTTAAAAACCATCAATATCCCTTCATTGCACTCCTGTTTCAAACTCAACTGTCGAAGTACGAGTTTTTGGGGGAGGGTAATTTGCCGTTTTACTCTTTTTATGGTTTCATTTTAGATTGAACAAACTAATTAGATTAGAATGATGGTCAACGTCGACAGATTGCCTATTGAAAGGGTTTGCTGACAACATATCAAAATGTGATGAAAAAGAAAAATAATCTTCTGATAGGGCAGAAAACAATGTGGGAAAAGGAGAAATTGCTCGTTAAGAGCAGTTTCTCCTTTTCCCACTATGTTTTCCAGAGTTGTCTGCACCACACTGGTCAAATGTTGTTAGTGTTTGGTAATGGGTCAACTCTTTTAACTCAAGACTTTTATCATCTTGAAATCATAGATCAATACCTTACTGGTTGTAAAGATTTTGCTTTTAGACACACATATTGCTTGAATAAATGAGCTTGAAGTTTCAAATGGTTGTTTGCAGATTGCAAGGAATGATTTATTGTTGCTGAGATCAACTGCAACAAATAACTTCAGGAATCTTTGCTTTAAAACAAAGATGCTTATAACAAGCAATATGTCTTTTTTCCATAGTAAAACCCCAATTTAAGGGTGTAAAAGTCATGTTGAACACATAAGACTTGTCGTCAGCAGAAGCACTCAATTTACACCAATATTGAAATCACGAAATGCAGGATTCAAGATAAAAGGCACATTTGCCTTGCATACTCTATGAGCTTTAGTCGTAACTCTTTATTGTGTGAATTGCCATTAGATGATTCTAATGTGTTCCAACAAGGCAGGATTTATTAAATAGTTTCTTAAAAAGCTGTCTTGGACACGCCCATTATCTGGAACCTTGAAATATGGTTGTGGATTGTCAATTAGCCACAATTAGATTCCTGGAGGAGAATTAAAGATGTTAACATTGTGATAAACTCCCATTACTGGTGCTGAGCACGAAAACTAGACTCTATATTCATTACCAAACAAACTGAATCAGAAGCCTTCAAAAAATGATCTTCTTTTAAGAGATGTTAACTGCACTTTTTATTATCTTTTTTTTAAAGTGCTATTTTCACAAATTTGGTGCCCACCAATTTAACTTCATTGTTTACATTTGAGTAACATCTAAAATAGCAACGAACACTCGGATTAACAAGTGGCAATCACCTGATTAGAGAAATCATGTGAAACATGTAAAAATGCTGTCATTTATTCAATATTAACAATGTGAACATTCAAAATGGAGAATTTCTTGGGTTTTATTGGTTTCCAAGGTTTCTCAGCTGACCTAGTTTTATCGCTAATTGTAAACAAACCTTATAGAATTCACAATTTTAAAAGCATTATGTGAACGTGTTACAGTCTGAATTCCTCTGTAATAGGGGATTTAAAATTCTTTTATATTAATTTTCAATTATTTTAGAACTTTCCCAATGTAAGTGTAGATGAGCGCAATGTGGCTTAAAGTAATCATATCACTATAATCATCTCAAACAGATAAATTTGTTGTAATTCAAATAAAGGAATAGAAGTTATTTCTAATTCAATCATTCCTGTTGTTGAAGATAGCATTTTCATCATGTAATACTGTATAAAGTCTATATGTGTCAAGATGAAAATTTCTCATATTGTCCAAACTCTTTACCACCTGCTGACGACATTTTCTTTTTTTTTACTCGAAACAGATGTTTTTAGAAAAGTTTAGTCATCTGCTACAAGATGTAAAAATGTGGCGTTAAGTGGTAATATATTAAGAGATCTTCCACAGAATTGTTTAAACACGTCAATTGGTCTTCTTTAGAATTCATGCTTGTTAATACCTTCAACAAGTCAACAAGATAAAGAAGTGATACCAGATAATTGACCTACCAAATTGTTTCACTTTTCCTACAAACAACTTTTCACAATCAACAGGAAAAGACATTTGAATCAAATTTGGCAAGAGGAAAATGCTTTCTTTCTCAATATTCTGCAGCATATTCATCAAAGCAGGGCATTGTTGAGTAAGGATTTAATGAGGTTAAAACATGATCACCTGCAGCTGTATTCTAGAATGCAGAATGAACCTCAAACATAATTGTTTAATAAACTCTGCAGCTCATTCCAATTTGAAACACATCAGAGCCCCAATAATCTATCATTACAAGGATTTTATTTTTTCCTCAGGTAACCTTACTCGAACAAAATTGTACACGTAGCCTTACTTATCAGATAAAGAAAACTTTGTAAGCTATTTTTTTATAAAAATAGAGCTGTCCACAAAACAGCATGCTTGCCTTAACCCTTTCCCAAACACCAAATTTTTGACTGTCCCAAATTCAAAGAGTTTGCAGACGACATTTCAAAATGTGATGAAATTGAACAATATTCTTCAGAAAGACCAGAAAACCTTGTGGGAAAAGGAAAAATTGCTAGTTATGAGCAATTTCTCCTTTTCCCACAAGGTTTTCTAAAGTCGTCTGCAACAAAGTACTCAAATGTCGTTATTGTTTGGGAAAGGGTTAATAATGTCAGAGAGGGATAAATTAAGGTCAATGAATAACATTTGGTTCTGAAATATGAAAATATAAATAAAACTTAAACCAAGAGTTTTTGAGTGCACAAACTGGTAAAATCTGCTTCAAATCAAATAAAGAGCTTGACCACAAGATACTTACTTGACATTATCTCTTGTACTTCTGATAAACTTTGAGCATTCTCGCTTGAAAAACGTGCGTTCTACCCATGACTTTTGACTCTGAAAATGTAAAAAGGAAATAAATATAAGGATCCTCTAACCAATTGCCTGTAACCAAAAGTCATTGCTTTCATTACATATTTGTAAGTGTATACAAAGGTACTTTGAACATAAAAGAAGGAAAAACATTATGTGATAAAAGAATAAGTTGCTTATCATAATCTATCATTTTGTCCCAACAAAACACACAGCTATTTTCAAACCCTTGTAGTATATATCTCTATTACTATAAAGCTTTTTCAATGAAAATATTGCAATCATCATAAGGGACCTATTCTATTTTCGTCAAAGTGGTTTTCCATGAGACAGCTTCTGCAAACATCATGGGTACCTGAAATTGGGTTAGTAAAACAATTACATCTTTATATTCCCAAACAAAACCAATTATTTCATTTGCCGGAAAATTAAAGTGCCGGTACTCCACAAGGAAATAATTCCTGTTTGCTGCAAACAAAATTGAAAAAAAAGGTTTTTAAAGTCAATGATAACAAAATTAGCCCAAAGCCTTGGAACAAGATTTACTCATTCAACCTTTTAATCCATTCAAATTGGTCCCAATAGAAAACAAAAGCAGATGGAGGTGATGAAATTAAAAGAAAAACCTTTTGTTTTGGATATTTGAGAGAAACCATTATGACAAAATATTTCATCAAAAGAATTTTCTTGGCTTGTTATAATGGTTTTTTCAACGTTTTTCCACCTTACAAAATAGTTCATTTTTTCAACATTTTCAATCTAAATTACAAAATATTTAAGTATAATTACAAAATGAACAAACAGATGTCTGTTGAGTTCGTCAAAACCCTGACCTCAGTTTACATGTGCTGATGAATGATTAGAGTAATGCATCATTTGCATTTGTCACAAAAAACAGTTGATTGCTGCATGTGACAAAATTACAGAATATTCCAGAATTCTTCAGAAAGAGACAGATCCAATTACCCATCCAAATATCCTTGTATTAACTCCCTAAATGGTCTTCTCCTAACTTTTCTACAACTGTCAACAAACTTGCAGACAAAGTTGACTTAAATATCTCACACAGCGAGGGTAAAATACAAGACAATATCAACTCCTTTACAAAATTGAAGCTCTTGCATTAAACCTAAGAGTGTTGGGCAACTTTCTAAAAATAATCATTTGCATTGTCTGCTTTCCTAAACATAAAATATCTTCTTAATTTTGAAGAGGAAAGATACTCAGAGTAGCAAACATGGAGCCAGACCGCGACTCAAAACCAGGATCTCCACAAACCGTGCGAATACTCTACCTGCTGAGCTAACTGACCCGCTTATATATTAAACTTTACAAAACCCCTACTACATACTCCCAAAATCAATTGAAATTCGTCATTTCCTGGGTACAGAATTCGTTTGTGGAACGAACCTTGAGTATCTATCACTGTAGCTCCCGTTGTAACCAAGGTGAGAAAAGCATTGCAGCCAAAATGGACAAACCGACTGAATGCTCCATCTACTGAGCTATCCGCCGGCTTATATATTCAACTCTACCTTTTAGATCAAGACCCCTACTACATAATAATATAAACTGTACATACTTAGACATATTGATGTTTCCTGAATTGATTATGCTTAGACCAGTTAACTGACTAAATGACCGATTTACAAACAATCGACATCTTCATTACACTACACTTGGTGACATTTTATGATCAAGCATATGTGCGAATTTGCCAAAGGTGTAAATGTTGGATTACAGTAGGTAACCGCAAAAAAAAATCATTATGCTGGTTTCCGGATTAGTCGTGCGCATATACTATTAGAAGATAGGTTTGGTTTCGACTTTTATTGTCCGGAGCCGGAACACGGATTTTCTGAATTAAACAGTGGAATTAATGAAGGTAAGGACCGTTCTCTACAAATTCTGTTTGGATGGCAAATAATACTGGTTAACGACGTTCGGACTATGGAGGCTCGACTGTATATCACACATTGGTATTAATAATAGTATTGCTCTCAGATTTTCTCATCTGCAAACAAGCATTATAACTTTTAATATAAATTATAAAAGTTGTAGAAAATAACTATGAAACACTGTTTGAGAAATAAATAATAATATCACTTTGAAAAATTGAAGGCTTGAAAATGGACTAACTCATGATATGGTATTGACTCTCTTTGGGGTACCATTAGCAGAAAATCATTGTCATTGAAGCTAATGTTATATTTTTGCCATATTGAGTTCTTGTAATTGGTCCAAGTTATAAGCCACATAAGACACCTACAAAAAGGATCAATTAGGATTCACTTAGAAAATGCATAAAGTGACGTCTGCTGTTGCTTTGAAATTTTTTAACCAATCACAACACTCTGACAAGAGGAATTAGTAAAATCAGCAGGTTGGGTGTAACAGATTGGTTTTACAGCTAAAACAGTCCTTATTATAATGCTCCAAAAGCCCTATATTGATTACTAATCGATTAATAATCACTTTTGCATTAATAATTCTCATTACTTAACATTTATCAAATAAAGTAATTATTTTCTCTGGTACATTTTCCAGAAACATACCAAGTACCCTTAGTTCATGTTGCTAAAAAAACATGATTCTTTAGACCAAAAAATATCAAGGTATTAAAAAATGCAGCCCATTGAGAGTGTAGATGAACCTTGAAAAGATGTTGATAATCAGGGATCAGGAAAATGCTAGTTTTGTCGGTCTTGAACATATTTCAGTTGTGCTGGATCCCTTACAAGGTGAAATTTTATGTTTATGTGGGTCAAAGAACATCCCTCGACTCATAAATCCCTGCAGGGTCTTGTAGCAAACAACACAGCCATGATAGAAACAACATTCATTGGCGGTGCAGAAAATTGATTGTTGGAACATGGCGTATATAAAATAGTGGAAAGCAAAAGTATTCTGCTGAAAAAGTGTTTAAATAGCTGCTCATTTATGGGCGCCCACATTTGCAACTGTTCATCCCGTTTGATGATGCTAAGATGTGATAAGGGCAATTATTCGACGATTAAGGGGGAGGGCCAATGCATGTTTAGGTAACACATAAAAATTCTTCCAATTTTAAAAGACATTGAAAGGAAATTGTTGTTCAATCTGATTCAAATTGCACCAATAAATCCCTGATTTCTCATTATTTTTCACTCAAGGAAATAACTGATGGATAAAATCTTTGAATACAGAATGAAGCTTTATACCCATAGCTTCAAAAGGCTTTGCTTAAATTCAAATGCTGCAATAGCTTTTGAAAACTGCAGCGACATTAGGATATATTGCTCTCCATAAACACCTTATCATTTTATCTCAATGTTAAATTATTTATTTCATAAAGAATATGTCGGATTTTTATGAATTTTTTGTCTCTATTTATTGCTTTCATTAAGAGAAGTTACCATTTCATCACAATGGCTTCATCCAATTATTACATTAAATTGGTTTTATTTTTATCTAATAATATCTTAATAATCAACTGTTGCTTTAAGTTTGGAGCTGCTAAAGCTTGTCAGCTCCAAAGCTTGTCATATTATAGTGATGTGGTGTAATGTCTAAATAAACCATTACCAAACAAAAACGACATTTGACCATTTCGTTGCAGACGACTCTGGAAAACTTTCCTATCAGATTATAATTTTTCAATTTCATCACATTTAGAAATGACGTCTGCAAACTCTTTCAATTCGGGACAGTAAAAAATTTGGTGCTTGGTAAAGGGTTAATAATCTACTGTTGTTTTGACCTTGGAGCTGCTAAAACTTGTCATATAAGGGATGTGGTGGAATATCTATTTTACTACATGCTCATATAATCCTTATCTAAAATCTTTGTCATGACGACCCCAGATCAGTTGCTTAAACTTCTTTGGATACTGAATTGTCATTTCCTACATACAATACAATACATGTACTTTGAGTACTGTATCATACTGCTAAAGATCTATATTCAATACAATGCAGAACTCTATTTTAGATATTATCTAAAAACATATATGTACATAAAACAAAACAACTTTATTCAAGATAAATGCAATAAAATACCAAGGGACTAGCGCAAGATTAAAAATGATTCTTGGTTAAGATGAAGAACTTACTTTGACCGTACATATGGAACCCTCAATATGTCACTGTACATGCATGTACTTGATGAAAAAAAAGATGATCTAGGAACATTATACCATGCAATCGAGTGATAAAACTAATCAATTAAATACATTTTACCCTTGTCCTTATGTAGAGAGCTTATGCACTGTCGAAGGACATGGCATTTAAAGGTATAACAAAACCATAATTCAATAATCAAGAGCAAATCTAAAAATAATGTTTATTTTAACACTTTACCACCTGCAAATGACATTTTTTTTACTTGAAGCAGACAAATCTAGAAAAGCTTTGTAAACATGTGAAAAAAACTTCCAGTTATGCTGTTGAGATATGTGAATAGATTGAGAAGGCATTGTGTGCAAAGGGAGGAATTATTTGTGACAAACAATTTCTCCTTTTGCCACAATGCTTTTTGATTGTCTTCTGCTAAAAGATGCAAAAATGTGGTGTAAAGAGGTAATGTGTTAAGACCTTTCTTCTCTTGATCACTTTGCTTTTCAACCCTTTCCCAAACAATAACGACATTTGACCACTTTGTTGCAGACAACTTCAGAAAACCTTGTGGGAAAAGGAGAAATTGCTCTATCTTAAGAATATTTTTCAATTTCATCACTTTTGGAATTGTGTCTGCACTCTTTCAATTTGGGACAGTCAAAAATTTGTTGTTTGGGAAAGGGTTAAGACCTTTCTTCTCTTGGCACTGTGCTTTTTAAAGTCCTCAGGAATGCCTGTCCATGTCAAAGTGAATGATCATGAAGTAAGGAATAAATCAATTAAACAATTCTCATGGGTTATTTTTTGTCTAATTGGTGATTGGTTCTAGTGATGGGATGTAACAAACTTTCTACACAGGTATCATTAACCAAAGAAAAATGTGTATTGTACTAGACTTATAGCACAATACACATTTTCGCTTTTGTCACTGGTACCTGTGACTTTCCATTGTTCTAACACCATTACCTTTAATCACAGTCTAAATAAAGTCTCCTATCACAAGCGATTTAGATACCAAGGACTGCAAAATGTTACACTTGTTGATCATATAGGAGAAAGTGTTAATAAACGAGAAAGCAATAGCTGGGTGATCAATCTATAATAATGGCTGATATTTCTGCTCACTAGAGGAACTCATTAAATTACAGAAATTATCCTCCGCTAGAAAGACTGTCAAAGGCCTTACATTATATGCCTAACCCTGTATCATTTGAACTGTGTTACGTCTAACACTCGGCAGAGAAATCGCAGTTGATGGGAGAAACAGTGGGTCTTCAACTGCGTTTTTTGCTGAGTGTAAGACCCATCGCAGTCATAAAGTATGTGTTATCATATACCACCAAAACCAGAAAGATGATGGTCAACCCATTTCACAATTAATTCATCTGCAATGGAAAACTTAGAAACAACTGTTGATGCTTGCCACAAAAGAACATGTGAATAGTCAAACTTTGTTTCTGTTGCATTCAATTTAGATCACAGTCCCTAATAATAAATGGATAATTTCCCAATAAAATGCCATTCCTTATTCCAGTTACAAACTCATTGGGTAATAGGACCATAGATGAACCGTTTCTCAAATTGGTACAGATTAGTACCCCTGCTTAGCTTTAACTAATTCTTATGTTAAATTGAGTCAAATTGACATGATTTATTGAACCCCCAATGCTGGTCAAGTTGGTTCATGAGAAAAAGCTGGTTCCCAAGTCTAACTACCCATGGTAAAGCTGAGTAGAACCATCAGCATTTAGACCAATCTGAACACACATGGTTAATCCAATGAAAATGCCTCTGAGATAATAGGGATGCCGCCATATTGTTTCTTGCGAGACTTAAATCACTTTACTTTCGTTTCAAAATATAGATCTAAAATGTGAAATCTACAAAGTTGTTTAATTTGATTAAGAGAACAATATATATCACAACTTAAAATTTCACCATTTCATACAAGTTACCGATAAAAACCAATTATAAAGGATGTCCAACACTTCCATAAACATGGAAAAACTTAGCTTGGATGCTTAGGGGAAATGTGTTATATGACGGGGTCAATTTACCAGAAATATTGTTACACTTATATCTACTTAAAACTACACTTATATCCAAGGGGACGTGAATACCAAAGTAGTTCCGATTGCATTTAGAGATCAGCTGTCATGAAAACACAAATAATACATATATCTACTGGTACTGAAATTTGAACCTATGTTAAAAGAGGCTTTCCAATCAGAAAAACTCATCATTAACACCAACTGCTCCTCAGTGTACTATACCCTTTTTCTTAAGAGAAACTTGGAAATTGTCTACAGCCAACCCAAAGATCCCCAGGACTGTCAGGTAAAGGATTAATGAGTACATTTCTGGAGAAACAAACAAAAGATTTCTCCCTTTGAAGTTTGAACATGCCAAGTCATAATCCAGTATTATTTTCTTTTAATTGTTCTGGTTTTACTTTAACCCTTATAGTGCTGGAACAGACTTCATGCTTCTGCAGACAGGTTAGATCACAGGCCAATGGTCAAGTAAATTGATCTAACCTGTTTGATACTCTGGGTATCTTTCCTCATCAAAATTAAGACCATATTCAAGGTTTTGGAAAGCAGACAACACATAGTACATCTTTTGAAATTTACCCAGCATTCTAAGGGTACAAATCAATTACTTGATTTTGATTCAGTTCCTTTTCACAGATCATTTTAAGGACGTTTTCAGTAAATTTATCTGCGCACTTCATCTGCACATCCAAGGGAGATAATAATCTGTTACCGAAGAGATACTTGCATAGTAGTCGGATAAATGTTTTTATTTGGATGAAATTTACTGTATGCATTTTTTTTTAAAGAATAATCATAGCATCCATAAAACTATAAAGGGTTATTTACATTATCATATATTTCTCATGCATATCAAGCCCCAAGCTGCTATTTTTCAAGTTTCAAGTTATTTTAATCCTTTTACCGCAATGCAGTTTCAATCTATTCACATATCACAACAGCCGAAAGCTTTTTCACATGTTTAAAAAGCTTTTCTAAAGTTGCCTGCTTCAAGTTAAAAAAAATGTCGTCTGCAGGTGGTAAAGAATTAATCCTAATACAAAGACATCAATCATGTGGGTTAGAGAGGACACAACATATCATTTGCATGCACTATTTAAGAAACTATCAGTGAAATCCTATATTAAAGGTACATGTACTCATTAGAATAGTCTAGTTTAGACTGAGTAACCACAATATAGGCTACAGTTCATTATCAAAGAAGCCAGCAAGGGGAATAACCCTCTTATCTGGGCCACAACATCAACCAAGAGCGTGCCATTGGTGCAGTGGTAAAGCACCTGCAGCCTCTTATTTTGAGGGTCCAGAGTTTGATCCCAATTAGGTGAGAGGAAAATTGGTGGGACTATCTCATAAATCAGGGCAAGTCGTGGTTTAGTAACCAGGAGGCAGTCATCTATAGTGAAATTAATAAGCTTTAAGCTTCCATCACAATTAATGTAAAATATTCAAGTTTAAACTAACATCAATCTAACCAGTACGAAAAAAAAGTCCCTTACCGCAGTTTCATGGGATCCTTGACCAAGAATCGATCTCCGAATTGTTTGTAAATCCTCAAAAATCGAGGCTAGACTAGTACGCGACTGTCGCGTATCGTCGTTGTGATTCACTTTCAACATCCCAGCTGTGGCTGAGGTAAACGCATCAGCCAGTTTTTTCATCCCATGCACAATGCTCTCCCGTTTCTGTTGTAATCGAGGATGCGTCACCTCGTTCATGTAGGAGACTGTTACATCCGTGTAATCTCAGGTAAGGTAATAAATTCTTAATCCTTTAAATGTTTTATTCTCTTCTCAAAATTTTTCCTTCACTGTTTATAATACAATTCACCTCCTTTGCGGAGAGCACTTTTTCCACGTGATAACTTCAAAAGGAAAGACACTTGTATAAATCAAAATGAGCTCATCTCCATTAAATAAATCCTATCACAAAATGACATCATTAGCAGAATAGTTAAAGCACATCAAGTCTAATATTTACAAAAGGAGAAGCTGTTTGAGACGGACATGCTTACCCCTTAAAGTGCTGGAACCAACTATATGCTTATGTAAACAGGTTGGATCCAAGTCAGTCGGCAAGTTAATTGGCAGCTGGCCTATGATCCAACCTGTTTGCTAATCAGAGTATCTTTCCTCATCAAAAGCAAGCAGACTTTTAAGTTTTAGGAAAGCAGACGACTAAAAAATCTATTTTTACAAAATTACCAAGCATTCTGAGGGTTATATTCTTCATCTCCATGAATACTTCACTCCAACATATGCAGAGAGTTAGACTACATCATATCCTCATTCCGGTTATCTGATAATCCGAAATTAACTATCAATTAGAAAAAATATGCCTCTTGAAAATTTCTAATGATTTTTTTGTTTATTTACCTTTTTAGTAAAACATGTAAATAAATTGTGAGAAATAAAGAAATTGGGTTCTTATTCTTGAGTAATTTACGCTTTTATCACTATGGTTTTATCAGTGTTCAGATGCAGGGTAAGTTTAAACAAGAAGACATGATGAGGAAGGGTTTGAAATAACTGAAAAATTAAAAACATAAATATTGAAGTGCTGCCAGCTTCAAGTAACAAATTATTTACCATTCCCCAACCCCATAATAACAACACTTCTCATGTAAAGTAACACAGTGTCCAAAACTGTTCTAATCTACATCCCAACTACATTCCTAACACATCTCTTTCCCTAGTAATTATAATAGTCAATCTGAACTCTCTCACATCTTCCATAAGTTGTCTATATATAGGACCTGTTACAGAAATAACAGACTATTGGGAATGATCGAAGCCTCAGAATGTGATGTTACTTTCAATGTAAGAATGTGCTGCACCAAACAAAAACTTCCCTTGATAAATCAGGAAATGTCCTCTAGGCATTCTTTCAAAAAAATGAAAATGGAACTTAACATCACAGAGGTCTGGAAAGGAGGCCTATTTGAGATTTTTGCTCACATTATTTCAAACAGTATTTGGAAAAATAATTTATTGATGGTACATTAGAATTGTCATGGTAAAGATTCATACTATCACAGTCCAAAATTTCCTTGGCAAGCTTCTTTGAGTGGAAATAAAAAAAATGTTGGTATGATAAAGACAATGCTGAGCTATATGCACATGGCTACCAATTAATGCATAACACCTGTCAATTTGATATAAACAGACACTGTGCTCTCAAACTAAGGTTTAATATGAGAAATCTAATCATGAACTGTATCGCAGAACATTGGGACAAAAGGATAATTGTTCATTGGAGAACTTAATTGATTAGTCTTAACCCTTTCCCAAACAAGAAATGTTGGACTGTCCCAAATTGAAAGAGTTTGCAGACGACAATTCAAAATGTGATGAAATTGGAAAATAATCTTTTGATAGGGCAGAAAACCTTGTGGGAAAAGGAGAAATTGCTCGTTATTGGTCCACATTATAAGCAATAGTTTGAGACAATTCAAGGGTTCAATGCAAGATTATAGTAAGTGCTCAATAAACATGGAACACTTACTATTGTCATGCACTGAACCCTCAAATTACGATATATGAAAAATTATGTTTCTTTTTATGATTTTGGATAGACAACATTGGGAAAAAGGCAGTAATTGCTCCCCTTGAGCAGTTTCTTCTTAAGACACAATGGTTTTTGAAGTTTTTTGCAGCAGATATGGAAAAAGTGAGGTATTATGGAGGAAGAGATTTTTTAGTAGAAGTAATTTTGAAATTAAAGGCCCCAGCTTCTGTCAAGTCTAATAGATATTTGAAGAATCATAGTAATCAACTGTACATTGTGACCTAATTCTTTGGTTCCCTAAATTAATATGTTAACTCATATCGATCATTATCTCGCAATTCTATTATAGTTTCACATTCAGTTAGGTGTGTCATATTTATCAGCTATTGTGATGATATCCCAGTACCTGCATTTACTCAATAATTTTGTACATGAATATTTATCTTGTATAATACCAAGGATTCAATGCAAGACCAAATTAAGTGCTTCACAAACATGAACCACTTACTATAGTTATGCACTGAACCCTCAATACCACGGCAAAAGGAGGACCTGTCATTAACAAGCAAGTTTTCCTTTTGGCATAATGTTGCATTTCACCTAATAGTACTGTCACAGCGTCAATTGCCATCTTCAATAGATTTCGAGATCATGTGATCAGAATATTGCAAGTTCCTGATCTATTTATAAATAAAGTTCATTACTAAGCAACAAGATTTAAATTTGTCACAAAGTTAATGTAGTTTCCAGTCAGCAATTCAATATTACAAAACAGAAACAGTATGATACAAACTGTTGCTTGAACAAAAAAGGAACAATTGGTTGAGAGTAATTTCTTCTTTTGTGAAACTACTTTCAAGGGTAATTCCTCATTTACCCATAACCATTCAAATAGTCAACATTAGAAGTCTAAATATTCCTGGACTGGTAAAAATAAATAGTTTAGATCCATATAACTAGATAACAACAGTCCAATCCAAATCTAAAAGGCACTTTAACACCCTCATCAATTGATATTCCCAACACTTCAAGCAAAGAAATAACGCCAACAAGATGCACTCACTGAACAGTGTTCAAATCCAATAAGACATTGCCAAGAAGATAAGTTAGAACAATTGCTATGATGACAGATTGTTCATGCACTTCTTGCTGGTTGTCCTTCAAGCACATGCACACAGCGTGAGAGGATATGTTATATATGTATCTGGAGCGGGGGATCCCGACTGATGGACTGACCCGGGCTGTCTCAGCGACATTCAATGAGGACAATCTCAATGACAACCCTCAACCCCACACGCAAAAATGTGTCTGTTCCAAATTCAAAGGAGAAGCAGACGACCAGATTTCGGAAACAAGTTCATGCAAACTGAAAGGTTCAATTGGAGAGAGAGGAATTTCATATAAAATGTTAATCGTTCCTTCTTTTGTCACATTGTTATAACAAGTTTTCTTAAGCAAACATTTTAGTTTATCATACTTTAAGTATTTGGTTAAAACTTTACCATTCTCGTCCAATCAGAGCAATTATGCTTCAAACATATAAGTAAAGTGCCAAATTGTTCCAAGAATGTACAAACATTGAAAAATCACATGGTCAGTCTTATTTGCAAGGAAGGATGTTATTCTAGCATATTTGCCCTTTGGGTTTGTAACAGTGTACTTGAAAAGTGATCTTCTACGAAAGATTGTGGGCCATTGTCTTCCATTTTCAAGAAAGGGTTTAATTAGGCAACCCTTCATCAACTGTCAACTTATGTTTTTGATTTATTCATAGCATCTTTACCTCATAAGGGCAATCTGCATAGAGATACCTGCCAAGTATACCAAATAGATACAGGTATAACCGTCTACTTACTCATTATGAAAAAAATAGGAAATAGCTTGTCATCTATTAGGCATCATTGTTTGTTACTATTATTTCTGGACTAATCTGCTGCATCTCCCTTTGTTATGTTTTCAGGTAATGAACTTTGCCAAATAATTGCGTTGTTCCACATTTTTGCTGCAGACGACATGTTATCATTATGGTGGATTCAAGTATACATTGCACGTACAAGCAATGGCTCATTTGCATACAGTTATTTCCATTCTAAAAGAGAAATACCTTTCATTTTGTCATAATTTGAATAACGATCAGCAAACAATTACAAACAGAATGATGAATAAAATAATGCCATTTGGAAATATAAGCTTTAATTAGATAAACCATTTTAATAGTATGACTAGAGCAGTCATACTATTCATTAACCCATTACCTGCACTTAACGCCACATTTGTTAGTCAGTTACTCATACAATGCAGGATATAATGAAGCAATGCATTAACCCTTTACCAATGGTCAAATTTTCGATTGTCCGAAATTGAAAGATTTTGAAGACGACATTTCAAAATGTGATGAAATTGGAAAATAATCTTCTGATAGGGCAGAAAACGTAGTGGGAAGACGAAAAATCGCTCGATACGAGCAATTCCTCTTTTTACCACAATGTTTTCTAAAGTTGTTTGCAACAAATTGGTCAAATGTCGTTATTGTTTGGGAAAGAGTTAATACAGTCCCAAACATGGGAATTTGAGTCTGGATCAATTGAAAGCATAAGCACATGACTCAATAGAGCATGAAAAATGAAACTATTTCATCATACATCTGCAAAGAGCGTGGAAAAACATACAAATGAGTGTTGGTTTAAGTGTTAGTAATGTGTAAGCGGAAAAAAAATCATGTTTCAACATGTCAACAGGGATCAGGAAAATACTGGTTCTGTTGGTTTTGGACCGAATTTGGTTGTAATGGAGGATTGCAAGTTGAGATTTGTTGAAAAAATGCGACAGGATATTAGACAGATATGCAGTGATACGAAGATCATAAAACTACTTTGACTGTCCCAAATTGAAAGAGTTTGCGGCGGCACTTCAAAATGTGATGAGATTGAAAAATTTCAACAAAGTTTTTAAGAGCCGCAAAAAATGTTCAAATGTTGTTATTGTTTGGTAATGGGTTAATTAATTGCTTAATTCATCCATTATCAATTTTTCAAAAGTTAAAATCAAGTTAAAGACCCTCTGGAATGTGATCAAATTAGATTTATCTTCATTAAAAGGATGGAAACCATTTTGAAATGATAACTAATTGCTCATCAGAATTAATTGGCCCTTATGTTAATCTGATTTCAGAAGTGTTCTGCAGTAGATGTGGCAAATTTAAGAATAAAAGAGCATTTGTTAACCCATAACCAAACAACAACGACATTTCACCAGTTTGTTGCAGACAACTCTTAAAGAGCAATTTCTCCTTTCCCCTCATTGATTCCTGCCCTATCAGAAGATCTTTTTTCAAATTCATCACATTTTGAAAGGTCATCTGCAAATTCGTCCAATTTGGGACAGTGAAAAATTTGGCGTTTGGTAAAGGGTTAAGAGTTCGTTTGAACCTATTTCAAACTTGTTTATTGAATCTCAGGCAGACAGGTAAAGACAAAAATTTCACAACATAACTACTTCTAGGAAATCTTTAGGCTATACAGTGTATAATATGTTTTTGTTTATCGCTAATTGTTTTCAAGTCATAATTTTGGCTGAGCTACATTAACTCATTCATAACATTGAAACCTATCATGCTATTTGAAAACAGAATATGTGCTGTGCATTTAAGAAGAAAATACTTATTTATGTAAGCAATTCTTTTAAATGTTGAAAATTTCTCTGCATTAGAAAATGATCCACTTTCTTAGATGTTAATAATAGATGATGAAAAAGGTTAGAGATGGTAAATCTTGGTAAATCAATGCAGTAGACCAACCATTCAAAGAGACTATGGTCCATGGAAGCATAAAGTTGACTTCGTTTTTCCTGCATTCAACCAATACAAAACAGACACTTTAAAACCTTTCTCTGTTCTCATGAATTTCTTGATATCCAAAGACATCCAATAATCCCCTTTCAAATATGACAATATATTCATGACAAAATAGAAATTGTTGAAATAATTAACCATGTATATAGTGCTGTAACAGACTTCATGCTTATGCAAACAGGTTAGATCCAGGCCAGCAGCCAATATTTTCAAAAATATCCTATAAAGGGCACTTTGATTATCTATAAAAGAGAAAGGGTTAACCCTTAGAATGCAGGGTAATTTTTCAAAAATAGATTCTTGAGTCTTCTGCTTTCCAAAACCTTAGAAATCTGCTTAGTTTTGCTGAGGAAAGATACTCAAACCTGTAGCAAACAGGTTAGTTCACAGGCCAGCTGCCATTTTACTCGGTTCCAGCACTATAAGGGTTATGATTCAGGGCATTATCTTGTATAAGCCTTCCAGAAAAAGAAAAGTTATGGCCCCATTTTGTCTTGCAAATGACCATAATATGTCATAACACAAACCAGGGTCCGTTAATATTTCAGACGACATTATTCAATTTTGTTCCCCACAATGTTTCTTATGTTAACCTCAGCAGAAAGTGTCCAAAATAGACGAACATCTACATTCTCATGCTGACTTATATGGTCTTTATATTGCAACAACAATATTTCAGTTATATTGTGATGCCTTGCTAAAAAATTATGGAGGCAGACCATTAACTGTCTAATTTTGTATAAAATACAGTACAATACAATATCTTTATTTGCAATTCAAGGCCTTTGGCCAAGAATACCAATGCAATTTCATATGAGTGATTAAATTATTAGGTTTTAAACAAAGTACATACATAATACAATTTCAAATAATATGTGAGGCATTAGTTTTTAATAAATAAGCTATGTAATGAAGTTTTTATATATAATGCATAGTATGGTCATAATTGATTAAAATGATGACAGAATACCCAACAAGAATACAAAAGGAGAACACCAGTGTTAATTTTTAATGGTCATGCTAATGTCATAAATAATGACAAAGAACACATGTGTAAACTTTCAATGGTCATGCTCATCATACATAATATCATAGAACACATGTGTAAATCTTTAAAGGAGATATTTATGCCATAAATAATGACCAAGAATACATGTGTAAACTTTCAATGGTCATGCTCACCATACATAATATCATAGAACACATATGTAAATCTTTAAAGGAGATATTTATGCCATATATAATGACAAAGAACACATGTGTAAACTTTCAATGGTCATGCTCACCATACATAATATCATAGAACACATGTGTAAATCTTTAAAGGAGATATTTATGCCATAAATAATGACAAAGAATACATGTGTAAACTTTCAATGGTCATGCTCACCATACATAATATCATAGAACACATATGTAAATCTTTAAAGGAGATATTTATGCCATAAATAATGACAAAGAACACATGTGTAAACTTTCAATGGTCATGCTTACCATACATGATATCATAAAACACACGTGTAAATCTTTAAAGGAGATATTTATGCCATAAATAATGACAAAGAACACATGTGTAAACTTTCAATGGTCATGCTTACCATACATGATATCATAAAACACATATGTAAATCTTTAAAGGAGATATTTATGCCATAAATAATGACAAAGAATACATGTGTAAACTTTCAATGGTCATGCTCATCATACATAATATCATAGAACACATATGTAAATCTTTAAAGGAGATATTTATGCCATAAATAATGACAAAGAACACATGTGTAAACTTTCAATGGTCATGCTTACCATACATGATATCATAAAACACATGTGTAAATGTTTAAAGGAGATATTAATGTCATATATAATGACAAAGAACACATGACTGTGTAAACTTTCAATGGTCATGCTAACCATACATGATATCATAGAACACATGTGTAAATCTTTAAAGGAGATATTTATGTCATATATAATGACAAAGAACACATGTGTAAACTTTCAATGGTCATGCTCACCATACATAATATCATAAAATACATGTGTAAATCTTTAAAGGAGATATTTATGCCATAAATAATGACAAAGAATACATGTGTAAACTTTCAATGGTCATGCTCATCATACATAATATCATAGAACACATATGTAAATCTTTAAAAGAGATATTTATGCCATAAATAATGACAAAGAACACATGAGTAAACTTTCAATTGGTCATTCTCACCATACATGATATCATAAAACACATGTGTAAATGTTTAAAGGAGATATTAATGTCATATATAATGACAAAGAACACATGACTGTGTAAACTTTCAATGGTCATGCTAACCATACATGGTATCATAGAACACATGTGTAAATCTTTAAAGGAGATATTTATGTCATATATAATGACAAAGAACACATGTGTAAACTTTCAATGGTCATGCTCACCATACATAATATCATAAAATACATGTGTAAATCTTTAAAGGAGATATTTGTCATATATAATGACAAAGAACACATGTGTAAACTTTCCATGGTCATGCTGATGTCATACATTATATCCAAGAACACATGCGTAAATCTTTAATGTCCATGTCATATATAACAACCCAGAACATATTGTGTAAATTAAATGGCCATACTGATACCATGAATAATGTCCAAGAATACTAGTGTAATGGTGAATGATGTCATTCCGTCAAGACCGTTCCGTTTTCAATTTCTTCACCTATAAGTTGCTAAGAACCCACGTTTTCGTAAATACTTGTGAAGTGAATCATCTTGCCTGTCTGTTCTCATTTGGGAAAGCCGGTTTCTAAATAAACTTGGGAATTCTTTTTCGCATGCCTTGCTATCACAATGATATCTAAAAATGTCACACAGCCACAACAACATAGCAGGAAAGGGAAGTAATCCTGCTAGGATTCCTCAACATTCAATGTAGAAACTTTAAGTATTTGTATTATTTTCCTTATCAAATTGTGCAAGATTCGATATATTAATATTTTTGCTGTTTGTTTTCTTCTCGTTCCACCCGTTTTCGTCTGACAGAAATAATGTATACAATTATGCACATGTGCTGTAAACGTTTCCTGAAAACCCAAGTGAAGACGGTATCTAAAAATACCACCTCTTGCGATAAAATAAGATCGTTGTTTACAAAATTAACCTGTTTAAACGGTCTGCAATATCTGCATTTTTAATGTTATTTTTCTTTTCTGTACAGTCATGAGCAGGGATGGGATAATCTAGTTCTACATTAGTTTAGAAATTTGTGTTGTTATCTTAATGGTAGAAGACAATTTATTTTAGAAAGTTAAAAACTCGATCTCTGAAAGAGTCTCTTTAAAGTGTTATAACAAAATAAGAAGCTGGTGAACTTAGTTAACTCTTCACCGATTTTTCAATTGCCCTAAATCAATATAGAACATAGGGATCAGATGTCAACTGCAGTCACAGTTCAATTTTCAGTATTACTACATTAGGGAAAATATGTTGTAAGAAAATTAGAAATTACACAAATTCTAGCAGCAACTATTTAAAAAGTCATCCACAGTAAAGACGCATTAGACAGGAACCAATACAGAAAGTGTTGGGATTACATGTCTTACAAAGTGTGGTGAACCCTGCAATCCCATCTATAAAACCCATTGAAATGTTTATTTCTCATATATCTCTCCTCATTTGCAGTCTGCCACAATGAAGACATGCAAGTTTCCAAGGGATTCAAAGCATCTATTACAATGATCATGCAATTTGAAAATAGTAAAATATTTCGTCAAAAAATAGAGGAACAAAGGGGAATGGCTCAGTTTCTACATCTAGCAATAACAATTACAAAACTATCCTGCAGCTAAATAGTACAGAATTTCAACCCAAGTATAGATGACACATAAAATGGGGGAAATGTTTTGTATGGTTAAACCCAATACCAAACAATAACAACAGTTGACTAGTTTGTTGCAGACAACTCTGAAAAAAATTGTGGGAAAAGGAGAAATTGCTCTTAACAGTAATTTCTCCTTTTCCCACAATGTTTTCTGCCCCACAAGAAGATTTTTTTCCAATTATGTCACATTTTGAAATGTCGTCTGCAACCTCTTTCCGTTTGGAACAGTAAACAATTTGGCGTCTGGTAAAGGATCAAGGTCAGACAAACCTGTGATTGTAACCATCAAATAAAATGAGAAGTTGGTTAAAATGATTGTTTATTTCTCATATTTCTTTCCTCATTTACAGTTGGGGACACGTGGAGAGGGGCAGGTTTCTAGGAAAGCAAGGTGTTGTGACAGGAAAGCCTTGTCATTTACCTGTCATCTGTTGGCTTCAGGATGACTTTATGATGTGATAATTTTACAAAAAGTGTTTTATACGACAGTCACCAGTCAGCTGATCTGACAGCATGGACAGTGTATTGGTCTAGTCCTGGTTTCAATTACCCATTCCCTCAAATAGAAAACCTAGGGAATCTTTCTGACAGAAACTGCCAATTACTTTATAATTGTCATGAGTTATTGCTTTAAATTTGGACGAATTGCAAATTCCCATATTTGGGAATGGTATGATGTTTTTCTCCATAATACTTCGCTTTGATATGTTACAGCGAAATATGTAGAAAACCACACTGATGACAGGAGAAACTGCCTGCCACAACCAATATCTTCTGTTGTTTCAAAGGTTTCTAGTTATAATCACAAAGGAAAATGTAGAATTTTAGTTTTAGACTTTGTCTCGCTAATGCTTTCAATTTTGGACCAATTATAAATTCCCATATGGTGGAGCTTAAGGCAGAATACCTATAATCCCCCATTTTAAACTGATTCTTTCATTGGATCGCATTGGTCATGCTTGGTATACATCAGTCAGGGCCGTAATGATTCAATGTAAAGCGTATAGTTTTGGCCCAGACTGATGTATACCAAGAACGGCAAAAGCAATCCAACGAAAGAGTGAGTTTCAAAATGGCATATCATATCATGGCTTAATTCAGCTATTTTAAGATTGTGAATACATGTCTCAGCATTTTTGGAGAAGTGTAATGGAAATGCTAGCAGCTTCTTTTGAAAATTGTGAATAGAAGAAAAAAAGACTAAAGTTAGAGGTCATAAAGGCTTTCAGTTCAATGGAGGTAATAAATGCTTTCTACGCTACTGCTGGAAATTATTTCATGCTCTTCTGTTTGTTAGACAAGGGATGGCATTGATTTGACATTTAAGCAGACATACCACCACTTTCCAACTAAGCTTGATACAAAAGGTATGATTAGGGGACATGTGAATTTTTCAGCTAATAGAAAGAGCTGTCCATTTAGTATTTGACATTTTTTATAACCCTTTTAGCGAAAATCTTTAGGCACAATCTTTTTTTTTCTTAAGAGAGCTTTGAAACACACAAACAATGTCAGAGATGGAAAGAAAGTAAAGACCCTTTCTCATAGCAGCTATGTCCTCTAACAGTTCTAAATAACAAATTACTTTCTGAAGTCTAAGATCTAGTTAACCCTTAACCAAATGCCAAATTTTTGACTGTCCCAAATTAAAAGAGTTTGCAGACTACATTTTGAAATGTGATGTAAGAGAAAAATAATCTTCTGATAAGATAGAAGACATTGTGGAAAAAAGGAAAAATTGCTCGTTAAGAGCCAAAAAAAACCAATGTTTTCAAGAGTTGTCTGCAACAAATAAGTCAAATGTAGTTATTGTTAAATGTTAAGGTAATTGGTTAAGAAAGATTGTCATTTATATTTCTAGCTTATCAAATTAACTTGTTCTGCTTTGGTGAGGTTTCCAAAAAGAAATAAACATAATCATTTCTACATCTGACATTTAAATATCCAAGGAAAAATCTTTGGAAAACTAAAACTGTCCCAATCAACAGCAGCAGCAGATCAATATCAACAGGTGTAAAAGAAAACTGCACTTTCTATAGTTTTAACCCATTACCAAACAACAACGACATTTAACCATATTGTTGCAGACGACTCTGGAAAACATTATGGGAAAAGGAGAAAATGCTTGTAACAAGCACTTTTTTCCTTATCCAACAATGTTTTCAGGCCCTTCAGAAGATTATATTCTGATTTTCATCACAATTTGAAATGTTGGATGCAAAATCTTTCAATTTGGGACAGTTTAGAAATTGGCATTTGGTAAAGGGTTAAGTACCAAGAGTAAAGCTTAATTTGCATGTTTGAGCAATCTGGGCTTTTGTCACAGAATTTTCTAATGCTTTCTGGTGAAACATTTCAAATGAGACAACATCAGTTAAAATCTACATCAATCATTAATAGAACTAAGAAAAAGGATGAAAGAAATCAGAGCTGTATGCATCACTATAAATGGAACAGCATTGATTTTACATGGTAATAAACCCCCTTTGAAGAGATGATTAATCCATAACTTTATTTATACCCGTTTCATCTAGATTCAAAGCAGAAAATTCTATATAACATTGAGAACATCGAAAATAGAATAGAATAGAATGAATTAGAAAATATTTTTGTAGACAAACCCTTTGACCAATAATGCAATGTACTGTACATATTATGATAGATACATGTTAATGAGTAAAATCTGTTCTTCAGTTATAAGCTAGATTGTTTATAACAAGCAATTGTTCCTTCAGTCCAAAATGGTGTCAGCCTTACACCAGCATGTCTTTTGAGCTTGAAAAGTTCCAGAGAAGCAAATAGAAAGTTATTTTGAATCAGAATAAGTAGCTATGATTCAACCTCATTTAAGTAGGACATGCTATTCAATGAATTGCCCATAGTAAATAATTTGTCCATTAATCACAATAGTTCCTACCCCAAAGACAATGTGTATGTTGCCATGAGCCAATATAATTGTAATCTGCAGTGCATCTTAATCCACCCCAGAACAATACACGCAGCATGTTTTTTTTTTTCGAATTTCCACCAGGACACCATGAATTCTGGGTGTCCAAACACCAGTGTCTTGCTGCTATTCAATGTGTGAAAATTGTTATGCAAACAGAATAGCAACTCTTGCAATTAATCTTAAACAATTATGTTTGAAATGTGTAATAAATAATATCTAGTTTTATCGTGTTTTTTAGAGAGGTACGTTCATATATATTTCTGTACATACATCGATCATGAAGATGTAAGGTTCAACATCACAATGTTCTAATATCAAACCATATACAGAAGAAAAATGAACATGAATAAGATGAACAATAAATATAAATATATCTAATAATTACAAGTATAATTCATTTGGGAAAATTGACCCAATTATGTCCACCTAAATCTGTATATCGCAGTGCTTTGTGTTTTAAAATCTCTAGCCAATGGGTTGGGCCTGACATAAACCTTAAGCACTGATAGATTAACACCAATAAGAACATATGTAAGAGAATGATATCAACAATTTGTATTGATATGTTTTGTCTTAAGATGGTCTCAGCCATGGACTCTCCAAACATGGTCTGTGTTTATTTATGTATGGAATCATTCTCAATATAAACCCCATGGGACCCAATACAGCTAATATTTTCTAGAGCTAACCTGTCACCGTCACTGGGAGAATTTCAATAAAGTCTGTCCTATACTTAACCCTTTACAAAACACCAAATTCTCGACTGTCCCACATTGAAAAAGTTTGCAGACAACATTTCAAAATGTGACAAAGTTGAAAAATATTCCTCTGAAAGGGCAGAAAACATTGTGGGAAAAGGAGAAATGGCTTGTGACAAGCAATTTCTCCTATTCCAACAATTTTTTTAAGAGTTGCCAACAACAAACTCAGGCCATATGTTGACATTGTTTGGTAAAGGGTTAACTCTCGCATTCACTATTTCTGCTCATGTAGAAAAAATTGCACAAGACAGACTGGAGTAGAGAACTTAAAAACATTTGTGCTAAAAAAACCAAATCATATCCATGGATTCAGCAAATGAATAAAGGCAAATATTCATTAAAACATAGTGCATTGTAACAAAATCAACATTTTCAAATTTTGATGTAGTAATATATATAATACAGGCTGGGATGATTATGTGACCAATGTTCACGAAAAATGTCCAAACAAGATGGATGTGCCACAGGTGGGTGTAGGACAATTCCCCACTAGGACGATTCCCCACTAGGACAATTCCCCACAGGACAATTCCCCACTAGAACGATTACCCACAAGGACAATTGCCCACTGGGACAATTACCCACTATTTGATATAAAACATATTTTCAAATAAATTATGTTTTTTATTTATAACGTAGATTTTGCGTTATTTTCGTAATCTGTAATAATTAACAATGAAAATAAGAGCGGAAAATTATCAAAATAGAGATTTGAAGCATTGTTCCTTTTTTGTCTGCAAAAATATATACTGATAAAAGAATTGTACAGAATGCAGCCATGTAACAATTTATTATCAGTAGTATTGCAAAAGTCAAGTTGATATCAATGACCAATTAATTGGACAGTTGATTCAAAATGTTAACGTAATATGAAATACTTTACTTTAAATGCTTACATATTTCAAGTAGATGGAATGTGGGGTCTAATGGGATAAAATATAAGGAAGCATAGGGATGATAAAACAATAAAAAAAAATTAAGAAATGACGAATTAAGATGTGAAAATCCATCACAGACTGAAAAACATGTACATTATTGATATATCAAATATCAATTAAAGACCTCGTTAGCAAGGTATAGCTAAAGGATGATTAAAGGTGTGGAGCAAAGCAATCGTTTATTCAATCCAAATCCAAAATTAAAAAGCTTACCAAAATATGAATTCATCAATAAATCTGTTTTCAATTGCCTAAATCAATAAATAGGTTGATTATTATTGATAGGATAATTGAATTGCAATTCATTCTTTTCTACATTTACATTATGCACAAATAATATGCTTAAATCCATGATAACTGATGTTTTATTAATTTTAATTCATTGCCTCAATAGTAAAGATTCATGAACATATTAAAAGATATATTTCATTGCTATTATTTATTAAAAGTGGGGAATTGTCTTCATTCTAATTACAAAAAGATTTGTGAATGGACCAATCTTTTGACCTTTTTCCAACCATGTGTTATTTGTTTGGCTATTGTAATATAAATATATTTTCATGTGTAAATTGAAGATAATGGTTTGAAAATATATTTTAATACTTCTTTAATTCAGATTCTTGAAAAAAAAAAAGTTTTATGAAGATTTCATTTTACCAGTGGGGAATTGTCCTATTTGACACAAATGTGGGGTATTGTCCGGTGGGTAATTGTCCAGTGGGTAATTGTCCTGTGGGTTATTGTCCTAGTGGGTTATTGTCCTAGTGGGGAATTGTCTGTACCCCGCCACAGGTATGTTTGATTTTATTCAACAGATTACTTTTGTTTTTCACTACTTTATATACACCATGCTCCAACCATCATCTTTCCGGTTCTGGTGGTATAAGACAACCCATGGTTTATGACAGTATTAAGCTAACACCCTGTAGAGAAATCGCAGTCCATGGGTGAAGTATTAAGGTCATTCTCATCCCTCGACCTGAAATTCTCTGCAGGGTCTTGGAGCTAACATACAAACAACATTCAGGAGCTAACATAGAAACAACACACACCAGTTGTTGAGGACAATTTATTGTCGGAACATGATATATATAAAATATAAAAAAAAAAGTATTCTGCGGGAAAAAAATGTACAAATACCTGTTTATTTATGTGTTGTGCCATTTGCAATTTGTTTTACATCGTAAACATTGATCACATGATCACCCTGTCTGTAATATAAGACTTCAGAAACCCCTCACACAGAACAAATTGAAAGGGCAACTGCTAGAGATTGAAATCATGAATATGTGCTTACCTACAAATTTACAAACAAGTCCTAAAATAGTACTCATTCTATGGGTTTCTTTATGTAGTAATTAATTTTCAAAAGCAGACAGTCTTTGCAGGTAATACCAGATGTTTTGACCATCCATCCCTGTACATGTATTCTGTATTCTATATTCACAGTTCAACACCAAATAGTTTAAAATGTGTACAGTTCATAACTAGTGGTAATATGAATGACTGATTTCTTGGAGATTTTTATTCTTAAATTCAAAAGCTCAACAAACAAAATTCATTGTTCTAATTCTATACCACTTATTTGCTGTCGAAAAACTTGAAAACTTAAACAGAATAATGAGTTGTTATATAAATGTTAAATCATATGAAATGAAGCAAACATTTATGCTTTCATTGACATACGAAAATAAAATACATAAATCAAAAAATCATTTCACTTTTGTATGCAAATAGCAAGTTATTTCATAAGAAATGGATGCTGTATTCATTCCTTATAAGTAAGTGATGTTTTATAATCAGTGACGTATGTTTTAGAAGTACTACAAAAAAGCATAGTATCTTTAGGCCACTTTTCCTGATGCTTGCTTATAATAAGTTGGTTTTGATAAATCTGCTACAAATTGTTTGGAACCTGGAAAGGGTTGAATATTTCAAATGTCTAGCCCTATCTAAATATAACAAACTATAGACCAACATGTTTGTCCATAGGACAATAGAGCAAGAATGCACATTCATTAATGCAGTGTTGTTCAGGCACCAATAAATCAAGCCAAAGCTATGATAGCAACAAAGTTTCCTCAATAAATTTTCCACTAAACCCTTGATATGCAGGGAACTTTATAATTGGTTAAAGATAAAAATTGAAACAGTCAGCACATCCAACTAAAATTAGCAAAAAATGGTATATTTTTCAATAGGGCCAGCAATGTTTTAACCATTTACGGTACATAAGGCAAGCAGTTTTGAACTTCCCTGGAGCAAGGGGTGTTTGAAAATACTCTGATAGAAGTTGAACATTCTCATGATGATTCCAATTTTCATGGAAATGAATTCAAATTAATCAATTTAAAATTGGATTTTTTTGTTAGACTTGAAACATTACCTAAATGGATAAACTCTAAATTTCATATCGAGGGTTGGGCATTTAAGAAACTTGTGAAAAAAGGACACAATCTCATTAATATTGTCTCATATTTTTTCAACGCTCTCTTCCAAACATCACAACGAAACTTATTTCTAAATTCTTTAATTCACAGTTGTCAGCTGTCCAATCAAGGTATGTCACAAAATTCAGTATGAAGGGCTTGGTAAACATGTTTTATAAAATTATTTGATGCAGGTGTATATCAATGAATTTAACACGACATTATGCTAAAGGAAAACAATTAACCAGAACATGCATGCATTTCTTAATTTTGATGGTAAATCAATTTGTTCTTTTATCATGACATATCTTTTCACACATGAGTAGTTCGATTCAATAAGTGAACAAACTAATGGTGTTTTAAGGTTATATAGCGCGCATTATGATGATGTGGTTAAATGTATATTGAATTATTTACAGGCTAAAATGTAGTTGGTTTAAGAAAAATAAATAAGAATTTGTAATCAATGAATGATAATAAACAGTAACATTTGTAATGAATGTATGATATTCAGTAAAAAGTTTGTAATGAGTTAATGATATTGATAGTAGTTTGGTTCAAGAGAATTAAAAGTCTTATTGAAAATTTGATAATTCAAATGACATCAGAAAGAGTTGCTCATCTTTAGGTTGAATCTCATAATATTTAAAAATGAGATGTTTGAAGGATTAAGAAACCCTGTGGCTAGTGTTACTGTTGTTTGCATTTTAATTTTCAATTTGATAATATAACTGTTTTCTAACCATTGCTGAGATTTTGGGTCTAGCCTGCAGTAATCAACTTTTTAATCACTATGGGAAAGGAAACAACTGCTGATACATGCCATTTCATATCATTAAGGTAGAATACCCATAATCCACCATTTTGAATTACTTTCCTTCGTCGGATTACTTCTGTGTTTCTCTGTATACATTGCTTTACACCGAATAGCTCCGCCTCAACCGATGTATACCAAAAATGAACAAAGTATTCCTACAAAAGAACGAGTTTCGGAATGGATTATTAAGGGTATTCTTCCATAAAAACAGTTTCAACCTTACTAGAGTAAAATATTTTAATTATATAAATGTTTCATTGTTGTCAGCAAATTTCCTGATTCAATCTTAATGAAACTTAACTTGAAGATTTACATCAAAATGAAGGTGTAGTATAGGGTGATAAAACCATTGTAATGAACATGACATCCGTTCCATGTTGGTGTTTTTGTTGGTTTTTAATTGTTTTAACTTGTAACCATGACCACTAATGCCATCTCATAGCATATACAAAACACTTTACCCCGTTAGAAACATTTGAACTGACATAAAATCATAGCTTCTGCCGGGGGATAAGACCAATTTAAGAGAAAACAAAAAACTTCTTGAATTAATTCTAGGGAGATAAAACCAAGACTTTGATACAGATTTTTTTTCATGAGAGTTTGATAACCTTCCCTTACATTAAGATTTTTTTAGTTATTTATTTAGATCCATTTTTGCAAACACTGGAATATAAAAAAGTTGAAAGATTTTCCTCTGATCGGAAGGGAGTTTGTAAACATGGGGTTAACAATTCTGAGTTATACTATGACATTCCTGGATTCACCAGCATGGGGGACTGGTAGGGCTCAAACCCGGGACTCCCAAGTTCAAAGAGCACCATCTTAACTACTGCGTCACTCAGGACCTTCAACCTTCCACATATGTTTTGTGAATGGCATTTGACTTGTTAACCCTTATAGTGCTGGAACCCACTTCATGCTTATGCAAACAGGTTTAATCCAGGCCAGCCGCCAAGGAAATTAGTGGCTGGCCAGTGATATAACCTGTTTGCTTCTCTCTGTATATTTCCTCAACAAAATTAAGCAGATATTTAAGGTTTTGGAAAGCAGATGACACAAAAATCTATTTTCAGAAAATTACCAAGCATTCTATAAGGATTAAAGTTTAAAAATTATGCAGATCACATTTTCAAGCAAGATACGTTTTAGGAACAAACCATTGTAAAAATGAGTGAAGTGCTCTGAGCACTCTCTTCTTTGTCACAATGGTTTCTGATATTTTCCTGCTATACAATGGTTAACACAATGAATTTTGGGTTAAATAAAGAAAAAAACGAATTTCCTATGATAAAAAAGTTAATATTTTTGAAAGAGGTTTTGATGTCCCTGCAGGCAATACGAAATGAGAATCTACGGTTTAACAGATAAACACTTTCACAACCAATCAGAAAATCCAATTTACTTTTTATTTATAGAAAACTCTTTTATTTTACAAAGAATGTTGAACCTTATCTTGTAAAATGATAGGAAGGGCCTTCTCAGTGCAGGTGACAAAAAAAATTGCTTAACACGAAACATAATTCTTTTTTTTTCATGTCTCAATGCACCGTTCAACTTTCAAGTCTTTATCATTTTTGATTTCTTAGCATTAGTACAAAGAAATCTTTAATTTGTAGTTTTACCAAACAAGATATAGAGGGTTACATACAAGTCTTTAGTAAGTACTTAATAAAGTTTAGAACTAACTATGGTATTGCACTGAACCTTCATTATTAATAAGCTGACATCCTGAAATAGTTTTTAGTTAAAGGCTTTTTATACTATTTACCTTTTGTGACATCTTGGAGAATTTATGTTTCATTGCTGATATGGTAGTGTTATGCACTATGAACAATTTCTATCAGTATTTCATCTTAATCATGACAATCAGTACAATCATCTATGCCTTTGTTATTTCATAATCAAAACAACATAATATGTTTTACCATCTAAATAACCACAGGCTCTCTTACTTGAACAAAGTTTTAAATGTTGAGAGACAATAAACTATGCTGCTATGATTTCATTCAACAATTGACAGAATCTAAAATGTGATTTTTTTTAATCCAGTACCCCTGTACTCAAATTCAGACATGTTACGTGTTAAGCAATCCGAAAGCTGGACCTGGATTATTATGTTGAAGACTTATCAAGATGCAACAATCATAGGGCAGACAACTCCAATCTGAACTCATCTCGTTTATAAAGACACCTCTAAAGTACCAGGGAAGCTGCCATATTGTTTCTCGCAAGACTTATTTCAGTGTACTTTCGTTTTCAAATTAAGATCTTAGATGTAAAAGCTAAATAGTTATTTAATTAGATTAAAAAACATCACATAATTTCACAATCATGAATGAGCTACAAATCAAAAACAATGATCTAAATTGGCGTTCAACCTCTCCATAAATATTGAACAACTCAACATGAACAATCAGAGGAAATGTGGTATTAGCAGGGACGATGCACCCCAAATTTGTAACCCTACACTTATATTCAAGGTATTTTTCTCAGATCACGAAAAATACCCGAGTAGTAGCAATTGCAGACAACCCTTTTGACGATTCCCTGTTCACCAGTCTAATTACCAAGTCATGGGTTCAATGCAAGCTAAAGTAATTGCTTCACAAAAATGAAGCACTTACTATAGTATTGCAATGAACTGTCAATGTGAGATGCATGATTGAGAGCCAAGTAATTAGTGTTACCCATTTGACAAGTTTCACAGGGGGCATCAATAACTAGACAGGTGACAGTTGTAAATTGGGTAACTTGTCAAACATTCAATTTGTCCACCAATCCAGTTTGTCTACTCCCATTCACAGGCCATCAGTCATCAAATCTATCATATGCCTTTAACAAACAAGATTTGACAAGTCTGTTGCAGACGGCTCTGGAAAACCTTGTGGGAAAAGGAGAAATCGCTTGTGACAAGCAATTTATCCTTTTCCCACAATGTTTTCTGCCTTTTCACCGGCCTCAGTCATCAAATCTATCATTCATGCCTTTATTAAACAATAACGATATTTGACCAGTTTGTTTCAGACGACTCTTGAAAACATTGTGGGAAAAGGAGAAATTGCTTGTGACAAGCAATTAATCCTTTTCCCACAATGTTTTCTGCCCTTTCAGAAGATTACTTTTCAATTTAATCACATTTTGAAATGTCGTCTGCAAACTCTTTCAATTAGGGACAGTACTGTAGCAAATTTGGCTTTGGTAAAGGGATAAACACAATGAGAGTTCAGAGCAAGACTACAGTAACATTTATACTTTTGTGAAGGACTCACTATTGTCTTGCACTGAAGTTGCAGATAGATTTTTGTGTAGTCTGCTTTCCAAAACCTTAAAAGCATACTAACGCTAAGAAAAATGCAAAGCTGGGTAATATGAGTTATGATAGAATATGTTGAAACATAGCAAAAAACCACCGGATCATGACAGTAGAACGCCTGCACTATTTATCATCTGTTTTTCAAAGTGCTGTTTTCACAAATTTGGTGCCCACCAATTTGACTTCATTGTTTACATTCGAGTTACATCTAAGATAGCAAGGAGTGCTCGGATTAATGTGTGGCGATCACCTTGTGAAACACTTAAAATACTGTCATTTATCCAATATCAACAACGTGAACATTCAAAATGGAGAAATTTTTGGGTTTTATTGGTTCCCAACTTTCTCGGCTGACCTAATTTAAAAGTATCATGTGAACGTGTAACAGTCTCAATTCCTCTGTAAGAGGGAACTTAAAGTACTTTTCAGTTACTTTTCAAATATTCTAGAACTTTCACAATTTAAGTGTTAATCAGCGCAAGTATGGCTTTAAATATATGCTTAATTTTGATGAGGAAAGATGCTCAGAGAAGCAAACAGGTCAAATCACAGGTCAGTCGCCAAATCACTTGGCGTTTGGCCTGGATCTTACCTGTTTGCAAAAGCATGAAGTCTGTCCCAGCACTATAGGGGTTAATCCTTTTTCCCCAAGGTTTTAAAATGCAGCAATCTTAAACATAGTAATCAATCAAACCAAATCAGTATGAAAATTCGTCCCCAACAGACCAATAATATCTGGTCCTTGTTTGAAAAAGGAATCATTAAGACTGCAAGACGACCTTCTACATCTTAAAATGAATTAACATTGATAACTACAATTTAGGGTGCTGGGTACCATTTTACTAAACAATTTAAGGAAAATATTTGCGTTAGTCATAACTGATACACATGGATAGTATCTTCAATGAAAGTACAATATTGCAATGTGACATGTCATTGGAAGCGTCTCAGAGAAACAATTCCAATGATGTGTTACTTTGCAATATTGCTTCGCCCAGTATTAAAGTAAGAGGAATTGTTGTTTTAAACTTACGCAAATCTTAAGCGTAAACTGTTTAGTAAAACGGTACCCTGCTCCCTTTTGTATATTATTACTGTCAATGAACTAAGAAAAAAAAGAGACCTACTATCTATTCACAATATTGAATCTACTCTCTATTAACAACTTATGTCTATAATTTTTTAAGACATCAAGATATGTCTGCAGGCAAATAAGGCGTTTACAATTGTCAAATTGAAATCTTGGGAATAATCTGTAAAACAGTGACTTTTAAGATGAGCTTACACTGGAATACCTTCATAATAACAAAGAAATGATTTCAGTTTGTTCAATAAGGAAATGTTACAGTATTTTAACAAATTCCCGTATCTTACTCAAGCAGAAATAGGAGCATCAAAATGCTGGTTAAACAGCAAAAAAAAAGAATGCGACTAGATTCCTTTTATCTTGGTAGGAAACATGAAAACGAATGTGTCACATTGAAAATACAATGGCTGTTAACATATTACCTCATAACGGAGATTGTGTGACTCTTACAGCAGGGTATGCAACATACAATATACTTTTCCCTTGTAATAGTGTGTAGATGCCATTGTACAAAAAGAGGAAATTACTTGCAATGAGCAATTTCTTCTTTAGTATGAATTGCTTCCAGGGTAAGGGCTATAAATTGTGCAGTGATATGGAGAAAAGAGTTACGCTAATTATAAACATAGTTTATACTAGTTTTCATTCAGTATTTAGGCAGTGTATCAGGAAGCTCTTATTGCATAAGGAGAAAATAAACATTCTCTCAAAATTTCTGTTCCCTCTCAATCTAAAGCAAGGATCTTTTTAACCTACTTCGTCCTCAATACTATATCAAATAAAGAATTGATGCAAGATGCCATATTTCTATATTTTGTTTTGATTGCAGTAATATCGCAATGCCTGTCAGATAGGTTTTGAATGATGTTATAGGGGGAGCCGCATACCTTTATAGCTCTGGAACTGACTTCATACTTATGCAAACAGGTTAGATCCAGGCCAGCAGTCAAGTACATTGGCGGCTGGCCTGTGATCTAACCTGTTTGCTACTCGGGATTTCTTGACTCACCAATATTAGGCAGATTTTAAGGTTTTGGAAAGCGAATGACACAAAAATCTATACTTAGGAAATCACCCAGCAATCTAAGTGTTTAAGCGTAGATTTTCTGAACAAGTGAACTATGCTATCACCAAAAACCCTGACATTTCACAAATATCTGTAGGAATTACTGAAAACATGATAAATGAATTACTATGAAACCAATCTCAAATCAAATTGTTTTCTACAAACTCTTTCAATTTGTGACAATAATTTCTATGTTTAGTAAAAAGCTTAAACCATTCCTAGGAAGAAGCTCGAGTATATAAATGTATGCAAATGTTATGACTTGAAAACAGCATGTAAATGTATGCCGATGTGCACATTGACACCATAAAAATGTCCCCCTCAAACATCTCAAGTCGTCATAAGATGTCATTTAGAAACCATGTTAGACATGTTAAAAAACAATTCTTTGAATACATATTCATAAAACCCTTATTTCGTTTTCTGGTACATTATCAGTCATCCATCATAAGACAATTTTGCAGACAACATCTCTAATAAACTTGTTGATATTTCAATGATAAAGGAGAGAAAAAGCTAATCAAAAAGAAAAAATACAGAGGTGAAACTTTACCTGTTCCAGAATTATAATTCTTACAACTACAGGAGAAATGCAAAGCTAGGGCTAGATAGGTAAATGGCATGTTATTGTTTAATAATAGGCTTTACAATTATTAACAACATTAAGGGGTAAATCTTTGACAGAAAATACATTAAAACATCAATGTTTGATGATAGAAGTAAGCTCCATGGTGTATGCTGCATGACATTAAATGCATCTATGGAATATACAAATCCTGATGGGCTCTAAAAAAAATCTGTCCAAAGTTTATCAAGCAATACTCTCACACAATAAAGGCACTTTTTGAGGTTATTACTGATTTGTCATTAGCCTTTTTCATATAGAACATAAGATTAATTTTCATTTGCCAAGATTAACCTCAATGACAACTACCTTACATATAGAACAGATCTAGCAAAGAAAAAAACTCCATCATATATCTGCTCTGATTCTATGCTCATTCACCAATAACTCACTCTTAAATCACAAATCACTGATAAATCACATCGTGATTCAGAAACGGGAGAAAGTCTGTGTCAATTCCGTCAAAGAGAAAAATCCCATAATTCCATTTTCCGTCTCCTGTACACTTGCACCATTTCCACCCTGTATGAGACACGAGACTACCTGATAATAGTGTCCCTATGGTCCTGCAAGACTCATTGATCCCAGCTACAGAGGGGAAGATAAAGGAATAATACATGGATCACAGACAGTTCCTTTTTTATAGAATTTATCAATAGCTCTTATCTTGTGGGTACTCGTACATCTTGCCTTGTCTTATAAAAATGAACGGGATAGAGTTTAATGGTGTAGAGAAAAAATATAGAACTAAGTATGAGGAATAGGCCGCTTATCTGAAGCCTTTCAGTTCTATGCATATCTACGGATGCCATATAAATTGAATCATCAACTATTGACTCCCAACAGAAAGCATGGTTTATAGCATGTGCCTAAACAATTGTCTCGGGTCAGCAGAATTACAGTAAGTAATGAGAAAATCTGAGATCTGATATAACAATCTTTATCATAAGATCTCTAAAAATGAAAAATTTCTGCCTTAATTCAGGGCTTTTTTTCTATGATTTGGGAAGAGGCCCAAGCCTGTTTGGGAAATTTTATCGCTGAAATTGCTGAAATGGGAAGCCAAAAAGCTGGTATGACTTTGAACTTTGGGGAAAACTACATGATTTTAAAAGATTTTCAATTGGGAAGAAGCCTTTTATAGGCCCCTGTTATATAACATGAAAAAGCCCTGTAAATACTCCTCATTTCTCCTTTAAACCCTTTAATTATCAGGAAAGACATGAAGTACCCATGAAAATGAGTTGATTAACACATTCCCACCCAACGCCACATTTTTGTGTCTTGCATTTGTGAGTTAAAAACCTGGGTACTGTTTTACTGAGGGATTTTGCATTACTCAAAAAGGATACACATGGATATCATTTCCAACATCTAAACAAAAGTACAATGAATCTCAGAGAATTGATTCCAATGATGTGTTAATTTGGAATAATGTTTTTCTCAAGTTTTCAAATAAGGCAGAATGTTGTTTTGAACTTGCGCACCTTCTCAGCAAAAACTAAGGTAAAACACTATCCTGGTCTAAGATCTTTGGAGTCTCAGGGAATGTCAATGACTTTATTATTCATTACTTTGGGATTAGCATGGTGACATCAATAATCCCAATTATCCCGTCACAATAGTTCAACAATTCCCCAACTACAGCGTATTGATCAAGTTCATAAACCTGCAACTGAAATCTCAAGGAAACGTGAGGAAATCATACAACTTGTGACGAGCATTTCCACCTTTAAATACAATAGTACAATTGAATTCATATGCCTGCAGTTGAAAGCTCAAGTAACAACTATGATGAAATCATACAACACTTGTGACAAACATTTTCTCCTTTAGACACAATAGTTCAACAATACCCCAATTACAGTGTATTGATCAAGTTCATAAACTTGCAACTGAAGTCTCAAAAAACAACTGTGATGAAATCATACAATACATGTGACAAACACTTTCACCTTTAGATACAAATGCATCATACAACAGTTCAACAGTTCCCCATTTACGGCGTATTGATCATGCTCATAAACCTGCTGCTGAAATCTCAAGGAAACATGAGGAAATCAAACAACTTGTGACAAGCATTTTCACCTTTCCATACAATAGTTCAACAAATCCCTAACAACAGGATCGATATAGATTGAATTCATAAACCTGCAGCTGAAATCTCAAAAGAAACAAAGAAACCAAAAAACATACAATCTCAAGAAATCACCGTGATAAAAACATACAACGCTTGTGAAGAGCAATTTTTCCCTTTAGTCACAATGGTATGTTGTTTACACAGAGTATCTTTGAGCAAATTATGAAATTAATTTGTTCTAGAAATTTGTATATCTGTTCATTTCACATTGTACCAGAGCAAATTAAAGTTTTAATATGAAGTGTTTTTTATAACAATCGGAATTCAGTTGATGTTAAACTGTGACATTAGCAAGAGACTTCCCTGGCTTTACTAGCTTGATAACAGGTAGCATCCCTGTGAAAGATTCCATAACTTGTTCATAAACCTCCTGAACATCCATGAACGACAAATGGCCATTTATGAACAAAGAGCTTTTTCATGAAATTCAAGATCAGGCTTATAAATATCAAGAGTTGAGGAGTTCATGAACTGATTCATGAAGCTGTTCTTGACGTTCATGAATATGTTCTTAAAATTAACAAACATGTTAATGAACAGCTCTGTGTTCATGACTGACCATTTTTGTTCATGAATGTGCATGAACAAGTTCTTGAATATTTTGCAGAGATGGTTAAAGTCTTGCTACACAAAATCTTTAAGATAAAATATCTTGAGACCAGTGTTGTTAAGGGGTTGTAATTAAGATATGAAGTAACAGATTCAGGTTGAAAGCCAACCGATTCAGCCAGACAACCTCCTCTTATCAGACTTTATGACTGGGCATGAAGGACAAATTCACAAGGCATTTTAACTAGGGATGGGAACGAATAGTGAAATCATTATTCGAATATTCGACTAGAACTATTCGAATATATTCGAATATTCGATTTTAGAATTCGTTTTGATGTCCGAATGTCTGCATGTCCGAATACTAGTACACTAGTCCTCTGTTCAAAACCTTTTGTGTATAGCCGATATCTGTATACATGTACGTGCATGCAATATCTTGCCATTCAAGTGATTCAGTAGGTTGGATGTTGTATTCTTGAATACAAAGTCCTGGTAACACAGGTTACAGGTCGCCTTCGACTTGTCGGCAGAACGAGTAAAATAATTCCAGACACGTGATGGAGACATTGTGATGTTTATCGAATAGATGTAGAAATTAGAATGAAGACAAGTTTGACAAATTATTCTGGAGAAAAATATACTTTCTAACACATTATTTGATTGGTCCTCGTGCATATGCAATCATGATTACGATTGGTTATTGAAAGAGTAATTGTTAAATTTCACGACAAACAAGTTACGTGATTGGTTGACACTGACAATTATCAATTAGCGTGATTGACTTGTTTTGAATAATAAGGAGCAAGTGCAGATCATTAAGGTGTTAGATTTAGCGGCTTAAAATCGATTATTTTCACACTTAGGAATTAATCGTTTTGCAAACTGTCAAAAGATGTGGTAATTTGTCACAGGTGTTTTACTGTGTGACATACGTTGTAAAAACATCGTAACTGCATCTGGGAGCTAGGCACGTTCTTCGATATTTGGGATCGTTTTAGAGGAAGAAAATGAAAATAAAACAACATTGTTTTTGATTAAATTTATGGTAAAGATACAGTAATATGGGTTCATTAAAATCGAATATTCGAATACTATTTTGCTATTCGAATATTCGACCCGCTATTCGAATATTCGAATATTCGAATATTCGTTCCCATCCCTAATTTTAACGAATGTTTGCATCGGCAATCGGTTCTTGAGTTAGTACCCACATCATTAAAGTGGAGAAACAAAATAGCAAAAAAAAAAAAAAACTTAACTGGAAGCCAAAAGAACAATCAATTGAAAATAGCAAGAGACACATAAAATAAAAATAAAAAATCAATCATCTACTTAACATCACCAACCTCAACAATAGATTTGATGGTTGTTTAATAGCTACTGGATACTTAAAAGTGTTTCATAACTATTAAAACAACAGCATCAACAAGATTTTAGATTATTGGTTACTATGAACAACGCATCTGAATGACTATCAGAGAAAAGGAAATCAAGGATCATGTTTTTATGACTACCAAAAACATTTTAAATATTTACCCTTAGAATGATGGATAATTTTCTAAAAAAAGATTTTTGTGTTGTCTGCTTTCAAAAAACCTTAAATACCTGCTTAATTCTGATAAAGAAAAATACTTAGAGTAGCAAAAAAGTTTTTAGATCACAGGCCAGCTGCCAATTTGCTTGGTGGCTGGTGTAAATTGGCGGCTGGCCTGTGATCTACCCTGTTTGCACAAGCACAAGTTTAGTAATTTCGTCCAGTACTGTAATACTCATGTACTACAAGTTGGACACTGTCTGAGTGATAAATGAAAGGTTTGACCAGCAATGACAGATTTGTAAGACATGACATAATAAAACTGTCTCTGTCTCTACTTCTAGTTGAAGGAACAATGGTTAACCCTTTCCCAAACAATAACAACATTTGACTACTTTGTTGCAGACGACTTTAGAAAACATTGTTGGAAAAGGAGAAATTGCTTGTAACATGCAATTTCTCCTTTTCCCACAAGGTTTTTGCTCTATCTGAAGAATATTTTTCAATTTCATCATATTTTGAAATGTCGTCTGCAAACTCTTTCAATTTGGGACAGTCGAAAATTGTTCTTTGGAAAAGGGTTAATGAAACAAACAAGGATGTGTTGTCACATCGAGTTATTTACTTATTTATGCATCTTGGTAAAGTGCCATGTCAGCATAATTTTATTCATATGACAACCCTAATCAGGTGTCTGGAGTAGCGCACTTGGGAAATCTTAACCTTTAGAATGCTGGGTAATTTTTTAAAAATAGATTTTTGTGTCATCTGCTTTCCAAAACCTTCAATATCTGTTTAATTTTGATGATGAAAGATACTCTGAGTAGCAAACAGGATGGATCACAGGCCAGTCACCAATTACTTGGCTGGTCTGGATCTTACCTGTTTGCATAAGCATGTAGTAGGTTCCAGCACTGTAAGGGTTAACTCTTTCTCTAACACCAGCACAGAAGATGTTTCTTGAAGAAGGTGTCATTTGAAAAATTGAAAGGTTCAACTTTTCCTACACTGGCAATAATGTTTTCAATATTTCTTTATTATTTGGATAATTTATACAAAATAGAGAGGTCTTTAATGTCAAACTACCATTTCATTTTAATGTACTCTGTAGTAAACTACTAAGAACATGTAAAGGAACAGACAGTTGTTTGCTCCTTCTTTATTAAGTATTGTCTATTTAATATTCAGGAGAAATTTAACACAGGGAATCTTACATACTATGAATACATAATATTCATGTTGATGCAGAACATCAAAGTACACACTTTTAGTTTCATTGTTTAAAATAATTTTCAGGAGAGACATAGTTTTATTACAAATTGAAATATCAATGTTTAAGAAATATCTATAAAACATTCAATGTTTGATAAGTAGAGTTTAACAGCATGTTGACAAATAATTGAGAATATGCTTAAAGTGGACAAATTCTACTTTTGTATATATCTATATTGTATATACTGATAAAGCATATAAGTTTTGCTTTTGATTGGGAAAAGGGAAAATCTCATTTCCAAATTAGCACAACGACTTTGAATAGATTTTTAAAGATGCTAGTCACAATATACCTGCAATATATATACAATGTATATCATGAGCGAGTACTGGATTTATCAGTCATCAAGACTCAAGTGTGGATTTCAGGACGTTCTCGGTAGTTTTTTCTGCACAATTCATCTGCGCAGCCAAGGGAGATAATAATCTGTTACCGAAGAGGTACTTGCATAATAGTAGGATAAACATTATTATTTGGATGAAGCCTTACTGTATGCAGTTTTTTTCAAAGGGTAATCATATTATCAAAAAAACAATAAATAGTTACTAGGATATTATATATTTCTCATGTATATTAAGTCCCCAGCTTCTATTTTTCAAGTTTAAAGTTATATTAGTCGTTTTTATAAATGTTTTTCAAATACAGTTACCATAGAAACTGTCATTTAACAGAAAAACTAACTCGTCAACATTTACTTTTTTTTGCATTTTTTATTTCAAGATTCAATTTTACTTCACATACTGAAAACTTAGAAAATTATATGAAAGGAATTTTTAAATATCTTTATCTTTTTTACGTAATATAGATATCAAGCTTCATTGTTTTTTGCCGAATACAAAAATTAGAAAATCCGATTTGGATTAAAAAAAAATGTTCAGATTGTAATAATTCAAAATGACATTGAATTATAAAGTATTGAATGTGTGAAGACATAATTTTCGTGTTAATAAACCTTCCAGAAATAACTTTATTACCTTTGAAGATGGTATGGTCATTTTGACAGTTTTGCCTCAAATGGTTACCATGGAAATCGCCATTTTACAAAAAAACTAACTCGTCAACCTGTTTTTTTCTTTTTCTTTTTGAATTCACAACACAATTTTAAATAACATATCAAAAATTTAGAAATTCCATGAAAGGATTATTTAGTTATAAAACTGTAGAAAATGTCCTTAATAAGCATCAAGCTCCAATCTCAAACAATGTATAATAGATTAGTTTTAAAATAAACTAATATACATGGACTTAATTTGGCTAAGGTTGGATAGTAGTTGTGGATGCTACAATGTCAAAACTAATTACATTCATCATTCTTCTCCTCCATTCATTTGAAGGTAGATATACATGTATCTGGAATTTCAACTCACCTTTAAACTCCCGATCATGCCAACAAAATAACTTATTCAAGCCCTTATGGTGACTGTAACTTATATCTTGACAGAGTTTGGTTAAGTGGGTTAATATTCTTATCTATTATAACCATATATAGGAAGGTCCTCTCTGATACCGTGCTACATAATTTTGCTGAGGTATTATGACAAAATGGGGATGATATCTTAAAAATCTGAAATGAGCCTTTTTATGGAAAGTTTCTGTCTATTTGCATAAAAAAATGCAGACCTTTGCAAAGTTATTTTCTTGGGGTATGTTCTTTCAAGGGAGTTCACTCTGGTTACTCCATATACATAGCTTATTTTAAGACCTGTGTTCCCTATTTTCTCTCTGCCCGCAGTTAATATGACATGATATCATGTAATTTTCAATCATAGATGTTTATAACAAATATTTACAATTTTGGGGTGAAATTGAATGATATTTAACACCTGGTAAGCATCGAAAGAATTCTTGATTTTAGGGTATGTTTGGCACACAAGCCCGAAGTAGAACATTTAAATAACTTCCAATTCGATGATTTGTAGCAGTAAACAACCGAAAGAGGACATGTTTTGTGCATGTTTTAAGGAACTACTGTGGTTTCACCCATAACATATAATACCAGCAAAGATGTTGCTTTATTCCTATGAATTATTTTCTTACTAATGGCTATTTCCGACACACCTGCCCTAAAAGACTACAGAAACCACCGCGAAATGGAGAAAACACTTTTAGAATATTTTTCTGCTTTTGTCACGAGTTTTACTCAATATTAAAAAAAGCTTTTTCTAATATTACTCCATTCTTGTCTCCTGATCTTGCTTTGGATTTGGACGAGTCACAAAACCACCATAGGAGAATGGACATCAGGATAAAGTAAACATCCATGACTAGATTGATATTGATCATATCAAACTAGCCATAAACTGATATATTAGCACAAGTCTTGAATAATTTGTGGAACTCTTTACTCATTTTTATCATTCATACATCAAGGGTTCAATGCAAGGCTATAGTAAGTGCTTCATAGACATGAAGCACTTACTATAGTATTGCATTGAACCCATGGACATGATATTTGGAACCGGTCATTTTGTTGAAGACATCTTATCATATCGTACTCCTCCCTGTACCGCATCATCAGTGAATTCCAAAATACACTAATTTGCATAAAACACACTATCTTTTGACTGTTTACCGCTAGAAACATTTGAATTGATAGCGTTTATCTCTTTCATGTAAATAAAAATGATTTAAACATTCTACCTCTGGCTTGGGTGCCAAATGAACCCTAAAATCATAAAAAGAATTTTCTGACGCTTACAGGTTGTTAAATATCAGTCAATTTCTCCCCCAAATTAACTCTTAGTATTTTTCTCAGATATTTAGGATTGAAAATCACATGTTAATGCGTCATATTAACTGCTCAAAGAGAGAAACTAAGAGACACCAAGCCTTCACAATGACAATGGAAAAAATAACTTTGCCATAGATCTGAATGATTTTTATGCAAATAGACAGAAACTTTACATATGAGGATCATTTCAGTTTGTAAGGATTTTTAAATATCAGCCCATTTTGTCAATACTGCAGCAAAAACACGGTATCGGGGAGAGGACCATCCTACTAAATAATGAGATAATGGTCATGATAAAAGATTATAACAAAATGTAATTCAAACCTTGTTTAATGTTTTGTCAAAGGCCCATAACTCTGTGCCTAACCAAAATGACCCACTGTAACCCTTGAAGAAAATCTATACTTTCATTGCTCTAGTGGGAATCATTTAATCTTAAAACCACTTTATCACAAACAGGATTACACCATCACCACAGCCAAAAACAAAGCTTTTATCGCCAGAAAAAAAAGTTTGGAGCCAACATTGATAATTGTTAAAAAACAATAATGATAACAACAGTTGAAGTAGATATCATTCTGGTAGAATAAATATATTCTTGGAAAGAAATGAAAGTACAAATAAGAGTTGTCTGTTTTTTTCCCCACTAAAATCTAAAAAGCTTGTCCACAGCAACTCAACCCTTGAATAAAAGGATGGTTTCCTAAAGGTTAAAAATTCAGAAAATAGCAGGTGCTCCTCTTTCCAATTGTTTTTAAACCTTGACATCTAAAAAGGTATTTCATAATGTTAATAGTTTAAAAAATATATAAATAGCTAAGAAACTTTATTTTCATCATCTTATAAGTTAATAGAGTTTTACCAAAAAGATTTTACAAAAATTGAGGACATACACACAAAATGTCTTTTTTTTTAATCTGGAAGAAACCATTGTGACAGAATTGATTGCTTGTTACATTTATTTTTTGTTTGTATGGCATTAAGATCCTGTTGCAGGTAACGATACATAGAGTTTAATCATCACTTTGTTTCATTTACAGGATTAATTCCTCAAGTGAAACATTACTTGCGTATAACGGACAATGTGTAAGCACATGTTTGTTGAACGCAAGTAAAATAGAAGGTGAGATATTTCCCATAAACAAATCAAACTGGTGATTAAATCATAATTACATAATACTATCAAAATATGAAAACATACCATTAAATCACATTCGTGTAAATTAATTCTCAATAGATGGGGAATTCCAAAGCTTAGAGTTCAAAAAGTAAATGTAGTTCTAAAAACATGCATATTGTTAACATTGACTATGGTCCGTTCTACGATGCTTTGGGCTGGTAAAATAGGGAAACAGGCATTTTAATAATTCTCACTGCAAATTATTTCTCAGTGAGAATTATGAGATTTACTTTTTCATTAAAACTGTGAAAATCCTTGCCAAAAATGTAACATAATGGATTATATGTTAGGGGCCATGTTACGGAGATCTCAGACCATTAACATTGAGAAATAGGACCTTGCACAAATTCAATTGACTTTGCAGATATTCAGTGGCAACTGTTTAGACAATGATTTTTCAAAAAAATGTGAATTTGAATCTTCCATAAATAGGACCAGAACTATAATTTACAATATTTCCATGAGAACGCTTTTATATTTAAGAACAAGTGTGACACCGAAATTGAGAAGAATCACCCGTAAACACTTAATCATATCAAGGATTTAGGGCAAAACTATAGTAATTGCTTCATAAACATGAAGTTAATGATTCACAAGGGATTTTAACAAATGATCAATCAGTTCTTTATGAAAACCCTGCAATTAACATGGACATCTATCTTAATATACAGTCAGACTGGGACTCAAAACCAGGGCCTCTGTGAACCATGCTAAACTGACCGATTTATCCTGCCTGCTTAAACATTTAACTCTTCCTTGTAAATGGGGACCCCTACAACATACTCCCCCTCATAATTGAAATTCATCTTGAATTACCTGGGAAGAGCATTCAGTTTTAGGAGGTCCTGGTTTTCAAGTCTTGGACTGGCTGAATGTTTTTCTCACCTTTGTTACACAAACAAGAATTCCATTTAATCAGTGGCGACAAATTAATAAATCCTTTAATAAGTCTCTCTAGAACCATGAATAAATGCCAGCAGAATTAGCTTGGGTAAATAGCCATATGACGAAAGGAGACCAAATGAGACCCACATTGCTTGCCACAGCTCTAGGTTTTTTAGGAACATTTCAGCTGATTATTTGTCAGGAAAAAGCTGAATGAACGTCAGTCTTCTATATGAGCCAATGATCCATGATAGAATTCTGTAATCGTTTCAAATTCAAAAGAATTCAAAAACATGAAGCTCTTTACTATAGTCTTCCATTGAACCCTAAATATATTGCTAGTGATTAGTTGAATGTTCTTAACAATTTGTCCCCAATACTACAAATCTTTTTTTCTTGTTGACACTACTTCTCCACAGGCACAGCAGAGTTAAGTAATGAGAAATGAATGTAGATCATACCACAGAACAATATGGCTAGCCATTTTATGTTAGCTCAGGTCTCGTTATCAAAACTCAGACTCAGTTCCAAGTTACCTACCAGCAAAATAAGTTGAAGAATAGGGGGGGTTCATAGCCTTTCTGCAGTTATCCTCAAGAAATATTGTTATGAAAGAAAAAAATGTGCATGTTTTCTCTTCTTTTATTTTACTTTTACACATTGTTTGACAATGCCTTCTTAGAATTTCTAAATTCGGTCTAGTCGGTGGCTTGAATTAAAAATTAAACAAAAGACAAAAAAAATGTTTCAACCCATTAACAAACAATAACAACATTAAGCCACTTTGAAAACATTGTGGATAAAAGAGAAATTGCTCTTACAATGTTTTCTGCCCTACAAGAAGACTATTTTTCAATTTTATCACATTTTCAAATGTCATCTGCAATCTCTTTCAATTTGGGACCGTCTAAAATATGGCGTTTGATAAAGGGTTAAAGGAGAAAGCTTTTATAATGTCAAAGTGCTCCATTCTTTCTTGTGATTTATGAAATATGGCTGAAGCAAGTAAACAAGTTAATTATACCATTTGAAATTTTAGGAGTGAGTGCAAAATTAAAACCTCAGGAGAACAGTTTAATGAGTTGAAAAAAATGATGAAGGGAATGTGCATTCATAAAGTATGACACAAAAACACTGTCCTATATAAATAGGGAAAATGTGTAAGCCCTATTCTTGATTATTTTATTATCCATGAGAACATGCACATTAGAAACCATTGTTATGAAAGGAGCAATTGTTATATATCTATAAGGATTTTGTTGTTTTCATAATGCTTTCTTACAGCAGCACCATGTGGAGATATAGATGTCTTGTCAAACAAACTTTATTTGTGATGCCACAGACATTTTCTATATTTTTCAACGCCCTACAAAGATTGTTTTCATCTTATTGTTTATTCTCTGGTGATGCTTTCCATTTCAGTCAGTCACAAATTCCCTATAAGGTTTAAGGTATTCCACCCCTGACCAAAAAGTTGTTTGCTTTCAGGCGGGGTGATCACAAGACCAATGTTTACAAAAAATGTCCGAACAAGATGGCTGCACCATACGTATATTTGCTTGCCATGCTCCGACCATCAACTTTCTGGTTCTGGTGGTATATGATGACCCATGGTTTATAACAGCTTTACACCGAACACTCAGTAGAGAAATCGCAGTTAATGGGTGATGATTTAGGTCATTCACATCTCCCGACTCAAAATTCTCTTCAACGTCTTGGAGCAAAAAGCACAGTAAAAATTGAAGCAACATTCAATGGCAGTTACGGATAATTGATCAACTGAACATGGCATATATAAAATAGTGGAAAACAAAAATAATCTGCTGTAAAAATGCATAAATATCTGCTCATTCATGAGCATGGCAATTTGCAAATCTGTTTATTATTGTAAACATTGATCACGTAATCGACCCACCTGGCTTTGGTTGAAGAATAAATTGAAATGTAATTCAAGAAAGTATTTATATCTGTCCAACGGCATTAACCAAGACACTTTTCTAAATTTGTCCGATTTTGAATTTTCATCTTCAAAATGAATATAAATAATTCTGTTATCAAATCCTAAATAATAACCTCCTAATTGTCAATTTTACATTGAAATCAAACTTACATGGATGAAAGGTGGCAAACAAAATTCCAATCATAAAATATTCTTGATATAAAAATTTCATAATGGCATTTGCTCTATTAAATCTTTGACTTTGCTTTTCTTACTTTTCTCCATCAGGGTTGGAATACTTTGTATGACTTTCAATAAAATAAGAAATTGCTTCTATGATTCATTCTCCATTATCCAACAATAATCCATTGTACAATATAATCCTAACAACTATCGTCAAACTTTACTTCCATTCATGTCTGAAAAATCTTAAAATTTCTGTTGTTTTTGCAAAAAATGAAAATCTGTTGAAAATCTATTCATCACTTTCTAGATATTGTTTTCCTATTTCACTCTGGAAGTAACCTGTAGTGCACAGAAAACTAGTTAATTCAGACATAACAAAATGACATAGTTGAATTCACAGTTTCCATTTCCTGTTACAACACTATTCACTTAGTCCATTCCCTTCATTATAGTTTTAGGACTCATCCAAATTTAAAGCAACAGCAGAGAAATTCTCTAGATTTGAAAAATTGCTTTTTTCCTTCAACATTGTTAGAGAAACAGTTTCAAATGCTCATTATGGGTAATTTATCTGTTTGTCACTGTCATTTATAAAGACTACTGCTGCATGTCCTGCAAACTGATTAAATATTGTTGGTAATTTAAGATTAGAGTTAACAGCAATTTTAATTGTATTTCTGTCAAACTGCAGTAGGCAAAACATCTATCATTGCTTCTCATATTCACACCTGTATGACTCAATATTGTTATATTTTCCCCCTGACTGCTCTGTGTTGAGAGATCAATATCTGCATTTTGATATTCATATGGGCTTTACATTGTGTCAACATTATTTCAGTTATATTACAATGCCAAACTCTTAATGGTGGAGGAAGACCCCATACTCAATAAGCCCAGTAGAACCATCAGCATACTTTAAATCAATCAAATCCATATCCCTTACCAGGATTTGAACCAACGCCGAAAAGGGCTAATTAAAATTTCAAGTACAGTCTAGCTTCGTTTATCCAGACACTTTAGTTCCCAGGAGTAATATCCGTATTAACGAATAATCCGGAATAAAGAACTGGCGAGTTTCCAGTGAAATGTTAACATATACGCCGTTTTTCATAATAATTACTTTGAAGTAAAAAATACGTAATAGTCGAAAATGATTGCCAGACATTGTCTCCTGATTGCTGTTAATACAGCGAGTTATCACCTTTAAAAAACTCGACTTTCTGCGTGTGACGATGATTACAATTAGTTAAGACTAGTTAACTGACAGAATTACTGATTTTCAAACAATCAACACCTTTCATTACTGTACACTTGGTGATGTTTTATGATCAAGCCTATGTGCTAATTTGACAAAGGTGTGAATGTCGGATTACTATATCATCACATAGGTATTTGCAAAAATAACAATTGTTACACTGGTTCTGGATTAGCCGTACACATATACTATAAGAAGTTAGGTTTGGTTCCCAACTTAAATCGTCCTGAGCCGGAACACAGCTTTTCTGGACTAAATAGTACAATCAATGATGGTAAGGACCGTTCCCTACAAATTCAGTCCTGATGGTGAATAATCTGGATTAACGACGATCTGCCTATCGAGGCTGGACTGCACTTTCAAAGAGCTTTGGAATATTCATTTCATGTATCAAGGTCATTTCAAAATGTAGTAGCAAGTTGACTTCCCACTTTTTAATACAAAACCTTATTTATTATTCAGCACAACTTTCAAGCATGCGACATTTTAAAAGTTAAAAGATTGCCTTTACCCAACTCCCATCAATGTTTTTTTCTTCTCTAGTTAAAATGGCAAGCATCGGATTTGTATAAACAAATCCTATGTACTGTCATATTCCATTTTTAAATGAGAAAGGAAATACTGCAAAAAATCAACACTTGTAATTGATGATACAATTTCATGCCTTCTCTTCATAAATCCTTGATGGTATTTTAACAGGGGAGTACCATGATATTTTGTTTGCATTTACAACTTCCCCATTACAGACAACTTTAAATGACTTTGAAATTGAAACATTTAAAACATCACTGCAAAAAAAGAAATCATCAATGAGCAATGGAAATAATGGTCAACATTAAACCAAAAATGCACTATATATAAGTTTTTGTCATTTTTGATAAAAAAGATCTGCTAAAAAGTACAAAGAACATGAAAAAGGTTTATTTCAGATAAATAGTGTGTTTTAAATTTCTGAATAATTTGGTGTTTAGCCATACTTGTGGCTGTTATTCCTTAATATGAAATGCTTACTCATAGAATTCCATTTAACAATAATGTACAACAAAAACGAAGGCTAACAAGGGTAAAACAACAAAGAGTTTGCGGATTACATGTATATTTTCTTTTGAAAATTAATCTTAAAATTGCATTCTGCTCTTATGTTTACTTTATGTAGATCTATTTTAACAGGCTTGTTATTAATAAACTATTTATTGTGGAAAAAGAGAAAGATAACTCATATCTCAAGCAAAAACTTATGTTTTTATATCAGTTTAAATTGTCATCTGCATGTTTTGCAATTTGGGCTAACAAATAAATATTGAACAAAAAAATAGAATAAGTGACCACTATTTTTGTGAAAGAAATCAGTTTATACTCAACTATGTATCATTAGAAGGAACAATCTGTAAGGTAACATAATCAGATTACCCAATTTGCAAGTTTGTGACTGGTTCATTATGAAAGTAAAAGTTAGAGACGTCCAGAAGTATAAAGATTGATGAAAAAACATGCCTTTAATACGATATTTGATAGAAAAAAAAAAGTTTGACAAATGAAGCAATTGTTTTGTTTCTAGAATGATCTGCAGTGTGTAAAAAGTACATATAAACATGTAAACAGTTATAGATTGATGTCTCTATGAAATATCGTTTGACATCATCAATGTGATAACATCGTCTCTTGGTAACGAAGCTTTCTATAGTTTGTTAAAAATCTCATCATTAGCTAGTAAAAAAATCTCTGTTTTAGACATCATTCTCCACAAGGCCATCACTCAATAAAGAATTTGAGAATATTCAACATTAACCCTTTCTCTCATGCAGGGTTACAATTCAACAATATACGTTACAGATAACAATTAAACAATTGTGATAAGCAATTTCTGTTCGTTTTACAATAATCATTGTTTCTTCAGGAAACATCTTTTCTATGGCTAAAATAAACAGAATGTTATGGCTTGTATAAAACCCACCAATCTTTCCTACACAAAAAGCAGTTTAAACCATTTCCCCTGCAAAAAATAATCAGTAGGAGACAATAATCATCAAAACAAGAATGGACTTCGTATATCACACATATGTACCATTGGCTTTTATATCCAGGTAAAGGGCTTCTTATATACACATATACGTTGTATTGTTCTTTATTTCCACGTAAAGCATATAATTTCATTCCATCTTAAAGGGGCTTTCCAGGAAGCCTTTTTCATCTCAAATGACTAAATAGCGCAAACTTCTCAAAATTCTTTTTTTTTTAAATTAGTGCAAGGGACAAAATTCCTTGAGCAATGAAGGTGATGATCAGATCCTGGTTGGTCAAATTATAGCACTGAAGTAAATAGGAAAACCCAACAGAAGGGGGTAGTAAACACTAATTGACATTTAGTTTCAAATTGGCAGGACCTTCCAACCTGTTTGAAGGAGAAATTCTTGATATTAAGCAGTGCACAAAATTTTTAATTTGAAGTGTCAATACTTGAAATTTCCAGCTGCTTGTGAAAAACACTGAACAGGGCATCAAAATAGTGCATTTTTCAGACGGGTGCATCAGTGCATGAAAGCAAAAAATATTCGTGATCTTACACCACTTTTATGTAGTTGTATGCCTAGGCTGTGTGGAAAGCCCAAATAGTGGCAATGGACCTTCTGCATTCACAGGGAATTCTGTATAGAAGTTGAAATCTTGTCAAAATCTGCCTCGGACACATGATTTTTTGCCGTATTGATGAACGGTTATTGCTCTAGGAATGTGGTCTATGAAAACTGTTTAGATTTTCTTTTCATATTTTTAGGTGACAGGCGATATCCATTTAGTGTCTAAATATTGCTTTTGTCCATTGTTTTCACGACTCAGTGAGGTGAGACGAAACAGATGACACCTGTCCTCTCAAACAAAGCCATTACTGTGTACCTGAACAATCCAGGCTACCAGGACAAGGGGAAGTAATAAGAATAGTTTCACCCATGACAGGAGATAACTTACATCCCTTTCTTAAAACTGACTAGTATTGGTTAAAGCATTTGTTAAAAGAAGGGAAGCAACCTCCAATTCCAAGAGAAAATTGTGTGAGTATCAGTTACCTCCCTTGTCACAGAAAAATGAAGTATGCATGGCTGTGGCTATAGGTTTACGTATTTTACAGACATATGTTGTTTTTATTTCAAGTAAATTGTTTTAGACATATAAATGGACATACAACAGTTCTGTATGCCTTTTCAAACTGCAGTAGAATGTCAGCACAGTACAACAAATCTTTAATATTGATGCAGAGTTTGTTGCGAATTTAAGATGATTGTTTAAAGCCATCATTTATATATTTCCTCAAAATCTGTAAGTATTCAACAAAATATATATTCATAAATACAGATGTCAATGAACACTTTAGTAACAGATGACATTTGAAATAAATCTTTAATAACCTGACAGTGGAAAAATGGCTCAATCATATCAAGCAAATCTAATTTTATTTTTGTTAAGATTGGGAATGAAGTAGGTATCTGTTTTCTAAGGACATCTTAAGTTGTTTATTATACCTTTGATGGTTTAATAAAAAATAAAATAAATGGTAATGGCTCCACCCTATAAAACTCTTTGTCACATAATTGACAATTAATTACACAGTAAAACGGAGTCCCAGGTCAATAGAATGTAGTACAATCATGTAATTATTTGGATCTGATAAAATTAAAATGGTGATATGCCCATATTACTGTGTTCTATAAATGTTAACTTGTTAATGTCATTATCAGACCTAATTTCATTTTGGTCAGTTGCTGTGTAATCAAAACCGTTATTGACACAAAAAGACTGGAAGAAAATGAACCAGAAAAGGAGAATTAAGAAGACTAATTAAAAATAAAACTATTTTTGGTTTCAAAAAAGATTTCGGGGTGATCCTGACAGTTACTGAGACGCTTGTATTATCTAAATTATATGATATATGCTCAACAAAAAGTTTAAAACAATTTGTTTGTCAACATTTCTACACAAAAAGAGATCAGAAACAGCATAGGTATGCTAAGGCAATGGAATTTATCAATTATTTTTCAGAAGAGTGAATGGAAAACAATGTAAATTGAGGAAGTATCCAGAGTACTTCACCATGACTGTTAATGTATATTTTCATTTGGTTGCATGCATAATGAACTGAAGATGTGATTCACATAAATGGCAAAACTCGTCTGCAGTTCATACTGAAAGTTAACAAAATTTTTGGGGCAGTGATTCAAAAAGAATAATATTGGAGATAATTATTTTGAATGTGTGACAGGAAGAGCTTCAATTATGGGTAATTAGACATTATTTACCATGACGTTTTGGCACATATCTTTTTTTCTCGCTTGATTTTACAGTGACAAATGGGCATAACCTCTTTGACTGATAAATTGTAGAAATTCTTTTTAAATCACAATAATTATTGCTAAAGATATCATATCACATCATATTCAAATCATAAGTGTTTAGATATTCACATTGTAAACAAACCCCAGACATTCCTCATTATGTAAAATAAAGCTTTCGTATTTTAAATAATCAATGACAAGAGAAGAAATGGTTTCAGACAAGCTAATTGAAATCAATAAAACATAAATATGGCAAAAAGAAACAAATGCTTCATTCCTTTGTCAATACATTTTATGATAAAAAAGTCTCATCTTTAACAAACTTCATACACAAGGAAGTTGTTTGATGAAATTGCCACACCATGACCAATTTTCATTGAAGATAATAATCATGTAAAACCTCATCATCCTAGACGATAAATGCCAGCACTTCCCAGTAAACAATGATTGATTACAGGACTATTTGGCTGTCAAAAGACAATAAAAACTCCAGCATGATGTCCGAGGAATAGACTAACAATGACAATAACAAGGTAGAGTTGAACGCTTTCCAACAATAGTAGCTTAAATTGGATAATTAGAATCGTAGTTTAGTGTAACAGATAACTGTCCTGACTTTCTAACTGATTAAGTGACTGATAGAAATTAATGTTAATCCTTAAATTTCTTGGTAATTTTCTAGATTTTCTAGATGTTCGTGTTGTCTGCTTTCCATAACCTTAAATATCTGCTAAACTTTGAAGAGAAAAGATACTCAGAGGAGCAAACAGGTTAAATCATAGGCCAGCCGCCAATTTCCTTTGCGGCTGGCCTGGATCTATCCTGTTTGCATAAGCACGAAGTCCATTCCAGCACTATAAGGGTTAATGCCTAATCCTGTTTGTGTTTATCTCCATCCTTAATCATCTAATTGTTTTCAACAATAGTAGCTACTGAAAGCAATGCCAAAACATGTTTGTTTGTTGGGGGTTTCTTTGTTATTGTTAAGATAAAATAGTCTTTAAGCATTCCTGTATATGTAATCTTTACTCAGTTTTCAATGCAACCAATTTCTCTTTTTTAACTTCAAAGTTTCATTTATCTTAAGCAGCAAAAGCATTACAATGGATATAAGTGTTCAGTTCTTTATTTCTGTCATTAAATTCAGTAATAAGTTAGTTTCAACTTATCTTTGTTACATAAATTGTGACACAAGTTCTTGTTCACTTAAATCATTTATGATTCTGCTTTCTACGGATAAAAAACTTTCTAAGGATACAAAATGAATACTGATGTCCAACTAATATTTATGAAAAGATGATGAATGAGATAATAATCTTATTGTAACAAAACTTTTACAAAAAAACTTCCAAGTTATTCATACACTGCTCAAATTAAAGTTGGAAAATTCATCGCAAAAAAGGCTGTCCTATCACAAAAAGAATCTTCTATCTTGAGAGATATTTCTTCAAGCCACATACAATACTTTTGTCTTCATGTTTTCAAATGTATGAGATGCATGCCTGTTGCTGATGTGCCATTACATCGCAGTGAACTAAGGTTATAAAGGATACTAAAGGGATGATAGATGGAAAGTGTTTGACAAGGATAGACTTTACAACAATATCCAATAAACTTGACTTCAAATACTTCCTTGAGTTTCATACAATTACCTCATACAGCATTATCTACCATGTACCTATACACCAGTAGAATCAATCCAACAGCAAAATTAATTCAGCTGCATCTCTATAGTTACATTTCATGACAGAATAATACAAGGACATCTGGACAGTTAACCCTTTACCAAACGCCAAATTTTCTACTGTTCCAAATTCGAAGAGTTTGCAGACGACATAAAAAAAAATGCGATGAAATATGAAAATAATCTTCTTATAGGGCAGAAAACATTGTGGGAAAAGGAGAAATTGCTTGTTTTCTAAAGTCATCTGCAATAAACTGGTCAAATGTCGTTATTGTTTGGTAATGGGTTAAAGGAGTACCATTTATGTTTCATATCTTCAAATATCTTTTGTCAATTCTTCATTTTCCTTTATCTTTTTCAGTTATCTTAGGATAAAACCTATGTAGTTAATTAAAATATATCCAAATAAACCTCATGCTAGGCATGACAGCATAATAAGCAAGTCATCTTAGATTATTAGATGTTACTGTTTTTGTGAATTAACATCTGCTGAAAAAACTTTGTTTTACATTACCTCCATTTGAAAAAGACTTGAACAATTAACATGACAAAGAAAAACATGCATATCAAACAACATTTCTTTTTGTCATAAAATTACGACTTGTCAACCATTCTTTTACGTTAGTCATTTAACACATTACCACCTAATGCCACATTTTTGCGTCTTATAGCAGACGAATTTTAAAAAGCATTGTGGCAAAAGGAGAAATTGCTTGTCACAACCAATATCTCCATTTGCCACAATGCTTTTTCAATCAATTCACAAAACACAAAAGCAGAACTGTAGCACATTTTCACATGTTTACAAAGCTACTCACCGAAATGCAAAGACATTTCAGATATGGGTTTTTGCAAATAAAAGGACTTATCTTTAATCAATTAAAGGTTGACAATAACATTTAATCTTTTATAGATGAATAAATTACTGCAAGAACATGGGCATGATTCCCATATATTTGTCTTGGTTTTTCTTACTAAAATAATAACATTCAAGAAAAAACATCAAATAAGTAAAATGTTCAAAACTGAAAAGGGAGAGGCAGGTAAAAAGAAAGAGTGTAAGAAAAGCACAAATAAAAGAATTACATCAACAAATTAAAAAATGCATATATCATATGAAGAAAATGTTAAACCGCTTCCTCCATGCTACACTGTAGATGGTCTTAGAATCCACTGCAACACAAAGATTCATTGCTTCTAACCAGTAATTTATCTTTATGTCACAATGATTTATCTTTTTGTCAGAATGGTTTGTACCCAAAATTATAAATAAAATATATATCTCAAAACTATCTTTTTACGTCTGCTGTTGCTTTGAATTTGGACCTGTATCAAAGTCCATTATGAAAGAAGTGGTTTAACAGAGTTAACACTGACAATCACAGGCCAAGTCTATGAGATTCAAGAAAGCTTTTTACTACAGTACTGGCAAATCATATGAGTTACATAGGGTCAGATGAGCAGCTAGAATCTGGTATTTCAACTAATAATCAAAGCTTATGTTGTATAGACTCATTGGAATGTCTGCAATATGACTATTACAATGGTTACATACAACATAGAGCTTTTAATGGAAAGGTTGACGAAATACAGCAAGCCGCTCATACTGAAGCGTTGTAACAGTGAAGCAATGGGTTAGGTCTTGGTCACAAATCTAATTGGACGTTGGATTTCACTCTGGCGTTATTCATGATTATTCTGACGGAAGCAATTTCATTTTCTTTGACAGAATACAGGGAAGAAATGGACCTTGAGTTGTAAATTAACTTTGGCATATCTGCAGGGGGGTCTCTAATTTTCTGGACAAATTTCCCCTAAACACTTGAGAGCACGCTTCTAAGGCCAATTATATATGGAATATTTGATTCTGAATTCTCATCAAATACAGTGATTTCTTTCTTATATGTTTGGTAGCGCTAAACTGTCAGAATGCTGGGTTTTCTAAAAAATATTTTTGTGTTGTCTGCTTTCCAAAAACTTAAATTTCTGTTAAATCTTGATGAGGAATGATAATTTGAGTAGCAAACAGGTTAGATCACAGACCAGCCGCCAAGTTATTGGCGGCCGGCCTGTGATCTAGACTGTTTGCATAAGCATTAAGTTGGTTCCAGCACTATAAGTGTTAATAAAGTCTTGCGCCTAAACGCCTAAACATCATGATTACGCCAATTATCATCCAGAGTCCAGTTAACAAGAGACCTTAGCATTAAAGAGAGGAGGTCTTATCAAGGGTGTCAAACTTCTCACCTCTGGGTCATTCTTAATCAGTGGCCATGTAGACTAACATGAAAATAAGGAATACATTTCATATCAATTAATCCATGAAAACATGTAAGCAATTCCCATTCTATACTCCAATTCAGACCTCTTCCTATAGCAGCTCTCATTAGTTACACCCTGTATCATTATACAATGTAAATGTTATACCTAGAATATGTAGGATGATCATGCATTGTAAATTGTCAAAATTTCACTCAAAAGATCTCGAAAATAACAACATTTTGACCAAAGCTTTCACTCATCATAACAATTCCTTCTTTTGAACTGGTGTTTCAAAAAAAAAAACGAAATACAGTTCAATCAATAAATTTCATACATATTGTTGAAATCTAAAACATATGATAATTTGAATCAAAAATACAAATTTGAAGAACCGAAAACAGTTTTTATCTTGACATTCCTGTTTATTCTTTAATTTTAACCAATACATTTGATTCTACCAAGTATCACATATATGTTAACAAAATGAACAAGGTAAAAGATTTGAGTACAATGGTATCATCCTGGTTACAATCATCATGACACCAATAAACTATGTAGAACTCTGTAAAGTTATGAACGTAGGACCAGCTGCAAATCATCAAAATGCAGCAATACATGAAAGGTAAATCTTGTAATGTTAGGAAAACCTTTACATATAAGTAAGAATCTTTTCAAATAGTAGCCTGTACCCAATTCTAAACATTGTGACATATGTGCTCTGCTGTAGAAAGACAGAGATAAACATGAGTTTACTGGTACAGGGTTGTCATTAAGAGCCAGTTGCTCGGACATTTTGGTCACTCAAATAACAAAAAATACAATAGGTGGTCATATAAGTAACACCTTGTGTTGGGTGTTCGCTTCACTGACCTCGTCAAATAGAAAATTGGCCTTTTACTCCAAAAGTTAATAACAACCCAGCTAGTAGCTTTTTCACATGGCACGGTCCAGGTAATAGAATAGTAGTAATTCCAGGTAAACAACTCTGTTTTTCAGCAATAACAAAAACAGAGTGGGAGAGACACATCATCTGAAGGAAACAATCAATTTTCTCGCCTACTGGTTTCCCATTATTTGCTTCCACTACAAGAATAACATCTCTTTTATTTAATCTTAACGTCTAACCCGAACAAAACAAACCTGATTTCTACTAACCATCTGTGAATGAATGGTCAAATTATTTATTAGAAAAGGAGAAAGTATTCATAGATCCCATTCCTCTTTTCCAACGAAACATTTTAATTCCATCCATAAAGTGTTTTTTCCATCTTCAGAACTCAATTTGAGAAAATTAAAATGTTGTTCATGGTATAGAATCAATTAGCCCTGGCTTCTGCTATTGATAAAATGATGACATTTTGAATCAACTCCTTATGATTATTAACAACATTCCTATGTGCCATGAGATGAATAAGACTCATCCAAAAGTGGTGTAGCTAAAAAGATTTCTAACTATCTTCAAAAAATAAACGATTAATTTCAAAAATTTGACAAGACTCAGTTTGAAGTGTTGCAAACAAAAGCAATTTGGTAAAAATAACTAATAAAGTAAATGATCTGAATTAAGGAGATCATGAATATGGATCAAAGTACATTGGTAAATAAGTGATATATACAATTTAAGGAGATCATCTTTGATTAAGCAAATGTTTTATAAGATATTATCAGCACTTACCCTTCAGGGGTGGTGAAATCTGAATTTGATTTACATGTCCATAAATACCAGATCTCTAGCTGTACTTGTCGTATAGTGGGTATATAGTCATTTTCAATAATATTCCACACTTCTGTTAATACTTTTGAACAGTCTGGGCAATACAAACCAGACAACTGTTTTTACCACCCCTGCCTTATACATTTATCTTAAACTCATTGGCAGACCACTCGGTCAAGAATAAATTTTGACAAAAAATGAAATTCTTATCATTTAGCAAATTTTTTGCTTTTTCACAATACTTTCTACCCAAAATGATAAAGATTATCTTTTTTAAATGATATCAAGTGAAATCATCCATAACATGAGATCATCAAGTTGATCAATAAGGTGTTGAAGTACAAGCTCATATTAAAATAAAGCATAACTATAGTGACAAAAATGGTTAATTAAGTGTGAATATATTCAAAAGAGATTCCTCATCCAAGGATTATATTTATACGGTATCTGATTATTTGAAAAAGATTGTTATAGCATTGCCTGTAAATGTAATTTCTTTCGATTCTTCCATTCTAACATTAAAGCTTATGAAAACACTATTATCTCCCATATATTGGTGATAATATAGCTATACCAAAACAAAATGGACATTCACTTTCTGCTTCCTTCTGTTTGATTGTAAAGCTGTATGCTGTTCCTTCACAATGGACCAGCCTTGAAACACCAATATAAAGGAAACTAACATAGTTGTTATCATTTGAGCCAATCAAGCACAATTAATCAAGTAAGAAGTGCTTCAGACAAGAGGCTAATAAGCCAACGTCATCAATTCTTCCCTTACACATATTGTTGCCAATAATTTTACTCTGTGATTTGTTGACAACACTTGAGAACTAGGAGGCATTTAACAATTTTGGAAACTTGTTTGACAGGTCTTGAAGAGATAATTCAAATAGGTACAAACAGGTACGTATTATGCATACATGTAAGACTTGAATCAGCACCAAATTGTCCTGCCCTCATTATGACAAAACTATCTCACCTGTCCGCTGATCTGTCTCTCCACACGCCCACCCTCTTTAAGGGTTTGTGTCTGCGAAGCAGGCATTTCCACGAACCATGGCTGAAAGGGAGAAAAAAACAATTAACATATACCAGGTTACCAAAGGACAGTGGTCCAGAGGTAGAGCGTTGGCCTCAGAACACAAAGGTTGTGGGTTCGAATCCTGTGAGTGGCAGGATCTACCTTGGGATGTCTCATTGATCCACATTCTGTGCAAGTACTGGTTATGTATCCAGGAAGCAGAATGGAGAGGGATCAATCAACGTAAAATGAATTTGTTATGACTGAAAGGTGACCAAAAACAATTGACAAAACATCAGGCTGGTTGATGAATTAGCCTTTAATGGTGTGATCCTATCACTTGATGATTGATCAGGTATCGATTCATTCCCCCTACATGGGTTTGTAATGGTGGCCCAATTTGAAAGGAGGCAGCAATCCAAATGTAAAGAATAAAATGTAGCTTGACTTATTTGTTTGCGAACATTATTACAAAAAATAGCTATAGCTCATTATGAATAATTCTTTTTTTATGACAATCAGTAGTTGTTTTCTTGTAAAGGTAAGTCAATGTCATGATATCAGGGAAAGGGTTAGAAGTAAGTTCTTATTCAGATGAAGATTTATGTTTGAAAAGGGTAAAGGGTAATATCTGTTTGAAAAATGAAATATAATTTCTATTATTAGACTGAGGGAAAAATAACACATAATTAATTTAAAGAGACTCTCTAAGATATTTGCGCTATGGGAGTAATTATCATTAAAAATATGATATTCACAATCCTTGTCATTAAACCAACTACTGTTTTCAATTTCTTTAATCATAAAGCTGAAAAGGTTTGTTTTCGTTTATTGAAGTGAAATGGACCTTCACTCCTGTCTTTTCTTCATTGGGAAATAAATAACAATAATTCATAAATAAACAGAGGAATTCTTTCTCTGGACAAAGGAGAGATTGTCCATACCAGACAAACTCCTCCTTTTGTCAAATTGGTTTTGAATCAAAATCCAGAAGTCAACACTATTAAAGGGACTAACTCAGAGATTTTTGGTCTGGGAGAAATAAACGTTACAAATTTAATATTCACAATCAATGTTACTAAACCAAAGACCAGGTTCAATTTCTTTACTTCTAAGTTGCTGAAACCCTGACATATCATTAAATAATTTGAAGTGAGCCTTCGCTCCAGTAAGCACTTCTCTGGAAAAGCAAGTTTAAAAATGAACACAGGAATTACTTTTTGAACACCTTGCTCTGTCTTCACGTTACGCGAACGTTTAAACTTTTGCGGAGACCCACATGGCGAAGGTATCCAAAAATAGCACCTCATATTCTAAGTTTAGCTCATTGTTTACGAAATGATATGCAATATATGCAATGAAAATTGATCTAAATTTTTTCAGTACGGTTATGAACAATGTTGTGAAGCTTTCATTAATTTAGTCTTACTTTAGAAATCTAGTTTGTCAATTAATCTGCAGAAGACAATTTACTTCAAAAAGTTAAAACCCCAATCTGTGAGTAAGCGATTAGTCCCTTAAACACTTTACCAAACAATAATGACATTTGACCAGTTTGTTATAAACAACTCAGGAAAACATGGCGGGAAAAGAGAAATTGCTCTTAACAAGCAATTTCTCCTTTTCCCACCATGTTTTCCTATCTTTCAGAAGATTTTTTTTCAATTTCATCACATTTTGAAAAGTCAGCCACAAACTCTTTCTATTTGGGACAGTCAAACAATTAGCTTTGGTCAAGGCTTAAACCAATGATAAGAATATCTGTCTGCACTTGCTTTGAATATGGATCAGCCACAAATCCCCGTATGAGGGGAATGGGCAATGAAACAATCTATATATGGTGTGTGTTAAATGCCTGCCCAATACTGTTATTGGATTATTTGGAGTTCAGTACATCACCCAGTCACACAATAGGACTATAAATGCATCCGTCCTTATTGGGGTTTGTCACAGGACCATTATAAAAGCATCAGTAGATTTACATTACAGTGACATTACTCTGATTTAGGCTTGATGGAAACTTCCCCACTAATAGGCTAGGAAACATGGCCTTCTCCAATGCTACTTTCAGTTTATAATATCTGAATGGCTGCCTGAGTATGGTTGGAATTGACAAGATGGCAACATGGATCATAAGAGCATCAACAGATGATAGAAAACAGGGCCTTCTCAAATACTACTTTGTAATATCTCAATGGCCGCAAGTACTGTTGGAATTGACAAATATGGCAACATGGATCATAAGAGCATCAGCAGATGATAGAAAACAGGGCCTTCTCAAATACTACTTTGTAATATCCAAATGGCTGCAAGTACAGTTGAAATTGACTTGACAAAGATGGTAACATGGATCGAAAATGCATATACAGATCAATTATTGAGACAAATGAATTTCCATGATGTATAACTAGAAATTCTTAAAAAAAAAAAAACGGAAAAAAAAAGCTAAAATATTGCATTTATCAAAATGATATGGTTGATTGTGTTTGTCACCATTGTCTTCTGTATTTCAGTCAAACTGTTACAGTCAGCGCTATTCTTCCCCAGTTCCTAGCCAGATAACAAACTTGGGAGCCTTTGAGTATGCCTTGAGTGTTAATGTAAAAATCTATCATTAAAATTATTCCTGCTTCACTTCCAAATGACATCCTTTCCTTGTCATTATAAAAATTAGTTTGGAGACCATAATACAACATAACAGAAATCAATAATATAATCCTTTGAATCCATTTCCACAAAAGATGAACTTAACCATCATGTTAAAATAATCTGGAAGGCTATTTTGTCTATCATCATGCTTTTTCACAGATGTGAGGAAATTTTGAAGTTAGAAATAAATTTCTGTAAAATTTCACAACAGTAACACTGTTACATGACAAACAAGGAAGAATAGCCATAAGAAGCAAAATTATATTGTTTTTGTTTCATTCAATTATATATACAGTGAATAAACAGGTTTTTCTATCAAAAAGTGTGCCATCATTTTAAGAGACCAGTACCACATACAAACGCTATTTTACTTGAAAAAATTGATGCTTCCTGATTTAACTATGCTTTCAATAGCTACTTTATATTTATCAAACAACAGTACAAAAACAGTATTGTTTCAATGACTTTTTATTTCTACTTTCAATTTTTCTCTTATGTGAACAAACATCTTTAATTTCGGGCTCTATATTTACTTATTATATCTTGACTAGCAAATCGGACAACCTAAAATAATTGATTTGCCCAAATGAATCTCCTAGTTGCCTAAACAGCTTGTGAACCATAAAGATAAAAATTCACTATAGCAAAGCAGCAATACTAATTAAAATCAGATTTTGAGTGAACATAAACATAAATAATTCCTTTTTTTTTTTACATAAATGGATCCAATTCCCAATTGCCTGATTGGACAGCCATGATCAATAATGGGTTGCCAATTTTGGTTGTATTAAGCACAATTGGACATTTTGTAAATGTATTGCCCTGCAATGTTATATTGTGTTTGTTAACCCTTTACAAAACCCCGAATTTTCCACTGTCCCAAATCGAAAGAGTTTGCACATTTCAAAATGTGATGCAATTGGAAAATAATCTTCTGATAAGGCAAAGAACATTTTCAGAAAAGAAAAAATTGCTCGTTAAGAGCAATTTCTCCTCTTCCCACAATGTTTCCCAGAGTTGTCTGCAACAAACTGATCAAATGTTGTTATTGTTTGGTAATGGGTTAAAGGATTCATTTGCATAATGATCAGTATGTAGTAATGGACTTAAGCTGGAAAGCTGTGATACAGAGGTTTATTAGGTTCAATAAACCAACTCTGATAAATGTCAGCTAGGCCCTATAGAAAACAACACATATTTACTGATGGTGAAAAGTCATCAATAAAAATGTTACTCGCACCTACATGTATTGTTCCAGTTTAAGGATACTCATTGTGTACATTTACTTAAACATATCATAAAGTATAAAACACTCTCTATCTTCTTGGTGATAGGAAATTCGAATCAATATGAGGAAAAGGAAAAATCCTGCCTCTGTCACAATGGTTTCTTTGGAGTTGATGTGGATTAGTCAACATGAGTCATATTGACAATCATTCTGACCAAATTCTGTCACAGATTGCCTAAAACTGAAGTCTCTTATTTATCTACAAAGCACCATATGTTGAAATTGACAATTCACTGTCACAGACGACATAAATGCCAGAATCTGCAATGTAATGAAATATCTCAGTACACCCACACTCATACTAGAAAACACCAGCATCACTGAGAACTAGGACACACATAGAGTACATGTATCATTTCAGGAACTTGGCAAAGGAAGGAAATAATCATCAAGAATATAAATTCATACCGAATACACTTCTTAGGGTTCATTAGATAACATTTAGAATAGCTTTGTGAAAAAGGAAAATCCTTTATAAATCAATGTTATATCAACATTGAAGGAAACACTGGCTCTTTGTGTGCCATTCTTCCATTTGTTACATGATTGTTTCTACAATATGATATAGATGCATCAATCTAAAATAAGTACATCATGAACATGTACATAAATCATGTTGGTGGTAAAAAATGGTATAAATGACCTAGTTTTATGAAGTAAAGGGATCAATGCAAGACTATAACAAGTGCTTCATGTTTGTGAAGCACTTGCTATAGTATTGCATTGAACCCTTGATTAGTTTCAAAAACAAAGTACTGGAAAACCATTTACCTCAAGGCAAACCATTTATACACAATCATGTCTATTACATGATCGAGTGGATTTCGACAACCGTAATATGTAAGTGAGAGCCATATGTCACCTTTGTGTCTGGCTCATAAAATTTTCACTTAGCAGCATTCAGCATAATCATCTAATGTTAGTAATGTTGGCATTTATTATTCAATAAAGAATACGACTGTTCAATCTAAAAATGGTTTGGGCAAACAATTTTTTATTCCCTCAAAAATCAGGGTGTTAATCAATGATTGAATCTTAGATCAACTAGTTATATTAATCATATCTGACCATAATCTAACATTATTGCCAAAAGTCAGATGGTCATCGAAACCATTGTTTTTGTATACATGGTAAAAAAAAATATATATAAACCTATTTTAAACACACATGATTTCAGAACACATACATGTTTGGATAGTCATTGCCCATGGCCATTTTGTCACAAAGAATTCTACCAAATACCATAAAGAAAATTTTATTTTTCTTATTTTCATTGGTAATATGACTTTCATCATATTCCATTAAGGAGTAAATGGACTGTGACATTAGTTTAATCAAAACAAAAGATAAGCAGCACACTTTCGTATATCTCAATCTTAGATAAATGGGGTCCTTTCTCATTGTACTTCACTCTTACAGGATATAGCATACCTATATAACGTTGCAGGCATCACATGAGAATTTTTATCTTCAAAATTAAGCAGATATTTAGGGTTTTGGAAAGCAGACAACACAAAAATCTTAGTTTTAGAAAATTACCAAGCATTCTAAGGGTTAAACAGCCAATCAAATGACCAGCAACCTTTGGTTTGTGCTTACAACAAGCCACAAGAATGAGGAAGTTTGAAACAAGTATTTTTTTCGGTTAAAAACGGGTATGACATAAAACTTTGTTTTCGTCACATAATACTATCAAATGATGAGTTGATCAGTTAGTAAACCAATTCCCCTATTGGAATAAGTGACTGGTACACAGTGACAGAACCGAAGAAAACTAAGCAAAAATGATAAATGGTTTAAACTATTGTGTCAAAGAATTAAAAGATCAATTTGGCAAGATATCATTTTGTAACAGTATTTTCAGAAGACCTCTGCAAAACATACATCAAATTCTGTGTCCATAGTATTTTCTGTTAACCTATTTACAAAACATAAAACAAATGCTTTTAGAGAACATAACAGTTTTAAAGACATTTTTCAGTCTTGCAAAGGTCTTCAAATCGCAAGTTCATTGCAACACTATATTTAGTTCTTCATGTTTATGAAGCACTTACTATAGTCTTGCATTGAACCCTTGAAATATTTTCTCTAGAAAATATTTAAAAATACACTGCTATAAATCACACTTTTTCCTGCAATGGAATACCAGTTCTCTACAGAAGGTATAAACAGCAGAAATACTGGTATATATGATTATACAATATGTTGTTTCCGAACTTTTTTCCTTGAATTTGGAGGAGGCCTAAGCCTGTTGAATTTGGGAAGTTATATCACTTGATTTGCAGAATAAGGAATCCACAAACCTGGTATGACTTTGAACTTTTGGGAGAACTGCATGATTCAAAACAAATTTCTATTGGTAAGTATGTGCCTTTTATAAGCCCCTGTTGTATAACATGAACAAGCCCTATGTTTGGTAAAGGGTAGACCATGTCTGACTTAAGCAACATGCTTTATCTTCAAACAAACATCACCAATCAATACTCCCTTATAATGGTAATTTACACCTTTCACTGTCTACATCATTCTTTTCCCTCACACAAAGATTTTATTTTTTAATTTAAGCTTTAACACAGTCTTAAACATTCATTTCAAATCATACCGCAGCAATTGACTGAAGCAATTACCAGGGCTTTTTTTTCTCCAATTGGGAAGAGGCCCAAGCCTGTTGAATTTGGGAAATGTTATCGCTAAAATTGCTGAATTGGGAAGCCAAAAAGCTGGTATGACTTTGATTTTTTTGAGAAAACTGCATGATTTTAAAGACATTTCAAATTGGGAAGGTGCCATTTATGAATTGTCCTAGTTGGGAATTGTCAAAGTTGGGGAATTGTCATAGTGAGGAATTGTCCTAGTGGGTATTGTCCTAGTGCGGAATTGTCTTAGTGGGAATTGTCCTAGTGGGGGGAATTGTACTAGTGGGGAAATGTCCATTTGGGGAATTGTCTGTACCCCCAATGTGGAATCAAAGGGAAAATAAATCTTGTTCAAAGCAAGTAATTCACTTATAATGTATGACGATGGTGTCTTCACAAAATCACAATTTTACATTTCATTCTTATTTATGGTCAACTGCTGCAGTTAGCAGTTTCACAAAAAGATGATGAAATGTGTTATGGTAAGAAAGTTCTGAGTATTGGGTTCAAACATCACAAGTTGTCAACGCTGTGAATTAACAAATGTTACAAGAAGGAAAGATACTGGAAAAATGAAGAAAAGTGCTTGAAGGGTTAAGTCTTTCATGTGATAACATTGTTTTATTGATTCATCCTAAACCTTGTTCTGCATTGTAAGGTTGGTCCATCTTGAGAGCATTTGCAAATTTACATATTACAATCGAATTATAAAAAAAAGTGAATGGCATTAAAACTTTCAACTAAGAATAAAGTATTCTTACAAGCATTTTGTCCTTATCCCACAAAACAAAATGTAGAGTGAAAAATACATATCTATGGAGGAATCTAGGGTGAGGATCATCAGAGATAAGAAGATACATGCATGTACTGTATTATTTAAATGTATTTATATAAGTTTATCATTTACCATAACAAGGAAAGAACTGTTCTTATCATGTTAACAATATAAAAGGGGCCCTATTTTGATAAATTTACAATTTGTAACACTTTACTTCATATATGATTTAAATACAAATCAATTTTTTTATCAATGGTGACAAAAATATTTCTTTTTGTTACAATGAGATTTCTCAAAAAGCTTTTTTTTAAGTCAAAATAGAATTATATTTTTCATAAATATATCTTTTCTTTACTTAAACGATTAAACAAGGATCACAAAACCATAAGTATGGGTACCCTCTTATAATTCACTGTTTCAATTAATGCGTGTCCTTTGATGAATCCAATCATTGAAAATACATTTTTAACCCTTTCCCAATCAATAACGACATTTGACTACTTTGTTGCAGATGACTTTAGAAAACATTGTGGGAAAAGGAAAATTGCTCGTGCCGAGCAATTTCTCCTTTTCCCACAAGGTTTTCTGCTCTACCTGAAGAATATTTTTCAATTTCATTATATTTTGATATGTGGTCTGCAAACCCTTTCAATTTTGGACAGTCCAAAATGTGTTGTTTGGGAAAGGGTTATCAATTTTCAAAACAGACATCTTGAAAAAGAATAGACAAAAGATGACATTTGGAAACATTGTGACAGAAAGGAAGCTACTCAATGACTTTAGTGGTTATAATGTCAAAGGCTACAAATTGATAAGAAGTGCTATATACTAGAATCAATATGATAAAATAATAGCAAAGATCCTGCTATCAATCATCACACAACCCAAACCATACATACATTTGGAATCTTATTCATAAATTAAAAGAGATACTGACAAAATGTTTGTTTAAAAACCTGGCCATCTGCTGTATCTTTTGATTCTAGATCTATTCTAATCGATTGCAAAATACAAAATAAAGCCTGTTGTTGTTTCCCAATTTGTTTGGTACTTGTCCCATTCCCAAATTTAAAAAAACAAATTGCTGATAAGCATTAATTTTTGCAATGTTTCAAAACATTGTGACAAAAGTTATTGACTTTTAGAGAGCAAATTCTCCTTATGTCAAGAATGTTATATAAATTTCTTAGCGACCACGAATTTGTTCAGTTTTAGTCACTTAAATATGTTTTCCAATTTTTCTAAATTACAATGTATCTAGTTAAGTTTTGTCAACATGTGTAGACTGTGCACAGTGTATAGTCCAATTTAAAATCTTAATAACAAATCTCATTGTATCAGTTTGGCAAGGCCCAACTTAGTCACTGTACATCATTTTAAGGAAATATAATGGACAAAGACACTCATTGTGCTGTTTATCACGAGGGACACTTGATAAAACCTCGCCGTAATCACGTGAAATAAATTTCATTTCATTTCTAAATTGTGTTTGCTATCATGACAAAAGTAACCCTCCATTGTAAGATGATAGAGGAACAGGCATTTAAATATAAAGGATTTCTTATCCGTATACTTAGCTGCCATTATCATCGAAGATTTGTGTGGCGATTTCAAATGCAATACTTCCAACATGATACGATTCAATAAGGGGACGCATTGACAGTTCTTGCTTCAGCAACCATGCACAATAACGTAATAATATTAAAAAGACTATAAACTTACGAGTAACTATGAATGGTAAATTTGTAAGACAGATTTCTGTCGTTTCCAACGACCAACTAAATCCTTCCATCGGTTTTCAAACAACAAAATTTAAAGATTAAATATCCTAACGTTCCACGACTTGAGGCTGCACCAATGAGTAGTGTGTGCGAGCTAAGGGAATTAACCGTGTCTAACGAATAACCGGATGAGACCAAAACACTACCGAGGCGGACCGAATCAAACCGGTTTATGTGTTCGTCGCGGAGGCACTCGAAAGCAATTCATGTCATGGTTTTTTTTAAAAGGTCGAGATTTAAAAAAAAAATGCTTTGCAAATTTTCAGGTTTTGAAATTGAAGCAAATTAAGCAGAACTAACAAAATGATAATAAAAAAAACATATATACATTTTATAGCAAATGGATTCTAGCTTCATGTCCTGATACCCTAGTTACATTACCCAACCTCCCAACCCCCTTTGATATTTGTTTTAAATATAACACATAACAATGTTCCGTAACGTTAGTGAAAAACGAATGTATTTGCATAATAATTACAAACTTCAAACAATGGTGAGAAAACAGTAAAATGCACGAAAAAGACAAAGATAAAAAGTGGGATATGGGCAAGTTAAGAAAGAGTGAGTAGCTTTTGCGGATTTCGTACATGATTTCATAGAGCTCCCAACCTAACAACTAGAATATGAGTTGTTTCATTTAGATCTGAAGTCAGCCTGGTTCCAGACGTTTTGGTCCTACCATTCCTTTTGATCGTACAAGTGAGACCTAGCGGATGTCGGACATGTTCTTGTAGAGCTCCCAACCTAACAACTAGAATATGAGTTGTTTCATTTAGATCTGAAGTCAGCCTGATTCCAGACGTATTGGTCCTACCATTCCTTTTTATTATACGAGTGAGACCTAGAGGGGGATTCTGACACATGGGCAACCCAGTTTCTCCCTATTTCGCCCAGGCTAGCGTCCAGGGGACCGTTTTACTAAGCAACTTAAGGGAAGGAATTGCGTAAGACATAACTGATACACATGGATAGTATCTCTATGAAAGTTAAATATTGTAATATGACACGACATTGGAAACGTTTCGGAGAGACGGTTCCAATAATGTCTTGCTTTGCAATATTGCTTCAACCAATATTGAACTAAGAGGGATGGTTGTTTTAGACTTGCGCAAATCTTAAGCGTAAACTGTTTAGAAAAACGATACCCTAGGAGAGGATACTCCTGTTAGCATTATCGTGTAGAAACAACACGACGAGTGGCAGTAACCGTTTATAAGGTTATTTTTTAACCCTTTACCAAATGCCAAATTTTTGACAGTCCCAAATTGAAAGAGGTTGCAGACGACATTTCAAAATGTGATGAAATTGAAAAACAGTCTTCTGATAGAGCAGAAAACATTGTGGAAAAGGGAGAAAATGCTCGTTAATTTCTCCTTTTGCCGTGTTATCCAGAGTCGTCTGCAACAAACTGATCAAATGCCGTTATTGCTTGGTAATGGGTTAGAGGAAGATCCATTTCCTTTGTTCTGGCAAGGCAAGACTGAAGAGGAATTAAGAGAGCGCACTGCTAGACAAGGTTCAACTTGGCCGCTCAGCCACAGAGCGTAAGCTCTGTCTACAGTTGAACACTACAGTAGGACCAATCAGCCTTACCTGTTTATAGGCACCAAAACTCATGACTCCTGAGGCTATTAAGGACAACCTCTTTAGTCAGCTAGACGACCTTCATTCATTCACCATTCACCGTATATATGTTTTACATCGATTGTGAAGGAAGCTAATTAAAGCTTGTTCAAAGGCACTCTCAATGACTGCTTCCTGGATACTAAACCAGTAATCGCGCCGGTTTGTGGGTTAGCCCCAGAAATTTTCACCCCGCCTGACGGGGATTCGAACCCGTGACCCTCGGTACAAGAGCCCGACGCGACCTTATCAGTGAACTTCCAGACAATTGATAGTAGTGAGTATTGATGGTCTGTTTAAGAGGTTATCAAAGATTGGATATTCAAACGAACTCCTTGGCATTACTAGCTCCTGTCATGATGAGCTCTGTCCAGTTTGACAGAGACACATGTATATCAGCAGAATTCGGAGTTTAAAGCGGTGCCAAACTAGGGTATGCACTCGGACCAACCATCTTCAGACACATGCATTTCGGTACATTGCAGATAATGCCTCCATAGTTTCCCAGAATTAACAAGGGCTCCAGAGACTCACGAATAGGTTCTCTGACTCACGTGACCTCTCCGGAGTTACAATCAGCCAAAGCAAGACAAGGACATACTTGTGCATGTCTAATGAATTTTGCCCTGTGTGTAACAAGTTTTCATTTGTCCCAATGATTTTACTACCATAAAAAGAATGAATGTTAAAACCATTACCAAACAATGACAACATTTGACCATTTTGTTGCAGACAACTTTGAAAAACATTGTGGGAAAAAGAGAAATTGTTCATAATTTCTACTTTTCCCACAATGTTTTCTGTCCTATCAAAAGATTACTTTCCAATTTCATCACATTTTGAAATGTCGTCTGCAAACCCTTTCAATTTGGGACAGTCGAAAAATTTTTGTTTGGGAAAGGGTTAAGAAAAAGATTAAATCGTCAATGCCATTTTTACCCAAGGAGTTTCTTAAGTCTTTACCACCTGCATACGACATTTTTACTTGAAACGGACGACTTTAGGAAAGCTTGCCTGTGTAAAGCAATTACTCCTTTTGCCACAATGCTTTTTGAAAGACATCTGCTGCAAGACGCAAAAATGCGGCTGAAGGTAGAAAGTTATTAATTAGTTCCAGTACTTTGGCTCCCTGTCACTAGACACAGATACAGAGGCGATATCGGGTGTGTTAGTTAACCATTCTGATGGCTTCAAATGGTGACAGATGAGTCTAGATTTCCATGCATTTGTTGAACTTCTACTTTACCTATGTTAACTTAGTTTTACACACCTATTAGACACCTATTAGTAGTTGAGGTAACACTCACAAATCTGTTGTGTTGATGTGAGATGCTTTATTAGTTAATCACCACGTAAAAAAGCTGTCTTGGATGGCATTGCAGTCAATGACAGGGAATATATAGTGTGTATAGCTGGTGAAGAAATATCGAGAGAATGAATATGTAGCAATATACTGTTGAAAAGTGCACAAAATCAAAATCCAATACAATACAATCTAGGTTTGTTTATGCCATTTACAACACCTTTGGGGTTTTCCAGCATGTCATCGGTATTTGAGTTATATCAATGCGAAAGTGCACACCCACAACAGTGGTTCATGGACATTCACCTGACATCTTCATGGGATAATGAACCACGATATAATGGCTGAAAGTGGGTCTCAGGCTCAGGGCACCATGGTGACAAGTCCTCAGAGCAAATGAGAAATATCGCTTGAAAACTACTTTCAGACTCTTTTTTAAGGGCATTGTGTTAGTGATACCTTTCTTGATTTGTATATTTTCTCACAGTGGGAAGTGAGCCAATCCCAGAGGTACTGCAATACCGGGCCAACCCGTCGTAAGCCCCTGACCAAAAATCAGTTAAATGGGGGACATATCAGATACTAAGCTGATAAGAACAGATACTTCACTTTGATCTTAGCCAAAAAGCAAATCGATAACAAAAGTTCACAACATAGACCTTTTGAAGTTTGCTATCAAAACATTAAGTTGGGTATTCTTCCTTATTATCTGATTGAGTTGATTTATAAATAGGATCTTTCAACTGAATGTTTATTGAATGCACTGCTTCTACTTAGGCAATTCAGACAGATCCATAAGAGGAAAAGTGTTAATAGTCTAAACCTTTTTTGTTTGATTTACTTATCTACTTTAATTCAAGTAGGACCGAAGCTTGAAGCTGTTTTATTCACTTTAAATGTCTACTTCCTGGGTACATGACCAGAATTCACTGCCATTTTTGTAAGTCCAAGCATTTTCACCTCACTTATAACAGGTATCCAACCTGGAACCCTTGGTACCAGAGGCTGATGGTCTACCACTGCACCTCTACAGCACACAACAATAAATACCATAAGAAAAAGCATTATGGAAAGAATAGTAAATGCTTCATTCTTTCCCAGAAATTAAATCACTTGGTCCTGAGATTCAATTTTTTAATTAATGTTTAAGAATCAGTTGTATAACAACTACACATTACATAATGTATACAATTTGGCTTCCACTAGAAAATAATGGAAAATGAGACAATAGCTTACTTTCACCTATAACAAACTACACATATTCTTTCTACTGTCAAACAATGTCATCATTACTTACAACAAGAGGGCCATAATGGCCCTTTATCGCTCACCTGAGTTCTGTTTGAAAAAGAGGTATATTTAAGACAGAGTGGTTGGTATGTTTCAAACTCTTCTAAGTGCTAATTGCATTGAATACTCTAAGCCAATGCTCTTGCTTGTTAACATTTTTTTATGTGTATTATATTTGTCTTCTTGAGTTAATGTTCACCAAGACAAAGAGAATTAAGATGAAGGAAATTTAGGTTTGTGAAAGCAGGGCCAGTAACAATTGGTTGGGCAAATTAAAATAATAACAATTGGAAAATGTATCTCAAAGTCGTTTATTGGTTTTCAACAGTAAATAAATTTGGAAAATTTTAAGACAGTCAAGCTTATGGTAAATAATCCAATCATTCTGGCCAACTTTCATCAAAATTGGACCATAAATGTGGCCTCTAGAGTGTTCACAAGCTTTTTAAATTATTTGACCTAGTGACCTAGTTTTTGACCCCACATGACCCACTTTCAAACATGGCCAAGATTTCATTTTGGCAATCCTTCTGACCAACTTTCATCAAAATTGGACCATAAATATAGCTGCTAGAGTGTTCACAAGGTTTTTCAAATATTTGACCTAGTGACCTAGTTTTTGACCTCACATGACCCGGTTTCAAACTTGGCCAAGATTTCAATTGAGACAATCATTCTGACCAACTTTCATCAAATTTGGACCATAAATGTGGCCTCTAGAGTGTTCACAAGCTTTTTAAATTATTTGACCTAGTGACCTAGTTTTTTACCCCACATGACCGAGTCTTGAACTTGGCCAAGATTTCATTGAGACAATCATTCTGACCAACTTTGATAAAAATTGGACCATAATTGTGGTCTCTAGAGTGTTCACAAGCTTTTTAAATTATATGACCTAGTGACCTAGTTATTGACCCCACATGACCCAGTTTCAAACTTGGCCAACATTTTTATTGAGACAATCATTCTGACCAACTTTCATCAAAATTGGACCATAAATGTGGCCTCTAGAGTGTTCACAAGCTTTTTAAATTATTTGACCTAGTGACCTAGTTTTTGACCCCACGTGAACCAGTTTCAAACTTGGCCAAGATTTCATTAAGACCATCATTCTGATGAACTTTCATCAAAATTGGAACATAAATGTGGCCTCTAGAGTGTTCACAAACTTTTTAAATTATTTGACCTAGTGACCTAGTTTTTGACCCCACATGACCCAGTTTCGAACTTGGCCAAGATTTTATTGAGACAATCATTCTGACCAATTTTGATAAAAATTGGACCATAATTGTGGTCTCTAGAGTGTTCACAAGCTTTTTAAATTATTTGACCTAGTGACCTAGTTATTGACCCCACATGACCCAGTTTCGAACTTGGCCAAGATTTTATTGAGACAATCATTCTGACCAACTTTCATCAAAATTGGACCATAAATGTGGCCTCTAGAGTGTTCACAAACTTCTTAAATTATTTGACCTAGTGACCTAGTTTTTGACCCCAAATGACCCAGTTTCGAACTTGGCCAAGATTTTATTGAGACAATCATTCTGACCAACTTTCATCAAAATTGGACCAAAAATGTGGCCTCTAGAGTGTTCACAAACTTTTTAAATTATTTGACCTAGTGACCTAGTTTTTGACCCCACATGACCCAGTTTCGAACTTGGCCAAGATTTTATTGAGACAATCATTCTGACCAATTTTGATAAAAATTGGATCATAAATGTAGCCTCTAGAGTGTTCACAAGCAATTGTTGACACACGCACGGACGCACGGACGACGGACATCTCGGTATCACAAAAGCTCACCTTGAGCACTACGTGCTCAGGTGAGCTAAAAACAGCAGATGCAGGTGGATGCTATTAACATTATTTTGGAATAGTTTTCAATATTGATTTAATAATTGTGCAGCTTTCCAATTACCTAACTTTACTGGGGTACAATGTCTTTGGACTGCTGCAAACTAATATGAACACAAGCGGTTTAAATGACTTAAATGACAAATGGCTGTGAAGACAGCAAATCTTCGATTAAAAAAAGATGGCAAATGAATAACAGGTCACATCCTTTGAGTTAACAACTGATAAATCATTTTTGTACCCAGTCCTTTGAATGGGTCCATTCTAAAAGTTACTCAAACGCAAAGCATTTGAAAAAAATCAGCTGTTAACATAAGTAAACGTTCTTTGATGATGATTGAAAAAGCATTATTACCATGAAAGAAGGAATTATCTGTAACTCACAAGTCACCTTTAATTGTATTACTCTGATTTCCTAGATTATGTAAGAAGTGGTTTTGTTCTTTTGTTTTAATAATGGTGGTAAGATTAAAACAAAGAAGATCAAAAAGATTTGCTTGTGATGAATACATGTTATATAAGCCAATACCTACATTCATATTTTACATGACAATAGTGAAACATATTTCATAAACAGTCATAACTGTTAACCATACAGTATAATGTGTTTGTTTCAATTTGAATTTTAAAAACAACATCATCAATGGGTTATTAAAACTTGACCTATAAGAGAATGACCAGTGAAATACAAGGAGGAATTGCTTTTACCGAGCAATTTCACGTTTTGTCACAATAGTTGACTAAAAAAATAAAATCATAAAAATGCAGTGTAAATTTCTTAACACATAAGACCAAAGTTCCTCATGAGGCAAATCATGCACATCATGCACATGGAAAAACATCTTCCAGTTTCCAACCCTGAGAATACAGTTTATATTGTGATGTCGGATGACAGTTTTATAACTCCATTTTATAACACCTCAGTCCTTCCTTTTCCTTCTGTTCTGTTTGGCACTATTTAAATATGGAGCATCATTATCAAGAACTTGCTTAGCAGATTTCCGTTTCTTGATACTGTCTTTAACCCCACCATTCACAGCACCATTCACTTTATCTTTCCCATTACACACATCATTCTGATCCAACATATTCTTCAGCTTTCGTCTTGTCATTCGTGTTCCATGTAAATTCTTCGATAGCTCTTGAACAACAAGCAAGTCTTCATCTGTGAATGCCTTTGATCTAGTCTCTGCCATCTGATCAGTCTCCACAACAATTTCATGATCAACCTTTTCAATCTTGACTTTCTTTTTCTTTGACGCCTCATTGTTTTTCACCTTTGCTGATTTTCTTTTAGCAGGTTTCTTTTCTTCTTGTTCTGATTCAGAATCTTTTTCTTCCTGATAAAGAAAGAATGTTAAAATTTTCAGATGCTTTCATAACAGAAGCTGTCAGAGAACATAATTAAGAAACTTATACAAATTCCAGTTCTATCTCATTATGAAAATTCTACATGTTTAATTGAAAATGTGTGATAAAAAGGGAATAGGTAAAGTTAATTTGTTCAGGAGACAGGTCAAAATCATCTCCCATTATAAAAATGCATAAATAACTTAAGCTGTTGGTGTTTCTTTGTTGAGACAATGTTTGTAATGGAGGTTTTACCATCTATCAGTTTAACTTAAAGGAAGGTGTAAAACAATTTTATCCAAATGAAACTGATTGCAATTTCAAAGTTCTATTAATAACTTAACCTATTACCAAACAATAATGACATTCCACCACTTAGTTGCAGATGACTCTGGAAAACTTTGAGGGAAAGGAATTTCTCCTGATGAGCAGTTTTCCCTTTCATAAAAATTTGAAATGTTGCCTGAAAACTCTTTCAATTTGGGACATGGAAAATTTGGCATTTAGTAAAGGGTTAACAAGAATGGTTCCGTCCAAATATCAAATTCTTTGATTTTAAGAAATTAATAATTATTATCTGTTGTTACTTTTGACTAACCCCCTTGAGAAAATATTGGTTAATTAAAAGATCAAATAACAAAATTTACCTTGGCCTTTTGTGCTCGCGATTTTCCTTTCTTCTTTCCACGAACAATCTGATCTAAAATAATAAAAAAAAATCAGGAATTGAGTCATACTCAGCAAAAGGAGATTTCGTTATAATCAAAAACATGTTAAAGCTAACTGAATTACAAAAAATCAATGCTAAAAGCTTTACCAAACACCAAATTTTCGACTGTCGCAAATTGAAAGAGTTTGCAGACGACACTTCAAATGTGATGACATTGAAAAAATCAATGTTCTCATAGGGCAGTAAACATTGTGGAAAAAGGAGAAATTGCTCATTGAGAGCAATTTCTCCTTTTCCCACAATGTTTTGCAGAGTCATCTACAACAAACTGGTCAAATGTCATTTTTGTCTGGTAAAGGGTTAAAGAATTTTTCCACTTGCCACAATATGCCTTTTAAACACCTCCTTCAAGTATGTTATCAAATGATTATATACATGTTTAATTGGAAATGTGAACTTGGCATTTATATCTGTTGGCTGTAATCAACTTTTTCAAGAATTATTCAGATATATCACAGCAGTCTATTTCATTCCCTGAGTGCTAATTTGGACTTCCCTTTTTCACCTCTACTTCCTTTTACTTGCATATAAGTCAAAAACAACTTTCCCTCTCATTCAAATATTGAGAAAAGCATTATTGCAAAGTAGCATGGGTTTAGACTGAAGTAAATGGACTACTAAAGAAAGTAAGTAGAATGCTGCCCAGCTGGATAATGAACCCACAACCTTCTACACACCAGCCAGACACTCTACCCTGACACCACTGTCCCTATCTTTGTACGAACCTTTAGGGACCAATGGCCCAGCAGGGCCAGTATACCAGATAGTGCGCTTATTGTGGTCCGCCATGTTCTTCATCCCGTCCTGGTAGTAGCACTGTAGCCAAACATTAAAGGTGTTACTCGTATTTTCTCTGTTACTATCATCGTACCAGGAGGATTCTGAATCAAAACAAAAACTGTTAAACACATTTCAATCATAATTCATAAGAAAAAGACCATTCAGGTTTCACATCATTTTCTGCAAACTCAAAGTGTCAGTAACATCTTCATGACAGTCCACTTCTTAGTTTCATTTATTTTCTCTGTTTATCAAATTGTTTCCACAGTCTTCCTGGTCATAAATATAATATGTTATAATAAAAGTTTTCCAGTTATACTCAACTTCTTCCAGGCGATTAATTGAAGCAAAGCAAAATAAGTGTAAAGAATAGATCATTCCATTGTCCAAGATCTACACAGAACCCTCAAAGTTTGACAAGTTTTGCCTTCCCTCCTTCCAATGAATTGTGCTAAATGAGATCCTGAGACAAAGTTAGAGTTGAACTGTGTTAGGATCATTACTTTTGTCAAGTTGCACATTTTCCACTTACCTAATGCTATCACCTCCTGAGGTATGATGTGACACAGTTCAATGATGTCTGGTTTCTCTGATTTTACAACTGGGGTGCTAGCTAGGGACTCCAACACACTTAGCCCACTCACAAATGGGGGAATCCCGGCCCTGTCATGTAATAAACATTTCAATTAATACACTAGGAATTAAGCATTTGCAGGTTTGTAGTTATAGATTTAACCCTTTCCCAAACAATAACGACATTTGACCACTTTGTTGCAGACGACTTTAGAAAAAATTGTGGGAAATGAAGAAATTGCTCATCACAAGCATTTTTTCCTTTTCCCACAATGTTTTCTGCTCTATCTGAAGAATGTTTTTTAATTTCATCACATTTCGAAATATCTTCTGCAAACTCTTTCAATTTGGGACAGTCGAAAATTTGTTGTTTGGGAAAAGGTTAAGACAATATTCAAACCAATAGTCAAATTGATGTAATTTAGTTTGTTCCTCATGAGTAAAACTACATTTTGGCCAAAACATTTAGAAAGGACATCTTTCATAACTTTGTATTTTGTTATTATTTCTACAAAATGAAAGAAGCCACTTCTTAATCAAACAATGTTACATATGAAACTCATCAAGTCACTTCTCTCCTTTTCCTTGCTTGATGCACATGAGTATCATTTAGCTATTTCAATTGCATCATATAGAAGGTTTAACCTATATCATGTTAATGATATTTGTTACAGTTGTCTTGTTTATAATCATTAGCGAAAACAGTATTTGGTGAATAATTAGTGAAACCCTACTTTAAACTCTTTTCTTCAAGATAAAAATAACATTTTTAAAGCAACTTCAACAGAAATCTCAAAAAGTACATTACAAAAGAAAAACCAATGCTTGACATGATTGTATCAATGGTTCTTTAACCCTTTCCCAAACAACGACATTTGACCACTTTGTTGCAGATGACTTTAGAAAACATTGTAATGAACAATTTCTCCTTTTCTCACAATGTTTTCTTCCCAATAAGAAGATTAATATTTCAATTTCATCACGTTTTGAAATGTTGTCTGCAAACTCTTTCAATTTGGGACAGTCGAAAATTTGTTGTTTGGGAAAGGGTTAACCCTTTGAATGTTTGGTAATTGAGGAAAGATACTCAAAGTAGCAAACAGGTTAGATCATAGGCCAGCCACCAATTTACATGGTGGCTGGTCTGGATCTACCTGATTGCATAAGCATGAAGTAGGTTTCAGCACTATAAGGGTTAAAGTCAAAATAGAAATATTACAATTAACAGTTAATAAATTGTTTTCAATTTTGGACCATTCATCAAATCCTCTATGATTGAATGCATAAAGAAAATTCAGGGGGAAAATTCACAAGATATCATGCAATGTCAGTTTACCTGTAAAGAACTTCTGCCCTAAGATAATTCCCAATCCCATTGAAATATCTCTGATTAAGTAGCAGTTCGCAAATCGGTTTGTTGAAAGCAGTTGAGCTTATATTCTTTAACACATGCTCCCTGTAAAGAAAAATTATAAGTATGTTAAAAAAAGATAAATTCTCTATTCATAGAAAATTGCAATCCATTTTACTTGTTCCATACATTATTACTCATTCAAACCTAATGCATCATTATCAAAGCTTTAAACTCAGGGGTGAAAGTTGTAAAAAATAAAAAAAATGAAACTGTAGCTGGGTAGAGCCCTGGTGGTGGGACCAGGGGGGGCGTAGCCCCCCCCCGGAAGCTCTTGCAACAAGCCATTTTAAGAGGTGTTGAAATGGCCCTAATGAAGGGTAAAACAACAACATTAAAACTCAAGTTCTTTTTTAAAAAAATCAACAGGTTTAATATTCTTGGATGGACCCCTGGAGACTTTCATAAAACGTTTCAAAACCCTTGAGTAGTGGGCAGGGATCAGAAAATCTCTGAATCCCAATCGGTCCAAGAATCGGTTGAAAACCCTTTATATATCTTCAGCCCCCAACCCCCCAAGAAAAAGTTTTAATTATGAATTTCTTCCATGCATCTAACCATAGTTAATGCTTTATGCAACAGTGTTAGAACAAACCTTTTATTTAAGATAACAGAGTATAAACTTCATGTTTCTGTTTTCTTGGTTTTAATAATCATATTATAAAATCATCCATCCACAATGAAAGGTAAACAGGATCTGAGGTCTGTTTGTCTTAAACTCTTCAACAGTTCTTTTGGTGATCCCCCTGATGTCTAATTGACTTGTTCAATGTTTAAAATTGTGTTGCCTCGGTGTGGGAAGCAAGTTTTCAATAATGTCATACTTTTCACATTTAAACTCTTTGATGTCTCACAATAACAAGTAACTTAACACATCATACCAAATGTGTTTAATGTGATAGGTTTTCGAGAATTAAGGGTATCATGTGTACTTTTCAATCAAGTGTGCCTGTTTGTTTACTAATTACTCTCAATATGTATACGCCCTTGGGCATTGTTTGACACAGGGATAACAATTAACAGATTAATTATGTGAATCTGGAGGTATTGTTAGGTGTGTAAAATGTCATATCTGTCTATTTTCCGGACCGATTTTTTCATCAAATCTACACTTGTAACCAATCCAGTACAACCGAAATGGGTCCAAAACCAACAAAACTGGCATTTTCCTGATCCCTGGTAGTGGGGTTCACTTAGCAACATTTCATTAATCCACATTCAGCAGGAGTTATGGTTATGTGTGCAGGAAGCAGAATAAAGAATGATTAATTTTACTTGTTAAGTTGAAATAACTTGTTTCATAATTGATGTTTAATAAATAAGTTTATAACCTAAATTACCTGAATGCAGAATAATCTGTCAGCACACATGGCCCTCGATCCTTGTATGAGAAATCAGCTCCTGGAGTCCACTTCCCAAACCTCATGTAATCCACAAAACTGAGCACCATCTCGGGTTTCTTGTCCACCGTGTAAAAGTTTAAATGGGCATGCTTGGCCAGATCCCCGGGCTTTACAAACTCGAACTTTCCTGCTAGTCCAAACGTGACCAGAATATCGAGAGGGGTTGTGGCCGAATCGGACTTGGACTTGTTCTTTCCGTCCTGATGATCATGTAACGTTACCTTGATTTCCTTCCCCCGCGATGTGGAGGTGATGGTGAACTGCTGACTTGGTGCAGTCACTACAGGATTCTTGCTGATCTCCGACTTCACAACCTTACCGAATACCCGGCCGTTGCACACTTGATTGATAAACCTGCTTGCCAGGTGGAGTTCTGGTCCTTCAGGCATAATGCAAATATGAAATAACGAATGCACAAGTTTGATTAGTGCGATTACCAGCTTGCGAAAGTGATGCGATTTCTGCCTTCTCTCACGTGTGAAAATTGTTTACATAATTGGACAAGGCTAAAACCCGCTTCGATGTCGGTTCGGGCGAAAAAACCCGGATCGACTATAGACCCGTTACGCCGTTTGGTTTGTTACACTTGACTTCCCGGGGACACAGGCTGTATGAACCTGTATTTACAATATATGTCCCTGTGGTTTGTCATCATAACAATAAGTCATTTTAAAGGATTTATCTCATTGACTGATATTTTATTCCTATCTTAATATTATAAATGTTTTCTGTGGATAAAGTAAGGGGCGTGCCTGGCCCTATTTTGAAGATACGCACCATATCAAGGGGTGTTTTTTTTACCCTATAGACACCGTAGATGCTTTTTAGAGGGACTTGTGGCCAAATACTTCTAAAATATATGTGAAATGATGCATTTCTAATGCATTGCGTTTTTAGGGTTTTTAATTTTCAAAATCAACTATATGCACCTGCGTAAGTGCGTAACGCCAGGCACGCCCCTGAAAGTTGTATTACAGATAAATACAGTTACAATAAAATAGATTATTTATTCACTTCTCACCCCTTCATTGGTGGTGGAGATAAAGAACATGTATGCATGATAAGGTTTAAAATCAAAGCAGTGAGAGTCGCAAAAGGTCGTTTAACCTTACATTAGTGGAATCATAAGAGGTCAGCAATATAAGCATGTCAAAATAAGACAGGCATTTTGCATAGTGACACATAGTGATAAGAAATGTTTGAAATTACCATTTTAACGTTTATTACTCACAGAACACAATCCATGAGATATCCCCTTCCAGATTAGTTTTAAAGAACCACACTAAACAAATATTTGAAAGCTTGACGCTATACTCATTATTTCATGGGTTAAAGTAAAAATCTTAAAGAGGGTGTTTTTTTTTAAATAGTTCTTTATCCCCACTTCTGATAAAATATATCCGAAATGGGTACTTCGACATAATCATATTGATTTCATCGATGGAAATTTCTTTATGAAAAGAGGGTATATTCGAATCATTCAAAATGTTCATTTTCCTATTCATTCAAACACGTAACATCATAATTTGCTTGTTAGATTAATGAAATCGTATGTAAAGGGGTAACTCGGATGATCCAAGCTGAAACTGCGAGAGTGAAATATCTACGTCTGGATCATTCGGACTAGTAAAGGGGTCATGATTCTGCATGAAATGCTGCGATTAGTGTTTTGATTATCCCCCTTTACATTTCTAGCTCAACATGCATAGGGTCCCGATCCATGCGTAATACCCCGCACTAGGCTATCGCAGGGAATAACGCACGGACAGGGGTCACAGGTTACTCATAAATGTGCCAGTGGTAGCCTGTGGTTCTTGCTCGTGCAGTCAACCCACACCAGATAATATTATTGTACTTTAGCAGGGATCCCATGCTCATAGTTTCTTCATCAGTCATCATAGTACATCGGATAAAAAGCCAGAGACATAGATAACTATTATCTATGTCTCTGAAAAAACCTAGTCATTTAGGTCTTTGGTAGCATATGCATGAACGATGCAAGAATAACTGTTCAATGATGCATTGATAAGCCGGATGGGATAGTATTAGTCCGAACGGCCCAGACATATATAATCTTTATTTCCTCCATTTTCTGAAGAGATTACAAACAAACATTTACAAAAAAAGAAAAGAAAAATTGGAATGTTGACATTTCATTCAACAAAGTTACAGTTTGGATCATCCGAGCTACGCAAGTGTATGTTTTTAAGAATAATTCTGCTCGAAGGAATGCACTGAACAGCAATTTTCTTTTTGTTTCAAAATATCAATATTTTCTGCTCTTAGAACGATGGTTTGTTAATGTTATATACAAGTTTTGACACTGTCTCAACGATTTCTTAGTTATATAACGATTTTTTTTATGATTCAGCTGTACAAGTCAAGGGCTCCGAAGTATCCTGTCACATGTCCCTCCAATCAAGCCATTGGTGCAGGTGTAATCGGGGATCGAGATTAGAACTCCCAAGTTTGAAGTCCGCCACTTTAACAAATTAGCCTATTATTTTCCATGCATTACATCCATAATTCATCATCGGATTTTTACGAAAAAAATATACTTCTTTTCGAATTAGAAAACATTTTGATCATTTTTCAGCACCTGGCCGAAGTGCATGACGCAAGCAAAGCAATTTACCACTGGTGTCCAGTGGGAAACCTGTTCCAGTGGTGGGGCGTCGGTATCAGGATCGAGGGGTCCCGGGTTTGTATCCAGGCTGGATTATCAAAGTTTTGTTATAAAAATGTTTACCTGTGAGGTATTAAACCAATATGCAATGGCTGCATTTGCACCATATGTGATAAGCCGGTTTATCACCAAGTGATCGGGAGGTAATTGTAAAAGTCGCGTGAATATGCCTAGCGTAGATATGAGACTATAGAACCTACCATTTTAGATGCCTTTTACCTTTGCTACTTTGGGAATTCCTTATAGGTTTGAACACAATCGCAGAGAAACCAATTGATCCCGGACGTGCAATCCTGATTGATCAGTTTTGTGTCTCGAATCGCCATTTCAACAAATTTCAACATTTACATCGCAGGTATCCACCAATTCAACCAAACGATGTCTTCTTATAATTTGTACAAGGAACTGAGTTTTTAGCCGCCATGCTTTACCATATTACCAAGAGTGCAACGACAGAAAGCCGTTGCTAACAACGTGTTCTGTCCTTGGTAATATTCGGTGCAGTATCGGACCTGCAATCCTCTATATAAGAGGTGGACGACCTGATCTACCTTAGGGAACTTGTTAAGAGAATGCGAATATACGTTAGGGCCTTGGACATTCATGGGTGCACTGGGTCCTGGCCCTAGGGTACACCTTGCATTAGCCCTGTACATGGCAGTCCCCTATATACGCATGGGCCAAACATATTCGCATACCCTGAACAGTGTTACCGAATAAGACAGAGGAACGGACTTTAATTCCTTCTTTTGACGTCTGCTTGTGCTTTGAATTTCGACCATTCCTACATTCCAAATTGGGGAACGATTCAAACAAGCAGATGCACAGTTATTGCTCTACATCATGTATTATCTACGTAGGTTTTGATACAGATATCAAGTGCCGTTACTCAGTGGGGTGGGTTGGTGGTAATGTATTTAAATAGCCATTATCCTTAAATGTTATCTTAACAATGAGTCCCTTTGATTGTAAAAGTAATAATATCTAATTCCCCATAAAGAGAGATCTATATCATGTTGACACCGTGTTTCTGAAGTCAACTGCAGTCAACTAGGTGACGCATTATGGAGTAATGTGTTTAAAATACGGAATCAGTGTCGTTGACGAAGCTCAAGCAGATTAGCTCAATCTTAAATGACCACAGATCAAAGAAAGATCTGTAGTTTAGTTGAATAACTAAGATCTTAATAGTACCTCTACACTTATTTAATTAACGCAAGAATTCAGTTTTATTCCTTTTCGGGTAGAGACAGATTATTGTAAATGCTTCATTTGAGTGTCTTCTGCATTATGTTATGTCAAATGAAAGTGGAAAAACAGTTTCAAGTTGTTAAGTGTTTGGATAAAACAGACTAAAATGTAAATGAAAATGTATATGTTATCTCGAGACGTTCATTTTGATAATAACCTATCCTTTGAAACCTACTGGGCGCTCTGATTGGTCTAACCAAAGCCGTCTGTATGTACCACGTGATATTATGTAAATTCGTTAAATGAATGGCATTCTACTCGTCGCAATAGCAGTGATTACTACAAGTTCGGTGTGAGTAAAACATATTAAAACAATGGCAGCAGAGTCATTAAAAAAGGAAGCCGACGAAGTGGTTAAAATTTTACAGGATTATTACCAAGATAAGAGTGGATGGACGGTGACAAAGAAAAACGTAAGCATTTCAAGCTCACTCCCTTCATTTCATATCAGACGATCTGTCGGTTGTAGCAGACGACGTTTGAAACAGTCATCGGATTAATGTATAATGAACTTAATTTGTTATATGAGTATCCGGTTACAAACAGAATTTATCATGTCTTTCGTTAACTCATTTTGATCTTGGTTTAACTAAATTTCAACAACTTTTCAGTCGTGTTACGTTTGTAAACTTGTTTCTTAATTCTCAAACAAGAGAAATTGAATTAAAAAATGCACACAACACTTGGTTTCTATATAGTATTTGTAGTGTGTATTCTCTGTCAATCAATGAAATGAAAACGTTGATTTATAAAGAAGACTCTGCTCAAACCATTACCAGGTTATCCCTTTTTTTGTCAAAATAATTCGACATAAAGATTGCCTTCATTTGATGTGTTAAATTAGTTATTTGACTACCCTTTTCCCAAAAGAAATGTCCAGTGCATGCATTGGCTATGTCAAAACTATCTGAAACAATATCAAAATCAAAAGATACACTTTATACACTTTGGAAACCAAAAGATGGACAAAATAGTTCTATCATATATTCTAAGAAGTTGTTAAAACAGTCAAGTACTGTAAAAACAATTCTCTGTATACATTGAAAGACCCCTGAACTAGTGGGCGAAGTGTAAGTCCAATGTTAGCCTTCTATATTGAAGTTGTATGTTTACCCTTACTATATACACATTTTAAACTTTATTTGAACTTTTCTGGTATTCCCAACCTGCTATCATTGAAGGAGATAAGAAGAATTTCACATGCGTGACAAGACTTTGCAACCTTTTTTTTAAATCATAATCAACCTATGCAGATGATAATGCAGGCTTACTTCATTGACACATTTCCCATGGTTATCAAAGGCTAAAATTAATATTATTCAATACTTGAAATAATTACAAATTCTCAAATCTTCAAATAAGACACAGAATTGAAAGGTAAGAATAATAATTTTGATGGGAGAGCATATGAAATACTTTTTTACATAAGTTAGAAGCAATGTCTCCTTTTCTAACAATGATTTCTATATGATAAACAGAATATGTTCCATTTGTTTTACCATTCAACTCAAAAAGTGATGACCTTTTGATATTGATTTTTGAGGAGTCTTCCTAACGAGTCAAATAAGCAACTTTTTAATAAAAACACATAAATATTAGATTTTGAGCAATAAGTTGTCAAAAAAGTGCATTCACTTCTATAATCATATCCTTTTAGCACATTTGTCTTCTCATCTTAACAGTGCCTTCTTTTTATCATATCTTTGAGCATTTCTCTATTCTTTTTGTCCAAAAGGCAGTGGTAACTTGTAATCGTTTTGCAGTCTAATCAGATTATTTGAGATAATGACTTACTATTTCAGTCAGGCTTTAAATATGAATATGACATATAAGCATTGCATAAATATATTTATCTATATGTATATTTGTCTTTCTTTGACTCTCAGGGCTGGGAATCACGTGATCAAAAATGATAGAGACCATGGAAAAAAATGGCGACTTTCGTTGCTTCGACTTCTTCAATCTGGGGAGTATCCTTTCATATAGCGATTTCGTGCACGAAATGCAGCGCAAAGAACCCGCCTAACAATCTGATTTGTTCCACCGCTTGGTTTTATGGTGCCAAATAAACGGTTTCTCCAAACACTCGGAAACAGTGTTTGAACCTCACCAATCGCAGTTGGATAGGTTCCACGAACGGTTAGGTTCGAACACTGTTTCCAAGTGTTTGAATTTATATGACACCTTTACACCAAGCGGCGGCAAAAATCATTAGACAGGTACTTTGCGCTACATTTCGTGCACGAAATCGCTATATGAAAGGATATTCACTGGTTTGAAGAAGTTGAATCAACAAAAGTTGCCATTTTTTTCCACGGTTTCTATCATTTCTGATCACATGATTCCTAGCCCTGACTCTTGTCATTTCTAAAACAATGGTGTTTAATTAAAGCTGCTGCTGAAAATATGTAAGAAACTAGGATGGCAAAAGAAAGAATTGCTCATTTGAGCAATTTCATCATTTGACTTTAGGACTTCTATCCATTGTCTTATAGAAAATGTTGTTTATTGTACTCCTCTTAAAATAGATTTTGTGTGGTCTGCTTTCCAAAACCTTAATTATCTGCTTAATTTTGATGAGGAAAGATACTCAGAGAAGCAAACAGGTTAGATCACAGGCCAGCCACCAATTGACTTTGCGGCTGGCCTGTGATCGAAGCCGTTTGCATAAGCATGAAGTCGGGTCCTGCACTATAAGGATTAAATACATGTCAGATGTTTGTATAAACATGTATATTTGTATTTCTTATTTTCAAACCCTGGAGGACTGTGATGTGAGTAAATATAACATCTCTTCTTGAACTTATCATTAACCTTTTCCCTGTCTCATTTTATTTGTGACAGAAAATGCTCAAAAACTAGTATGACATTGACCAAAAGTTCCGCACAAGAAGTTGATTTTCATACATTGATGTGATTGTTACACTGAAAGAAATTTGATTATTAAAAAAACTTTTTTTTTTAACAAGTTGGATTATTTTTTAAACATCTGTTTTAAAGATATTTGTACAAGGAAACACATTCACTTTGTCTCTGCAGATGATTTTAAAAAGCAATCATTTGATTTATACAATTTTGCATTTATTGAGTTTGAAAGGTTAGGTTCAAATTATTGTAGTTTATAAGTTACGTGAAAATAAGTTGACATTCCATTCATTATTTTATTATGTTACACGTTTTTAGAAATTCTTTCTGTCATGTATTTGAATCAGGGAAAAGCTTAATATTCCATCACACATATGTATATTTAAGTTGCTTGTCAAGAATGCTTTTTCAAAACAAATTACTTAATATATGTTGTATACACATTTAACAGTATCTTGGGCAGAAACTCTGAATACATTGTCAGACAGATCAATCTTTTAAAGAATTACTTCATATTTTTGATGCAGCCTTATATTTTTTTAAGTTTATAATATTATTTTACTGTACCCTTATACAGATTAGGTAACTCATAAGTTAAGATTAGATGGCCTTTCATTCATGTAACTTCAAATACTAAGTTCTTGATAACTTTTCTTAGAGCTGCTTGTTCACAGACAGTATGAGACCTAACAGTTAGAGAATAGCTGTTGGAAGCAAAAAATAAGTTTATATTTAATTATTTTGAGTCTAATTGCAATGAATAGATATGTATTGAGATCCATGATATAGGGTTGTGTAACAATTTGCTCAGTTTTTACTGTAATGAACCAAGCAAATGAACCTCTCAAAGAGACAAACACATCCAATCAGTGAAAAACACTGTCGTACACTGAGCGGTTGTGTTGTCTATATATATACCAGCATGTTCTCTCAAAAAATGCATAAGGTTCCTAATTTGCATAAACGTTCAACGAATGTTACAGTACATTGGTCACAATTTGGTGGCAGCAGTGGGATTAAGACTTCTCCTTCTATAGGAGATGCAATCCCCATGTGTCTTCCAAGGGCCAAGACTCGAGACGAGTCTTCTCGGAAGTGAGGGTTATGTAACGTTCGTTGAACGTTTTTCGTTCGTTGAAGGTTTTTCGTTCGTTGAACGTTTTTGCCAATTAGGAACCTAATGCATTGTTTGACAGAACATGTTGGTGTATATATAGACAACACAACTGCTCAGTGAACGACAGTGTTTTTCACTGATCGAATGTGTTTGTGTCTTTGAGAAGTTCATTTGCTTGATTTGTTACATAAGTGGCAGTGGTGGGATTAAGACTTCTCCTTCTATTGGAGTTGCCTTCCCCACATGTTTTCCAAGGGCCAAGACTCGGGACGAGTCTTCTCGGAAGTGGGAGTTATGTAAAGTTCGTTGAACGTTTATGCAAATTATTGGTGTATATATAGACAACACAACAGCTCAGTGAACGACAGTGTTTTTCACTGATCCGATGTATTTGTGTCTTTGAAAGGTTCATTTGTTCGGTTCGTTACAGTTGCAACAGCTTTGAAATCCATCTTCACATACTAAAATGTATAGACATTTTATATATATCACTTTAACTTGCAGAAGGTATTTTTCATAAATTTCTTACCGTAATCCGAATACAAAACTGTATTGTTTCATCGACATTTTATTTTGACATATCAATTGGCTCATGCGTGAACAAGCACCTTTAACCTTACAATTAGGATAGTCTTTCAAATTGTTTTTTGGGGTAGTTCTGATAAAAACCTATAGATTGAGAAACATTTATCTGCAGTTTAAAATTGTTTGCTTACAGTTTCTCCCTGGCCTAACTGCTCGGATTCTAAATACTGTGTGTACCATAGACTTTGTTATAGTTTACCATAGGAAAAGGAGACAGAATCATGATTTTTAAAACACCTTATAACTAAAGACTCAGTTATAAGCCTTAGAATGCTGTTCATCCATAAAGCTCCCGCTGGAGCTTTCTCAATGACTTGTGTCCTGTATAAAGATAGCCTTAAACTATTATCTTTTTTCATTGTTTAACCCATTACCAAACAAAAACGACATTTGACCAGTTTGTTGCAGATAATTCGGAAAACATGTACCCACAATGTTATCTGCTCTATCAGAAGATCATTTTTCAATTTCATCACATTTAGATATGTTGTCTGCAAACTCTTACAGTTTGGAAAATTAAAACATTTGGTGTTTGGTAAAGGGTTAAAAGTGGTCGCTTTAAACAAGATGGACTGTATTTGCTCATGAATAGATATTGTATGATTGCTTATAGTAAAACTGCCTGTCATCAAAGATGCATTTTATTAATTTCATCATATTTCTGTAGGTTTGCTAAATTAAAGTATTCTTTTAGATAGACTATTACTTTGTTGTTCTGCTGCATGTTGACTGGTATAATGCCTCAAGCTTCAAAACCAAGCTCTTATAAAGGTTCAAGTAAATTTTTTGTTGTTGGACTGTTGTGTTTATTATAAAACGAATTGCTTATTATAATTGCAAAAACTCTTGTAAAGACGTCATATATTGATCAAACTGCATAACACTGCATGGTTACAAAATTAACAGCATGTGATGCATTGAAGCAAAACAATTATTGTATGTAAGCAGCATTTTCAGTATCTTGTTTGATGCCCTTTCACCCAAGATGGTTTTTGTGGATAGTCCATATAAAAAGCATCAGCAGACAACAAATAGTATGTGCGAAAAAAATAGGAATTTTATTTTACTTAGAGACATATGTACTCTAATCTGAGTTGGTCGTTAACGCATAACACAGTCCTATATAGCTCCTGGCTCAGGAAGATGCCCGTATGTGCATTTTATGCATTGCATCCTACACCATCAAACATGTATTATTACTTGATTGCATTGATTTTCAAAGAATTTGTTCAAATATTTTAACGTGGACACTCTTCAGGAGTTTTGTAAAACTGTCAGGATTGAACTGGATTTTTCATTCCTTAAAGAGATTGGAATTTCAATAAGTTGTGATTCTTTTCTCATTTAAAATATTCATGTATCACTACCATTAACTCATTACAAATCATTTTCTCAATATAATACATCCATTACAAATTCTTTATTTACTTTAAATAACACATTAAACATTTTCTATTTATTAGTATTCCTTCATATCAATTTCTTACTTATTTTTCCTGAACTAAAGACTTTTCAGCCTGTAAATAATTCAATATATGTTTATCCACATCATCATAATGCATTAAATGATTTAAGCTCACAGGTTGATGTGCCTTAAAACACCATTCATTCATTTACAAATGTGCTCAGTGAGTAATAAATGTTAATAATTTGATAATGTACATTCTGAAACTTTTAAGTTGCTGAAATCCAATGTTTGAAATTTTTCATTAGATAATGCAAAGTGAGCTTTTGGGCCTGTCAGCTAAGACTTCAATTCATTGGGAAAGCTGGAGAATAAAAAAGGCGGGAATTCTTTTCCTTGCTAGCTTCACTCTCTGTTAGTTTGCAATATAAGCAATATAAGAGTTGGAAAGCTGTCAAGAATCTAGTCTTATGTTACATAAGAAAACTATGGCTTATTTTTGTTATCAGTTGAAGACAATTTACAATGTATTATAAAAGTTAAAATCCCATTTTGTGAGATAGTCCTTAAAGATATTATTGTTTGGTTACTGAGATTGTTCAAATCACTATTTTACATTCGCTTATTATAAAGCATTGCTAATAAAATTAATTAAAAGCAATCTTCAAAATGAGGACTGTCAGGCCTCGAAATGTTTCAAAAACGTTATCTTGGTCAAGGTCACAAATTTGGTCTGCTGTTGATTAAAAGTTATCCCTTTCCCAAATAACAAATTTTCGACTGTCCCAAATTGAAAGAGTTTGCAGACGACATTTTCAAAATGTGATGAAATTGGAAAATAATCTTCTAATAGGGCAGAACACATTGTGGGAAAAGGAAATATTTCTTGTTACGAGCAATTTCTCCTTTCCCCAAATGTTTTCTAAAGTCGTCTGCAATAAAGTGGTCAAATGTTGTTATTGTTTGGGAAAGGGTTAAAAGTTATCAGAAATTTAATCGACAAACACTGGCTACTGTGGGTTTTGCCAGGCTTAGGGGAATGTCTAGACGTTTGTTTACACTGATTATCAGCATTTCCCAAATGAACACAACCTTTTGGTGTTTGTTCGCTCGCTGAGTATGAGCAGAAGATTTATTCGAACATTTCAAATGTTTGTGACTTGTCCAAATTGAAAGCATCATTATTTGTTACAAATGCTTTGACAAAAATAAACATCGCTTAAAGCCATTTCTTTGCCTTTTGTCACAATCGGTACCTTTATATTGATGCAGTCTTATTTGCTTTAGTATTGAGAAGGAAAATTTTCTTTAAAATGGCAGTCAAAAATAATTACTCATTGTTTTTGATCAATTTTTAGAAGTGCTTGATTTTATCTGTTCAATTTGACCTTTTTCGCCATATTTTATACCACAGAACACTTTAGAAAGTATTGTGACAGAATTTACTGATAGATTGCAAATTACCACACCATATTCTTTTGTCTCCATGGTTTCTACCATAAACCATGTCTTTTGTTGTCTATCATTCCCTTTTTTTTTTTAAAGTTTGGAACAACCACATTCAATGCACCTTTTTGGTTTTTTTTTTCAATTTCTGAAATAAGGAAATATTAAAAAAAGGGATTGAAGTCATAGAAAATCCTTTATGAGCATTTCTGAAAATTTTTCATCTAACTTTCCTTGCAAATAATCACAAAACATTCAAATTAAAGCATTTTCCTTTTATATATGAAGTCTATTGGTCTGTGACTCACTCCACAGTGAATTGTTTGCTTTGTCCACATTCATGACAAGATGAAACAATGAAATGAAACTTTTCTCATGTAACAATCATGATTTCTTATCAATTTGCTTTTAAATTTCATTGTTTCCTTTGGCTTTACGTTGTTAATTTGGCTCTAATTTATTTATAGCAGATAATTACAAAAAAATAAATGAAAAACCACAAAAGTGATTCATCCTAAAACAGCTCAATTTTCCATTCCATTGTGATAATTTTGTTCACAACCTTTATCTACAGTGTGGGTTTTCAAGTTTGCTATTTGAAGAGAAGTTTTGATTTCTAATCAGAGTACAAAAAGGTTTCCTTTTTCAGGGAATTAAATTATGAAGGCACTCTAATTAGATTCTATAATTATATATCTTATATTAAAGGAATTCCTGAACACATTCAATAATTTATGGCTGAGTAGTCCTTTCACACTTTGCTTGCAATACAGCTTTATGAATTGCAAAAAATGTTTGATTTCATTTGTAAATCCTCAGTTATTCAATGAAGAAGACATTTCAGTAAAAGTGTTTTCTATGAAGATTGTGAGGGTATTGAAAAGCTGTCTGTTGCTGAGCATACACTTGTTAGAAAGAAGGCAATATAATTTTTTTTACCTGAAGATTTTTTTTTCTAATTATCATCATTATGTTTTATAAAAATGGTTTTAAAAAAAGTGCTGAAATTTATAATGATTGTTGGGACAAGAAAAAATGTTAATTTGGGATTTTGCTTCTTCAACAATAAATTTGAAAGAAATGAACATCAAAATAAGGAACAAATGTCTTTGAACTGCTTGTTGAAAGTGAATATATAGCTACCTCCATTGCCCAATATGACAAATTATATATTTTCCTTTTGTTGCAGAAAGATGCTTACACCATATCCTATAAATCATCCAAGGACTTTGATGGCTATTTGTAAGTACTCTGTTTAGTAAAAGATTATTATGGAATTAAAGGTGCATGTTCTCAGTAAAGTAAATTTGAAAGTCAAAATAAAATGTCCATGTAACAATACAGTTTTTATATTGCCTTCTGTTACACAATTTAAAGTAGCCATTAAAAGCTTAAGCATCAGGAAGCATCAATTTATCTACGTATGTACAATTTATTTCAAGGGTTCAGCGCAATACTATAGTTAGTGCTTCACGTTTGTGAAGCACTTGCTATAGTCTTGCGTTGAACCCTCGATTTGTGGTGGATTAAAATACTTGTTAATTCACTGTTTACAAACTTTAAAGAATTAATTAGTAACAATCTAATTTTGCTTCCTATGATTCTTCTTCAATATAAATCATATTACAGTTCAGCTGTTGTTAAGTTTTAAAGAAATTAATTTCTAACTTAAAGGTTTACTCACACCTGAGAACATGCACCTTTAATGATTCTGTAAACTTACAACTTTTACTTAAGCCTTATGAACACTTTAAAGCAGGGATCAGGAAAATGCTGGTTCTGTCGGTTTTGGGATTAATTATGTAATTCTGGAGGTTTTGTTAGATGTGTAGAGAGTCATATACGTCTATTATCCGGACCGATATTTTCATCAAATCTCAACTTGTAATCGGTCCAGTTCAACCGAAATCGATCTAAAACCAACAGAACCAGCATTTTTCTGATCCCTGAGTGTCACCATATAACTTTCGATCTGGTGTCATCACTGTACCAAACCCTTTTGTAACAAGTAAACAGGTCTATACTGACGGGAGGCATTTTACTGTTACTGTTATTTATTGAGAGATCTTCCATAAACATCGTCAGTGGGTCATTAGCACTCTTAAAACACCTGTTAATTATGCTAATTGTTTGTAGGAATTTTACAGTGCCTGCCAAAATAATGCTTCCAAAAAGGCTGACAATCATGCACTTTAATACACTAGTCAGATAGATGAAAACTTAGTTGAGCATGTCTAATAAATGGTTTTTCAACCACATGAAACAGAATGATGTTAAGTTGAATGTTGAAGAAATAGATTAAATAATCAATTATGCCTCTTTTTAACTGAAGGGATTTTTAATTCTTTATCACCTGCCGGCATTTTTTTTAATTGAAGCAGATGACTTTAGACAAGCTTTTTAAATATGTGAAAAAACCTTTCAGTGCTGCTGTTGTGATATGTGAATAGATTGAAAAAGAATTGTGGCAAAAGATCATGCAATATTCCCAAGAATTAAGTGACAACAAGCTTTTTGATTTCATTGATGTAATTTGCGAAAATTAGCAGGCCTTCATCATTCAAAGATATTAGGTTCTGTGTTTAAAAAAGGACAGGTATATGAAAAGTAAACTGCAATCAAGACATATTGGAGTTTAAGTGCAAGTCTTACATTACATATATATGTATTTGGTGGTTTATGTCCATTTTGTAATAGCCAATTCTGGTTACTTATAGGATAGGACCTTGGTTTAAAGTCCCCTCCGAAGGACTGGTGAGGCAGGAAATACATGTGAAGTACTTGCTATATAGTCTTGCACTTATTTCTCAATAAAGCAAGTATTTCAAAGAAATGAAGAACTTGCTTAACCCATTACCAAACAATAACAACGTTTAACCACTCTCTTGCAGGTGACTCTGGAAAACATTGTGGGAAAAGAAATTGCTTGTAACAAGCAATTTTCCCTCTTCCCACAATGTTTTCTGCCTTATCAGAAGATTTCTTTTCAATTTCATCACATTTTCACATTTTAAAATGTAGTTGCAATTTCTTTCAATTTGGGACAGTCGAAAATTTGGCGTTTGGTAAAGGGTTAAGTCTCAATGCACTAAACCTGTTGGATCCATTGCAAAACATGCACCTGAATCTCCTCAGGCTTTTCATGCTCCACCCAAACTTGTATGTAACTCAACCTTAGATTGTTACATGAACATTCCTTAACCCTTTACCAAACACCAAATTTCCAAATATCCCAAATTGAAAGAGTTTGAAGACGACATTCCAAAATGTGATGAAATGAAAAAATAATCTTCTGTTAGGGCAGAAAACATTGTGGGAAAAGGAGAAATTGCTGGTTCCAGCAATTTCTTCCTTTCCCACAGTGTTTTCTAGAGTTGTCTGCAACAAACTGGTCAAATGTTGTGATTGTTTGGTAATGGGTTAAGTAGAACTGTTTTGGGATTTCAACCACAAGAGGAGTGTTTTGTGCAATACATCAATAAGTTTTCACGATTGTGAAGCACTTACTTTAGTCTTCCATTCAACCTTGGATAAGCGTTTTCCGCAACATTAATCCAAATGCACTTGGATCGCACTTGCACTTTTTAGAAATACTTTGTCATGTAAAACTAAATGAGTCATAATATGCTACTTCACCGCCTGTATAGGCAAAAGAAAGTTGAAACTCCTTACACCGAACTGAAACATCTCAATCATGTTTTATAATTTCTTGATGAATAGTAGTAACCTAGGTTTTGATTATGGGAAAAGGAAAAGGAAATCAATGAAATAAAAATTTCTGGTCTTAACACAATCATGTCTGATAACATAATTAACCAAAACAGTTCAAAACTCTTTACACCAAATTTGACAAGATTAAAGTCATCCTACAATTAAAAAACATCTTGAAGAAATGTATTTCCTATTGGCAGGGAAGATTATGACATCATAATAGGAAGATTTTGAATGTATAAAAAGGTTTTCCTTTTGTATACAATAGATTTCAAGTTGTTCATAAAGCAAGTGCTTCCATTTTAAGTTGTCTATATTAGGACAAAATGTTATTACCTTTTCTCCTGCCATCTAATAGTTTTTATCCTGTAACCTGAATAGAATAAACTACACTTGGGGAATGAATTTGTACAGTTGCATCCATTGATCAGATTAACATCTGTTCCTTCATGTAAGTCTGTTAAATATACATTCGCGGGCTTCCGTGGCCTTGTGGCCAGAGGATAGAACTTGGTATCAATGTAGAGTTCGATCACATTGACAGTATTTATATTTTCATTAGACTCATGAGATGTAGTCCCCTAGTTGACTTATGGAATGCCGATAGTTTAACCTCTGTTGACCAAATGTTTAGTTTGGGATCTTCCTCCATCAACATGAGTCGAACATTGCAACATAACCGAAATAATGTTGATGCAATATCGCAACATAACTGAAATAATGTTGATGCAATATCGCAACATAACTGAAATAATGTTGATGCAATATCGCAACATAACTGAAATAATGTTGATGCAATATCGCAACATAACTGAAATAATGTTGATGCAATGTAAAATTTAATTTGATATACATTCAGAAGATAACAAAATACACAATGGTTTCAGACCATATCACCACTCTTTTCACATACTTTACAATTATGGTCATCTGTAGATACTTATGTTTTGGACATCTCTTAGATTCAATATGAACGAACCTGTAAAGTTTTGCATCTAGTCATCAAGACTTTAAGAATGGTTCAAAAGAAAAGTATCCCAAATCGGGGCCAGTTTTGAACAATGATTTTGAAAAGGTAAAGTTATAAAAAGTGAACAAAATAGGAGAAACTGCCTTATGATTGCAAGCAATTCTATTTGACTTGATAAATCGTCTGCATCACAAGATACCCTTTGCTTTGATAATAAAGACTGGTTCCAAACCTAAAGAGTTTTTAATTGCTTTTTTTACCCTTTCACTGTCTAGAAGAAAGGTTTTAGAAAAGAAATATAAAAAGGTATGTAACTGATTGTGTTCAAATTATAAATACATTCACCAGAAACGAAAAGAGAATTGAACCGTATCACAATTATTTCAAATTGAATGGTCAATTATACTGATGTTTGGATGTTTTTGTTATTCAATATGTATAAAAGTCGTCCGCTGTAAGCGGTTATAAAGAAACTGAAATTAGAGTTAAAAGTAAATCAATTAACAGTTGAATCGGCAGACTGGAACAGGTGTGGTATATTATTGGGGCTTGACAAAAGTCTCCAGTTGGTATTAATTTGTATTAACCCTTTATCAAATGCCAAATTTCTTACTGTCCCAAATTGAACGTGATTGCAAGCAACATTTCAAAAAGTGGTGAAATTTAAAAATAATTATCTCATAGTGCAGAAAACATTGTGGGAAAAGGAGAAATTGCTTTTTAAGAGCAATTTCTCCTTTTCTCACAGAGAGTCTTCTGCAACGAAGTGCTAAAAGGTTGTTATTGTTTGGTAATGGGTTAAACCGTTCCTTTACACAAAGCATATTACCACTATAAGCTGAAAAAACTGGCTAAAATGAGTTATGATTTATGAAACAACATGTTAAAATAAAGCAAAACACAACTTTATCTTGACAATATAATACCTGTATTTTTTATTAAGGATGTGTCAAAGTGCGATTTTCACAATTTGGGTTGCACACAATTCAATTTTATTATTTACATGCAAGTAATGTCTAAATATTTAAATGATTGCTCGGAAGAACAAGTGGCGGTCACCTGATTAGAAAGTCCTGTGATACGCACAAAAATTTAGTCACTTATCCAACACAACAACGCAAATATCCTAAATTGAGAATTTCTCTGATTTCATTGTTTTACAACATATACATTGGCAATTTTCGGCTGGCCTTGATTTATCGCTAATTGGGAGAAACCTTATCATCTTAGCTCTTTTTAAAGCATCATATGAACATGTTACCATGTCAGCTACTGATTTAAAAGAAATGAAACATGTGTCTGTCTTAATTGTCAACTTTTCTAGAACTTGCACAATTTTTCTGTATGGTGTTTAATGCGGAATCAACAATTTGTCAGTTATGAAATGGCTTTCCTGGATGCACCAATACTAGGCTAGAGCTCTGAAGTGACTTGCCTAAGGTTACTTCCATGAAACCAGATATCAAGGGTTCAACGCAAGACTATAGTAAGTGCTTCACAAACGTGCAGCACTTACTATAGTCTTGCGCTGAACCCTCGATGTTTTGGTTGGGTTTGATCCCGTAAAAACCTGAGTTAGAAGTCCCCCACCCTTACCACCTGGCCACACAGGAACCTGGCGCAGTTTATACTATAACCACCTGGCCACACAGGAACCTGGGTACCGTTTTACTAAACAATTTACGGAAAATGTTTGCATAAGTCATAACTGATACACATGGGTAGTATCTTCAATGAAAGGACAATATTGCAATGTGACACATCTTTGGAAGCATCTCGGAGAGACGGTTCCAATGATGTGTTACTTTGCAATATTGCTAAGCCCAATATTGATTAAAGAGGAATTGTTGTTATAGACTTACTCAAATCTTAAGCGTAAAATGTTTAGTAAAACGGTACCCTGGCGCAGTTTTTACTATAACTATGTGTATTTCAGATATAAAGGGGAGGCTATCATCAATGCACCACCATCCACAGTGTTTCAGTATGTAGATCCATTACCCGATGGACTGCGTGGAAAATGGGACTCAAACATGAAGAAAATAGATCTCGTAGAACAAATAGATTCAGTAAGTGTTGTTTTTCTATTTGAAAAGTTTTGTCACAAAATGTATTGTGAGCATGGATTTGAGTATAACATTGTATTAACATTGTACATTGCATTGTATAACATCATGGTAAAAGTGAACCTATTGGTGCTTTTGTTATTTCATCACATTCTCTAACTTTATTCTTTCAAGCCATGGATCATTTTCTAATGGAACACAACAATTAAGTATTAAAAGACAAATGAATCATATTGCAAGGTTTTAGATAGATTTCCTGCCAAACAAGGGTGAGAGTTGTGACCCAAAGATGTGAACCTAAAATTGGTGTACCTGTGTGGCCCATTTGTTAGTTGTAGGTCCCATGTTTGAACCCCTCAAGTGCCTTTAGTTTTGTAAGAGTCTTCTTTGATAAGACATTATAGAGACCTTGTCAAGAACATGTTTAATTCTATTCATGTGGTATCGTGACTGAACAACAGTACTGTTGATATGGGGATAAATCCCAAGCAAAAAAGTTTGACATAAAGTATGCTAAAATCATAAAAGAAATCTTGAGATACCGTGGTACCTTCTTATAATAGGAAGTGCCCTGATTATGTAACATTAGGTTACGATATGTGTGAACTTTTGTTTATGGCCCAGACAGGAGCAATAATGTTTTATTTCTTAACCCTTTACCAAATGCCAAATTTTCGACTGTCCCAAATTGAAAGAGTTTGCAGATGACATTTCTAAATGTAATGAAATTGAAAAATTATCTTCTGATAGGGAAGAAAACTTTGTAGAAAAAGAAGAAAATTTCTTCTTTTCCCACAAAGTTTCTAAAGTCGTCTGCAACAAAGTGGTAAAATGTCTTTATAGTTTGGTAATGGGTTAACATAAATGAAGAGTTTCTGGGTCAACCAACATTATCAATGAGGATTTTATCACTGATTGTTGGCTGCTGTTGGGCACATTGTTGCCAAATTATCTGTACTCATGATAAATGTTATCATGTATGAAGGCAAGATGAAGGGCTTTTTTTTTTAACTTACTTGACTGTTTAGAGCTCATCTTAACTATATTTTGTGGGTTCACATTGGAATTGTATTTTGAGGTGTCTTTCAAGGTGCATGTTCACCATAGAGCAAAATTGAAAGTCAAAATGAAATGTCATGATTGAAACAATGCAGTTTTTGTAATGTTGTTTGATGTACAATTGAAAGTAGCGATTAAAAGCAAAGCTAATTAAGGAAGCGTTTTTCATGGTATGTTCATTTTATATGCGGAAGATCTTAAAAACAATGTCAGGCTTTTTGATTAAAATGCATGTTATTTATTTGTATACACACTTCAAGAAATTAAAAACGCTCGAAATTTGTTTCCAATGACTATTCTTTGGTGCATATGATATAACAGTACAGCTGTGGTGCATTTTTAAAGAAATTAATTTTTATTTTCCTAAATTCCTCACATCTGATAACAAGCACCTTTAAAGAACATTCACAATATCATATTCTTTGAATAAGACCAAGAGCAAATTCTCCTTTTCCCACAAGGTTTCCTCTCTATCTGAAGAATATTTTTCAAATTTATCGCATTTTGAAATGTTGTCTGCAAACTCTTTCAATTTGGGACAGTTGAAAACTTGTCATTTGGGAAAGGGTTAAGATAGATGATTAAAGGAACCACTTTGATAAAATGAGAAATGGCTCATTTGCCACAGGATCCTCACAAGATTTAAAAGAAAGAAATATTCATAAAAGTTAATAAAAGTAGTGTTAGGCTATTGCTTTCACCTTAAAGAAATCATAAAATTACATAGCAAAGGTTCAGTGCAGTAGTATAGTAAGTGTTTCATGTAAATGTAGTATTTGTGATAGTCTTGCATTGAATTCCTGTTATAAAGGAAAGGTATGATTATTATCGCTGTAAATGACATGTATTGTCGTTCAAAGGGTACAAATGTATGACCTATGCTCTGTAGGCCATTATTTATTTAAATGAAGCATGACTTTTGAATCTATAATTTAACTTGTTTGTAGTTTTCATACTTTCTGATTTTATTACATAATAACTTCTTCTGCCATTTTACCAATTTATGTGTGATATCAATCTTGATTTTTACTTATCCCTTTACCAAATGCCAAATTTTGGACTGTCCAAATTGAAAGAGTTTGCAGATGACTTTTCAAAATGTGATAAAATTTGAAAATAATCATCTAATAGGACAGAAAACATTTTGGGAAAAGGAGAAATTGCTCATTAAGGGCAGTTTTTCCTTTTCCCACAATGTTTTCCAGAGTCGTCTGCAATAAACAGGTCAAATGTTGACATTGTTTGGTAATGGGTTAAGATTTTTCAAGTATTCTGATTCCATGCCATTCAACCTGTAATGATGATAGGAAACATAGAAAATAATTGAAAATAATCTAACATTTCGTAAAGAAAAGTTTTAGGCTTGTTTTAAGTTATTATCAGTGATAAATGTGACAGATATTTTGTTTGCTAAATAGTCTCTATTTGAAATTCTATTTACTCAACGCTATGGTTCTACTGAGTACCAAGAGAAAGTATTTTGACATTAGGAACAAATTCTTGTAATTTGAAGCATATTAATAAGAGACAATTGCTAATGACATCCATTTGTCCCAATTGTTTTTCTTTCAAAATTGTGTCGGCAGTTGACCAGTTACAACCTTGTATACGAGAGAATAAGTTAAACAAAAAGTTTTATTTGACAGAAAATTCAGAAAGTTTGATAATTAATTTCTTCTTTTATTTATTCTTATCCTGTCAAATATCGTCTGCTGTTAAAATAAACCCGTGTAGTGCTGGAACCAACTTCATGCTTATGCATACAGGTTAGATCCGGGCCAATCGCCAAGTAAATTGGTAGTTGGCCTGTGATCTAACCTGTTTGCTACTCTGAGTATCTTCCATCACCAAAATTAAGCAGATATGTAAGGTTTTGGAAAGCAGGCAACACAAAAGTATATTTTTAGAAATTACTCAGCATTCTAAGGGTTAAAATTAATAAGCCATAGAGGAACAAAATAAGGGATATAAGGGTGCTACAGTTACAAACAATTTCACAGGTCGCTGTGTTGATTAACATCTTCAACTGATAATTTCTCTGAGTTGTTTATGGGCATAAAAGAGCGCTAAAGTCATTAAAAACTCGTAACAACTTTGTAACATTGGGAAACTTTTAACCTGAAACCGACAGGTTTTATTTGTAGGTATGCATAACTTTTGCAGCCTTCACTGTGAATTTGACAGCCTACCTCATTTTTAATTGATTTGCTTCTCTCACTGAGTTACAAAAATAAATTCATAGCAAATGAAAAAAAAAATGTTTTAATCTTGAGAAGACTTTGATTTCATCGGAACACCTTTGTCCATTTACACTTTTCTTTTCAGGGCGTTTTTGTGTTATATAACAGGAGCCTTAAAAAAAGGCACCTTCCCATTTAGTTGATGCTTTAGATTTAGAGCAGGCACATTTTCCCAAACAGGTGAATTGTCAGTGTCTTGTTTACCGTTTATTTATTCTTTGAAAGTTAATATGACAAATGAATTACATGTAGTTTATGGTTAGAAGGTCTTTAGACTGTGAATTCTAAACAATAAAGTAAAACCTTGAGCACCATATTGAGCACCATATTGAGCGCTCAGACATTTAGTTTTTCTTACACTCCCTATAGTAAAATGATGGAGTCATGACCTTTGTTGCTTACAGAAATGGCTAATAATATCTTAATGAATCAATGGTTCATGTAAGTGAGTTAGTCTTACATTCCACCCTAAAAATTGCCATGCAAGGCTAGTTTGCGACTTCAACTCATTCTGAATCCAATAAGAATGTTAATTAAGGGTTTCGCATGATAGCTTTGTGAATCCACCTCAAAGTTAATACTTGTCTCAGACATTCAATTTTGAAATTCTTAGAGAAAACATGTCCAGGCAAAAGAAATTCTAAAGGCACATAACTATTCAGGTACTCGGTATTGATATAAAGGAATTTAGGTGTTCAGAATAATCAAGTAGTTGTTTTAACAATGCTTGAAAACATACTAGCGCTCAGAAAAACTGCAAAACTAGGTAAAATGAGTTATACAATATGATAGAATATGTTGAGACATAGCGAAGAAAACACTGGATATGACAATATAATGCCTGCACTTTTTATTATCTATTTTTCAAAGAACTATTTTCACAAATTTGGTGCCCACCAATTTAACTTCATTGCTCACATTCAAGTAACATCTAAAACAGGAAAGAGCGCTCGGGTAAATAATTGGCGATCACCTGGTTTGAAAAATCATGTGAAACACATAAAAATACTGTCATTTATCCAATATTTACACTTTGAACATACATAATAGAGAGTTCTCGGGTTTTATTGGTTCCCTATGTTTCTTGGCCAACCTTGTTTTATCACTAATCCCAAATACACATTATAGTATTCACTCTTTTAAAAGCATCATGTGAATGTGATACCGTCTCAATTCCTCTGTAAAAGGAAAATTAAAATTCTTTTAAGATGATTTTCAATCATTTCTAGAACTTTCATAATTTTAGCATATACGAGCGCAAGTATGGCTTTAATATATGCAAACTGGACAATATTTTATCGCTGAAATTCTATTTAAAGATTCATTTCATCATATTTTGAAATGTCGTCTGCAAACTCTTTCAATTTGAGACAGTCGAAAATTTGTTGTTTGGGAAAGGGTTAAATATGCATCAAAATTGGGTTTTATGCAGTAATGGATAACAGGTCTAGACGGCTGTAATTTTACCCTATCATTTAGGAATGAAAATAAAAGTCTGACTTCAAAGTTGCAGTAATCTATAATTATCATAACTGTTGCTCAACAAACTATTTCAGGTGTTTGTTATAATATGTTTCATCTTTGAATCACTAAAGGGGAAAATAATAAAAACATAATAGCTAGCTGTCCTTTGGGACTTTCCCAATCTTAGATGTGAATCGCAGCTTTGTAGCTCTAAGTATTAGTTAGAGGCTAGATAGTGAAATTTAAACGATATAGAAACCCCAAGGAAGGAGCGATAGCAACTGACAGGGTTTCTATATCATTTAAATTTCACTATCTAGACTCTAAATAACTTAGTGTTTAACCTACATTTCCATAGAGCGCTCTATCTTGCACTGGTAAACCACGCCTCTTCGGGTATGATCGGCGAATGGCATAAAACTGTTGCTCAGTATTTTGAAATTCGAAATAAACCACGCCTTCCGCGGCTGTCAATTGCATGCCAACAATCCGCCATACCATATTTGGAAGAAGAATACTCCACTACCCAGTGATGTAGATTAAAACGTCATTTTTTTACGTCACATATTACCTTGCTTTCAATTTGTACTCGTCATATTATTCATAATGGGGTAAAAGGTTAATATAGTTTAGTTTCTTTTTTTCACAATGATGTTAGGATAAAGGATTAAACCCTATAACCCAGTTAATTGTAATTCCTTTTTATTTATTTATGTGTCATAAAGCCTTTTAAAGCATTGTGACGAAAGGGGAAATTGTCCGCGGCAAACGGGATCTCCTTTTATCACATTGTTTTAACATTTCACATGTCATAAGGAGTTCAAATAACCCTTTATCATCCGCGACGTCACAGCTATCTTTCCATCGCTACCGTAGGCAAGGCTTACATATGTCATTGATTTGGAGGTGGAGCTTAAAACTTCCTATTTATGCGCATGCGTGATACCAGAGTAATAGTCTCATAGAGCCCAGATAGAACACTCGAATAGTAGTTTACAGAAAATAATCCAACAAATAATTTCAAATTGACGCATTCTCATTGGATGAAAATGTAGATTAAACACTAAATTACATATAGAAACACTGTGACTTTTTCAGTCAAGATCCTTAACTTTTGTTAATGTATTCAATACTTTTTATCCTATTATACTATTGAAGTTTCTATTTAGACAATTTAACCTTTTCAATGTTATTTAGTTGCTTGTTCGCAGATGATGAAATTTGAGAGTCAAAATTAGATTTTGTTGAAACAGTGCAGTTTTTGTATAATAAACAATTAAAAGTAGTTATTGAAAGCATTATTTATTCAGGCAGCATCAATATACTACTAAATGTTTTCTGCAGTGGATGTGCATAGTAAGGTATATTTCTGTAAAGGGTTTTTAAAGTTTTGCAGCGAAGATATATGTTATATCAAGACATTTGTTTGATTTAACAAGACAAGCATAAAATTTACAGTTTAAATTGACAATTAAATGAAAGTTATGTGCAATGTTTTATGATGTTTTATTTGCACATTACCATCTTTTAAGAGCTTTATTTTTTTATCAAGCTGAAGGTTATTTCATATTTCATTACATTTTATATCTGCTTGGGTTCTTATACTTCTTATAAAGTTTTCTATGGGATCTGAAAAATAAAAAATAAAATGTTTTCTATGCTACTTTTGAGCTTTCATCAAATTTAAATAAATATCAATCACTGATATTTATTCCTTTCCCATCAGGTTTTTGGGCTAGATTTATACCTAGGACATGTACCTACACATATACCAACATCACATCACTTCATCTAATACAGGCTTAAAACCTTCTAAACCTTCAAAAATTGCACATTTCTCACTCACAAAACCAGTTTTCCGACCAAAGCTCGAACCCTGTGAGTTGGGGAAGATTTTCTTATCTTATTGGGTTCTTTGATTGATAAGTAAGAACTTTGTTTTTTCAGTGAAAGCACGACATGTCATAATTTGTTTGTAATTATTATGGGTACCTGCTAAACAAAGTAGTGAATTTGAAAGGGTTTAATTGGACCAAAAATGGTTTAATTTACAATTTTTTTGTTAAATATTCATTTTTTGTTACATATCTTTTTCTCAATATTGATTGAAACAAACCAAATCTGTGTCCTGTACTAGATAATTTGAACAGTAAACATAGAAAGTATAATTCAACAGTGAAGTACAGTGGTCCAAAGTTAGAGCTTCTGCCTATGGACATGAGGGTCTTTGGTTTGAATCCTGTTAGAAGAAGGCTCCTTCCGCCTTGCAACCTTCCATTAATCCAGATTTTGCCCAAGTACTGGTTATGATCCAGGAAGCAGAATCAAGAATATAGGTTATAAGAACTTGTTTCACAATAGATGTAAGATGAATAAGTTTAGACTAAAGTATGCTTCGGCATTTAAACATACAACACTTATGACAGGGTTAGAAGTTGCTATTTTTCATAATTAGTCATTCTTTCACAGATTAATCAATTAATCTTCATTAAGCATCAAAGTAAGCAGTGATCTAGAAATGAGCTTATATTCATTTGTTTGCTACAACTTAAGTTAAAGCAATGATTTGAGTCAACCTACTGTCTCAAGTGATGTAATAACACCCTAAACACCAACATCCATAACATGACTCATCCATCTTATTCAGCCGAGAATGATTATAACAGTAACTAAGTATAAATATGGTTTTAAGTAAAAGTAGGAAGTCAAATTTTTCATGAACATTGGTCAGGGTTAACCCTTTACCAAACGCCAAATTTTCGACAGTCCTAAATTGAAAGAGTTTTCAGAAGACATTTCAAAATGTGATGAATTTGGAAATAATCTTCTGATAGGGCAGAAAACATTGTGGGAAAAGGAAAAATTGCTGGTTACAAGCAATTTCTCCTTTTCCCACAATGATTTCTAAACTGTCTGCAACAAAGTGGTCAAATGTCGGTATTGTTTGGGAAAGGGATAACCCATTACCAAACAATAATGACCTTTGACCAGTTTGTTGCAGACGACTCTGGAAAACATTGTGAGATTAAAGGAGAAATTGCTTGTTACAAGCAATTTCTCCTTTTCCCATAATGTTTTCTACCCTGTCAGAAAATATTTTTCAATTTCATTGCACAAAATTGAAATTTTGTCTTCAAATTCTTTCAACTTGGGATACTGGAAAATTTGGGGTTTGGTAAAGGGTTTAGTTAAGGTAATTTTTTTTCAAGAACATGGGCCAAGGTAAAAAGAAGTATTTATCATAAGATATTCATGAAAAGTTAATTTAGTGTTGTCTTCTAAACTAGAATTCTGTCTCATAAACTTTCACTTCCGTTTTATTCATTTATTTGTGACACCTTACATAGATTTAAATCCCAAGTTAAGGTTTAATTAACCCTTTCCCAAACAACAAATTTTCGACTGTCCCAAATTGAAAGAGTTTGCAGACGACATTTCAAAATGTGATGAAATTAATAATCTTCTTATTGGGAAGAAAATATTTTGGGAAAAGGAAAAATTGCTTGTTAAGAGCAATTTCTCCTTTTCCCACATAGATTTTTAAAGTCGTCTGAAACAAAGTGGTCAAATGGTGTTATTGTCTGGGCAAGGGTTATAGAGCTTTGTAAGTTTGAACCATTTTTCCCATGAAGGGTTTCATGACTTTTTTATTGTAATGGGGTCTTCCTAGTGGCCTAGTGGTTAGAATACAGACCTTGATTTCACATTATGAGTCCCTCACCGCATGGGTTCAAATCCCGTAAACGCTTTCATGAGAGGTAGTCACCCAACTGACGTCTGGAACGCTGATGGTTCTACCTTGTTTGATCAGCCCTTATTGGCGGTAGAGTATGGGGGTCTCCCTTCATCATTAAGAGTCGGGCATCGCAATGTAACTGAATAAATGTTGACGCAATGTAAAGCCAATATAAAATACAGAATAAATCAAATTGAAAGCCAGAGCAGGTGGCAGTTAGCATTGACTTTATGGCTTTAGACAGACAACATTTTGATAACAGTACAATGTTATGGTATGTTACAAAACACAACACCTTAATTGAATAATGTTTTTGCTGCTTATCGTATCTGCTGTTGCACATGTACTATGCCTTTATTGAGGGAAGGGATATTTGATTAAACATTCCCGTCTCTGGAACGGAAGTCCTGTTATTATGAACTTTGGTCATATTTATATGTTTGTGACATATTACACTGAGTATTACAAGAAGCAAGTTTTTATGGATGTATAGTGCTTAGACTTTGGAAATTCAGCCCCAATAAACACCGTTTGATTCCCAATTGTGAAATTATTTTCAAATTTGAGTGTTCTTGGGCAAGAAATGTTTTCTTGCCTAGTACAGATATGTTTTCAAGGAATCATGAATGAAAATGTTCTACAGTGTGCCCAGTACATTATAATGGTAGAAAGACTAAATCTAGGGTTCAATGCAAGACATGACAAGACATGAAGCACTTACTATAGTCTTGCATTGAACCCTTGAAATATCAATATGATTGTCTGTTTTCAAGGACAATCTTTTATAAAGCATCACTTTTATCAGGGAGCATCATAACTTATGGAGGCTTTGTGAGTTAAAAGAACTCAACATGTTTTTTATGCTCATGAGCCAATGTTGCGGTTATGTAATTGAGGTTAGGGCCTCATAAAATAAAACATGCATTATTGAGTTATGGAGGTATTAGCCTGTCAGCCATTTCAAACCTGTTGTTCTGTCTGTTGGTTGATTACATTAGCTTCTGTGGTTACACAACACCCTTTGGCAGAGAAATAATTAATCCTTAGAATGCTGGGTAATTTTCTAAAATTAGATTTTTGTGTCATCTGCTTTCCCCAAAACCTTAAATATCTGCTCAGTTTTGATGAGGAAAGGTATTTAGAGTAGCAAAGGGGTAAAGATCTTTGGTTTCTACCCAGTACCATAAAAGAACATGAATCATTCTTATGCCATTGCACTCATCTGTTGTTTTCCTCTAGGTTTGAACCTATAACAAATTCCCATTCATGGGGGAAAGGTTAATTTGCACAATGAAGTTCCCCACAAGCTATACCTGGGATGAATTATATTTTATTAGAAATAGCCTTTCATGTTCATTCAACCTTTAATCTGTCTAAGCTGGCGTAAAGAAAGAAATTGCTAACTGTTCAATTTACGCTGCAATAAAAGCAGATTTTGCCTTGTACAACTAATGTTGTAACATTACAATTGTTGGATAATAGTTGATAGAAGTAATATTTATTACTATATTAACATTAGCTGCATTGTGCATTCTGCTTTGAGTGCATTAACATTAAACACACCAACCATTTAGTGATAAGTTCTTCCTATGAAATGCTCTTAACTTGGTTGACATCAAGTATTCTTTAATGTTTCACAACAGTTCCAAATAAAAAGCTACACAAGACAATCATCTTTAACTATACCCACACCATTTTGGTGTTCTTGGGCCCGTTTTACTAAACAACTTACGGTAAATGTTTGCGTAAGTCGTAATTGATAAACATGGATAGTATCTTCAATGAAAGTACAATGTTGCAATGTGGCACTTCATTGGAAGCGTCTCGGAGAGACGATTCCAATGATGTGTCACTTTGCAATATTTCTTTGTCCAATATTGAAATAAGAGGAATTGTTGTTTTAGACTTACGCAAATCTTAAGCGTAAACTGTTTATTAAAACGGTACCCTGATGGATTGAAAACTTGTTTCATCAGAGGATGATGGGTGTTTGTTATTCAAGTAAGATAGGGTTTTACATCCCTTCAACAGGAGTTTAGTAATATTGCAATGCCTTGGAGATCATAGATGGAGGAAGACCCACAAGCTTAACCCATAACCAAACAATAACAGCATTTGACCAGTTTGGTGCAGACAACTCTGGAAAACATTGTGGGAAAAGGAGAAATGACTATTAACAAGCAATTTCTCCTTTTCCAATAATGTTTTCTGCCCTATAAGAAGATTATTTTCAATTTCATAACCTTTTGGAGTGTTGTCTGCAAGCTCTTGCACTTTGCAACAGTCAAAAATTTGGCATTTGGTAAAGGGTTAAGAGATTGCATGCAGAAAGACTTTCTTTAGAGCAATGGGTTATTTGAGATAATAAAAAGGGTTGCGTAATAATGTATAAAAGCAGGTATTAGATGAGCGTTTCATGCAAGATAAACTTTAAAGGCACCTTTTCCTTGATGTCAATGCCATAATGGTTACATAAAAGCCTGAAACCAGCCATCTGCAGATGGCCCTGTAATTGTTTGCACATTAATTAATGTTGGGCATCATTAATTAAGCATGAATTTCAGGGTTGTCTCTAATCAACATCATTGGGTGGGTCAGATTCTGTGTTAAGTGCAATGTGTGGATGCTATTGGCTTGTTCAGACTGTCCTTTTACATTCATAAGTAGATACACAAGCTACCAATGTTTTAAATTTATTTATGAGGGATAAATGCTTTGTCAACAATATAACAGTTATATTACAAATTTCCTTGGTTTCACTAGTCCCCAGTTATGGCTCTTAAAATGCATACCAAAGGACACTCCCACGAAACCAGAGGTACTGATGGGGATCAAACTCCCCCTCTGCTTAAAGTCTAACACCTTGAAACACCCTTTAATACAACTGGGTCATGAAGGACTCCTAGGGTTTGATCTTGACAGGGATTGGACCCTCAATGTCCTTATTGGACATACTCAGATGCATCATTCATTTTGCGGGGTCCTGCATGTCCTCTAGGTTAAAGTTACAGACTTAAAACTTTGGGTCTTGGGTTTGAGTCCAACAGAAACCTTGTTTTGTGAGAGTGTCCTATGGCAAGTCACTTCAGACCCCTAGCCTAGAACTGGTGGATCTAGGAAAGCCATAACATAAGTGAAAGATTGTTGACACAGCATTAAACACGATACAATATCATCCATTTGGGTCACCATAGGATATAAGGGTGACAAATGAGAAAATGTTCACCACGAAAAGGTGAAAGAGACTATATGATTTTTACTCTCAAGCCTCTTGGCCATGGAGACCTTTGTACTGACAGTTTATATAACCCGACGTCATGATTTCCCATAATTCTCAAATATCCGTTGAAGCTTTGAGGCTGTAATATGAAAACCTGCATGTGGCAACAAAAACAACTCCCTAGTGGCCCAACCCTGTACAGATGTAATAGAGTGCACTTCTCTGCATTATAGATTGAACCATCAAGAAAACGGATTCCCAGATTTTTTGTACAAAAAATTTCAGGTTATTTCGTAACAAATCCTCTTATTAGCGCACCTTCAACAGATTGAACCAGTGCATAAAGGGATGTTTACATTCACCCAAGTTTGCTTCTTATAGTACTTTAACCAGAAATGATTAAGTAGTCATTGTAACAAAAGAAACAAATTTGATCATTCCTATTTTTTTTTTTTCAATTTGGAAATGAGATATGGGTCATTTGATCAACCTTTACTTCAGTCTCTCTTATGAGTATACATCGGGGGTTGTGCCCTTTTTCTCTAATAACAGTTGAACCATATGAATTCTACATCTGCCAAACATTGCTTCATCTTTTATACATAATCAAAATTCCTTTCTGTTATATTTTTTTGCCAGAGCTAATGCTAGACAGCTGAAGCACATGTTAAGCATTCCCTTTTCTTACTCTTACCTTTATTTAGAGACTTTCCCATAGATGGTGTTCTGTGAGCAACAAATGTTAAAAGATAAATAAAGTAGAAACTTACCTTGTCACCAAACAATCATTTCAATTCCATTGTTTTAAAGTTGCTGAAATATTTTGCTTGTATTCAAAAAGTGGAATGAGCCTTATTTGAAGGATAATTTGGTTGTAAATTGTTGTAATGTTAGAGCCTAGTGGTTAGAGTGTATACCTCTTGTCTAAGAGTGTCAACCAATTTAATAGTAGGTGTCGGAACTTCACTTCCATATTCTTTATTTTACCTGAAGCTGGCTATACTTTATTTGTTGAATCAGAATATACAATTCAAGGGTTCAATGCAAGACTATAATAAGCCTTACACAAACATGCAGCACTTACTATAGTCTAGCATCAAATTGTTTAAATGTTGTTTAATCGCAATATGGCATTGATAGGAAATGAAAGTTACTGAAAACTTATATAAATTCATTGCCTAGGTGTTGTATGACATGGTTGAGTGAGTGATTGATTTGTTCACCAATGGTTGTGAAGTGAAGAGGTTGAAACAATGACATGTAATAAATTGATACTATCCTCACTACGAGTGCAAATGCATAATTAACCCTTAGAATGCTGGATAATAGATTTTTGTGCCAACTGCCTTTCAAAAACTTAGATATCTGCTAAATTTTGATGAGAAAAGATACTCAGAGTAGCAAACAAGTTAGATCACAGGCCAGCAGCCAATTTACTTGGCGGCTGGCCTGGATCTAACCTGTTTGCATGAGCATGAGGTTGGTTACAGCACTATAAGGGTTTACTACATCACACACCTAAGTGTTAGAGGCTTCATACTGTTGTCATCCCTTTATTGTTAATATGATACAGTGTAATGAAATCTAAACTCTTTTATCAAGGCCCTACAACAGACATTTAAAAAAAATTGCATAAAAAGGAGAATTTGATCATCATGAGTAGGTTCTCTATGTGTCAAAAACATTTAACACATTACCACAGTTTTAGGTATTGTAGCAGATAACTTTGAAAAAAGCATTATGGCAAAAGGAGAAATTGCTTGTCACAAGCAATTTTTCCTTTTTCCACAATTCTTTTTCAAACAATTCACAAATCACAACAGCAGAACTGAAAGGTTTTTCACATGTTTACAAAAGTTTTCTAAAATCGTCTGCTTCAAGTAAAAAATGTCGTCTGCATGTGGTTAAGATTAAGATATAGTTACAAGTTTTAATATCGCATTTTCATTAATTGTTTCATTCATACCTTTGTAATAAAGGTTCATGATAAGTTTTAATACCATCAGGTGCAAATTATGTGGAAATGACTTGAAGGTTGTAATTCTGTATAAAGGAGAAATTGCCCAATATAAGCAATTTCCCTGTTGTCGCAGAAGTTTCCTTAACCATTTACAGTTTTATTTTAAAAAATTCAACAGCAACATGTTTTAGTCACATCAATATATTATCATTTCTTAACCCTTTACCAAACACTTGATTTTCTACTGTCCCAAATTGAAAGAATTTGCAGACAACATTTCTAAATATGATAAAATTGAAAGATAATCTTCTGATAGGGCCATAAACATTGTTGGAAGAGAAGAAATTGCGCATTACAAGCAAATTCTCCTTTTTCAACAATGTTTTCCAGAGTCGTCTTCAACAAAGGGGTTAAATGTCGTTGATGGGTTAACCCTCTAAGGCGAGATTTAAATGAAGTATGTATAAAACTGTGATAAATGACTTTCAGATGTGTAAAAGCATGAAAGCTGTAGGTTATAGTATCCAAATTACAGTTCCTGGGATGTTTTAAGTTCTTTTAGCAATATTTTGATATTATTCATTTCGGGTTAACAAATACAAAATGTGCTAATGAAATGTAAATGTTTACCTTGCCAAGGCCGAATGGAAACAACTAGAAACCAAGGTGTCCAAAATATAGTTAGATATTAATTATTTTATTTTGTTATGTCAGTTCTGTATGAACTCATCAAGGCAATTATGTCAAATGACAATATTATGCCCCCACAAAACTGTCAGGAAGTTTAATTAGTACAGGTGTATTATGTGGTGTATAGAAACTTCTTGAATACAGTTTGTGTTTTTGCTGTTTATTGTTTTTTTGCCGTTTTCAGCAATTTTTCAATAATATCTCATAGAAAAATTTCTTATTTAGGCTCTCCATTGGTAATCATTCAGTACTAACATAAGATTATTATGACTACCAACAACATAGGAGGACTAAATCTTGCTATTGTCTGGTATAAAATGCTTTCATTAAGGAAGACAGAAATCAACACCAATAACCCTTTCCCAAACAATAACAACATTTGACTATTTTGTTGCAGACGACCTTAGAAAACATTGTGGGAAAAGGATAAATTGCTAGTAACATGCAATTTTTCCTTTTCACACAAGGCTTTCTGCCCTTTCTGAAGAATATTTTTCAATTTCATCACACATTGAAATGACGTCTGCAAACTTTTCCTATTTGGGATGGTCCAAAAATAGTTGTTTGGGAAAGGGTTAAACTATTATACCTGAATTAGATAGATCTATACTCTATTCTGTCTGATATATTAAATTTGTGCATGAGTGGTGAGCAAAGAATCCTTCATTGATTATGTCAAAAATCTCATGATATATGTTTGTCATGTTAATAAGAGGATTCTAATGAATACAAACAATGCAGGGTTTAGAGGAAAAATTGTGGAGTTAGCCAAGGAAACATGTCACATCTAACCTCGACCTTCTTGGGAAGGATTTCTTGAAAAAACTATTAGTAAGATTTCTAATGTGAGAGAGAAATGTGAGAAGATCAATACTGGTGATGATAATTCTGTAAATAATCCCTTTCTCTTGTACCAGAAATGGGTAGTTTGTGACTTAATCTTAACATAGATCTTTATATTGTATTTTGTAACTGGAAATGGAAAATGGCAGTAAATGCAATGTTAAAGCATGGAGAAATAAATGTGCAATTTATCCTTTTACCACAATTGTTTTCTCCCAGGGCTACAGGAAGAATATCATACATACATACATTATTATGGTCATTTTATCTTTCTTCTAATTTTGTCCAGTAGTATATATGTGTAACTTTGTCGACATTAGGCTACAAATGGAAAGGATTGCCAAGGATTAGGGATATTTCTCAACAGAAATTGACTTTTACAATTGAGAACGCTTGTTTTATAGACATCAAAATTCAATATGACATGTCGTATCAAACTTTTCTTTACTAAATATATTGTTGACATCATTCGTTATCAATATCTTAATCAAGAGACTTTACAATAACATATATACAAATACTAATAATTTTTATAAACATTGAAATTGTAAAGAACAATTCTTCTTTTGGTGACAAGGTTCTCTTCTCCTATCAACTTATCACCAAAACGTTTTTCATTCGACTGTACTGAGGAAAAGAAAAAAACATATTTTTATTTTATTTTCGCCTTTATCTATTTTCAGACCCATAGAGTAAACCGAGCATGTACAGCCAGTGCTTGTATGGGATTGATATCTCCCAGAGAGTTTGTTGATGTCATCGTTACCAAGGAAACGGAGGACTGTATATCCACAAATGGTAACAGCATTCTGTTGTTCCTAAATTTGTGACTTGCTGAAATATAAAGCAATTGTAGAAGACAAAACCTTGTGTGATAAGAATAATATGGTTCTTTTTTTGAAGTATTGAATAGAAATCTTTGTGACAATAGGGTAAACTGCTCATACTAAGAAATGTACATGTATCTGCTTATCAGAGTGGTTGCAAAGACTTCTGTTGATCTTTTATCCTTTTGATTCTGTTATTTGAGAAACTGATGTTTTATCTTTCCCTGATTTAGAAACCTATAAATGCCTCTGCAGGAGTTGGCACTTCAAACACTTTATTACATTAGGAAAATTTACACATTTATTTTTTAAAAGTTAATTGCCTTTTTTTTTTTGTCTTAACCCTTTACCAAATGCCAAATTTTCGACTGTTCCAAATTGAAAGAGTCTGCAGACAACATTTCAAAATTTGATGAAATTGGAAAATAATCTTCTGATAGGGCAGAAAACATTGTGGGAAAAGGAAAAATTGCTTGTAAGGAGCAATTTCTCCTTTTACCACAATGTTTTCTAAAGTCGCCTGCAACAAAGTAGCCAAATGTCGTTATTGTTTAGGAAAGGGTTAAAAGAAACTGATTTCGTACATACTAGATATTTGTGAAAGGGAATGGTCCTCTGACAGTTCTTGATCTCCACATTTGATTGTGTGGATTTTTCACGTCATTAACAGGATTTCAGTTATATTGCAATGACTGGCTCTTTTTTTAGGGAGGAAACCCCAGGGTAAAATGACCTTAACCCTTATAGTGCTGGAACCAATTTCATGCCTATGCAAACAGGTAAGATTCTGGGCAGCCGCCAAGTAAATTGGCGGCTGTCCTGTGATCTAACCTGTTTGTTACTCTAAGTATCTTTCCTCATCAAGAATAAGCATTTACGGTTTTGGAAAGCAGACAACACAAAAAATCTCATTTTATAAAATTACCCAGCATTCTAAGGGTTTAGGGCTCAGGTGAAACTGGGTAGAACCATTGTCATTCTGAAAGGCAAACAGGAGACTATCTCTCATAAAAGTCTAAAGCTAACCTTAATAAGATTTGAACTCATGCAGGGGGAGCCATGTGATTTCAAGCTTGAAATGGAGGCACACTAAATGAAACATTTAACATGAGAAATGGCAAAGTGAGAAAAATTATATGAGATATAAAGAAATCATAATGATAAAAGGAGAATTTGTTTATCATGAGCATGTTCTTATTTTTGCTTTTTATTGTGTTTTGTGTTGCATGTTTGATCAAAGTTGTGTGTATTTATGAGGTTAATCATTAGTAATTTCTTTTCTATGGTTTTTTCTATTACAGCTAAGAGTGTGGCACATCCTAATTGTCCCGAAGATAAAAAATATGTGAGAGGTTTTAACTATCCCTGTGGTTTGTTCTGTATGAAGGTTCCAAAGTAAGTACTCAATATGAATTATCTAGGTTTAACCTGAAGAATGCTGGGTAATTTTCTATAAATTTGTGTTGTCTGCTTTCCAAAACCTTAAATATCTGCTTAATTTTCTTGAGAAAAGATACTCAGAGTAGCAAACAGGTTAGATCACAGGTCAACCACCAATTTACTTGGCGGCTGGTCTGAATCTAACATGTTTGTATAAGCAGAAAGTCGGTTCCAGCACTATAAGGGTTAGAGTGTTTACAGGCATGTCATTTTTTTTATCTTTTTTTTTATTTTTGTATAGTGCTTTCCTGAGATTCACTAGGTACTAAGTACTACTAAGTACTAGGCTTGGGCTCTGAAACATCTTGCCACAAGAACACTCCGTCGAAACCAGCCATTTAGTCTAGACTTGTACTGGTAAATTTCATCATTTCTTCTGGTAAATATTTTTCTAAAAAAAATTCTAACAATTTCTGTTACAATTTTTGTAAAAAAAATTGTAACAAATTTTTCACCAGTATTCCACAGCATGGGTGTGGCAAAGTATGTACCTAATGAGAATTCTTTATTAGATTTCTTAGAAAAAATAGTGAAAGTTTGAACCTAATGGCCTGCTCTATTTAACCCATTACTTCTAATGTATGCACCATAATGGGTGCAGTAGAAGAATTACAAACCACTTAAACATATAGATATACATTGCTTGTTTTTCCATTATTTGCACAATGGTTTCTATCCAATATAGCGAGGAAAATGTATTTTTTGGTATAAATGCAGTCTTCTGAGGCCTACGATTTTGACCTGTCAGGAGATTTTGTATGAGGGAATGATTAAATCCATTACCAAACAATAACACCATTTGACCAGTTTGTTGCAGATGACTCTGGAAAACACTGTTGGAAAAGGAGCAATTTCTCCTTTTCCCACAAGGTTTTCTACTCTATCAGAAGATTACTTTCCAATATCACCAAATTTTGAAATTTCGTCTGCACACATAAGGGACAGTCGAAAATTTGGTTTTTGGTAAAGGGTTAATGATGGTCTCATTTTGATGATTTAGCCTCTTAAACCAGATCCAGTGGCTTATCAGATCTAGAGAAATGCATGCTGCTCAGAGATAAGAGCACAGCGGTTTGTATGCCATACTTCAGTCAGACAGTTTAAAGAGATTAGAACGGAAATTAATGTGTTTTTTACAAATTCCCTCCTATGGGATTTTAGGACTAGTCCGAATTCTATTCAGCTTTTATGAATTATTTAAGGAAGATACCCATAACCTGCCATTTTAAATTTCTTTTCTTCATCAGGTTTCTTTGGTTGTTCTCTGTATACATTGGTCTGGACCAGAACTATTCGATTTGAACAGAAAGAACAGTTCCGGCCCAGGCCGATTTATACTGATTAAAAAAAGGAGTAATCTGACCAAAGAATGAGTTTCTTAATGGGTAATGTATAAAATGTAAATATGACAAAGGTTTGAAACGGTTAAACAAAAAGGGAGAAGTTTTATATGCTAGCAATTAATGCATCAAAGATATTCTCTAAAAATTATAATGATATATGTTCTTCTAACTTGAAAGTATGCCATAATTGTGTATGCAGTAATGAGTTTTGCTTTCTTTCAAATTGAGTAACTTCTGTTATTTCCAATTAAATGAATTGGTCAGCATTCGGATAAATAAAGCATAGAAGAAAGCATGCATGTTCAAATGAGTGTTGTATCAAGAAGGAAAAATTAAAGCATTTAATTACATGAATGAAAATTATGATTAATTCTAAATTTGTCCCATTGTATATGTTTATAGCCTGCTATATTGGTCTGTAAAGTCATCTGTTTAATGGGGAGCATGAAACTTAAAACTTCTTTTCAAAAAGTACACAGTTTTACATTATTTTTTATGAGAATTAAGATTCCATTTATAGTCGAGATTGTAACAGTTCTTTGTTACCTTGGTAACAATGAGATCAAGAATCTCCGGCTTTGGCTGAAAATAGCAAAAAAAAATGAAAAGTTGAAATGTCATTTGACCTCTCCCCCATAGAAATGAAAAAAAAAATGTCTTGTGGTAGAACTGATTTTTAAACATTGTAACACAATGAGAAATCCTTTGCTCATAATTAGCTCTATTAAGTCTGTATGCAAGAAATATGCTGGAGTCATCAATGAATTAAGTGTTTGTTTCAGACTGGTTATGAATGAACAAATCAAAAACTGCTTACAATTTGAACCATTCCCAATTTCTCATAAAGGAAGAATGGTTAAAGCCATACTTGTGCTCATTTACACTCAAATTGTGAAAGTTCTAGAATAGTTAGAAATTAACTTAAAAGTACTTTTAATTCCCTTTTACAGAGGAATTTAGAAGGTAACATGTTCACATGATGCATTTAAAAGAGTAAATACCTTAAGGTTTGTTTACAATTAGCTATTAAACAAGGTCAGCCGAAAAAACATTCGGAACTAATAAAACTCAAGAAATTTTCTGTTTTGAATGTTCACATTGTTAATATTGGATAAATGACAGTACTTTTATGTGTTTAATGTTATTTTTCAAACCAGGTGATCGCCGTTTATTAATAAGAGCGCTTCGTGCTATTTTAGATGTTACTGGAATGTAAACAATGAAGTTACATTGATGGGCACCAACTTAAGAAAATAGCTCTTTGAAAGATAGATAATACATAGTGCAGGCATTATATTGTCATGATCATGTGTTTTTATGGCTATGTTTCAACATATTCTATCATAATCTATAACTCATATTACCCAGTTTTGCAGTTTTTCTGAGCGCTAGTATGCCTTTAAGGTGTTGATAGTTAGTTAGTTATGAGTTAGCTAAAGAATTTCTCCTCTCAAATTTGTATTTGTTAAGAATTAACACCAAAACACAATGGTGGTGGTGGCTAACCTCTGTGGCAATATGGGTTAGATACATGTAGCATTATGACAGAGAAATCAAAACCATGTCTAAAATAATTTACGCTTAAGATTTCCGTAAGTTCAAACCAACATTCACCCTTATTTCAGTTTTGTGCTAAGAAATATTGCAAAGTAACACATCATCGGAATCATCTTTCCGAGACGCTTTCAATTATTATTCACCTTGCAATATTGTACTTTCATTTCATTGTACTTTCATTTAAGATACTATCCATGTTTATCAGTTTTGACTTACACAAATGTTTTCCTTTAGTCGTTTAGTAAAATGGTACCCTGGGGATCAGTGCAGTGCAATATTTAATGTTTGAATTTGTAAATTACTTCCTATAGCATTGTGTCACATATACCCTCAATGTCAGATATTATTGATCTGGATTGACCCATTACCAAACACCTGTCCCAAATTGAGTTTGCAGACGACATTTCAAAATGTGATGAAATTGGAAAACAATCCTCTGATAGGGTAGAAAACATTGTCGGAAATGGAGAAATTCCTCGTTTTGAGCAATTTTTCCTTTCCCATAATGTTTCCCAGAGTCGTCTACAACAAACTGGTCAAATGTCGTTATTGTATGGTTATGGGTTAAATACAGAAGTTATGGAATGAGTGCTGCTTACTCCTATAGGAATCAAATCTAGATTCTTTGAATCTTGAGATATACTCTTCACCTTTAATCTCCCATCTTGATAAACTAGCAACAAAGGCGATCTGTGCTTTAATTATCTGATGACAACTCATTCATCTCATAGATAGAACCCTTCAAACATGTGTAAGAAAATTGATAAGGGGTGATTCAAGTCAATCTAAGAGATGTACACACACTTTCACACAATGCCAAACAATAACGACATTTACACTTTGTTGCAGACAACTCTGGAAAACAATGTTGGAAAAGGAGAAATTGCTCATGGCGAGTAATTTCTCCTTTTCTCACAATGTTTTCTGTCCTATCAGAAGATTATTTTTCAATTTCATCACATTTTGAAATCTCGTCTGCAATTAAACTCTTTCAATTTGGGACAGTCGAAAATTTGATGTTTGGTAAAGGGTTAAACATACTGGTACTTTAGCATTGAAAGGAAATTGAAAAGGATGATTTCAAGTCCATCTTGAAGATGCACCCACAATTTCTACAGAGATATGCACTTATAATGAAAAATGTGGCTGCTGAAAAAAGAACAATTTGGTGTTTCAAAAGCAGTCTTGTAATGCATCAACTTCTATAAGGAAAAGGTGTGCCCCCAAAGGGTTTGATTTGCATTCTCTATGTCTGCTGAATTAAAAGAGCAATTTCTCCTATTGTTTAAGAATTTCTATACAGTTGTCAGCTTTCAAAATGCCTCAAACAGAATGTTTATTATAGTTTAACTAAGGAAACTGTGCACAAGCTTTAGACATGTAGACCTCGAGCTTTTGGTAGGTCCTGTCCTTAGACAACCTCCGACAATCATTGGAAATTCAATGGTCTTTCATCAACTTGCCAATTTAATATGAAGGTACAGGCATAATTGTTGGATAAATAGAAAAAGGGGAAAGTTTGTGTAGTTAATGATGCTGGCTTGAATTCTTTGAATTCTTGTCTATATCACAATTCATCTCTGTACAATCCATATTAGAATATCTGAGTGCAAAATACTCTCATTGAATTGGCTCTTAATTTGTAGTTATCAACAAAGTTAACAGTGTATCCCTCTTCCATTTTTGATTATAAATACATGAACAGTTTCCCTCATTTAAAATTGTTTCCATGCACCTACAGCAGACCAATAAGAAACCATTGTGACAAAAGAAGAAATTGCTTGTCTCAAGCAATTTCTCCCTTTGTCACAAGAGTTTCGACCAAACATCTTCAAAATAAGTCACTTTTGAAGGTTTGATACTGAACCCTTAATTTTGTGAAAAGATGATGTCATATAATGTTAACCCTAATAGTGCTGGAACCGACTTCATGCTTATGGAAACAGGTTGGATCCAGGATAAAATTGTCGATTTCATCAAGTTCTCAAAGGTTTTTTCAATGCGAAAGTATGACTGTTGAATTGATCGAGAATGCAGCTTTATGGATATGCCTAGAATGACATTATCACTTTGAACTTTTGTGAGTATTTGATGACTGCAAATTTGTGATCTGTCGCTGTGTATTGACCTTGGGTGGGGTATTTGTTTACATGTATATAAAGACTGCCCAAAGGTCATGATTAAAATATCGTCACGCACGAGTGGTCATCAGTGGACAGAGTGACCGTTAGTTACTCACCATGGATAGTATGCAGAAAAAGGGAGATAACCAACCCTGTATTTCGAAAACGAACGCGACACAGGAAAACGGTCTTCTTTCAAATAGTGAATCAATACAGAGTTCACAGTATCCTTCTCAAGATGCAATACCAAATGCCCAAAGCGAAAACGACGATTATGCGTTAGTATCTAAGCTGACAGAGTTATCATGTAGTATGACCAAGGATTTATTCATAAATCAAGTATTAACTGACTATACAGAATTAGAAGACATTAGATTAAGACTTTTTGAAGTAGTTAAATCATCCGAAGGCTATCCCTATGATCATAATGTAGAAATGAAAAGGCGGAAAAATACCTATGGTGGAGATAGCAAACTGCAAAAATTATCGAAAGATGTCTACACTTTGGTCCAGATCCTTGAAGGAGCCGAATTTCACGAACTACGCGAAATATTGAGCACCCCTCATAAGAGTACAAACTTGGATAGTAGCATTTTGAATAGTGGAATCACCAATAATGCAGAGATAGAGTTGTTGAAAGCGCAAATGAACTCAATGAAAACGGATATTCTTACACTCAAAGAGCAATATAGAGATATTAAATCTAATGTAGTTGAAGAAGTTAAAGGTATGAAAGAAACAATTAAAGCGATTAAGTCGGAATTACACATTGACATGTCTGATATAAGAATGGAAGTAAGTACAAATGAGCAGTCCATAGAGAGAATTGTGGATGAAAAATCAAATGGAAATGCCTCCCTAAAGAGTGATATTAGGCTGATAAGAAGTGAAATTAAAGACATCCAAGATACATTATCAAATAAAGCAGATTCTAGAAGAATATCTACGGTAAATGAAAAGCATGCACTTCTAACAAAAAGAGTAGGTAAACTTGAGAAGAGATCCCAAGAAATGCATATGAGCTATACAAATAAAGAGTGTGTACAAGGTGACATTGGTTCTCTAGAAGATCAAGATATTGGAAACCCAAACACGACAACTGTTAGTGTCAGTATCGACCAAGACAACCATGCGAATAACACGGTTGGTGATGTAAATAATGATAATGCATAAGTTCAAGGTGAAATTAGTGAAAGTAACAATAGTGTTGCAGTGGATAAGCATATATCAGAATACCAGACACCAGGGGACACCTCTTGTAAAACAAACCCTCCTCGACAAAACACGGTCAATACTGATAGATGTGGCGTTCAAAATCAATGCCAAAATGTCAGTAGATATGCAGATATTTTGCAATTTGAAAACGCGTATAATCAAAGTTCAATTGAATCAGACAAGTATAGAGATACACGTGCATCTGATTTTACAAACAAAAGAGATCGTTTTACGACATCAAGCCAACCAGTGAAACAGCGGAACGTCCAAACACGTGCCAGAACGCCTGGTGATCACCATGATAATGACATAAACGCCAATGTTCATATTCCTACATATCCAGATTCACGCGACACACTCTCTCATAGGGAACAGCATCGAACCAGAGGAGATCGAGATCTTCGTAAAGTTATTCGTGGAAGAGGAACTACTCAACCCAAAGATCTTGGGAATAGTAACGGCGTTAGTCTCGGTGACATGGATGATGAAACAGAATTTCACAAATATGTGAAACGTAGAGTGAAACGGTTCTATGTTGGAGGTTTTAACACTTCTATCACCACTGATAAACTCACTGACTATGTCCAACGTAGAGGTGTCACGGTTACATGGGTGACAATATTTCCAATAAAACGAAGCAACAGAGTGTTGATAAGATTGAATGTCGAAGACAACGACAACAGTGATTTCGTTTTAGATGACAAGTTTTGGCCCAGGTATATTGTCTGCAAGTTATGGATGAGTAGAAACTACAGAGAACGTCAGAGGAACACCGACACGCACCCTAGTAATTCGTATGATAATGAGAACACTTCTGATAAGGGTTATCATCATGACAATTATTATGACAATAATTACGATAAACATCGTGATCATGTACGCAATGATAGATACGAACATTTTTACTAGTACCAGAACAATTATATTTCAAAACAAAGCGTCTTTTCTTACATTGATGTCGTGCCTTAGTCTTTTAACGTGGAATGCAACCGGTCTCATGTCAAGTAGTCTCTATATGAGTAAAATTTTAAAAGACAACGATATCGATGTCTGTGGTATTTCTGAAACATGGCTCTATCCTTGGGATGGTCATTTCATCAATAGCATAGACAACACTTATATAGGTATTAGTACCTCTGCAATAGACATGCAATCCCAGAACTTACATAGCAGAAACGTTAGAAAAGGAGGTGTCGCATTATTGTGGAAAAAGTCGTTGCAAACTTCTATTCAAGTGTTAGATATTGATGACGATCGCATTATTGGAATATGTTTACAACATGAAAATAACACAAATCTTTACATTTTTCAAGTATATCTTCCAAGTAGAAATCACGGTTTTGAAAAGTTTTCTTATTACATGGAAAAAATGCATGATCTTGTTAATAAATATTCTAATGAAGGCACCGTGTTTATAATGGGCGACTTTAATGCGCATTTAAATGTTGCAAATTTTTCTAAAACGCTTGATAGGCGTAGTAATTGTTTACAAGAACTAATTAATACACATTGTTTATGTTCAATTGGAACTCTTCCAGTATGTACGGGTGCCTCCTCAACATACGTGTCCTACGATGGGCAAGCAGAGTCCCATATAGATCATATACTTATTCCAATTGAAAGTATAAACACCATAATTTTTTGCTCTATATTTGATGATGATAGTCTTAATGTATCTAATCACAGACCTGTCATGCTTAAAATTAATATGCCGAGCCAAGTTGCAAAACATATTGAGAATGTTGGATTGCGCATAAAATGGGCTAACACGACTGAAAATCAATTAAGGGAGTATGAAAGTGCATTGACTGTCCAATTAAATGATCCGTCAACGCACATTCATTCACCAAGTACAGCTGATGAATATAAAACACTAATTGATAACATGTATGACACTGTATGTAAATTGATATATGACACATCGGAAACTATTTTTAAACGATCAAAATATAGAAAGTATCTGAAACCTTTCTGGAACAGGGAATTAAAAATATTACATTATTATATGCGTGACAAAAGGCGAGAATGGTTAAAGCTCGGCCGACCTAGAGACAATCAGCATCCATATTATATAGCATACAAAGAAGCTAAGAGACTTTTCAGGCAAAAACATCGATTTTATTCTGAAAAGTATCTTAGTTCTCTCAATGAAAGCATTGACAAAGCTGCAGAATTAGACCCTGGATCATTTTGGCGTTTATATAGTAAACGAAAAACAAATGGTTCAATTCAACAATATCAAGGAGTTTTAAAGTTTAATGGCGATGCTTATCGTTGCCCAAAAGATATAGCACAACAATGGGGTCATTATTTTAATGAAATATACACTTGTTCTTCTGAAAGTGCAGACGATTTAACCTTTGTAAATCGTATCAATGATACTGTTGAGCGTGTAAAGCAAACGGATTGTAATTCCTCTACTGATCGATTTGATATTAATGATATAACGTCTGCAGTCTCAAAACTTAATAGAAACAAAGCTTGCTCACATGATTGTATTTATAATGAACATATCATATATGGTGGCATCTTTCTTCATAAGTTTTTATTGGAGTTATATAACAATATGTTTAAATTTTCATATGTCCCAAAAATCCTTAAATATGGTATTATTGTCACACTCTTTAAGGGTGGTAATAAACGAAAGGACGACCCGAATAATTATCGGGCAATTACCCTGTCGTCAGCCATTCTGAAACTATATGAATCGTTATTACTAAAAAGTGTTAAACCAGAATTAAACATAATATTGAATCCCTTACAGTTTGGTTTTCAAAAGGGGGTAAGCTGCACAATGACTTCGTTTTTATTGAAAGAATGTATCTTTTATGCGAAGGAATCAAACAGCAAATTGTTCACCTGTTTTTTGGATATCAAAAAGGCCTTTGATAAAGTGTGGCACAATGGACTTTTTTATAAACTGTTAAAAATGGGGTTAAGTGTACATTCTCTCAAAGCCGTAATGAGTATCTATGCCGATTCTAAATGTAGTGTTTTGTTTAGAGGATATCAATCAGAGTCATTTTCTGTCACAGTTGGAACTAGACAAGGAGGACTGAGCTCACCTTTTTTCTATTTATGTTTTATTAATGGATTGCTCTGTGAACTTGAAAATAGTAGTTATGGTCTTCGTTTAGGTGATATCTGTTTACCATGTATTACATCTGCTGACGACATGGTGCTCCTTAGTCTGTCTAAGAGAGGCCTTGACCGCCTTATAGATATTTGCCATTCATATTCAAAGAAATGGTTATTCGAGTATAATGCTTTAAAATGTGCTGTAATTGTTTTCAACGAAACTAAGTTTGATTACACCAGAACAAATAGAACATGGTCAATAGGCTTAAATACTATACAGGAGCAAGAGAGTTATACACATCTGGGTATTATCTGTGATAAATACTTATCACTTAGTGAAAGTATTAAACAGAGTTCTTTAAAACTTAGGGGTTGCTATATGAGTTTATGTGATACCGGTATGAACGGGTTATGTTTTCATCCGTTTACAAATAGAAAATTATACAATTCTGTCGTGATACCAAAGGGCCTATTTGGTTGTGAAATGTTTTACTCGCTGTCTCAAAAAGACCGACTTCAATTAGAAAGGTCTCATCGATTCTGTCTCAAACGCATGCAAGGCATTAATAAACTTACCAGAACAGATATTGTACTTGGAATGTTAAGAATGCTGAGCATAGAATGTATTATTGACAAACGAAAGCTTAATCTATTAGGACAACTTTGTCAACTTGATACAGATAGTAAGATAAAACAAGTTTTTTTGTACCGTCTCTGTAGTTATTTTATGAATGGAAGTAGTCAGCTTGGATACTTTCCTGATATATGTACTATTCTGGCCAGCTATGAGTTAGAAGAACACTTAAAATCTTATTATAGTAGTGGTACTTTTTTACAATACAGATGCTGGAAGAATACTACAAAGCATCGAGTAGATTTGGTATTTAACCAGTCTTGGTCGGATCAAATTCGAATGAATAACGACCTAGAGATGCAAATATTTGCTTTAATTCATCCAGCCTTTTGTGAAAGCATATTTTGGTATATTAGCAAAAGCAATTACAAATACACAAATGTATGTAGAAATATAGTTAAGATGATATCTACTTTAGGAAGATCTTATGAAGATGTTCTTTGTATCAAATGTGGAGTTTTCTATAGGAATGAAATGTTACATTGCCTAATTCACTGCTCTTCTGTTAGTGGTATAAGACAGAATTTATACAAGATGATTCATGATAAGCATGGTGAACGTGTTTATGATCACTATGACTTATCGGATGATAATAGAAAAGCATGTATCTTGCTTGGGGCTCCATTTCAAGATTTAATCAATCTTTTGGATATTAGCCATATTGATTTTATAATGACAATGTTATATTACATTGACTGCATGTGGAAAAACTTTAGAACTTAGCCGATATTGGTGGACTTTATTTCATCCCATTTTACTCTTAATATACAAGTATATATTAATAATCTTGAGGAAGTTGAATTGTCGGTACGGCAACGCCCTTAAGTGCTGTTTAATGTAACTAAATTTTGAAAAGTTATCCACTGACGTAATGAAATTGTTTAAGATATATGTGTTTATGTAGCATAAAATTACTATAAATACATGTAATCCATTATGTTCTAATCATATATGTTGATTTCTAAATGTTTTTTTTCTCTCTTTCTTTTCTTTATAAATTGTAAATTTGTGTTATTTGTATGTTAGTTTGAAAATGTAATCTTCATCATTTGGAGGAAATAAAGATATGAAATGAAATACTCTGAGTATCTTTTCTAATCGAAATTGAGCAGATATTAAAGGTTTTGGAAAACCCAAGACACAAGAATATATTTTTAGAAAATTATCTAGCACTATAAGGGTTAAAATATGGCACTCTCACCAAAGACCAGTGAAAATGCATGTTTTATTGTGTCTTAACCCATTACCAAACCCCAAATTTTCAACTGTCCCAAATTTTCAACTGTCCCAAATTGAAAGAGTTTCAATGCAGATGACATTTCAGAATGTGATGAAATCGGAAAATAATCTTCTGATAGTGCAGAAAAAATTGTGGGAAAAGAAAAAATTGCTTGCAAAGAGCAATTTTCCATTTTCCCACAATGTTTTCCAGAGTCGTCTGTAACAAACTGGTAAAATTTTGATATTGTTTGGTAATGGATTAATACCTGCTCTTGTGTGCATAGTTCACAGCATGATATAAAAAGGTGGTAACATGCTGCCATTGTGTATCGATACCCAGATCATTGTATGAATATTCCCCAGTTTGATAAAAAGTGACCATACCTGTACCCAAAGGATGCTCTAAGTCCATTAAAAGAACTATCTCATAGATTGAGATTTCAATCATATGAAAATAAAATGTCTTCTTGCAATAAAATGACAGCATAGATCTAATAAGTTGCAGTAAACTAGATTATTGATACACTTCTAAACTCCTTTCATAACTACATGTTAAGTGGAGATATTTTGAATCATTCATGTTACAGATTAACTGTAAGTAAACCATTTAAACAGTTTAATTCTAAAACAATTATTTTTTATTACCATCCTGCTAAATGATTGAAATGGGTGGGAATGTTTTGGAGCGAGATAATGAAAGGGGTTGACACTCTTATCACAAGACACTAGAAGGTGCATCTGAAGAAATGGTTTAAGTTTAGTTTAAAAATATTTCTTTCAAGAAATAAACACTATTATATACATATCAAACAATTTTGTGCAATGGTTAAGTTTGTTTCCAAACCTCTTCCACATCAAAGGGATGGTTTCACAACCATATAAGGCCATATAGTGATTAAGCATGAAAACATGTAACAAATACGTTTACTCGGTACTATATTAACCACATAGTCTTGATGATACATTGCAATGAAAATTTCTGAACCCTTTCCCAAACAACAAATTTTTGACTGTCCCAAACTGAAAGAGTTTGCAGATGACATTTCAAAATGTGATGAAATTGAAAAACATTCTTCAGATAGGGCAGAAAACCTTGTGGGAAATGGAAAAATTGCTTGTGACGTGCAATTTCTCCTTTTCCCACAATGTTTTCTAAAGTTGTCTGCAACAAAGTGGTCAAATGTCGTTATTGTTTGGGAAAGGGTTTAGCATGAAAATTAACATGTAACAAATACGTTTACTCGGTACTCTATTAACCACATAGTCATGATGATGCATTTCAATGACAATTTCTTAAACCCGTTATGCTGTAACACCTCATTTTAACACAGCTGTAGCAGATGTCTGCTTAAATCTCTCTAACAATATAATAAATCGGGGTTTTTGCATGTTCCACCAGGTTAAGAAATCAAAAGCCTTGATCGCAATCTCTACAGAGAAGAAAGAGGACTTGTTTGTTACAAAATGAGAAATCACTTGTGATGAGTAATTTCTTCTTTTTACAAAGTTGTTTGTTCTCAATATCAAAATGAAAATGTTAATTTTCATACACTAATATTGTCATCTGCTTCTGCTTTGTAGTTGGATCAGTCCAAAAAAGAAATCAGGGAATGGGATGTAAATGACGAATGCACTTTAACACATTTACCAGATGACTGCAAGGGACTGATTAGTGAACCAAATGACACTGTGAGCTTGACACAAATTCAGACTCGAAATACCAAAGTTGTGATTACTTTTTACCAAACGAAAGAAAATCATACCCTCCCAAATTCAATGGATAAAATCACAATACAAACAAATTCTTTCAATAGGTTGTTGTGATTGTGTTATTTCTACTTTCAAAAGCATATTTACTATATTTTAGCAAAGTCTAAAAGTACTTTTGTATTTTTTGTTTGGAACATTTGCGACAGTTTTTGCATACATTGGGGTTAAATAGTAATATAGATACTGTTGGTAGAATTAAAATTCTACTGAAATCTATCAGTTTATTTTAATTCTTTTTTTCTTTTTGACATTGGAATAGAGCGCTTGCTGTTCCCAGACCTGTCTTTAACATCAGCCCAAAAATCACATAGATTTTACAAAGGATTGGGCGTAGATAAGTTTAACCCTTTCCCAAACAATAACGACATTTGACCACTTTGTTGCAGACAACTTTTGAAAACATTGTGGGAAAAGAAGAAATTGCTCATAATGAGCAATTTTTCATTTTCCCACAACGTTTTCTACCTTATCAGAAGATTATTTTCTAATTTTATCACATTTTGAAATGTCGTCTGCAAACTCTTTCAATTTGGGACAGTCGAAAATTTGTTGTTTGGGAAAGGGTTAACAATAATAGACATGCCTTTGATTACATATACCGGGTAGATCTTTTTCAATACTATCCTCCATGTGCCTTCATTTGCTGTGAGCGTCCCCTGAAGACAGTTTTCGAAATCATTGTTGGTCAAAGCAAATATTGCTCATTTAAACTCCCCTCATATATCAGCAAAATCTGTTTGCCATCAGCAAATCCTATCAGAAAATTATTTTCCAATTCCACCACATTTTAAAATGTCGTGTGCAAACTCTTTCAATTTGGGATAGTGGAAAATATGGCATTGGTAAAGGGTTAAGGGTTGAATGTAACAAAGCATGTCATTCAATAGCAGTTGAGCTGTGTTATGGCTAAAATGTCAGCTGCAGATATCAAGACTTAAGGCGTAGGAAGTCTTTTTATGCAACCAGTATTTTAAAAGCTTTATTATTTATCCTATATTGTGGGTACCCATTAGATTTATCATATCTTGGCGAGATGATTCCAATGAATATCTGCAATATAAGGTTGTGAAGGGTAGAAATGAAGTTGGCTTAGGAAACATGAACTGGTAGTCTACAACTGGCGAAGCTACATCTACTGTCAAGTTTGGATAGGCTAGTTTAAAGTTTTTTCATTTTTTTTTTTAAATTTGATTTTCTTAACCCATTTCAAACAATAATTCCATTTGACCAGTTAGTTGCAGACGACTCTGGAAAACATTGTGGGAAAAGGAGATATTGCTCTTATTAAACAATTTCTCCTTTGCCAACAATGTTTTCTACTCTTTCAGACTATTATTTTTCAATTCCATCACATTTTTAAATATCATCTGAAAACTCTTTCACTTTAGGACAGTCGAAAATTTGGCATTTGGTAAAGGATTGATAAGTATTTTAGGAGTCTTGGAATTTCTTTAGACCTAATGAAAGTCATTGTAAAATCAAAAAGTGTCATTGTGAGGGAGTGTGTATTGAATTCAAGATAGCCATTCTATTCTTTTAGAATCATTTGAGGCACATTTTGTCGTACCACAGCAATCAAACTATTTGCAAAACCATCTAGAGTACAATACCCCATTTTGTACTTTTAACTCTTCTCCTTATTTAAGCCAATTGTATATGGCTTTGCATCTGTTGGCATTTTTGAACTTGATTGACAAAAGGTGAAGTTGTTCATCATGTTCGTAACCTTTTTGTTACAGTTATTTTAATATTTCCTTGTCATTATGTTTTTTCATCAATGTTTTTGTTGCTTTGATGATTGTTAAATGTCATAACAGGCACCAGTTATGAAATGAATAAAGCAGTCACATTTTCTTTATCCTTGTCTTTTAAATGTGTATTAGGAAACTTTGAATATGATAAGTCATTATGAATGCATTAAGAAATATCAGAAAGGTGTTGAGTAAACTTTAAAAACATTATGATGCAGTAAGAATTTGCTCAACATGAGCAAATTCTTTCTCATTGCATCGCAATGATTGCAAATGACATTTTCAGGAAAATGTTTTTTAATTCACAGGTATGGACCCTGAGATAAAAAGATAAATAGACCCTCTAGTAATAGTTTTTTGTGTCATCTACTTTCAAAACTGCTTAACTTTGATGAGGAAAGAAACCCAGTGTTACAGCAAACAGGTTAGATCACAGGCCAGCCCCCAATTGACTTGGCGGCTGGTCTGTGATCTAACCTGTTTGCATAAGCATGAAGTCGGTTGAAGCACTGTAAACACAATTAGAGAAAAGAGTATCAACACCCACAAGTTTGACTGTTCTATTTTGGAATGAAGCCAGACCCTGTCAATGGCTGCATCTGATGACGGCTGATTGACAATAGTTGACTGTCAGACTGAAGTGATTTGTCCAAACACTAAAGTTCATTTAGTACTTGATAAATCATAAATGCTCGGAAAACATGATTGATACATTTCCCCACTTGAAGTTTTGAGATTGGTCAGATATGAAAGCAACAACAGATGATAATAATGTAGTGTAAAGCAGTCGGCATTTTCTCTAAGCTCTTAAGTTCATTTGAGTACTTGATAAACCACGAATGCTGAAAAACATGATGAATATTTTCCCCCTACTTGAATTTTTTGATTGGTCAAACATGCAAGTATCTGCAGAAGTCAATGATGAAGTGTAAAACAGTCGGCATTTTCTCTAAGCATGAGGCATTTTCTCTAAGCATGAATGCTCAGAAAAGGTAATTCATACATTCCCCCACTTAGAGTTTTGAGATTGGTCAAACATGCAAGTATCAGCAGATGATCATCATGAAGTGTAAAACACTTGGCATTTTCTCTAAGCACTAAAACTCATTTTAGTATGTGATAAGTGATGAATGCTCAAAAAGAATGATTGATACAATCCCCCACTTGGAGTTTTATGATTTGTCAGATATAAAAGCAACAGCAGATGATAATAATGTAGTCTAAAACAGTCGGCATCTTATCTGTGAAATCAGATCGGAAAAGTTTCATCAACTTGAAAATTTCCCTTTATTAGCATGAGTAACTTAAGAATATCTGTAAGCACATGTCTTATATGTCAAAGTGAATATTTTTGAGTTATGGGTGGAAACTAATTATCTTCAAATAAAGTGTATAGAATTAGATTCAAAAATATTTCCGACTTGTTTTATGTGTTATATTCTTTTGACTTCTTTTTTTGAATGTGAAGACGTCTCAACAGCCTTTTTGAAAATGTGCAGAAATCATTATCAGTGTGAAAGCTGTAAAACCCTTTAATCCTTTATCAAACGCCACAATTTTGCTGTCCCAAATTGAAAGAGTTTGCAGGCAACATTTCAAAATGTGATAAAATTGAAAAGTAATCTTCTGATAGGGCAGAAAACATTGTGGAAAAAGAAGAAATTGCTTGTGACGAGCAATTTCTCCTTTTCCCACAATGTTTTCCAGAGTCGTCTGCAACAAACTGGTCAGATGTTGTTATTGTTTGGTAATGGGTTAAAGGCTGCAAGAAATGTAAAAGTTGATGGGACTTGAATTTAGGAAGCATTAGGAATAATATAGCATGTATTGTAGACATAATTAACCTCTTACATGTTTGTGGGATTTATAACAAATATACAATCATGTGGGAGGTTCAATACAAAATTTCTTGAAAAAGGGAGGAATCGTGAAAAAAGCCTTTTTGTCTTTCAATGTATATCAAATGTCAAAGCTGAAATGGCATTATGTGTCACACATATGAGGAAAAGTAGTATCTTTTTATATAACATTTACCGTTTTACATTTCTGCTGGATGATTATTAAGGAGAAATAGGAAACTTATCAAGGAGGAATTCATCAGGTTTTTTTTTTTAAATAAACTTTTCTCTCCTACTTTTGAACTTTTCCAAAATTACGCAAAGTGTTTGAACATTGTCTCCAAATTGAGACTTTTCATTGAGAACTAAAAATTATGCATAGTTTGGTGAAGGGTTAAAACAAGCTGTTAAACAAAATCAATTAGAAGCCTCTTAGTAACCACTTAAATACCCTGGTTTATGCATACTTAACTAAAACAGAGGGGAAAACAGAAAATATTTCTCTCCATGAGTAATGTGTCCTACTAGGTCACAGAGTTCTTGAAAGGCTTCTTAGGAAGTGCTCTCTTATCATGGAATGTTATACATTTGCCTTGCCTATATGCAATTTGGTGACTGAACCCATTTAGAAAAAAATAATATAAAGTGGGTTTAATGAGACATAAAGAATAAATACTTACTTTGTGGTATTTGGAAACTGTTGCGATGTACGAGATAATTAATAGAAGTGTTATGCCTGGCTCACAAGCAAAGACTGCTTAACTTATTTGTTGATAAAAGAGCCGGTCAAGACAGTTAGAAACATTGGCATTATGTGAAAATTGTCCTACTTTGAAAATAATTTTCATGAAATTGCAAATACATGTAAAATATACCATCAAGGTAGTTAACCCATTACCAAACAATAATGACATTTAATCACTTTTTTGCAGACGACTCTAAAAAATATTGTGGGAAAAGAAGAAATTGCTGTTTATGAGCAATTTCTCCTTTTCCCACAAGATTTTCTGTCCTATCAGATGATTATTTTTCAATTTCATCACAATTTGAATTTTCATCTGGAAACTCTTATTTGGAACAGTTGAAAAAAAATGTATTTGGTAAAGGGTTAAAACCCGAGCAGAGAAGGGCCGTGTGATTTCAAGTTCTATACTCAAACCACCTCATCAGATGACCCCCAACATATAATTGTTTGTAAATATTTAGGATTCATGGTGTTGCATTAATGATGATATTAGCCATGTGTTTGTTACCTAAATATGTGAATTGCCTGTGTGGCAGATGGCAATTGAAGCCTTTGTGGCAATGAAAAGCTTTGACTTTTAATTATTCTTTTGTCACAATGGTTTTAAATCTTTTGCATCAGCCTTGAATGACTTAACCCTTTCCCAAACACAAAACTTTTGACTGTCCAAAATTGAAAGAGTTTGCAGACGACATTTCAGAATGTGATGAAATTGAAAATAATCTTCTTGTGGTCAGAAAACATTGTGGGAAAAGGAAAAATTGTTCGTGATGAGCAATTTCTCCTTTTCCCACAATGTTTTCTAAAGTCATCTGCAACAAACTGATCAAATGTCATTATTGTTTGGTAATGGGTTGATATGACGGAATGGTTTAATATCATTTTGTGTTTTTTTAAAGATATTTTTGTAGACTGGTGCTCTTTGTCTTTTTAAAAGTCAGTTGTCTATATTTGGAATGGAGATCTATATTAAGACATCTGATTTCTAGAATAGACTTGATATTTTTAGGGATGACATTTGAACAATTGAAGGATTGATAACACTTTCATATCCTTTATGCAGGGGTCCAGTTTAGGTCCAGTTTAGAGCGCATACCAGACGCTTTAACATACTGTTATTTGGAATATCATCAGACAAACACAATAGTGTGACAAACACAATAGTGTGGATACTGATAAGAATTGTTCCTATTAGATGAGCGTTATGAGTACTCCCAATATAGGACTTGGAGAAAAAATAAAGAAGGAAAAAATAAAAAGAGAACTCTTATCTTCATGATGATTTCCTCAAACAATTTTTATAATCTTTGGTATTTTGTACCTCTACATACAATATATGGAAAGATACCACATAAAGAATGTTTCAAAGGTGTTGAAAGAACTTATATCCTTAAATCATATTATCTTTGTGAAATCAATTTTTGAAGAGGTGAAAGCATGCATCAGTGAATTGTTGCAGTCAAACAACTGCTGTTGTTGTTGGAAGAAACCATTAGTTGACCCTTTACCAAAAGCCAAATTTTTAACTGTCCCAAATTGAAAGAGTATGCAGACAACATTTCAAAATGTGATGAAATTGAAATATAATCTTCTGTTAGGGCCGAAAACATTGTGGGAAAAGAAGTAATTGCTTGTTAAGAGCAATTATTTCTCTCTTTCCCACAATGTTTTGAAGAGTCATTTGCAACAAACTGGTTAAATTTCGTTACGATTTGGTAATGGGTTAAACGCTGAACAGTTAGACAATCTAAGATTATATGAAGTAGGAATAACTGATAACTATTAATTTCTTATGTTGACTAAATTCTTCTTTCATTATTTGTTTCCACTTGGGTGCATTCATTACAGCGAGTTATTTTGTGTTTTCACAATTGATATTTGTAAAAATCACAGACTGTGTTTATAAACAAAGTAATCCATCAATGTATTAATTAATTCTTTATTCTGTACAGACTTGGATCAGAGGTTTAGTTTATGTAACTATTTATGTTGAATTCAAGGGCTTTAATTGTTCTACAAAAATATTTCACAAATGTGAAACCTATGCTATATAGCTCTGCACAAAACCTACAATATATTGGTAAAAGTAAATACAGATGAATTATTTTCTACTTTCAGTGAGCCCAACAAGACAAATCTTGTTAGTTTGATACAGCCTGATATAGGAGGAATGTTGCCGCGGGCCCTCGTTGATCAAGCCATCCCATCATCAATGTCGACGTTCTTTGGCGAGTTAAAAGACGCTTTAAAGAAGGATGGAAAACTCTCTAACTGAACAAGACATCTCAATGCTGATCCAGACTTGTCGTTTTATTTTATTTTCATCCCTCTATCACTTGCAGATGACATTTTGTGTGTTGCAGCAGACGACTTAAGCCTTTACCTAACAATAACGCTATTTTACCACTTTGTTGCAGAAGACTTGGTGAACACTGTGCGAAACAGAGAAGTTGCTCGTGACGAGCAATTTCTCCTTTTCCTACAATGTTTTCTACTCTAGCATAAGATTACTTTCAAATTTCATCACTTTTTGAAATGTTGTCTGCAAATTATTTCAATTTTGGACAGTCGAAAATTTGGCGTTTGGTAAAGGGTTAAAGAAAAAAAGATTTTGGAGTCAAAATAGGATGTTGTTGAAACTATACACCTTTTGCGTCATTGTTTTATAACTAGTTTAAAGTAGCATCTAAAAGCATAGTTAATTCAGGAAGCATCAGTTCATCTTGGTATGTATACAGTTTGTATGCAGTGGATCTCAAAAGGGATGTCACACTTTTCAATTAAAATACATGTTAATTCGCTGTATACAGACTAGAAAATTTAAAGAGATCCAATTTTGCTTCCAATTAATGACTGTTCTTCTGTGCCTATCATATGACAGTACAGCTTTTGTGCCTTTTAAGGAAATCAATTCTTAACTTCCAAATTTTTTCACATATGTGAACAAGCACCTTTAAAACAGGTTCTCTTTATGCGTTAGTTGCAGGCGACATTTGAAACTACTCTTAATTAACACAATGATTTCAATATTTATTTATGGAAACTTCATTCAGTTGTGTATGTTTATTCTTTGTTGTATTTAATGATCTGTTAACATGTCCTCTGCATTGATTTAATCTGAAAAAGGGAAATGATAAGGTTTTATGTTTGTTGTTACGGCCTTAACCCTCTCAAACAATAACGACATTTGACAACTTTGTCGCAGACGACTTAAGAAACATTGTGGGAAAAGGTATTTGCTGGTAATGAGCAATTTTTCCTTTTCCCACAATGTTTTCTGCCCTATCAGACGTTTATTTTTAATTTTATCACATTTTTAAATGTCGTCTGCAAATCCTTCCAATTTGGGAGGTTTGAGAATTTGCTGTTTGGGAAAGGGTTTAACAACATGCAAACACAATGATGTGATGCAGGTTAAAATGGTTGGTAAGTAAAGTAGGTTGGAGACTCATTGATGGTTATGAAATCCCCTCAGCCTCTTGCAAACTAACGATCTATCCTTTTGCCACAATGGTTTAAAACAAATATCATAGTGGAAACGTGATTTTTCAAAACTGCTTATTGTTGTCTGCAGTTGCAGTGGCAAAACCCCATTTTGGAAAGAGGTTTAATCCTTATAGTACTGGAACAAACTTCATGCTCATGCAAACAGGTTAGATCCAGACCGGCCGCCAAGTAAATTGGCAACTGGCCTGTGATCTAACCTGTTTGGTACTCTGAGTATCTTTCCTCATCGAAATTAAGCAGATATGAAAGGTTTTTGAAAGCAGCGACACACAAATTTATTTTTAGAAAATTACCAAGGATTCTAAGGGTTAAATTATGAGTTCAATAGTCTGTTTATTGTTGTAGTTATTGAGTTATATGATTTTCTCTCTCATATTTTATTGATTAGGAATATTTGTTTACCAATGTTTTCGTGCATAACTGATTATTGATCGAAAGATGTTATCTGAACAATAATCATTCACTGCAACAATAAACTCATAAAATAAGAATGACTCTTAGTAGTGCTGAACTGTGTCTGTGTATTCAATGCTATTTACCCGTTACCGAACAATAATGACATTCGACCAGTTTATTGCAGACGACTCTGGAAAACATTGTTGGAAAAGGAGAAACTGCTCTTAACAAGCAATTTGCCCTGTTCCCACAATGTTTTCTGCCCTATCAGAAGATTCTTTTTCAATTTCATCCCATTTTGAAATGTCGTCTGCAAATTCTCTCAATTTGGGATAGCCGAAAATTTGGCATTTGTTAAAGGGTTAACTCATAAATGAATATGTTACCTTTATTTGTATATGAAAACTCTCTTTGATGAAATTGAAATTCATTGGTAACAAAATGTGTAATGTTCATTACATGCGTTCCTTTTACCACAAGGCTTTTTGCTCAAAACTTGGCACAGTTAATTAACAGTTGCCATTCATAAACCTTTTCCCTTTATGAAATTGTGTGACTGGTACAAATTGAAAACAAGGGGAAGCACTGATTATGAAGCCTAAAGCCTAAGGTGTTTTTAGCCCTTACAGCGTACATGTTATTTTCAGAGTTATGTAGTGAAAACACTCCTATCACCTCTTCAATTGCTCTTTTTCTTAAAAAAAAATGTCGTTCTCATCAATGACTTTTAAATCCATTTTCTTCTATTTCAGATGTTGATTTCCTATGCTTGTTACATGAATATTTCCTTGTATCATAAGGGACTAAGAACACTAGCCTGTTATCAGTTAATTCAATTGCATTTAGTAAAGGATTATTTACTAAGTGATCATTTTGTCATGCTGCCTTATATGTGTATTGGTCAACTCCAAAATGAACCCTTCACCAACTCATCCAATGTTTCTTTTTATTTTGCTATAAATGACATATGAAATTATTGTAGAAAAGGGAGAAAGTGTTCATGGCATTGTGAGTTATTTCTCCTTTTCAAACAATGCCTTCTTTCCTAAGAGATAGATGTATTCTTTGATTTCAATTACAATTGTTTAGCAAGTCAATCAACTTGACATGATAAGATGTTAACAATGTTGTAATAAATCTGTTGAAATAAATCTGCTGCTGATTAACAATTTAAGTGTAAAGTGCAGGACCTGGTGCTAAAAATGGAAAGTGCACTTTCTATAAGACGTTTTATTCATTCCCTCATATAGAACTTTGTGAATGGTCCAAATTGAAAGCAACAGCAGACAACAACAAATCAAAGGGGGAATTTTGTAACACACAACTTCTCTTTTTGACTTGATGGATTTATAATTTGTAATTTATTACTTTCGAATTTTACCAGAACTAGAATATCCTGTGAGGAAGAGGTTGTTCTGATGTTTAACATCATGTCATTGTAACATTCAAAGTTAATTTATGTTTATTTCTATGACAGAAAATGGATTATTTCCTCTAACACTTTGTGCAATATTTAACTTATAAATCAATTATGCATATCATCTTAACAATTCAGAATTCATTGTGATTAAAGAACAAATTTATGAGATAACAACTTACAAAATAGATTTGTTACCTTTTATATCTATGGGTTATATGTATGGGTTTCAATACAAGACTACTGCAAGTCCTTCACAAAAGTAAAGGACTTGCATAAAAATAGGCAACTTTATTTCTGTCTTCTGCTTTTTACAGGCAACCTGTTCTGAAGTTTATATAAATGTGCAGACATGGCTTAACTCCTCACCTAGATTTCTGTTTCTTTTTTCTGAAGACAACTTACAAAATGACACACATATTTAGAAAAGAAGAAATTGCTCATGATTCTTTTCGTTTTCAAAACATTTCTATATTAAGACAGAAGAATTTTCAGATTCTTCGTCAATTTCGTTGTTGGCATAACCTTTTTACTCTTAATGCTTTTGTTTGGGAAAGAGTTAAATAACAATCATTGTACTTTATGGTAGTCCCATTGAAAAGGTCATTTCAAGTTCATAGTGTCCTGTATTGCTAACTCTTTACAACCGTAGACCACCTTTACTATATCTTTAAAAAGTACATGATTAGCATTTTAATCAGCTTAACACATTACCACCTATTGCGACATTTTTGCGATTTGCAGCAGGTGGCTTTCAAAAAGCATTGTGGCAAAAGGAGAAATGGCTTGTTTTCAATCTATTCCCATATCACAACAGCACAACTGAAAGGTTTTTTCTCATGTTTTCAAAGTTTTTCTAAAGTCATCATTCTGCTTCAAGTAAAATAATGAAAGTAAAATAAAGATATGTCGTCTGCAGGCTGTAAAGTAGTGTATCTTTATCCAAAGAGAAGGATAATGAAATTGCCGAAAAAGGAATATTAACAATCAACTTAACTATTCTTTTTGTACCATGCTTTTTGTACCATGCTTTATTTATTGTTCCATAAGGATTACATGATTGATCCAAATTCAAAGAAATTGCAGACAAAAGTGAAAATATAGATGGAATGAAACATCTTCTTTATGATATTCAATTCCATTACAAACAATTGAGACAAAAGGATTTATCTTTCATTTGGAGCAAAACTTTCCTTATTTGACAGTGGTTTCTCAAGACAGATATATCAAAGTGGAATACATGTATTATGGAGCCGAGGTTGTTAACATTTTAAGGAATTTGCAGGTAATGATATTAAGCAATTGGTTGTATGTACATTAACTTTAAAAACTTGTATACTTTATATCTCCATTCCTCAATGATTTATGACTGAAGCTTTTATCAATAAGATATTGAATTTCAATTGTCTACAACAAAATCACTGAAAAAAAAGGAAAAAATCCTCTCAAAAGCTATATCCGTTTGTGTCACAGTGATTTTTAAGGTTTTCTGTCATCATTACCATGAAGTGAGTCATTATGAAGTAACAGTTAATGTACCTTGTCTTTCTCTGTTGCGTATCAGGGGAGATTCAAACCAATGATCAAAGTTCCATCAATATCCCTGGCTGGTATTACTATGGAAATGTCTGCATATAGGATGGGCCTGTATCGTTATTTGAACAAAATCAATATTTCTTTCACAGTTTTCCAGTAAAATTTTTTATTGTACACAGACCATCAGTTATGTCTTTGCAATTGAGAGCAAAGAACCAAAGATAGGATATAGAGGGTGAAAAACGCAAGAAAGAATAGTGCTCAGAAACAAAGGGAAGTAACTACAGAATAATAAAGAAATCATCTATATATGCAAGAGTTATCTACCATATAACAACACTCAAGGGATAGAATTGAATCAGGCTGTTGGATAATCTAGATATTGAACTGTTGAGACAACTTTTGACTATTTTCACATTTCTTTTCCTTATATCCAATGTATATGCCTGTTAACATATTTTCAGCATACAACTTAAAACGAAGGCTCATGCAAAGAATAATTAATAAAGTAATTCAATTCTTTAAATCCAATCTTGAAATTTCTCATGAAAATTAACTTATTTTAAACGTATTTGATTTAAAAAAAGAAAAAATAGAAATACCATATAAAAACTATAGGAACCCACAATAAAAAGATATAATGAAAATGAAAATCCTAAATTTGATTTGATAGATGCTATAACATGCATATATGATGTATAACAGAAAGGGTAACAGATTTCTGGTCCAACACCAACCCGTCCATAATTCCCCACGATAGTCCATACAGCATGCTGGTTAGGTTCTCCTTTTGTTGCAATGGTATATCAAGGGTTCAGTGCAATACTATAGTAAGTGCTTCATGTTTATGCTTCATGTTTATGAAGCACTTACAATAGTCTTGCACTGAACCCTCGATATACTCTTTCATTTTCTGTTGATGCTTTCACTTTGAAACCTCAGAAGATCATTCATGGTATTCTAGCGAAAACTTGCCAAGTTCCCTAACCTTGTAGAATAAAAAAGTCACAATGCTCCTAGGTTTTTGCTTTTTTATCTTTTTTGTTGTTGAATATGTTGAGCATTAATTGCAAGACTACTGTAAATCCTTTAAAAAGAAACAAATGTTGTACTATATTTATTTACTGAATCCTTGAAATTTTGTGTTACGCCTATTTTTTAATGTATATTGTACCGTGTACAAAATATGCATATGTGTATGTGCTTGATGACTGCATGATGACTGAAGTGTTTTAGTCGTTGTTTGTTTTCCTTTCAATAATATTTATTAAAGTTTAAAAAGTTTGCATATCAAACAGGTAAGATTATGCGGAAATTGGAAATTATATGTTTGTGACAGGAAAGAAATATTGTCTAGATGATAATTGATTCGTTAAAAATTATGATTTCAAGTCTGAACCAAACAATAGGAATTGTTTGATAAACTGTTGAAAAAATGTGTAGTTACTTTTGTTATGTAAAGCCTCTCTTGTGATGAATAAATGTAACATATGTATACACTATTATATAGGTCTTCTTATTTCTTTATGACTCCCATGAAGAAACATGTACATACATGTAATATCCAAATGTGTGTTGTTTTTAAAACATGTGTCGAAAGGGAATTTCATTCAAAATGTATAAAGTTTCATTTGGCCAAATTCCTTTGCTGTTATACCTTTCAAACACTGAAGTGTATAGTAGATCTAGCAATTAAAAATACATACAGCACAAATAAACTGTTTGGCATTGGAAAAGAAACTTTCTTTTCTGATTATACTGTCATCCGCTCAAATTCTTTCTTCTACGACTATGGTGACTAAGAACAAGACTCAAGCTAGAATACCCATAATCCCCCATTATTGTGAAACTCATTTCTTTGTCTGATTACTGTGGTCCTTCTCCATACACATCAGCCAGGGTTGGAACTATATGGTTTAATGCAAATAGTTCCAGCCACGATCAATGTACACTGAGAACGACCAAAGTAATGAGACAAAAAAATAAATTTCAAAATAGTGGATTATGGGTATTCTACCTTAAGACTAGAGTAAAGTGCTTTCCCAAGGACATCCCATAACAATGAATTGATGCAAATTATATCAACAATATTACAAGTATCTGCTACAGCCAATCTCTCCCCAGAATAAAATTGTAACACATTTTTTTTAATTGAATACTTTTTTCTGTGGTTTAATACCGTTACTTTATTTCAACAAATATTTGGACATTTCCTGAACTCAAATCAGTGTTCCAGTACTTACTGTCCTTTCATAATACTTTCCCTATTATCCATAATATGGAGGGAAGCTTAAATTACAACCATCTTTTGTTGGTCATGACCTCAGCATTTAAAGAGACTCTTTCAAGCGTTGGGATTTTAACTTTTTAAAATAAATTTAACGGTCTTCAACCATAAAAACAACAGCATAGATTTCAAAAGTTATATAGAACTAGATGAGCCCTGCTCATAACTATATTGCAGACTGATTAAACAGGTTTATTTTGAAAACAATGCTCTTAACAATATCTAAGGGATATTTTTTAGAAACCATTGTCACATGAGTCTTCAGATACATTTACCGCACATGGATGCATACTTCATTTCGGTCAAGCGAAAATGGATCAAGCAGGGAGTAAAACAAACAGCAAATACATTAAAATATTGAAACTTGCTAAATTTGATTAGGAAAATAAAGAATATTTCCCAACATTCTAAGGGTTAATACTCATAATAATATGATGTAAACCATTACAACTAGACTACAATCTTAATACAAATGTGTAACATTGGTTTTGAGATATATCTCGTATAAACTGTTCATTTTTAGATAAGTTTGTGCTGCTTGAATTAATCGTGCTTTCAATAGCTTCATTTAATTGAATATCAAACAACGATGAAAATTTTTTTTTTGCTTCATTGACATGTAATTATGACTTTCAAATTTTCTCATCTGTGAAGAAGCACCTTTAAATCATATGCTACCATGATTTGGACCCACACAGAAAGGGGCTATGTAATTTCAAGTGTTCACTCTAACAAACAACTCGATCTGCAGGTCTAAGACTTCAGTGGTGTTATGACTGGGACTTTCATTGAAATTGCCAAGGATGTTCAACATCTAAATTACTGAAACCTATGTCCATTTTGTTCTTTAAAGGGACTATCTCACATTGTGTACCGTGTAGCTAAAAAACCTTGAAATGGAGATCTTATCAAACCACATCACTAAGCAAAAGACTGTGTTGAGTTTGTTTAGTCTAAATTTGCTGAAGATAAGTGTTTTCATATATAAAGTAAATGGGGCTTCCATGCCTTCTTTGCTTTGATGGCAAACCCTTACTGATTTTGATGATTTTGAATGATATAGATAAGTTGAATACATACACAGTTAAACGTTTGTGAGACCCATAAGATGATGGTATATATAGTGCTGCAGATTACATATTATGGGTAAATTGAATTAATTTTGTAAATGAAATATAAGTATTTAAACGGTTTACTATATATCTTCAACATGAATGTGCTATATCTCCAGGACATGACTATGAAAGGGGGGTAATAATCTAGTTTTATGTAACTCTATAGATCTATGATGTCATTCTATCTGTAAAAGAAAGTTTCATTTCAAAAAAGTTAAATCTTCAATCTGTGAGATAGTCTATTCATCCCTTCATCCCTTACTCCATAATACCACATTTCCCCATATATCCTGCATGTATCCTGCACAATTCCTTAGAAAATGTTGTGACTAAAGGATAAATTGCTCATTATTCATGCAGACAATTACTAAACTATTCCGGTTACATGCTGAATTATCAAAGATTAATGATCTTTATCAGAATGAGCCGTTTGATACCGATCCGGTAGACTTAATAATTTCGGTCCTGGTTGTATAATCCGGTCTTTCGTCAAACCATCTCGGTTACTACTCGGTGTTGGTGGTAAACAAATGGCCGACGAATGAAAATATGGGTTCTGGACAAAGTTCAGTTAAAGGCATTCGGATCGAGCAAATCGATAAAACGTAAGTTAGGGACTTTTTAATTTATTTAATCTTCGTACTGATGACTTGATAAAGACAAATTGATCGAGAACTTCGCATTTTTGCTTAAATGGAATACGGGTCATCTCGACCCTTGTTTAACTCAACCAGGTCGTTGTTCTCGTTCTTTGAGTACGGCGAATTTTACTTTTAAAGAGCGCCCAGCTGCTCTTATCTGGGTTTTGTAGATTCCAATGACTACAAAGTGATGATGGTCTTGTGTTTGGGATAAACAATGTTAATCTTATTTGCATAAAACACTCCCTTCTTTGATGGGGTTTCTTCTTCTTCTCCTCCTCCTCCTCCTCCTCCCCCTCCTGCTCCTCCTCCTCATATTATTATTATTATTATTATTAATGTACATGACTCATTCTTGAGTATTATCATACATGTTCCCTGGTTTCCTACCAGTTGAACTCTAGAAATGTTGATAGAACAAGTCTCTATGTCTTTCCCAAAGCCATTTTTATGTTTTATTTACCGGTTCAATGCTAAGTAAAAGCTTCTTGTCCGAGGATTCTCACAGATAAAGTGATAAGCTGTGGAGATCAAATCGTTAAAAGTAAAATGTGTCCATTCAATAATCCTGTTAAATGACTTTGGTAGAATACCCATTTCCATTTTCAAGATTATTCTTTCGCTGATTTATTTCTGTTGTTCTTGGTATACATTTGTCTTGGCCAAAAAATCTCCCTTAAACTCTTTACCAAATGCCAAATTTTTGACTGTCCAAAATCGAAAGAGTTTGCAGATGACATTTCAAAATGTGATGAAATTGAAAAGTAATCTTCTGATATGGCAGAAAACTTGGTGGGAAAAGAAGAAATTGCTTGTTACGAGCAATTTGTCATTTTCCCTCAATGTTTTCCAAAGTTGCCTGCAACAAACTCCTCAATTGTCGTTATTGTTTGGGAAAGGGTTAAACCGAACAGTTTGGGCCACAATTATTGTATATAACTGAGATTCGAGAACAGTCAAAGTAATCAGATGAATTTAAAAATGGTGGACTATGAATATTCTATCTCTATTATTGTTGGAAACAGAAAAATTGTTCATGAATATATACATTCAATTTCTCTTTCCAACAGTTACCTATATATAGATATCAAAATAAGGTAGGGAGTAGGAAGTGATTTGCTTCCCGAGTAGTGACCCGTAACCGGGTACTCCAGTACCCGTCTATTGTGTATTTAACGTGGATAAGACAACAGAGAGTCTGAGATGTGTCGCCGTTGATAGCTATTTTAATAATCACAGAGTACAAGAGGAAACAGGTATACATATACATAGAGAGATGCAGTGAGGACAGAGCCTAATGAATATGCATACATTACACCCATTCGGAACTACTCGGGTATTTCCGTGAGCTGTGAAATACACCTTGGATATAAGTGTAGGGTTACAATTTTTCGGGTAAATCGGCATCCGGCAATTGACACATTTTCCAAGCGTGCAAGTTAAGTAGTTCAATGTGTATGGAAGTGTTGGACATCCTTTTAAGTAATCTTTTTATCAGTAACTCATACGAAATGGCAAAATTGTTGTTGTGACTTGTAAAGTTGTTTCCTCAATCAAATTTAACGACTTTTTAGATTTCAGATTTAAGATCTATTTTTAAACACGAAAGTGAAGTGACGTCATTCCGCTGGGAACCAATATGGCGTCATCCCTATTATTTCAGAGGTGTTTTCATTTTATAAACCGGATGTGTTCAGATTGCATTACACCATCCAAGCCCTACTACTTTGACTTCTATTTTGTAGGGTTGATGTATGTATGTATGTATGTTATATGGTTTAAATGTATGAATTTTAGGCATGAAGATCAAAGCAATGCAAAGAAGAAACATAATGGTACCGATGTGAGGACAAAAGCTGAAACAGAAGTAAGAATAATCTTTTCATATGATAACATCAACGATCCACCAGAGTTTGCCCATTACCAAATAATAACGCCATTTTACCACTTTGTTGAAGACGACTCTGAAAAACACTGTGGGAAATGGAGAATTGTCCAAAGAACATGTACTATAATGCTCAAGAAAGAGCACTGTACTTTAATAAGTAGAAGAAATAAGAAGAATTACGATTTTTTTTTTTTGTAAAAGAAGAAAATTTATATTAAGAGCTATTCCTCACTTAATCTCAATGTTTTCTACCAAGTTGTGCTTAATACTCGCTTTATTATCGTTTTTTTGTGCCTCAACATTTATTATTAAGATTATGATTGATTTCATTTTTTGATAAAATAACGACATCTATTTTAGAAATGTTTATCAACACTAAAGTGAATCAAGTTCTACAGTAATCATAAACTTCTATAAATGTACACATATATATTTGATAACAGTTCAATTCATGAAGGTTTTGTTTGTTTTTTCATTCAAAGTTAAAAGAATATTTTTGTTGTACTTAAAAGATTATCATATTGAGGGTTCATTGCTTGTTTACAGGAAATCCTTTACAAAAGTCTAGCATCACACCCTAAATGTAATGTTGTGAGGGTTCAATGAAAGATGAGCAAGTTCTTGTTTTGTGAAGGACTTGAACAGTCTTGTATCATTCAGCCCTAGTGACGTCTGGAGGTGTCTTTTGCTCATCAGAAGCTGTCTAATCTGGGTAGACTTAATTTGCACCTCAAGGATAAACATTTTCTTTGTATTAATACAAAAGGATGACACTTCAGCTGATTCATGCGAATGGAGAATCCTTAATTTAGAAAAAAAAAGAATCCAGGGCCTAATGAGTTACACCGTTGATGGAATATAAGGAGGGTTCAACACAGAGCTATAGCAAGTGCGTTATCTTTGTGAAGCACTTGATATAGTCTTGCATTAAACCTCCAATTGTTTCATACTTGCAAAATAACATGGAATCATATTCAAATTTTTACAGGCTGTAACTAAATCCAGCAGTAATAGTGACAACACACTAGATAAGGATGCAGAGATTACCTCCCTTACCAGACAACTCTGTGAGAGTGAGAGCCAGAGGCTTGATCTGGAAGACAGAGTTCAGTCCCTTGAAGAGAGGATTGAATATCTGGACAACCAGAATCTCATGACAGAGCCCAAACCGTGTGACGAAACACTGCATGCGAAGGATCAGTATATATCAAAACTGGAAAAGGAAAAGGCTGATATTGAGAAGGAATTGAATAAAACGGTAATAATTAATGGGATTGATTTATTCAAGCACTTGTTATCAAAACTGTTTGTTGTCTTATCTACAAATTTTCAAGAAAAAGTTGTCTCTGCTTGATGATGAAAATTAATAAGAGTAAAGAAAAAAGAAAATTCTACTAATAATCTGTTGATTATGAAACCATATGGCCCTTTAATGCTGAGTTTAAGCAACTGTCATTGTAGATGTATTTCATATTAATTTCTGAATAAAACAATCAAGAAGAGAAAAATCATGTGCTAAAATGATTTTAAATGTATTTAAGATTAAGAGAATACTATCACATTAAGAGAAAAAAGTGCCCCCATGCGTTATTGTCAGAAGTTTGAAAAACATTTTAGAACGACATTTTACCACTTTGTTGCAAACGACTCTGAAAAACAATGAGCAATTTCTCCTTTTCTGACAAGGGTTAAAATCTATCAGATGATTACTTTCTAATTTCATCACATTTTGAAATGTTGTCTGCAATATCTTGCAATTTGGCAAAGTCGAAAATTTGGCGTTTGGTAAAGGCTTAACCATTATGATTATGATAATTCAGTTTGAGACATTTAAGTTGCTGAACAAATTGTGACAAGAAGAAAAATTGCAACTAACTATCCCGAATAATCTTTTTGTTGATCAACCAATTGTGACAAAGTGGTAAAGTACAGATTATATTTCTTTTACTGTTGTATCATAAAATTCTGTCAAAGTAAGTTTTGTAAAAATGAATTGGCTTAACTAAACATTCTTTGAGTGCCACTAGAAGAGTAAATGTTATCACAAGGACACAGATACCATGCATATCTGAACCATCACATAAACATTTGTACATAGTGTTTAATTGTTTTTTCTTGTTGTTCTACATACAGTTGGTTGATTGACACAGAAACTGCATAGTTTATGTCAATAATTGTTGATCTTGATCATAATCATATAAATCAGCTAAATGGACACAACTAGGGTGCCCTAAAATCATACACAAGTAAGAGTTGTCTCTCTTAGATATATCAAGATGCAACCATGTAGAAAATTCACTTCACTATCATCCTAATTCACAATGGGTCAATCATGTACTAAGCTCTGTAGATAAACTTTGTCTCAGTGAGCTTACTAGATAAGAAGCTATAATGAGATATTCATATTTATTGGAAAAATTAACCAAATAGACACCAGTAAGCTTTCTCTTTGCAGCCGACTTGCTGTTTAATAAAAGAGAAAAACAAAAGACAGTCCAATTATTGAAAGATAAGTCATATTGCCATTGTCAAAGCTTGTCCTTAGAAAAATGCATGAAAGCAAAGTATGTTCAACAGCTGTTTGTGTAGCGTGCTTGTTCTGTACTAAGTATTTTAAGAAAGAATTAATTCAAATACATTTATGAACTTTTCAGAAACAAAAGCTTCGCAGAAAAATAAAGCAGCTCAATTCCCAGATGGCAGAGTTCAAGCAAGAAAGCCATTTTGAGATGATGGAGTTGAGAGATGAGATACAAAGACTGTCAAAGGAAACCCAAAGATCAAAAGGTAACTGAACTAGATTTGTGAACTGCCTTCGAATCTTAGTTGACACATGAGACAATCCTTTTGAAAAGGAGAAAGTCCTTTTGTATGAAGGAAAGCTTGAAGCAAAAATAAGATATTGAGCTCATGGGCTATTTCCATAGTTACAAAATTCTCCTTTTTGCAGCACTGTAGTAAAAATCGTGTGAATATGAGGTAAAGGGTGTTGAGTATTGAGGTGAAGCGTAATCACAGGTAAATCTATTGCTCTATAAATAGCACGCTCAACTCAACTGCATATCTATTTTGAGCCCTTTCTTACATCCTGAGATTACAAAAACAGCCATATTTACACCTTTTTTGTCATATTAAGGTCATCTAGTGATAAATTGATATGGTGAATTTAAAAAGTATTTTGTTTCAGATAAGATCTTAATTTTAATTAGTGAAGAAAATATTAAGTTTTATTATTATATATAATAAGTACATCTATTACAGTCTACGGCAAACCCGGTTCAAAGTTTTCAATTGGAATACACATAAACACCACTTAGCCTTTACACGATATCGCTTCTCGGCCTTTTGGCTAAGATCAAAGTGTAGTATCTGTTCTTATCAGCTTAATATCTGATACGTCCCCCATAGGGGGACCTCGATATTAAACTGATTTTTGGACATAGGTGAGATGTCAGGGGCTTGCTCCGCTCTTACCACGGGTTGGCCCGGTATTGCAGTACCTCCGGGATTGGCCCACTTCCCCCTAGGGGGATAAAAAACAAACAAAAATAGAGAAATAACCTAAATGGTCCTCCAAATTGGGACTGTACTGTCTACTTTAACCTTTTACCATAAACCAATTTTCAACTGTCCTAAATTGAAGGAGTTTCCAGGCGACATTTCAAATTGTGATCAAATCCTCTGATACAGTAGAGCAATTTCTCCTTTTCCCACAATTTTTTCCAGAGTCGTCTGCAGCAACATGGTCAAATGTTGTTATTGTTTGGTAACCGGTTAAGAAATAGTGTGGTAAAATCGGCTACTGATTCTTTTATTGGCTAATAACAAATCAATTTCGAAATATATAAAAGAGGAATAGTTGAAAGATAAAAATGATCATACAATTATTCCATGCAAAACTGTATTAAGTCCTATACTGTAGTAAAGCACTTGTGGCCTCTGTGGCCTAGTGGTTAGAATACAGAACTTGAAATCACATGATCCCCCCTCTGTGTGGGTTCGAATCCTGAGAGGGATATGGATTTTCATGAGAGGCAGTCTCCCGACTGACTTACGGAATGCTGATGGTTCTACCCGCCTTGACCAGCCCTTATGGGCAGTTGAGTATGGGGTCTTCCTCCATCATTAAGAGTCGGGCATCGCTACATAACTGAAATAATGTTGATGCGATGTAAAACCCATATAAAAAAAAAAGTAAAGCACTTACAGTACTATAGACTTGCTTTAAATTTCCATCATCCAAATTATCATAAATATCTTCTGATAATACTAGACTTATACAAGTGCTTATTTATTGAGAGGTCCTGTCCTCAATCTTTTCAAAGTAAGTGGGAAAAAAAGGAAGATTTGTTCTTTATTACTTTCTCGAAATACTTTCAAGTGGTTAGTGTTATGAGCAGTAGTTTCCCAGTTGAACAACAGAATGTTGATGGTTCTCTTCCTGGCTTGAATAAGTCTTATTGTTAGTCAAGTGTGGAGGTCTTACTCCATCATTATGAGCGTGGTAACACAATAATGGAACTAATGGTCACAGGATATGAAACCTATATAAGGTAGATGTTATATGATATGCGGGTTCACTTAAAATATAGCTATTCTAATGTTGTGGGTATGTAGAGGGTATGGGAAATAAATGAAGAACGACAGGTGTGTTCTAAATACAGCATGTATTCATGTTAAATTTTTGACTGTATATTAACGAGTGACCAGGCAATAAGCAGTGCATGCTATATGGTCATCTAGTCTGCTACAAGTTGACACTTGTAGCATCCATATTATTAGAAGATTTCTATCTATTTCCATTCAGTTTCTCTAATGGAGATGACCCAAAGCAGTTCACCACTTTTGAGACCGGTATCATGATTTTGAGACCAGTATCATGATTATTGAAATAATGTTTACACAATATAAACCCCCTATATGGTAGATACATGTATTTATCTATTTCCCTTCAGTTTCGTCTAATGGAGATGACCCAAAACGATCCAGCACTGTTGAGACTGTGCCTAAGCTGCCAGGTGGGGAAAAGATGAAGCTGATTCTAGAACTGTCTGAGCAGGTCACTGAGCAAGAAGATAAAATCAGCAAATTACAGGAGAAAGTGAGAGACAGGGATCAAATTATAGATGAACTTAGAGTACGGCTGAAGAACAATACTGAGTACATGAAAGCTGTAGATCAATCAGGACTTTCTGACAGGGGGGATAGAAATAACAGCGCAAGGGGAGGTAAGAATAGCAGTTCAAGAGGAGGTGACTCTCGTGAGGCGTCTGTTAAACAACACTGGAGCACATCATCCCCATCTTACTCGGGGTATAAATCTGGTCGTGCTAAAACTTCCACAGCTGACTCGGAGTATAAATCCGGTCTCGCTGGTTCCTATCAACTACAATCAGCTGTTGACAGTCTGTTTGCTGTACAGGGAGACATTCCAGATGATGATGATGATGATGAGGAGGAGGAATTTGATAATTCTGCAAGGATGAGAAAACTCTCAGGTCTATTGCTGGGTACCAAAGCGGATTCTACTAAAGCTAGAGAGAGTCTGGAAGCGCTTGACAGTGCCAGACATGAAGCCGGTTCCCAGTTATATCAGATTGCTGAGGAACCGGCTGGTGCTACTGGAAGGGATTCTGGTCTCGGGTCTGCTGGTAAAAGAGAAAAAGAAAATACTGATGAAGATGGTATAATTAATTCCTACAAGAACTGGAAAGAATCTCCCAACCTTTCGTTTGAATCAGAGCTGTCGGATGGCGATTCAGTATCAGATCTTCACCTCCAAAGTAAAATCTTCAGTGCTCCACCAAAACTCCAGAATCAAGGGAATATATCGAAACCAAAGAAAAAATCGCACAGTCTAAGAAAACGAGCATCTGAGAAAAAAGATGACAGACCTCCCCTGCCAAGCATGGCATTTATGAATTCCAATCAAACAAACCTGAGTTCTGGAGACAGATTATCAGGGTTAAACACATTACCATCAGTATTGAGTACTGTGAATGTTTCATAGCGCTACTCTGACTAAAGTGTGCTAACCAAATGGAGTTAAACAGTTTTAAGTGCTTTCATTTGCAGGCAAAATTGAATTGACCCATTACCAAACAATAACGACATTTGACCAGTTTGTTGCAGACAACTCTGGATAACATTGTGGGAAAAGGAGAAACTGCTCTTAATGAGCAATTTTCCCACAATGTTTTCTGCCCTATCAGAAGATTGTTTTTTCGTTTTCATCAAATTTTGAAATGTCGTCTGCTAACTCTTTCAATTTGGGACAGTCGAAAATTTGGAATTTGGTAAAGGGTCAAGCCACCACCTCTTAATTGACTTATAAGGCAGATTTTTCACTAAATACACTGTGTCAGTTGTGTGATTTTGCTTGACTTATATTAATTGAGTAATTGATATAAAAGTTTTATAAAATACCTGCAGTAGTGTATAAACCGCCTTGACTTATGAAGAAATTGCTGATGATAATCAAATTCTCCTTTTATAACAGTAGCTTTTACTAAGTATCACAAGCATACTATCATGATTCATTATCTATTAATGTCGTCTGCTGATGTTTTCAATTCAGACCTGTCATAAAATCCAACAAGAGGAATGGGGTATTGAAATCACGTATTAGACACCTATAGCAATACATAAATTGTTTTGATTGAAGTTACTTAAGTTAAAAAGTTTTGCTCTGTTTGCAAATAATTTTTACCTAATCAAGTAATGTCTCATTATACCTCACTTTGACTTATCTGCTGCAGACCTCTTAAGAAACTGAGCAAATAATCCTTAACTCTTTACCACCTGCAGACAACATTTTTTACCCGAAGCAGAAGACTTTAGAAAAGCCTTGTAAACATGTGAAAAATCTTTTAGTTCTGCTGTTTTAATAGGTAAATGGATTGAAAAAGTGTTGTGGCAAAAGGAGATATTGCTTGTAACAAGCAATATCTCCTTTTGCCACAATGCTTTTTGAAAGTGGTCTGCTGCAAGTTGCAAAATGTAAAGTTAGATGGTAATGTGCTAAGTTCCAATATTTTCTCAATAATACAATAAAGCTATTGAAAGATATTTATGCTATATTTGTCATCTGCTGCTCCTATCAATTTCATTTTATCCTGTCTCTAGTGTCAATTTGGAACCGATAACTAGGTGCCGTATAACATTTGTGATATCCGGCACTAACCATATAACACATCCACGTGACAAATCATGACGTCATAAGAACGCCATGACACATGACGTCATTTTTACATCATTCTCTGCTTTTTTTTCACGAGTTTTATTTTCATTTTGTTTTTTAAAAGTATACATACAGGTAAAAGGATAAATAGAATAGATGATCGGTGTCTTTGAATAGGAAAGGTTATCGGGCCCGGCATCGGAATATTATCCGTTTCGCCTTCGGCTCACCGGATAATATTCCTAAGCCTTGCCCGATAACATTTCCGATTCACGACACCAACCATCTATTCTCTATAACCCTTTACCAAACATCAAATTTTCAACTGTCCTGAATTGAAAGAGTTTGCAGACTACATTACAAAATGTGTTGAAATTGAACAATATCTTCTGAATTAGCAGAAAACGTGAGAAATTGCTCATTATTCCAGAATCGTCTGCATCAAATTTGTCAAATGTCGTTATTGTTTGGTAATGGGTTAAGTGTAATTTCATCATGAAGAAGAAAACAGTAAACCTGTGATATGATAGAAAATGGCGTTGGTAAATGGAGAAATTGAAAAAGTAGTTCGTAAAAGGAGTTACTGCTTTTTTTCCTTTTCATCATTGTTACTTTAAAGTTATGTACAAAATGTACAGCAGACCCCTTTAATACTAGCATGAGTTTTGTTTAGGGATAAAGGAAATTTGTATGGTGGATCCATTTGATTATTTTGAAAATAGCATAATAGTTGTGTTAATAGATGCTTTCATAGTATTAATCAGTTTGGATTTCTTTTTGAAATCTTAACCAAAATCATGTAATGCATCTTTCTGCCATGAATCTTTTCTCAAAGATCAAATCGGTCATTTCTTCATCATGATAAAAGGATTGAATTTCCCATAGGCTTCAATGTTATTTTTTTAATTGATTATTTCCCTTTGAGGTTATAATGGAAAGATTTCTCGATCTTTAATGTGACAAAGTTTCATAAAGTTGCTATCATTCAGTCTTGAGATATGCAACACTTTTATTATAGTTCCGGAACCTTAAGATGGTTGACTTATAACTTGGGGGTCCCAGGTTCAAGCCACCAACACCTCTGGTTTCATGGGAGTGATTTTTGGCGAGTCACTTCAGAACCCTAGCCTAGAACTGATGGTTACACGAAGTCTGTAACATAACTGAAAAATTGTTGATACAGCATTAAACACCACACAAGAAAAAATATTGAATTAAAAAAAGAGTGATAGCTTTAAGATTCATAGTAAAGGATGCTTGCATTGAATAAATGGTTGATATTTGAAAAGCAAGAAGTTTGAATTTTGTTGGCATGGTGTTTTTGTTTTTAAATATTTCAACAGTATTCTAAATTTACATGTAAAGTGTTTCTCATTGTAATGGAGTAATCCAGTACGTACACTATCTCCACTCTTGGCATAAAAACAATTGTTTGATAGGAGGTTTGCCAGCTCTTGAAGTAAATAAAGCATTTCTTTACATTGTTAACCATTAACCCAAGAGTTATGGAGACTATGCAAATGTATTAAACGAGGTTGAATTGTTAATCATTTTTGCTGTTCTTGTTAAAGTATTTAAGTTTTATATTTTTATTTTATAAAGTTTGTTACATTGTTTATGCGTGCTAGTTGTCTCAATGAGACAGATTATTTCTTGCATGTGTTGAGAGTGATGTTATTGTTGTTGAAATAGAAAAGTTAACCCATTACTCAAAGATAAAGTGTCTCATCATCTGCAAAAAAACAATTTGGATTGATCCCACTTTTAATGATCATACTGCCAACAGGAGAAAGTCCTCACTAAAAACAAAACCTCTGTATTGTGAAAGAACTGCAATTATCATTCCCAAACTTGTTTTGGACCCTTAAAATGCTGGGTAATTTTCTAAAAATAGATTTTTGTGTCATCTGCTTTCCGAAATCTTAAATATCTGCTTAATTTTCTTGAATAAAGATACCCAGAGTAGAGACAGGTTAGATCACAGGCCAGCCGCAAATTTATTTGGCAGCTGGCCTTGATCTAACCTGTTTGCATAAGAATGAAGTTGGTTCCGTCACTGTAAATAAGGGCTAAACACTTTTGATTAATACCATGATTAAGTCTTGTTACATGTCGAAAATCTTGTTAAAAATGTACTTTCAGTATTTGATACTTTACTGTTTGAACATTTATGATATTAAAGTTCGAAATTGCATTAATCCGTTGTTTGAGAATTAGAATAAAGACAATTCCCCTCTCTATGTGTCTTCAAGTCCAGAGTTATGGCTCCATACTATTCACAAGTAGACAACCCACTTCAGGGTCTTCCCCCATATCTTTTTCTGGTGCTGGGGTATTTGATGCTTGGGAGAGATATTCGGCATAATAGCAGGTACCTCTTTTCCCCCGCCAATTTCTTTTTAAATTTGTATAACAAAATGGGAGTTCCTAGGTATGTTTTTTAATTAAAAAACAAAATTACTGTTAATAAACCAAAATAAATTGTATCAAATAATGTCAGAAGCAACTACACTGCCTGCTGGACAAATTCAAAGTCCCGTGGAATCATTTAAGGCTAGGGGAGTGTTACTTTTAAAATTTAGGCATTGGGGCCCCACAGCACCTTACAGAAAGACCCTACACTTGTGACAAGAGAAAATTGATGCAAGCCTCAAAGTCGCCCGCAAAAAAATTTGATTTGTCTTCCTAAACAAAACCTCCAACATAACATTTAAAGAATAGAATAGAAATGTATTTATGATACGTGCAAACATATCTTGTCATTCAAACTCATTAGAAAGAGCCTGTTACTCGGCTAATAAAAGCAATTGCCGAGGGAATAGCTGTCACAAAGTTTAAACATAGTTTTGTGGCTGACTGTTTCACCAAAAGAAGAAGAAATTAATCTGAAACGACTCATGATGAAAGACAATCAGATCTAGTCAACATATGTTGGAGGAGCGTTAGACAGGCGCTGTTTTTTAAGAGACTATTTCTTATAATTTTGCTTTCATGCTTTAATAAATTGCGTTCTTTTAATTGTTTTAAAGCTATTGAAACCAGAAACTTTTAAGACATTGTAACAAACCAAGATATATTTCTTGACTTTTGATACTTATCTTTACCGTTTATCACTTTGACTTCTTCCAAATTTCAAAATATTAATTATGTGCAGGTGTTTTCAATTTGGAGAATTATCTTATTCCAATAGGATCAAATGGGTTAAGAAATATGCAACAGAAGAATTTAACCTGCAAACCCATATATTGAGTATTTCTAAACTTTTATGAAAGTTGTCTGTAATTGTTTCCATTTTTGCCAACACAAAGTATGTATTGAAAACTGCTTGTTTACTGATATTGAATTTGGAAACCGATGTCAAACAAACACATGATAATACTCTTGCAGCAGAAGCTAGAATCTACTAAGGAGGAAGAAGAAAAAAATGTTCAATACAAACAATTTCTGTGTCTCATTTGTAATACATTGCAATTGTCATCAGTTTAAGTTTACAAATTGGATTATTCTTATAATCTCATATACAAAAAAGCCTACACAATGTTAATGATCATGGAAACTGTACCAGTGTTCATTTTGTTTAAATGTCTACCAACAATGATTAAACAGATAAACCTGAAACCTGTCATTTATATGACAGTTTTGGAAATCCTTGTGATGGAAGAAGAAATTCCTTACGATGAAGCACATTTCTCCCATTATTATTTACACTTGATACCATTTTCTTTTTTAAAATGCAATCAATTCAATCATAACCTAAGATGTACCTTATGATGAGTTTTGTTCTCAATATTGATATAGTACTAAGGAAAAGGTAAAAAATGTATGGCAAATTACTAAAGATAACTAATTAAATATGTCTTTTAACCCTTTCCCAAACGGCAAATTTTCGACTGTCCCAAATTGAAAGAGATTGCAGACGACATTTCAAAAAGTGATGAAATTGTAAAATATTCTTCAGATAGAGCAGAAAACCTTGTGGGAAAACGAAAAATTGCTCTTAGCGAGCAATTTCTCCTTTTCCCACAATATTTTCCAGATTCGTCTGCAACAAAGTGGTTAATTGTCGTCATTGTTTGGTAATGGGTTAAGAATGTTATTAATATATATTAACATGGCATAATATGGGGGAAAAAGGCAATAATCTTTAATTCTAAAGAACGACGAAAATAAATGCAGGCAGCAATAATAAGATATGAAGACAATATTTTAATTGCATTATTGGTTAGTTGAAACCATAGCAAAAGAAAAGCAATAAACAAACTGTCTACTTATTACTTATATAACTTCATTTCTTTGAGACAGCATTGATAGCACACTACAACTTTTAAGTGAGTATTATCACTAATCAATCCAAGCCTTTTAGAATGTTTCATCAAGTAAAGTGATATGCACCAACTTCGTACAGAAGACACATTTGCCTTATGCCAAAACAAACATATAACAACTTTAAGAAAGAGCAGGACGTGGAACATTCTATGTTGACCTAATTAGAACTACTCAAAGACCACATCTTTACATGTTCACATTTTACAGATGTCTTACTACTGTCATTTTTGAAACACAGACTTCGCATCACATTTAGGCTTGTTGTTAATTATTATCGAGCTAAGTCATAGGCGTAGGAGCGTTTTCAACATTGGGGGGGCCAACTTCAGATGAGGACCGGTCTAAGAATAAATCTTCCTAAACTTTTTCATGACTATTCATGCATGTACAAATTCAATAACATTATAAGAATTAAAAGAAAGCATATGAAAACATGTATCTTTAATAAAAAAAAAAAAAAAAAAAAAAAAAAGGATTTGCCAGGTCTCGATCTCACGCGGAAATCAATTGTGTTGAACTAAACAAAAGTAGCGGCGACCAGACTGTCACAGCCACGGATCCAGCTATATGAGATCTAACAGTTGAAGATAATATACAGTTTGACACCTTTTAAAGAACATGTTTTACACCACTGTTTCCGTCGATCAAAACTTCCCGGGTATTTTAGTGAGCTGAGTTTTCATTGGATAAACCCGATGTGTTCAGATTGCCATTTGCGATGATGACGTCAAAAAGATTTTGGTTATTGTTCGTAACAAAAGGCGAATTGGAATTACATAGAGCACAAAAATACACATTTATTTTTATTCTGCTGTTAAATTTCGTTTCTTTCATTTTTCTATACAAATATCTTCATTTGCCACTGTGAATATTGGGGAGGCCAAAGTATACTCTGGCCCCCCCAGTCTGGATATTGGGGGGGCCGGGCCCCCCCTGGCCCCCCCTGCTCCTACGCCTATGTAAGTGACTTATAATTAAATGTACGGTACGAACGTCATATGGGACGAATGGAAAATGATCGAAGCGTTTTTGGTAATTACCTTTTTATTTTTATCAATAAAACCTAAAAATCATCTGTATATATACTTTTGATTTTGGACTGTTTCTTTACCGAAATAAATAAATTGATTTAAAGGAAAGATTGACGATAATTCTGCTTAACGGCTGAAAACCGCATTTTTATCGGCACGAAGACCGTAACAGCTATAGTTTTATTTTGTTATTTTCGTCGATCAAAATGGAATTTGTAGGCGCTGGACATAAGACTTAATCACTGCATATATAACTTATTATTAAATCGTAGACAATTATATACAATCAATGCTCAAGCGGTAAAAAATAAATGTTTAAGGGAATAAACTGAGAGGTCGTTATTTTAACAAAGGCGATTCGACAGTTGAGATGATACGGGCACCTGCAGACGTATTTCATTGGTCAAATTGATTGACTGTCATCTCGTAGAATACGTTATAAAATACAGGGTTTTAGAATATTTATCAGAGAGCCAGTCTAATGGACCTCGTCAGACGACTTTACACATTGGACTGGCACTCTGTACCATCTATTTGATGAAGAAAACCGATTTTAAGACTAACTAAAAGAGATACAGGCTGAAAAATGGACCTGTTATTGTTTGAGATGGATCTTATTTTAAACTATTTATCCAAATAAAAACCTTTTAAGAACACAAAATCAAACAGAAAACATTTTTTGAAACAATGAATAAAGGAGAAAAGGTCAACGACTAAAAAAAGAAAAGCTTTTGTTATGAATTATTTTCAAATAAATGATAACAAAAATTAATATAGCCTCCCTTTCCCCCGTGTGCACTATCCAAAAGCTTCTACAAATATGATCGCCGCCTTCTGGCGGGCGATCAGTAAGCATTACTTTGTTGTGATAACTTTTAAATTCCGAATGTAAAGGTCATATGTGTCTTCAGTTGTTATCTGCCTTTATCCTACGCAGTGATCCCCCTTTTCATAGAAAATACCGACTGCAGAATATCAAAGGGAAGTATATAATACTGCGCGGAGTTTAGTAATCTGCTCTTTCTTTCCATTTGGAATTGCCATGAATAGTACAAGAAATATTTTTAGAAAGCAGGGAATATGAAAAATAAATGGAACAATAATTGCAATATGTATCGCATTTAAGACTCATGTTGAGTTGTTGTTTGTTAAAAGATTCATGTTGATCATTCACATTGTTAGATAAGCAAGCAGGATCATAGAATCAAGCTCTTAGCGTTCCAAATTATATTATTAACGCATAATTTGACTTATTCAGTCCTACGCAGACCTGTACTCTCCAAGTGAAACCTTGGAAAAATCCTCTGCCATATGTACCGCTATCTCACCACAGGTGATTAATGACCGGTGTCAAGTGTTGACCACAGACTAGGATTTATAGCAGGTCAATTTGTTCCTAATGCTAGCTGAATGTGTAAAAGATGCCATTTCACTATGTATTGAATAAAGCCAGCAATTGAATGTGATAATCAGCAGTTTTGTATGTACTCCAACAAAGTCTTCTGCAGAAAAGGAAACCGCTTTATAAACGTAGATAGTATGACATATCATAACATGTCAATATATTTTTGTTGATCTTCAAGTATCCCATTTTTGCTGAGTTTCCTACATCTTTTTAAAAGCTTTAACATAATATTTTTTAATCAAGCAATAATCCTCATCTGTCCATACTTTTGAATTTTGCTGAATTGTTTAGTTTGTTCAAAACCATGATATCGTTCAAAACCATGGTAGTAAACGCACCATCCCTCAAGAAGTTTAGACCCGAACGACTGAGGACGAGAAGTTGAACGACGTACTAGGACGTGCCATCATGAAGAACCGAAGTCGAGGCTGGCATCGACATCTTCGCCGCCCGTACATCACACAGTTTTGGCCGAGGCTACTACAGTTCCGGCGACGACAGCAGAATGTGACGCGAGTTATCGCCCCTTCCACCTTCTGAACGGACTGGGAAATCAGCAGGAGCGAAATGAGCGCCAAGGCGAGTTTTATCGTCTGCATCTTTCGGTGTATGTGGCCTGAAGGTTAGTCTCTTGTGATTCCTGGAAATAAAATAAATGTGCATATATTAGTTTTCATGTCAATGTTTCAGTGCATGATTATAGAGGTTTTGTTTATTATAGTGTCGCCCCTTGTGAAAATGTACGTGGGCTGTAGGGCAGTCTCGTGTGTTTCCTGGGATGAACATGTACATATATGTATTGGTTTCAGGTCAATGTTCCAGTACATGAATATAAAGGTTTTGTTTATTATAGTGAAAATTTTTGTTTATTATAGTGTTATTCCTAGTGAAAATGTATGTGGACTTTAAGGCAGTCTCTTGTGATACATGGAAAGAAGATGTGTATGTATTGGTTTCATGTCAATATTTCAGTGCATGATTATAGAGGTTTTGTTTATTATAGGGTCACCCCTTGTGAAAGGGCCATCCAGATTGGGTTTTGAGACACTTTTCACCGTGTATACCAATTAACTTCCAACATCAATCACTATGTCAGGCGTCAAGCGGATACAAATTCGGTAACAATCTATAACTTTAATTCAGCTAGCTCGCGGCACACGAATCCGCCAATTCGGAACAAGTCCGTTGTGAAACAATTTCCGGACAAACACCTTGTACTCGTAGGCCTACCTTTGACCTCCCCGTTCCAAGGCGGTCTTCTTAACAACTAGGCCATGGTAACGAATTAAATGTCGGACTATAGCAAGTCCTTTTCAGAAGATAAATACCTTTGATAAGGGATCCATAGTCCTGTCTCACAAAGATTCGTAAGTTTTCTCGTAAACATAAATATAAAGAGAATAATTCATAAATAACGTCAACGTGGACATGAAAGGAATACGAGTCATGCGTATGGGATATTCAAGGTACTTTTAAACGCATGTCTATTTTTCATTTTCAAAAAGTATTCTTTGAGATTAATAGGTAAAAACAAATTTGTGAACGTTGGCATTCAGTTACGAATCTTTGAAAGGCACTGGTCAGGACCAGAAACTAAACAAGTCTTTAACCCTTATCGCCAACGTGGCTTCAATTCCAATCCGTTTCACTAAATTGTTTGTAATGTATAAATGTGTGATTGTCAAGTTCTCGCTCACAGCCCTAGGTCTAATAATCTAGGCGTATATTTTTCATTCCATAGCTGCTGTAACACAGTTACAGATGTGTGTAACAGCTTGGAACGTTGAACATTTGAGTTACACATGTGAGTGATATCCTCTGGTTCAAGGTTCGAGCTCAACCGCGCCTTTCTGGATGTCCCTAGTTTACGCTTAAGAAACGAAGGAAGGGTAAAGTTTTACTAAACGATTAAAGGAAAATATTAAGCCGAAACTGATAAATATAGATAGTATCTTTAATTAAAAATACAATATTGCAACGAGACACGTCATCGGAAGCGTCTTGGAGAGACGACTCTATTGATGTGTTACTATGCAATATTGCTTTGCCCAATATTGAAAAAAGAGAGAATGTTGTTTTGAACTTACGCAAATTCTTACGCATGAAATGTAAAGTAAAACGGTACGATAGAATATCATATATACCTTTCAGAGAAAATAACCAGTCGGGATCTTTATCATGAATTTATACCGCTTTCAACATTATCTAAGTTATATTGCTAACGACTAGTGTACCTATCCGCGTTCCTGGCACTTCCCGACCGGTACAGTGCAATAGTTTTGTCCATACCATTGACTTGGCATCTAAACATGAACATACCGGATCAGTGGTGATAGCTCAGGTCTTATTTTATTCTATAATTGTTGTAACCCTTTATTGTTGGTACTCATTAGAATCGTCTCGACGAAACCATTCTAAAATAGCAACATTTTTTTCTCTGTCTGTCTTAAAAGTATTGGTTGAAGAAGACGCCAACATGTCCTTTATATAATCCAAGTTTTAAGTTTTACGTTTTCATTTAACATCATGCCATATAACATATGTATGTGATGACAACAAGAAACATAATGAAACAGAACACAAAAGGCATGTTACTGGCAACAATTCATAATAGTATGACAAAAAATATGTGTTTGGGCAATAAACGTTCCTCGGTGATGGGCGAATAAATCATCATGACGTCATTACGTCATTAAACGTCGATATAAATACTGGCCGATATGGGGTCTCCGAACCCGATGTTCCTTTACCAATCGAGGTAGGCTCAAGAATTTAAGAACTTTCATCATATGTCACAGCTTCCATCACAACAGTCCAGTTCGTTATCCCCCATGATTATCAACTTGTATATCTATAAATGGACAAAAGGAAGAGCACGTCTGTCATCAATGCTGAATGACGTTCATGATTAAATAATACGTCATATTTCTGAATACTAAACAACATAACGAAGAATATTTGATATCTATATCGGTAGAACATAACTAAATACTCACGTAATAAATACAAAAGATTATCCTTGATTTACTGTTATGAATAGGTTTCAAGACTCTGTGAATTACTTTCTGGCTCACGAATAGACGTAAACGAAATGCGTGGTGGTGAATCAAGCAAACAGGTAAACATTCAAGCTGGGCCTAGCCTACAAATAACTATCAACACATGTTAATTATACATGTATACAGTAAGGGCTTTTAAAAAACTGACATATGGATACGAATATATTTTTCGTTTGAGGCCAATATCGTTTTTTATTTTTTACTGCTTGAGCCATTACCAAACATTTGACCAGTTTGTTGCAGACGACTCTGGAAAATATTATAGGAAAGGGAGACATTGCTTTCAACGAGAAATGTTTCCTTTGCCCACAATATTGTCTGCCCCATCAGAAAATTATTTTACAAATTCATCACATTTTGAAATGGTGTAAACTCTTTCAATTAGGGACAGTCGAAGATTTGGCGTTTCGTAGAGCGATAAACAAAGTGGAAGTCACGTAGTACTTGATTCTAAGAAAATATAGCAATGTTAACTAGTAATACATAGAACACAATTTCGTGTCCAAATAGACTACACAATTAAATACAATTCGACTTGTTATTGCTTTGAGACGTGTCCCTAGGCCAGGTACTGATGGTATGTGTTTTCAGGCAGGTAGTAACTATTGTAATATCACTGACTACCATTTTTCTAACAAAAGTTATGTTAGCACATTACCACCTAACGCCACATTATTGCGTCTTACAGAAGATGAATTTCAAAAAGCACTGTGGCAATAGGACAAGCAATTTATCCTTTTGCCACCATGCTTTTTAAATATATTCAGGTATCACAACAGCAGTATTGAGAGGTTTCCACATGTTTACAATGTTTTTATTTAAAATTGTCTGCTTCACACAAAAGAAACGTCGGCTGCAGATAGAAAAGAGATGAAATAATAATATATAAAAGACCTAATAAACACGCTTATGTCTTTGCACAAATACAGGTAATCCATAATATATTTATTTGGGATAATATGCATTTATGCAAATTATCTTTAACGTTATTAGAATATTCAATAAGGGGATCTTGTTTTAAGGGAAGCTGTAAATAATTATGATCTAAATACATTTCGTCTGCTGTGAACATTTTACTGTGAACCATACCTCTAGCTGTGGGCTTAAGTCATTTCCAAGAAACGTTCATGACGTTAAACACACAAAAACTAAATAATTTATTACGATCAAAATGAATTGCGTCTGTTGTGCAACTACAATGTTTAGTGAACCACAACCCTTAAAGCGGAGTTCATATAAGCTATAAACAATTATTTCCAACAGTGCTGGCGGTAGGAAATCACCAAAGAAATAGTTGTCAAGAAATGTAGTTATAAGGTAAAATAAACATATGAAATTCGGATTGTCGAGTTATTTTGTAGACGTGTATGTGATCTAAGATTCATGGGTGGAAGCTAAGGAGAAAGTTCCGGTGGATACTTTTTACAGATGTTGCGACATGAGTTATGGTGAATTATGATTGCGCTTTTTATTTTGATTGTATGGGCTTTGCATCGCGTCAATATTACTTCGGTTGTTTTGCGAGGGTCGAATCTTAAGGATGGAAGTAGATCCATACTCAGCTGCCCTTAAGGCCTGGTCAAGCCGCGTAGAACCGTCGGAAGTCCGTTAGTCAGTCGGTAGACTACCTCTCAATGGTTATTCAAATACCGTCACTGGGATTTGGAGCCACACGGAGAGGGGCCATGTGTGCATTCGTTCTTATTTGGGTCAATGTTTAGTAGCTCGGTGTTTTGCAAACCAAGTTCGCGAGTTCGCTTTTTGGTTTGCCACTTCTGTTTCTCTATGTTTTCATAGCAACAGGCAGAATGGTGTCTGTTTTTGCCGCTTATCTTTCACGTGGCGTATGTTTTCCCGCGATAACTGGAATCAATTAACCAACTTACTTCATAAGAACTCGCGTGAGGCATCAGCTGTCAAACCATTATCAAAACATTTTGACAACATATTAGTTTAGTTTAAACTTATTTTCGTTACAATAATTGTTTAGTTTGAACGTATATACTTTACATTGATTGTTTAGTGTAAACTGATTTATTTTACATTGATTGTGAAATAAGTTCTAACATCTCAGAAAATCCACTCTCTCTGGCTTCATAACTAGTACTCGCACGGAATGTGGATTAATGGAAGATCGAAGGCAGATCCCGCTACTCACGGAGTTCGAACCCACGACCTTTGTGTCCAAGAGCCGACGTTCTACCCCTAGACCACTGTCCTCAGTAATTAAGCCCACATTTAGACAACAGATTAAAATGCTCATACTGAATAACTAAACACATTCTCGCATTAGTTTTTACCAAATTCAGCAATTTGTGGGCAACATTTTTGCAGTGACGGTCTCTTGTGCCGGGGGTCTCGGGTTCTAATTTAATAAGCTCCATGCCTCCGTCAAATCGATGTAAAAGAGATTAGTTCAAACTAATCCAGTAAGGAAAATGTACTTTTATATTTCTTATTTTCCGTTTGATGGTGCACTTTTTTGGCTAAGGCACAATTTCCAAATGGGGTATTTGATACGCTGTCTGGGATATTTGATAATCTGATGATTACATTTCCTCTCCCCCAGCCGGGAAAACGTCTGGGTCATGGCCGTTCGTTCGTTTGTTTTGATTGGCGTTTTTAAATCGCGGTGGAAGTGTTCCAAATTAATTTGGCATCTCTGATGTATGTTTGCCTGCCTGCATCTTTCGGAAATTGTTCGGCTTCAACAACATTTATACAGGATGTTTTTCCGACACCTGACTCATTCATGATGGGGAAGACCCCTTAACTTAATTCGGTGAAGCTTGGTAATACAGGTGTAATTTCAGTTGCTGCCCGGAAGGCGGTAGGTCGTGAAATCCAATTCTACTGTCAGCGGGATTCGAGCCCATACGCAACCAGGAGGGTGTAGGTTTGTCAAGTAATGTATTCCTGCCGTCCAGCCAGGGAGACCCTGGCTTGAGTCATGTGACACCTCTTCCGTATTGGAATTTTTTATTGATTTAAATTGAAAGTATAAGAAAAACTCGTTTTATCATATTGCATAGTTGGATTTTTTTTATAGAAATGTTACTGATGTCTTTTTCGTAGAATTGTGGGTAGCCCTGAATGCCTAGGATATCCTCCATATAATTGTTTTTTAAACCAATTGGTAAACCTTTTTTCTTTGGGTTTAGATTTTCATAACATAAGCATTTCGTCTGTAACTCACTGATAAACACATGCTATTGAACTTGTCATACTTACAATCAAACTTCTTCTACTTCTTCTTCTTCTTCTTTCAATTACTGAGCTGGGTTCTCTAAGGAACGTATGTAGCTCAAATGTGCATGGTGGTGGTGTGCAGATTCCCATGCCCATTGTTAAATTTTTAAAACTATATACAGTGTCATGTCTGTGAAGAAGTGTCAGATTACGCCGCAAATCGTCCAGGGAAGGTGCAGACACTACGCTTGCCGGGAGGAGGTTCCACTCTCGGGCTTTCCTAGGGAAGAAGGAGTTGGCTAGTCTGTTATACGCTCCTGGAAGAACTTATGCTGGCCTCTGGTGCATGCGTTGCATGTGGTGCATGGATCCCATGCTGGCGCGGCATATTCGAGGGTTGGGCGGACCATGGCCTTGTAGGACGCTTCCTTAACAGGTGGTGTGAAATCCCTAAGGTTTCTTGAGAGGAATCCCATGGTTCTGCTGGCTTTGCTTATGGTGTTGTTTATTTGCTCCTCCCAGGAGAGGTCCTCAGTGGTGGTAACTCCAAGGTATTTACTGGCCTCAACCACTTCATGGACTTCATGGATATGGCCATGGAGACTGTACTGTGTGTTTAAGACCTTTCGGCGGCGTGGAGCAATTCTGATGACTGTGCATTTGGATGGGTTGAAACTCATCTGCCATGTTGCTTCCCACTGTTCTAGAGCATCAAGGTCTTCCTGAAGGAGTCGTCTGTCATGGTCACTTTCAATCACCTTGTAGACTGCGCTGTCGTCTGCAAATAACCTGGATGAGGATGACTTAATCGCATCTGGGAGATCATTTATGAAGGCCAGAAACAACAGGGGCCGAGGACGGTCCCCTGAGGAACCCCGGATAAGACGTCCGCTGTTCCCAACTTGGCACCATCAAGTATGACTTGCTGCTTCCTGTTCGTTAGAAATGCCTGCACCCATCTCTTTGTCTTGTCCCAACGGCATGATTATGTCCTAAGAAGGCATTCATCAAAAAAAAGAACACTTTTTTTTGTTTGAGCATGAAAAAGAGACCCTTTCTGTTGTGTTTTATTTTTATTTTTTTGTTTGTTTACGCTATTATTATGTTTTGCTTCCTGAAATAAATGTGTATGTAGTGCCTAAAGTGCCTAAGGGTAGTCCAGATAACTGGTCTCGAAGGCTATTGCTATTTTGACTGACGCCTTCACGATAAATGTCCAAATGACGAAAAAAGCTTCGTTCACGGATGCCTAAGGGAAGCTAAGACAACGATTGCATATGTACATTTCTAAAAAAAAAGGACAGGAGAGAGGCGAAAAGACCGTCATTCGTAATCATTTTAGCACATTTAATCATCAAATGTCTAGATGGTCATCTGAGAGAAATTAATCGCAGATAAAACCGCCTCCATGAGTGGGCGACATTGGTGCAGGGGTAGAGCGTCCCCGTCAGGCAGGGGGTGAAATATACGGGACTGACCCACAAACCGGCGCGATCACTGGTCAAGTATACACGAAGCAGTCATCGAGAGTGGCTCTGAACAAGCTATCAATTTCCTTCACAATCGATGTAAAACAAAACGATACGAATAATCAATATGGTACGAAACATACATGGGACGAATGCAAAAGATCACTCAATGTCCTGCAGGCGCATGGGGCGCGAGTCCTTTAGAATTCGTATTTGTTTACGTTGGAAACATAAAATCACACACTTATATGAAGGTATGATTTCTCTAGTATGCTATTAGTTTTTTTGATTTTGCGATTTGCTGGGAAAAGGCACATTACGATGCATGATCTACACATAATTGTTTAAAGGCTGTTCCAAACTTGTCCCAGCATGTATTTATCAGTGGGTGGGGTATTGTAAGTCTTACATTTTTGAATTTCAGTTTAAGTTGTATTAATCAAGACGTTATGGTTGCTTTATGCTAAGGACATTACAGTATATGCTTCAGTGATAGCTTCAACTGATTTAATGATTGCCACCATATTTTGGGTGGCTGATGATTTGGGCACAACATTTGTTCAAAGACCAAATAAACATGTTCTGTAATGAACCCAACAAATAAACCTGTCATAGGCACAAGTGCAATCAATAAGTGAAAATACTGTTTGTGTCTTCTACTGATCAGTCGCTATGTCTATGCCTTCATACTATCTAAAACAATATGTTAGATTCTTAAATTTGCATTAAAGCCAGGGTTCACGCTGGCCTTCGCAAATGGCGCCATTTGCGACAAAATTAAGAAATTGGCGCAAGAAAAACAAATTTGGCGAAAGTTGCTGGCGCCGACTATTTTTGGCACAAATTTGATGTTTTTTTACTGCATGGTTTCCGATCTCGATTCAATAATGATTTGTTTTTGTTGGATGACGTCAGTCATCTAACAAGGCTACAATTCCGAAATCGTTTGGTGACCTTATTACAAAATGAACCGCCGTGGGATGACCTGACATCTGAACTTGTCCTATACTCGTCAATATTTTAAAAAGCTGATCATAATATGCTGTATGCTCAGTATTTTTTATTCAAACTTTATAATTGAAAGATGATGGGTGGTCAATAATAAAGTTTTAGAGACACCACAATCGTATTTAATAGGAAATGGTATGCACTATTTTTTTCATAATTTCCCTTGACCGAATATTGCTATTTTTAGGCCCATTAACAAGCCAAATAAGGAGGTCATGTGACATGAGTCGTCTGATCACGTGGCCTCGTTTCCATCGTACCGCGAGACACAGGGGGAAACCCCAATCGTATCTACTCGGCAATCCCCGTAACAAGTCGGTAGATATATTATATATTTTAAGAAATGGCCACGGTGTTCCGAATGGGGCAAACCCCGTAATGTTACTATTTAGAAACGAAAACGTTTCATGCATGAATTGCAACCAGTTGGCGACCTAATTCCACAATAAATCATGTATCATTTTAATTTAAATTTCACTTCCCGGTCCCTGACGTTTCAAACACTATCTTACTAAAGTGAAGTGCGTTTGACATCGGTCCTTCTATCAGTTTTGAAAGAATTAACTCTTGCGCCGACTTTGATCGACAGGACCTTTTGACCAATGAAAACGCTTTATTTTGTGTAGGCGTCGACTACGCTTGAGACGCTTGTTTACATCAGACAACTTGGAAGAAAATGACTGCCGTTAAATTTGCGTGTGTGCTAAATGAATTGCATTAGAAGCGATCTAGACTATAGCTAACAGGGAAATGTGAAAAGGTGTAGATAGGGGACATTGTCACGCGACCAACTGGATGTCATTTAATGACATTCAAAGTTTGCCTTTTCCGAAAATGAAGGAAATTTCAGAGAAATGTCATCGGTTGAAACTGAAACTGAACGAGCTGTGTTGGGGACCTCACCAACGATTTAATGTCGCCAATTTGAATTCAGACCGCTATAAGTGAACAAAAGTAAGTAGATTATGATTATTTATTGATTGTTTTGTGCAATATTGATTGAAACACAAAATGAACATGTGAAACGATTCTTAAACACACAGCTCAATGTTAACGGAGTGGGTGGGGTAACGTTTTCAAAACATAACAATAATCAAATTCAGAACTAGCATTCATTTGAGTGATGACATTAACAATGAAAACAAAGATATATTTAGCCTTTTTCAACTAATCTTCGATGCAGATTTAAGCTTTATCTCGAAAAAGAAAACATAACTACAACATTGTCTTGATCATCTGACAAAAGATTTGACAGTGGGTACCCTTTGACAGTTTAATTTATGTATAGTCAATTCCCCTAATCTCGTGGTATCCCTAATTCAGTGCTGTGGTATTTGCATAATGTCATACTGCTTCCATAAACAAACGCACCAACCTGACCTACTTTTGCAAACCAGTGTAAGAACTCCAAAGAAGCAAGAATAAATGTTTTTCTGGTATAAAACCAATAAAATCCAATCAAATGCGCCTCTTATTACATAGAGCTCCAAAAATCCCCAAAATTTTCACACTTATTTCTCAAATCTAAGACCCAAAACACTTCCTTTCAGTTTGTCAGCAATTCTCAATCATTCTTTGGTCAGATACGACCAAATTGTTTTAGGATTCGTCCCTAGTATGTGTAACGTTCGTTGCCTAGTATGTGTAACGTTCGTTGAACGCGTTTATGCACATAAGGGAACCTAATGCATTGTTGTAGAGAACATGCTGGTGTATATATAGACAGCACAACCGCTAGGTGTATGACAGTGTTTTTCACTGATCGGATGTGTTTGTGTCTTTAAGAGGTTCATTTGCTCGGTTCGATACACTGGTGGCAAAGTTGGGATTAAGACTTCTCCTTCTATCTGAGTTGCCTTCCCCACGTGTCTTCCAAGGGCCAAGACTCGGGACAAGTCTTCTCGGAAGTGGGAGTTATGTAATGTTTGTTGAATGTCTATGCAAATTATGAATCTAATGCATCGTTGAGAGAATATGCGGGTCCATATATAAACATCACAACTGATCAGTGTATGACAGTGTTTTTCACTGATCGGATGTGTTTGTGTCTTTGAGAGGTTCATTTGCTTGGTTCGTTACATATGTTTCACCCTAATTATTTTGGACTTTTACTAACAAATTGTGTTTAACCTGAATACGACGGAATTAGGGTAGGACCTCAAAAATGCAAATGGCTGCCAGTGACCTATTAATTTACGTTACGTAGAGCATTTCTGTGCTCCATTTAAAAATAATTACGAGCAGTTCGTAAATGAAGAATGAAATATGTTAGGAAAGATAAATGTTGACAGTTAAGTTCTCCTCCTTCTTTCTGTTATTCATGTAACCTTTAAGTACCACGGAATTATGGTACACCAGTATACACAATAGAATGTTATTGGCTAGAGCCCTATCATTTAGTCATTTCATATGTTCTTACAGCTTTGCACCAACCAGACATTGCAAACAGCTGAGTCCCATTACAAGCTGATCAATTCATACCCAAATTAAAAGCCTTACAAAGAGGAGGAAGGTCTGAATGTCATCAACTATCTTTAGGGTAAGTTGTCTTTTTAGAACTATTTTCTTAAATGGCATAATGGCATTATACATTCTGCTACATAAATGCATATTTGAATTTCAAAAGGATAATGAGAATATTTTAAAATTTCCTATAGCATGCATAAAAAAGACTTACTTTTGTCTTTGATGGTCATTTGTATAGTGAACACAGATGAAAATCAGATTTGACAGTCTTCATTTGCTTGTTTATACCCCTAGTTGTGATATTAAATTCTTATATTGGTCACTGTGAATGATGATCATGGGTGATTTGACACACACAATTTCAATATTTGAAATAATATTTTATTTGAATTGTTTTATAGATTTATACCTGCATAATCGTGTTTTTCAAGATATTTTTAAATCACTTTGTTTTCAGTTGTCATGAACTCATATGTTAAACTTTCTCTTAATGGGACTTACTCAGAAATATGTGGTCTGGGAATAATAAATGTCAAAAAGATTGATATTAACAATTATTTTCTATAAACTAAAGACTACATGTATTTTCAATTTCTTTACTTTTAAGAGTTTGAAACCCTGGGATTTTATTAAATAATGTGAAGTGAGCCATTGTCCAATCAATACTTCCATGGGAATGCCGGTTTATAAATAAAGGCAGGAATTCCTTCTTGCTCACCTTGCCAAAGTTACTTGACAGTGACCAAGTATCTTTCCTTCAAATGGTTTATTTTGTAAACAATGATCTTAATTTGAATGATTCATTGGTGGGTGCCGTTATTTTTTAGGGACTAACTCAAAATGCTGTGATAGTAATATACGGTAATTATTTGATATTAACAATTATTGTCACCAAATCGAAGATCATTTTAAATTTCTTTACTTTCTGAAATCTGTTAATTGTTAATCCCATAAATGATCAGACAAATGTGACGGCTCACTTAACATTATTTAACAAAAGCACATGGTTTTGGCATCTCATAAGTAAATAAATGGTAAATAGTCTTTGGTTTAGTGTCAAATTTTTGACGTTTGTAACTCCTAATAGACACATCTCTGAGAGAGTATCTTTAACAGCTCAGTAAGTAGTTGCAGTGGAAACTCTGTTACTCGAGTTCAATCCCCACTATTGCAGCTGGGTTTGGGGAGGTTAAAACATTTAAAAGACTATCGCAAAATAAGAGGAGCTATGCCTTTTTTGTCTTTTAAATTGCTTATACCTGATTACACTGATAAAAGTTTGTCTATTTTATAGGATGCTATGTTTGAAACCTAGTGCATTTTTCCGACATGACAAATTTTTAGTCCTTATAGCAGAAAATTCTTTTTACATTACAGATAAGAAGCATTGTCTTCTGGAAGATGAAGGGGTCATTCAGAGTGTATAGTGAAACTAACAGAAATCATGACTTACAGTGAGCAAACAGTGAATGCAGTATGATGCATTACTTATCCACTACTATTAACAGTTGGGTTGGAGGGACAGATGCAGAGGTATATTGAAATCCATTTAATACTTTGATTGCATGACCTGCAAATATTTGTCCTGTCAGTTATACAAATAATGTAAGTTACTTCAGCTTCAAATCATGAGAAAAAGCAAAACTCAAAGAGGCAATATCGTGCTCAAAAAGGGGTGACAAATGCTGTCATAATGCATTCATGGAATATAAGGGAGAGACACATTCACATATATGTAAAAAATTGCTATGGTGACATTTGAAACTTAAGTTGCATGGAAAAATGCCTGTCCTAGTAAAATGTGTGCTGATTTAGGCATGTATGCACAAAAATAAACCATTTTCTGGCATCAAAATAATGCGTTATGTGCAGACAGGTATCCCCTGAATATGCGAATCTGAACTTCTTTTAAACAATGTAAAATTTTAAATTAACCATCATGACTAATTCATGTTTTCAAACTGCCAATGATTTACAAATCTTACACTAAACAGCCACCTAGGTATGTTGTTTATTATCATGATTGAGTAAATGTTGGATGTTTTGATTCAAGCTGTTATTACCTAATTCAAAGAAATGATCATCGTTTCTAGTGTGACAAGCACTGTCGATCATAATCTCTATTATAAAGATAACCATAAGCTTAATTTTGAATAAATCACTTATGAGTCATCTAGTTTTCAACTGATACAAGTGACCATAAATACCATGCTGGACATATTTTGCTGAGGTCGTTAGGTATTACCTAATTTAGAAAAATAACTTGTTGAAAAAATATCATCCAAGACTATCCATAGCAAGAAAATGAATTCCAAGTATTCATTATTTACAAGTCATCATTTGTACAGCTCTTGAAGAAATGTTACATGAAAAAAAAACAAGCTCAAAACTAAAACTTGAAAAAATAACCCCAGATTTTTCTCATCTTTTTTCGCCCCTTAGTGAGAATGTGAGTGAAACTAAAAAAACATTTAATTATTTCTTTCGAAAATTTATGTTTTTTTATACATGTATATGCATTTAGTTAGAATTGATAATTGTTAATGGCAGTGGTTTTTAGCTCACTTGAGCACAAAGTGCTCAAGGTGAACTTTTGTGATCGCACAATGTCCGTTGGCGTCGTGCGCCGTCAACAATTTCTTGAAACATCTTCTCCTCCTAAACCATTGAGCCAATATTAACCAAACTTAATAGGAATGTCCGTTGGGTGATGCTCTTCAAAAGTTGTTCAAAGAAATTGATTCCATGCAGAACTTTGGTTGCCATTGCATGAAAAAGGGGGAATTTCTGCAATTTTTAAAAAATCTTCTTGTCTGAAACCACTGGTCAGAATTCAAAATAATTTCACAGGAATATTCTTTTCGGGGCCTCTTATCAAAAGTTGTTCAAAGAATTTTGATATCTTGAAAAACATGGCTGTCAGACTGTGTTGAACTTTGAACGTGTTTTTGTGTTCACTACATACATGTATGCTAAAATTTATAACTTTACAAACATCTTTTTTTTCCAAACCTCTGGGCCAATTTCAATGACATATCATGTGAAGCATCCTTAGTTGGAGGGGAGAAAGATTTGTCAAAAAAAAGAATTGTCATATGGCCAAAATGGCTGCCATGTCCATATTTGGTAAAAACCTTAAAAAAAATCTTCTCGTCACAAACCACTGGTCATATTTCAAAATAATTGCACATCAATGTTCTTTGGGGGCCCTTTTATAAAGATTGTAAGAATTTATTAGATATCTCGAAAAACATGGCTGCCAGGGTGCGTTGAACTTTGAACATGTTTTTGTTTTCACTATATACATGTATGGTAAAATTCATATCTTAATAACCATTTCTTTTTCCCAAACCTCTGGGCCGATTTCAACGAAATATCACATGAAGCATCCCTAGTTGGAGAGAATAAAGATTTGTCAAAAAGAAATCAGTCATGTGACCAGAATGTTTGTCATGCCTATATTTGGTAAAAACCATGAAAAAATCTTCCTGTCAAAAACCATTAGTCAGATTTCAAAATAATTTCACAGGAATGTTCTTTGGGGGCCCTTCTTTAAAGATTATTAGAAAAATTAGATATCTTAAAAAGTTCCACTATATGCATATACATGTACGATAGAATTTCTAACAAAGTACATCAGTATCAATTTGGATGTCCAAATATGCCAAAATGACAACCATAAAAAGGCAACAATAGATCGCACTGGACAAAAGTGCAGGCTGATCTTCATACATACAATCTGTAAAAGTAAAATATTCAGTTTCCGCATTGTAAGAATTTTGTACCATTTTAATGTCCAACATCAAGCATACAGTGTCCAACTTGTAAAATGAGGGGGGAAAAGGTCAATGCATAGAAGCACAGAAACTCCTTGTAAAATATAAAAGCAATGTTTCTAACTATTCTTCAAATAGGTGGTAATCTCAGGTGAGCAATTCTAGGGCCATTATGGCCCTCTTGTTTTCTAAATTAAATCAATGGGCTTTTTTTTACCAAAACTTAAAAACAATGGGTTTTTATATAGAAAAAAGATTAAAATGAATGAAAGTAATGCCTTTATGGGAATTTTTTTTATGAGATTGTTAGTACCAAAAATTATCACTGTGATGGTATTTGATGTCATGTCTGTTGCACTTCACCATCTAAATTTGAAAAACACTTCCACAGTACATGTAAATAAAACTCTGTATTCTCTATGTATTCATGGTATAAAGTTGTGATAAAGCATTGTAGTAACCTTTGTTGTCTAATGGTAATGGTGGTTGACTTTGTACCAAGGGATTTTAGCTAAAGCCCCTCTGGTTTCTTAGGAGTGTTCTTTGGCAAGACACTTCAGACCCCATACCTAGTACTGGCTTCGGATATCCATAATATAAATGAAAATTGTTGACATGGTATTTAACACTTAAGAAAAAAACTTAAAGGTATTCATATCTAAATATTATTTTCATTTATACTCTTTATAGGTGTCCAAAAAACCATCAACAGTAGGAAGACCTTTGCAGTTGAGTGAAATTCAGGGATGATGAAGAAAATACACAGGAGTAGGATTGGAGAACCTTAAGGACTGCCATCTTAAAGTGATGGTCTTGTAAACATAAATAGTTTTATATCAAAGCCATCTGTTTTCTTTATCGGTTTTCCATTTGATAGTTTTGTGTCATGTTAAGGACAGCATGGAACAAGATAATTGCGTTTTGGTATCATGGGGTACATGTATTATGAGTTGGCAACAATCTCTTTGTTTGTTGTTCATAGAAACTGAATGTATAGCTCACAAAGAATATTTATTTAAAAGAAAGTACAAGAAGTAAAAACATTTAAGCTAGGGTTGTTTGAAAGGTGTTGTTTTGGGTTGTCAATTTAGGTTTTGAATCTGATTTGTTATCATATATAAATATACTTAACATAATAACTTATTTTGTGAAGTAGGATTTTTTTTCAGAATCAGTCTATTGTCTTCTTATCCTTTTAAAATATGTAACACTAGGAGAAAGCAAAGGGTGTTTTTTAAATCTTGTAAATGTTAGTTATATGTCAGATATAACTCTGCAAATACTGCAGAAGGTAAACAAACAATTCACAATGAATACATAGTATATTGGTGTCTCCTAATGTTGAGAAAAAGACTATCTTTTGAAAATATGACTGGAAAATTTGGATAAGAAAAAATCAAGGTAAAAGAAGTTATTTAATTTTCATACAAGGTAGTTCAGACAAAAAAACTTGTCGATACCAAAAAGGATGAAGTCAAAACAATGTAACGTCAACCAGAGTCAATGAAACAACCAGATGTCACAATTAAATAGAGAGAATGCCTTGAGTTTCCCAACATAACTGATTCTTTTTTTAATTTTATGAATTTTGACTTGAAATTTTCAGATATCAATTTTGACATGTTACCAAATATAATATGTGAAAAGTTAAAAACTAAATTTTGTACCATAAGACCGATTTCTGCAGTCACTAACACACATAAATGTATGCATAATAAAAACATACATTTGTTATTTTCCAGTCACTTAACAAAAAACCTTCACACATGTTTGTCTCTGACAAATAAAAAGAGAAAGCTATTAAAAATATACACAGTTAAATACTAATAAAACTATCTTTGTTGTATTTGTTTCCTATTTGTTTTCCAATTCATACTCATACGATTTTCTTTTAATAAATATTCCAGCAACCAATATGGATGCATTTGGCAATTGTAGTATATTTTGTAGGGTCCTATGTGGCCCAATGTAAAATTCATAACCTTGATGTCCAAAGTCTGAACCTCACTAGCGTTTTTTTCTTGGGATGTCCTTGAGACATTTGAAAGTTTTTAGTCTATTGCTGATGAAAGCAAGCAGTAAAGCAAATGAAATACTGTTGACATAGCTTTTAACCCTTACAGGGTTATCATCCATTTGAATCATGTCATCCAACTTCAGTGCCTTCAGCACTTTGATTACTGTAAAGCTGAGAACCATGTATCGATGGTTCCCGTTTTTGCAGTACTTAACTAGAACTCGGGAACCAGCTTTTTTTTATCAAATGCGATTTCCAATACGTGATAATCCTGTTTTTACACTTGTTCAGTTCATTATCTGTTGATTGTCAAGTATGTTGAAGGTGACACTTTCTCGTGTACACCATTTTGTCATTCGCCAGCCTTTACAATTTTGATTATATGGAAGTTATGACTTTGATTACTTTAATTGCTTTTCAATCAAAATTTTTGCACTCGCGCTCCTTTTAAAGATGTTGACGTCAAACATCGGCGATATCAGTTGGGTTGATTGACAAGTAACTGAAACTTTTTTATGCACCCAAGTTTCGGTATATAAAATCCGCGATTTTAAGTGATATTTAATTCTGATCCATCACAAGAATGACTTTAAATCAATCTTCTCAGTGGTTGAATATGCCTCCCACTAAAAATCAAATTGACATCTGACAACCATAATTTCAAGGAGGCTTGGAGGACAGGAAATAGTTGGTTATAATGTGACGCAAAGGTGAAAGTCATGTTTCTGCTATGTCCTGTTTCAAATGTTGGGTGTGAGAGAGGATTTAGTCCATTGAACCCAATGAAAACAGCACTTAGAAATAGATAGAACAAACGAACACTTGAGAACCTCTTTAGAACCGTAGATGACCCTGATGAAGGTTTTCCCCTTCTACGGAAGACTATTTTGGCTCCAACTTATTGAATTTGGCTCCAATTTTTTTAATTTGGCACAAACTTTTTTAATTTGGCAAAAGTGTTGGCGCAAAGAAAATTTTAGTCAGAGAGAAACCTGAAAGTGTTTCATGAACGTCTGAATTATAAAAAGGCAACAATTAAATAAAAATATACTAACTCTGGAAAATTGTAGAACTTGGTAAAATGAGACATAAATGATGAAACATTATGTTATAACATTGCGAAATGCCACATTGCCATGACATTATAATGCCTGCATTATTCATTATCGATGTTTCAAAATGACATTTTTACAAATTGTGTACCACAAAATTTAACTTCATGGATTACAGCGGAGTAATGTCTAGAAATAGGTATGATGGCTTGGAAGAACAGTTGTTGGTCACCTGGTTGAAAAAAAATGTAATACACAAAAGCGAACTGTTATTCAATATTCAACACAACACAAGTATTCAAAATAGGAAATTTGTCTGATTTTATTGGTCCCTGATATTTTACGAAATTTACCTTGGCAATTCTCTACTGGGCTTGTTTTATCATTCGCTTAATGTAAACAAACCTTATTGTCTTTACTTATGTATAAGCATAATGAACATGCTACAGTATAAGCTACTTTTTAAAGATGAATTAAAAATATCTCTATGTTAATTGTCAACTATTCCAGAATTTACACACTTTTACTGTAACTTAGCGCATATATAAATAAATATGAAAAATAAAAAGATTTGTTAGAGTTTGATCGAATCCACAAATAATATGACAAAAGGATTAATTTTACACCACATGCAGTGCTTTTTTTTTTCACTATATAACAATTACCTGCGATTTTCTTTAAAATCATACAGTTTTTCCCTAAAAAGAGTTTACTTCAGGGTTTTTTCTTTTCCCTTTGGCAAAGCCCGTCTGATTTTCCGCCTATTTACTCAATTTTACTACATGTGAATAATGATAGAAGCAATAAGACTTTCCCCTCAGAGAGAAGAAAGGCATGACAAGCAATTAATAGAGTGTAATTCTTAAAGGTTTCTTATTTTAGTTGCTGTTGTTTGGTAATAACAAGCCTGTATTAGGAATCAGAACAAGTATCCTTGAGGAAATAGGACTATTATCCATGGGGAAACAGAACAAATCAGCGTTTTTTTCCCCATTTGGGAAAGACTCCTGTACCCCTACAATTGGGAATTTTTTGCGGCGTAAAGTCTTCTAATTGGGAAGAATTTGAGTCGCGAAATCTGCAAATTTAGGAAAATTCAAGTCTAGATAAAGGGAATCTTGTAACAGCACCTAATCTATCAATAGGGTCATATTCTGCCTTGCAAAGCATTTTATTAATTGAAGCCGAAGGTGTTCAACAGAAAATAAACTTTTAGTGAAGATATTGTCACAAAAGGAAGTGAAAATTTAAAAAGAAAATTATATATATATTTCTTTTAGTGCAGAATCATTTAACAACTTTTATCAATACAGTCTTACTTGTGTTAAGCAGCCACCCTTTTAAGCAGCCAATCTGTCTTAAACAGCCACTACAGAAAGTCCCATTGTTAGATTTATAGTGTCCATCAATTTGTGTTAAGCAGCCAACCTGTCTTAAACAGCCAATTTACTCTGTCCCATAGGCTGGCCTCTTAACACAAGTTTGACTGTACGTCAAAAATACACCTCACAAGATGGATTTGTGAAACACCCCTATGTATATATTCCTTACTGCTTTGACCTTATTGTTGTGTCAAATTTGTTCTGACTGTTGACGTTATGATTGAAATGATTTTTGACAAACTTCTAAAGAAGCAGTGTCTATTTCAGAAATTCAATGGAAGGTGGGAAATTACCCCTTTCGCTGAGGGTTCAGGTTTTTAAAGAAGTCGGTCATTCGCTTCCATATAACCATCCTTGGTCAAGAATTATGTGCCATGCCTTAACACCGTGTTTTTGGAAGAGTTTTTGCTATAACTAAATGAAAAATTCTTGTGCTAATTCAATTGCAACTGTCCGTCTATAGGTCACTCCATGAAGTTTATTTAACCGTATCGGAGAATTAACCTGTTTGATTTCGAGTGTTCTGCAACAGATACGCTGAGCGGATTTAAATAGCTTTGCCAATTTGAAAAACTCAAATATTTATTCGTTTTATGGATATCAGATCCGCAATTTTTTTTGCATGCATTTTGAAAATGTGTAAGATATTTGAAAAAGATAGGCCGATATTGAAATTGGGAAAGGTTTGGTGCTGCAATTGGGAAGACTCCAGTACCAGTTAAAGAAGGGGAAAAAACGCTGCAAGTATACATGGGGAAGCAGAACAAATATACATGAGGAAAAGGAACAAATATACATGGGGAGAGAGAATAAGTATACTTCATGAAGCAGAAAAAATATACATGGGGAAACAGAACAAGTATACATGGGGAAACAGAACAAGTATACATGGGGAAACAGAACTGGTAAACATGGGGAAACAGAACAAGTACACATGGGGAAACAGAGCAAGTATACATGGGAAAAAAGAACAAGTATACATGGGGAAACAGAACAAGTATACATGAGGTAAAAGAACAAGTATACTTCAGGAAGCAGAACAAATATACATGAGGAAAAAGAATAAGTTTACGTGGGGAAACAGAACAAGTATACATGGGGAAACAGAACAAGTATACAAGGAGAAACAGAACAAGTATACATGGGGAAACAGATATAGTATACATGGGGAAACAGAACAAGTGTACATGGGGAAACAGAACAAGTATACATGGGGAATCAGAACAAATATACATGAGGAAAAAGAAAAAGCATACTTCAGGAAAGAGAACAAGTATACATGGGGACACAGAACAAGTACATGTGTACATGGTGAAGCAGAACAAATATACATGAGGAAAAAGAATAAGTATACTTCAGGAAGCAGAACAAATTTATATGGGGAAACAGAACAAATATACATGGAGAAACAGAACAAGTATACATGGGGAAACAGAATAAGTATATTTCAGGAAAGAGAACAAGTATACATGGGGAAACAGAACAAATATACATGAGGAAAAGGAACAAATATACATGGGGAGAGAGAATAAGTATACTTCATGAAGCAGAACAAATATACATGGGGAAACAGAACAAGTATACATGGGGAAACAGAACTGGTAAACATGGGGAAACAGAACAAGTACACATGGGGAAACAGAGCAAGTATACATGGGAAAAAAGAACAAGTATACATGGGGAAACAGAACAAGTATACATGAGGTAAAAGAACAAGTATACTTCAGGAAGCAGAACAAATATACATGAGGAAAAAGAATAAGTTAACATGGGGAAACAGAACAAGTATACATGGGGAAACAGAACAAGTATACATGGAGAAACAGAACAAGTATTCATGGGGAAACAGAACAAGTATACATGGGGAAACAGAATAAGTACACATGAGGAAAACGAATAAGTATACATGGGGAAAAAGAATAAGTATACTTCAGGAAGCAGAATAAATATAAATGGGGAAACAGAACAAATATACATGGGGAATCAGAACAAATATACATGAGGAAAAAGAATAAGTATACTTCAGGAAAGAGAACAAGTATACATGGGGAAACAGAACAAGTATACATGAGGAAAAAGAACAAGTATACTTCAGGAAGCAGAACGAATATACAGGAGGAAAAAGAATAAGTATACATGGGGAAACAGAACAAGTATACATGGGGAAAAAGAATAAGTATACTTCAGGAAACAGAACAAATATACATTGGAACAAGTATACATGGGGAAACAGAACAAGTATACATGGGGAAACAGAACAAGTATACATGGGGAAACAGAACAAGTATACATGGGGAAACAGAACAAGTATACATGGGGAAACAGAATAAGTACACATGAGGAAAACGAATAAGTATACATGGGGAAACAGAACAAGTATACATGGGGAATCAGAACAAATATACATGAGGAAAAAGAATAAGTATACTTCAGGAAAGAGAACAAGTATACAAGGGGGAACAGAACAAGTACATGTGTACATGGTGAAGCAGAACAAATATACATGAGGAAAAAGAATAAGTATACTTCAGGAAAGAGAACAAGTATACATGGGGAAACAGAACAAGTATACATGAGGAAAAAGAATAAGTATACTTCAGGAAAGAGAACAAGTATACATGGGGAAACAGAACAAGTATACATGAGGAAAAAGAACAAGTATACTTCAGGAAGCAGAACAAATATACATGAGGAAAAAGAATAAGTATACTTCAGGAAAGAGAACAAGTATACAAGGGGAAACAGAAAAAGTATACACAAGGAAAAAGAACAAGTATTCATGAGGAAATAGAACAAGTACATGTTAGGAAAAAGAATAAGTATACTTGAGGAAACAGAACAACTATGCCTGATGAAATAGAACAAGCATACATGGGGAAACAGAACAAGTTTACATGAAGGAATAGATCAAGTATACATGGGGAAGCAGAACAAGTTTACATGAGGGAATAGATCAAGTATACATGGGGAAGCAGAACAAATAATTTGTACATATACATGAGGAAATAGAATAAGTATACCTGAGGAAACAGAAAAAGTATATCTGAGGAAATAGAACAAGCATACATGGAGAAACAGAACAAGTTTACATGAGGGAATAGATCAAGTATACGTGGGGAAACAGAACAAGTATACGTGGGAAATAGAACAAGTATGCATGAGAAAGTAACAGGTACATAAGAAGAAAGAAATTTACTGTTTCCCAGTGCCCTGATCACAGGGTTAGTAAAGCAGCTGGTATTTAAATCAATTTTAAAACTGATAGGAAATGCTGATCTATAAATGTTGCAACTATTTTGACATATATAGACAAATACTATTTATGCTTAGTAAAGAATACTGTCCTTGTGATTTTAAGTGCAAATTTATTTAGAAATGATTTTCGAATCAGCTCTTTTCTTAACTATTTCCACTTTTAGTGGTATAGAATATTGGATCTTTTGCACACCATATTATGAAAACGAACAGGTATGTAAATTCTATTTTGTCAACACTCATCAGCAAGGTCTTGCAAACATGATTCTTAGCAGGATTGAAATGAATACAAACAATATATGTATAGAGAGGCAATATTACACTTCTAACTTTGACTTCTCATTTTCTTTTATTATCATTTTTTCTTAAATGCAGTTTTTTTGCCAGATACGATTTGAGATTCTTGCTGGTGTCTTCAAAAACCAAAGTTTTATGAAAATTGTTGATATGGGCTGATAATTCACTTTTATTTATGCCTTTTTGGATGTATTTAGCCGTGTGTTATAAATCAGTACCATAAACCCCCACTCATGTCCCACTTGAAGCAGAATCAATATGCAAAATCATTCAGTGCCAAGTGTTTGATTATTGATAAGGTTTATGGATATGTTCAGTCAGATTGGATAAAAAAAATTCAACAGAGACTAGTAATGAATTTTTGTAAGTGTTTTTTGTTTCATGTGGATGCGTTTTTTTTTATAAAATATAACACTAAAAATGTTTAGCAGGTTTTACTTAGTTTGGATTGTGTTTGTTTGGGTTCTAGTAGCACTTTGAATTGATATAAGAGATTCTTAACACGATACATTTGCTGACAGACAACTTAATATTTTCTTTACCTATTTGGATTTTGAAAAAATGTTTAGATATGCTTTTATTTAGATTCAAATCATATTGATACTGCATTAGTTTGCAATAGCGCAAAGCATGATAAAAATAGGCTTATTTGTGAGTTATTCTTTTATTAAAGCTGCTTTTTCACAGATGTAAGAAAATTTGGACATTTTTTTTATTTCTTAAGAACTGTAAAGCAGCCGTTCTGACATATGAGATATACTGGAGAACAGTCATTGTTGGTAAAATAAGTTTGTATTGAAGTATTTAGTGTCTGTATTAGGGATGGGAACGAATAGTGAAATCACTATTCGAATATTCGACTAGAACTATTCGAATATATTCGAATATTCGATTTTAGAATTCGTTTTGATGTCCGAATGTCTGCATGTCCGAATACTAGTACACTATTCCTCTGTTCAAACCTTTTGTGTACGAGTTGACAAACAGGTTCATGGTCGTCTGTTTTACAGTTTCGGACGTCAAAACGGATGGATGCTTGCCATTCAAGTGATTCTTTAGGTTGGATGTTGTATTCTTGAATACAAAGTCCTGGTTACACAGGTTACAGGTCGCCTTCGACTTGTCGGCAGAACGAGTAAAGTAATTCCAGACACGTGATGGAGACATTGTGATGTTTATCGAATAGATGTAGAAATTAGAATGAAGATAAGTTTGACATATTATTCTGAAGAAAAATATACTTTCTAACACATTATTTGATTGGTCTTCGTGCATATGCAATCATGATTATGATTCGTTATTAAAAGAGTAATTGTTTAATTTCACGACAAACAAGTTACGTGATTGGTTGACACTGACAATTGTCAATTAGCGTGATTGACTTGTTTTGGATAATAAGGAGCAAGTGCAGATCATTAAGGTGTTAGATTTAGCGGCTTAAAATCGACTATTTTCACACTTAGGAATTAATCGTTTTGCAAACTGTCAAAAGATGTGGTAATTTGTCACAGGTGTTTTACAGTGTGACATACGTTGTAAAAACATCATAACCGCACCTGGGAGCTAGGCACGTTCTTCGATATTTGGGATCGGTTTAGAGGAAGAAAATGAAAATAAAACAACATTATTTTTGAATAAAATTTATGGTAAACATACAGTAATATGGGTTCATTAAAATCGAATATTCGAATACTATTTTGCTATTCGAATATTCGACCCGCTATTCGAATATTCGAATATTCGTTCCCATCCCTAGTCTGTATACAATAAATTAATACATATATTCAGATCCAGAAGTTTTGCTAGGGTTTTATGATACTGTTACTGTATTTTGACTATCTCTGTTTTCTGAAGCTTTAAAAATTAAAGGTACCATACTGTACATTATAAGCATTTTGAGAATTCGATGCAAGAATTTAGCAAGTCTTTCACTTTTTTTAAGCTAAAGCTATAGGAGTTGCATTTGTTTTGCTCTGAACCATCATTTGGCGATACATGTACATCTTTATTTTGAAAAAAGGAATATGATTATGGCATTTTAAAAAAGAGTAGACATACCGGTAATCAAAGAAATTTAATGCTTTTTTCATTGAATTGTTGAAAGGTGAATTTTGATATGAAATGCCAAGGGGGCATGGCAGTTCTATTAAGTACATGAGATATAAATTGTGGGGACATGGTTTCACCTTTTGTTAGCTTTATACTTTTCACTTACAATACTTGACTTTTGGCTACTTAGCAATTATCTTAAAGTTGATCCCCTGTGATTTATAGACGTTTCCCTCAATAGTCACTTAAACAAGCCAGGTATCCAATTTTTAACATGGAGATTAACATGGCTTTAATCAATTACCCCATGCGGGCCTTTTTGACAGGTTCGAACTAAAAGTGCTCTTTCACAGAAGAGAAAATTTCAAAGTCAAAAGAAAATGTCTTTGAAACAATACAATCTTTGTATTGTTGTTTGATTTACATTTAAGCTTTTGAATGCATTATTTATTCAGGAAGGGGCAATTGAGTATGTTCAGTCTGTATGCTGTAGATCTCAAATGCAGTGTCACACTTTTGGATTAAAATACATGTAATTCTCTATACTCACACTTAAAGAATACGAAATGATCTAATTTTGCTTCTAAGGACAATTTTTCAGAGCACAACATATATTAGTACAGATTAGTACAGCTGTTGTGCAATTTTATGAAAATTAATTTTTTACTTCCACATTTCCTCATACCTGCGAACAAGTACCTTGGTTTGGGTATCAGTCTAGAAAAAGACCTTTATTTTTTTAATTTGATAAAGGACACAAGCAATTTCTTCTTTTGTCAGAGTGCTTTTTTTGTTGGTCCTCTCTGCTGCTGTGGTTGGTTAGATATGTGTACAAGAGGGAATACTGTTTATGAGCATTGTACTTTATCTTTAAAATCAGAAGCCTTTGGAATGGAATTGCTTACAAGTAATTCATTGTTTTAACTGCTAATTAACCTCAAGTGATGGTTACTGTTGGAAAATCAAAATTGTGAATCTTGGTTGGATAAACTGTTAAGAATTAACCCCAGGGTTGTCATTAATATTTGCAGTTAGAGGTCAACTTTTGATTGGAGGAGGCCAATGGAGCACTCAGAGACACCCAACCAAAAAATTGGTGTTAATTATGACCACTTCATATTTTTTTTTATTTGAGCCAACCAAAAAACCATTTGAAGCAGTCAAATTGGCTGGCGGCAAGCTCTTAATGACAACCAGGTTGTACCCATTTACATATTATATGCTTAATGTACATTTGTTTTGAAAACTCAATAATGTTAGGACACCATCCAAACATTTAAGGAGAAGTTGCTTTTGACCTACAAAAATTCTCTGTGTTCAATAGATTCTACCATGTTTCTTTTTGAAATGATGTATTTATAAAATACATATCTTGTATTTTTAAAATACATATCTTGGCTGTCTAATTTGATTTATACCAGAAACAAGTACAAATAAATGGTTGCTTTTACAATTATTGGAATTTTGGTTTACACTTGACACTATAATATTAACTCATTTTGGTACACCTGTTGTACAAAACTTATAAAAAAAACCTCTGACTAAAGAGATTATTGCTTAGAATCAGACAGCTGATGTGTTGTAATGATTTCTTTCAATCAATTGTTCATAGTTAACATTCGTGATGTGCTTTCACAATTTAGACCAGTACAAAAACAACATACAGGAGAATGGGTTAACCCTTTCCCAAACAACAAATTTTGACTGTCCCTAAATTGAAAGAGTTTGCAGACGACATTTCAAAGTGTGATGAAATTGGAAAATAATCTGATAGGGCAGAAAACCTTTTGGGAAAAGGAGAAATTGCTCGTTATGAGAAATTTCTTCTTTTCCCACAATGTTTTCTAAAGTCGTCTGCAACAAAGTGGTCAAATGTCAATATTGTTTGGGAAAGGGTTAAAAACAAGTCCCTCTGTCGTTGCAACTTGACCGTTTCTCGGCAGGACGGGATAAAGTGTAGTTTTCATTGTAACCAAATCCCTTTCCATGAGTGTAAACAGGGCCATTGATGCCCATTTAACACCCTGTTTGGATTGGGATTACGAGTTCTGCAACAGCTCTCTTTATTTGGTATTAAATTATCCCTGTGTTTGGCTGGACTAATCCCCCAGGACAAGCTTTATCAGCCAAGTGGTATCCGATAGATAGATTTGGGACAGGCAAAGGCACCAGAAAAAAGGATCTTCTCTAGCTTTCAAATTCAAGAGCATAGGTCTCAATCTTTGCTGGTCCATAATTCTGGTCTCGAAAGCTATTGCTATTTTGACTGTAGCGAAGCATAATAAATGTACAAATGTTGAAAAAAAGCTTCCGTTCACAGATTATAATTGAGACGAAATCTTTGCATGATCCTCAGTCCTGTATAGATACATTGTAGATGAGGGCATTGTCATTAGTTGTGGCCCAAAGCCATATCAAGGTATGTTTATCTTTCAAGTCATTGTTAGAACAGTACATAACTAAGCAATCCCAACAATGAAAAGATCCATTTTGTTTGAACCATACATATCACTCAATGATTGAAATTTCATTAAAAAAGAATCTCATTATTTAGATGCACACTGACATAATATTGAAAATAGTTATGGACATGATAAAGTTCAAATTAATTAATTGTAGAACAAAGTGTCAGAAATTGATGTTTTAAACAAAAATGCCCTCCTTTCATTGTGAAATTGTCTCAAACCATACATCTTTGCATATCCATTACACAGGCCGTATGGTATTTGATTATTTATTGATTTCATGAATAGTGCATAGTTTTTATGGGCTTAAAAAAGTTGTTTCCAAACTCTTTGACCAAAAATTAAACGTCCAAACTGCTTTGCCTGTTTTTGACAAAATAAGTGTTGAAAACATTGTATATTGGAGAATGATGGATATCAAAATATAAACAAAAAAATGTTGATAGAGTTATCAAATTAGTAATTTAGAGAAAATTGTTTGTTTCAAATGAAGGAATAAAAACAAAATCTATATTACACTTTTCCTCTTATTTGTTTTCATACTTTAATAAAATCTGTTTAA